>JAPEVW010000027.1:1275000-1902500 GCA_027921565.1 Artemia sinica
AGAAACTTCGAAAGCAGCTCATTCGATTGTAAATGGAAAGGGTTAGTGTCCTTTTTAATAGTCAAAAGTGATTGCAGGGCAACCAGCCCCACCCCCTCACGCCCATCATTTCCCCAGACACATCTAATCAAAATTTTGATACAGCCATTTTGTTCAGCGTAGTTGGAAAGTCCGGAAATTACGTATTTGAGAATGACAGACCCCCCCCCCCCTAAAGAGCCCTCAAGGCAAGGGTGTAAGCCATACCCTGGGGGCATATAATATTTTTATGGAAAGGGTGGTCGAATAAACTTTGGAGGGAGCTCATTGGACGGGTAATCAGAAGCTCTATGCCCTTTTTAAGTGTTAAAGATATTGGAGGGCATCTTTCCCTTCTACGTTGTATTTTACCAAAATACTTCCTATCGAAAATTTGAGATATCCATTTGTTCTAAAAATGGTTCAAAGATCACGTAACAATATTTTTGGGGTTGACCCAGCCCCCAGTGTCTGGGGGCAAAGGCTGTTAGCTATCTCATGAGGACATATAATATTTTATGGAAGGAGTGGCTTTATGAACTTTAGAGGAGGTTCATTTGATTGGAAATGTATTGTTCTAGCTCTCTTTTCGGAGTCAAAAGTAATAGAGGTTCTCTTTTCTCAAAACGCGTCCGATCAAAATAGTGATATAGCTATTTTGTTCACAATAGTCCAAAGAGCATACAACAATGTCTTCAGGGTGGACACAAGCTCCCAGAGCCCAGGAGAAAGGGTTGTAAGTTATTCCCCGGGGAATATAATGTTTTTATGGAACAGCTGATCGTATAAACTTCAGATCAGATGGAGGTTATTTGACTGGAAGTCGGAAGTTCTATTGCCCTTTTTAAGAGCCAGAAGTGAATGGAGGGCAAACATTCCCCCTCCCCCAAGTCCATAATTCCCCAAAACACATCCGATCAAAATTTTAAGAACGCTATTTTGTTCAGCATCGTTGAAAGGTTCAGTAATTATGTTTTTGGGGATGTCAACCTCTCCACAGTTCTCAGAGCAATCGTACGGCAGATCTAGTATATGTTATTGAGAAAGATATGTTTTTTGAACTTTACTTTACAAAAAGACTAACGGCATTTAGGTCAGCCTTTCAGAGAATTTTGAGTAGAGGACTGAACTAAATCAAAACACCTTATTTGTATACGAATTGTCAAAAGGGCGTAACTCAGGAATGACTGATTGCATTAATTTGGAACTTCCAGGGAATGATAAGGTAGATGATCAGAAAGGCAATATTTGCATGCTACCACTACTGCTACAACTACCACCACCACTACTACTACCACACTACTCCATTTACAGTATTGAAAGGAATTTTGAAATAATTCAAAAGACACTGTGTGCACATACATTGTCAAAAAAGTTTATCTCAAGAATTGACTTGGGTATAAAGTTGGAACTTTCAGAAAATTCTTAAAGAGGAAGATCATCTGACCAAAAGGCAATATGTTCACGCTACTAAATTTACTACTACTACTATTTCAACTACTACTTCTATTGCAACTACTTGTAAGGCAAAGAGCATTGAGATGAAAATTTTAAGAAGTATGTGTACAAACATGCTATCAAAAGGGCATATCAACGGTGCCATAGCAATGGCTAGTTGTATTAAGTTGACTCTTCAAGGATTTGGTGAGAGGGATGTTCAACTGACCAAAAGGTAATACGTTAATACCACTGCTGCTACTAGGACTATTACTATTACAATTAATACTATTAATAGTAACACCGATACTGCTACTATGACTACTATTACAACTATACCTAATGATAGGAAGGTGAAATTTTCAAGGAATTCTGAGGGGGAAAGCTAAACTGAATCACAGAACGCCATCTGTATGCAGGCTGTCAAAATAATGCAACTACAATATCTTAGGAATAGTTTGGTGGGTGAATTTGAAACTAACAGGGCTTGTTGTGGGGGCTGCTGAACTACCCAAAAGGAAATATTTACATCCTCATGTTACTTGTTCTACTCATACTACTACTACTGCTACTATTTATACTACTTCTACTACTACTACTACCCTAAAGCTAAGGCTATTACTATTAATTCTACTGCTATTACTACTAATGCTGCTACTAAAACTAAGGGTATTAAGGCGAAAGACTAGGAATGCATTGAAACTGTATGGAATTAAATCTGAACACACTATGCCCACAGATGTCGTCAAGAGCTACTACTATCAATTTTACTGCTGCTCCAGTCCTTAGAGGTTTTTCCTCGCTGAGGCTTCTGACATTCAAGGTCATCTGTCTTTTATAAAAATGTTGACGAAGACCACACTGCCTTTCCATATAAAAAAACACAACTTAAAAACAATAGGGAAATTTTTTCTAAGACAGTGCAATTTAAATCGGTGAATATTTGAGCCCGTTACAAAAAGGCCTTTAAGACTAGCTGCTAAAAAAGCAAGATTAGCTTTGAAAACTTGCAGTTAATAATTTCATTTTATTCCGTTTGAATGACTTCATCCTCTCTCATCATTTTATTTATCAGTCCTGGTTGAACTTCGTTGAAGTAAGAATACTGGGGCTGTTTTAAAAGTTTTTTAAAAGCAGTTTTAGTTTTAAATTTCGTATTTTAATGTAAGTTGTTTATATATATTTTTTTTCTTTAATGTTGTGCTGAAGACGGCCCTTGGACATAGGGCCGAAATATTCACCGCTTTAAATTGCACTGTCTTAGAAAAAATTTCCCTATTGTTTTTAAGTTGTGTTTGTTTGATTTTCATCTGTCTTTTCATCAATAAATTGTTACTTTACTCGGTGAATAAGTTTATTTCTGGTTTCGTTCAATTGTCTGTAGGAGGGCATATCTCCAGCCAGTCGCACTTTTTTGCGTTGATTAAGGATTTCCAAAGGTTCTTTCGAAAGCCGAGGCTTCTTTGAGTGCATCTTAATCTGATCGTTGGCCTCAATGGCCACCTCTAGTACGTTCTTTTTGTACGTCTGCCAGTTCACGGCTGGGTCAACAAGGGTATTCAGGCATTCAAATACCAGGCGTGTTTTTTAATTAAAGTCTGTTCGACCACAAGTACACAATGAATGATAATTTAAAAAAAAGTGAATTTATTTTCAAAAAGCACATACTTTAATCTATTAAACAGCATAGTTGCCAAGTTTGTCGTAACACTTATCATACCTCTCAACTAATTTTAAAGTAACCTCTGTATAAAAACTTGCCGCCTGTTCCACTAACCAGGAATTCAATTCCGTTTTTACGTCGTCATCATCATTGTAACGTTTTCCACTGAGGTGTTGCTTGAGGTGGAGAAACGGATGGTACTCACTCAGCGCAAGATCAGGACTACATTTTGGGTGATCTAAAACTTCCCATCCAAAACTGTCCAACATATTACGGGTCTGGCCAGCAGTGTGAGGTCTTGCATTGTCATGAAGAAGGACAATTTCCTTTGTCAGCATGCCAAGTTTTATGTTTTTTTTTCAATTGCTCTGTGGAGCTTTCTGGTGGTTATGCAGTATGCTTTTGCATTGATATTGGTTCATTCGTTGCATGAAGTCGGCCAAAAAACACCATGCCTATTCCTAAACGAAGACGTCATGATTTTGCGCTGGGAGAGAGGATGTTCGGCCTTCAAATATTGCAGGGGAGTATGTGTATTTCATCCTAAGTCTGTTGCCTCGATTTAGGCTTGACATAAGAAACCAATGTTTCGTCTCCAGTTCAACCGGTGGCCACCTCAGTGGTGGCCGTTAAAAAACTGACGACGACGTAGAAACAGCAGTGAACTCTTGGTTATTGAGCAGGTGGTAAGGTCTTTTAAAGACTTTACTTTAAAATTAGTTGAGAGGCATCATAAGTGTTTCAAAGGTAACTATGTCGAAAAATAGAGTAAAGTATGCACTTTCTGAAAATAAACTTACTTTTTTGAAATAATCTTCCTTTGTGAACTTATGTTCAAACGGACCTTAAATAAAAACACGCCTCGTATGTTCTGGATTTTAACTGAATAGTTTTGGCGGAACTCCTCGGTTTTTAGTTTCTGAGTGTCGAACTTCGGATGACATCGTTCTGCAGGCTGGGTATAGAGTCGTAGATGAAACTTCGCGGAGACTAATCTATGGTCAGTGTTCTCGATCTCGGCGCAACGATAAGTTCTTAAATTTGTAATTGATAACCATCATTTATAGTTTACTTTGATATAGTCGATCATATTTCGCGTGCGCCCGTCAATGTTATACTTTGTTGTCTTTCTTATCTGTTCGCAAGATATTTGTTGGTGCGTAGTACTAGCAAACGATAATATCATCTCACCATGTTTGTGTTTGAAGTGGGCATTGAGTAGTCTATCTGGTATTAGATTGTGGGACATGAGACATTTCTTCGCCTTCTTGTTTAGAAGCAGACCTACACCATTGCTTCTGCTAGAAATTCGGCCTTATAAAATCTTCCTGTAGCCAGTACTGGCAATATCTCCATCACCGGACCTTGTTAGGTGGGTTTCTGTCTTTCCAAGTATGTCAATCCCACATCTCCACATCCCAAGCCCTAGAAAGTCCTTTGCTCCTGCGCTATTCAGGGTTAAGACCTTTCAGGTGGCTATTCTCAGCCCACCTTGGTCATCAAGGTTCAAAAAATATCCGGGGACATTCCAAGGTCGTAAGGAACTAAAACAGTAGGACCCGAGGCTTGAGTAGCATTTCTTTTCGTTGCAAATGTTTTCAGGAGGAGGAGGGTCGTAAGCCCAACTGTCCTTAGGTCCGGGCTGTCATTAACACCAGGAAACCCCTAGGCGCTGACAAACCTTAAGTTGGTCTCCGGCAGCACCTGTGACGTTGGGGTAGCCCGTTCGGAGCGATTAGTTATGGACCCCCGAACAAATTGAAACCCCATTAATCTTAAAGGAGAAGTTAAAATAATATAAAAACAAAAAGAGAGAAAAATCTCAAGATAAAGAAAATAAACGGGACTACATCCAGCAGAAGGGAAAGAAAACGAAAACGACGCGGATATTTCGCCTGTATAAAACAAGGTGTCTTCAACGCTAAGAAATAAAGTAAAATCTAAATTAAAATCTAAATTAACCTAAAATTAAATAAAAACTAAAACCAAGAAAAAAAACAATGTCTATAAATACAATTTTTGTTACTGTGATTAAGCACCACAGAAGCTAAAAGGAGTTGCTTCAATGGTAATACTGAAGCGACTTGTTTTATAGAGGCGAAACATCTGCGTTGTTTTAATTTGTATTTCCTTCTACTGGCCGTAATCCCGTGTGGTTTCTTCATCTCGAGATTTTTCTCTCCATTTGTTTTTATCATGGCTGGCCAGTTCGGCTTTAGATCTTTCATAAAATAATGTAGCGAGTGCGAGGAAGTATTTTGAGTGCTCTCCACATTCGACGCATGTCTTGCACACCAAGGGAATGGATTACGACTCCCAAACATATAAAAAAGAGTGCCTTAGCAAGTAAATGAGCAAAGAAATGGAAGTGTAATAATGACAATAATAAACAATAATAACAATAATAAAAATGATAATAATGACTGTATTGTTTTAAAAGTTCTAGTGCCATGGCAATGGAAAAAAAAATCAAAAATTCAATGCTACATGAGATGAGATGAGATGAGATGACTTTTATTTTCAACTAATAATTACATCATACTTAACTGGCACTTACCACATTTTTTTGAATAACATTATCAACAAACGTAGAAATGGTAAGAACGTATGACGTTTTATTAAGCCACTATTGTGGCTTGAGCAGCGTCACACAATCTTTTATCATAAACCAAACTCATTCACTCTTCCTACTCTTTTCATACCATTCAATACAATTTAACTCTCCCGAATAATAAAAAAAAAAAAAAAATTAATTCCCACCCAACAAAAACTTTTTTAATCTAATTTTAAACTGAAACTGGTTTTCTGACTCCCTAATGCTCTCCGGGAAAACATTCCACAAATTAACTACACAATTTCTAATTGCAAAACTAGATCGACTTGTACTCCTTACTTCTGAGACTAAGCTTCCACGACCTCTAGTCCTATCATGATGATAATCAGAATTAAACTTAAAAAAATCTCTAAAATATTTTGGAGATAATCTATTAAGCACTTGGTAAGTAAACACTCCCGCCTGATGGTCCTTGATCTGATGAACATTTAAAATTCTAAAACTGATAAAACATTCATGCGTATGCTCATACTGAACAAACTCACCCAGTACTCAAAGTGCCTTATTCTGAAGAATCTGCAGTCTTTTAATATTTGAAGAAAAACTAGATGCATAAATACAGCAACCATAAACAATAAAAGGATGAAAAAAAGTATGATATATATTTCTTAAAACAGTTAAAGGTAACACGTGTTTCAAACGCTACATCACTCCAAGACCTCGTGCAAGTTTAGAAGAAATCATATTTATGTGTTTCTTCCAACTCAAGTTATTATCAACATAAAACCCTAAATATTTATTTTCAAAAACCTGTGAAAGTGACAAATTTTCAAATACTATAGAAGCACTATTTATAATTTTTCCTATCCTACTAAAAATCATGTAATTTGTCTTAGAAGTATTAACAGCAAGGTAACTCAAGGAGGTAAACACCAAAAGGATTTCCAGCGTTCGACTTGCTTTATCCACTATTTCTTCCAGTGACCGTGCAGAAATCGTCAAAGCAGCATCATATGCAAATGCTGTAACAGTTGCTTCAGGTATGTAGAACCTCAGAGTATCGACGTATACGAGAAAGAGTAACGGACCCAGGAGTGAGCCCTGTGGAACTCCACATTTTACAGGATAGGCTCCACTAACGATGCCACCTAGCATTACTTTAGTTGATCTTCCATACCAATATGATTTAAACCAATACAAGCAAACATCTTTTATCCCCAGACTAGATAGGCGGCACAGCAACAACTCAAAATCCACAGTGTCGAAGGCTTTTTTGAAGTCGACAAAGATTGTTAAAGGAGTAAAACCTTTTTCTAGAGCTCCATCGACTACATCCAGAAAATGGTGAACAGCATGGCTAGTAAAATGATTACTGCGAAATCCAAATTGGCTATCACAAAATATTCCTAGTTTATCAAAATATTCATAAAGTGTCCTGGGAATTATCTTTTCATAGATTTTAGAAAAAATAGGTAATAACGAAATCGGTCGCCAATTCGATAGTTCTTGTTTGTTGTCCCCTTTATACAATGGTATTACCTTTGCCAGTTTAAGACCACTAGGGAATTCACCGGTCTGGAGTGATAGATTTATCAAATCAATTAGACAAGGTAATATATAAACTAGGATAGCATTTACAGCTCTAAGATTAAGTCCATCTATTCCGGCCGAGTTGGACTTCAGTCCTTTCACTGTGCTCTCGATCTCCTTTGCTGTGCACTTCTCGAACGAAAAATGCGCCCTTCGCCTCGATTATCAATAAAGGACTTCTCCAGATTTCTTCTAGACTTTTAGCTTCTTCTTCCTTAATACTTGCGCCTATGCTCGTGAAATATTTTCCGAATTCATCTGCCATTTCCTGTTTATCAGTGATTTCACTGCCATTCACTAACAGACTCTTTACTCCATTATTATCATTAGTCTTTCCTTTTAAAACCTCATTTATTAGTCGCCAGGTTTCTTTTGCATCACTACTTTTACCATCAAAAGTAGAAGCATAATATGCTTTTTTCTCACTGCGACGCTTATGGTTAACTTTGTTTCTCACTCGCTTAAATTCTTCAAATAAACTCACATTTTCCAGGCTCTCTACATGTTTTTGAAAAAGTTGGTTTCGCATTTCCATCATTTCAAGCAATTATGTGGTCACCCATGACTTTCTTGGCTCATTTTACTTTTTCCTCATTTTCCTTAGAGGACAAGACACCTCATATACCGGTAAGAGAATATTCATAAGCCTGTCGAACGCTGTAGTTGCATTTTGCTCTTCGCTAACTTCATCCCATGCTATAGAACAACCTTGCTCTTTCAGCTTTCTCAAGTTATTATTTCTTTCATCTCAATAAACTCTCTTACTTAGGTTTTTAGCCGAAGTTTTACTACTATTTATCATACAAACAATTTGTAGGTGGTCAGAAGCAGGTTGAATGAGAACATCACAGAATTCTTGCCTCAATAGATTTGAAGAAACAAATATGTTATCAATTAATGTTGCCGACTGAGCAGTGATACGGGAAAGAATCTGATTCACTGGGTACAAATCTTGAGGTAATGCAAGATTTAAAAACTCTAAATTAAAACTATTTAAATTCAATAAATCAAAGTTAAAATCACACAGAATAACGCACTCTGATCGACTATACTGGTCCCTACTTTAAAACCGATCAAAATCCTGAAAACATTCCTCCGGATGAGCACCAGGGGTCTATAAACCAAGCAAACAATTAACTTTTTACGATTATCTATTTCAATCTCAATAGAAAAAATTTCAATCTTACCTTCATTCCATAAATAAAGGTCCTCCCTTTCCTTAAAATTCAATCCCTCTCTCACCAAAAATGCAAGTCCCCCGCACCCCATTGACTGTCGCGACTTTGATATCAGTTGGTAACCTAGAAAATAGTAGGAAGAGATAAGACTATACATACTCAAGAATGATCCACAAATTCCCAAAACATCAATCACACTATCAATATTACTTAAAAACTGAACAATTTCTTCAAAAGCCGACGTTATGTGGCAATTCCATTGAGCAACACACAAACTATTCATCTCTTTTTTAATTTGACCAAACTCTTCAAAATGAACGTAGCGGCTAGGATGGAGTGGCTTTGGGCATTCATCAACTCGATCTTGAAAATGGAGACCTGTCCGATGTGATAAAACATCATCAACTGAGAGAGAATTTTTTTCAAGCAACTCTAACCGAGGTATTGGGAGTAGACTAACCATAATAAGAAAGTAAAATAAAAAGCCGCGATCTTGTTTTCTTCATTAGGGATAAAACCCATACATAAACTGGAAAAAGGAAATAGGAATAATTGAATAATAATAATAATAAGACTAAATAAACACATAGAAAGACTCAAAATTAAAATACAAAAAAAAAGGACACTCAATCACGATCGAATATGTCAATCAGAGACGAAAGTCTACGAGCAGAAGTTGCATTCTCTGGACGGACATAGATCCGACCTTGGTTTGACCACACGAACTTATTGCCGTATTTTTACCTTGGAGCATTCAACAATTCTCTTTTTTTCTTTGTTGGGTTCTCCGCCACAAAAATCCTCGTGTTCACAAGGTTTTTTTTTGCAAGAAAAAACTTTCACAACTGTGTGGCGGTATTTAAACTTCACTGGAACAGGAGCAAATTTTATCAGAGCGGCTATCATCAGAGTTCAGCCGAAACCTATGCACAGATATAACATCGCTATCAGCAAAACCTGAGAACGCCATCTTATTGCGTATAATATTCATTGTTGCATCTTTTACTTCAACACCGGGGGTTGCTTGACACCATTGAACAGTAGTGTATCCAGCCTCAACTCATGGTCAGCATCATCAAGCTTGGCTTCAACTCTGGCAACTCGATTTTCAAGTAATACCAGTTGATTTTGACATATTTTCAGGTCTTTTTCAATCCTGTCAAATCTCGGAGTAAATTCCAATATTATTGCATCGTGAACTACGCCAATTATCTTTTCACTTTCAGCAGCGGATGTTGTGGTTGAGGGTGTGAATTTTAAGTGCTTCGTTAACTTTCTGCGCAATAGCCTGTTTCATATTTTCTTTTGTTACTGCTACATCTTTAAGAGTTCGCTCAATAAGCCCCGAAGTATCTGAACTTGTAGCCGAATTTTTATAAACAAGCGGGCTGAGAGCAAGTTCCTCAAAAGTGCCTTTAACTCCCTTTCCAAATTTTTCATAGCTTCGGTTTTGTTTGATTCGAAATTTTTCTAATTTTGTTCCAAAACCATTGCAACTTCATGCAATCCATAACAAAATACTTGGTACTTAAATCGACCAGATTTATCTGCGACAGAACAGAGAATTGTGACTAGCCATAAAGGATATCTCGCAAAGCTTGCCAGGGCAAGGTCATCATCCTGAAACAAGGGCATCATGGCTTCGAACAAAAGGCAGGAAAAAGAAAAAAACAGGAAATAGACTTATCTTTACGTGGGCAGGCCCACGGCTGCAGTGGCTATCAATTCTATGGAAAGCTGGCCCAGTGATCCATGGAACCTGCTAAGCTTCACCACCGTTTTCTGACATTCCAGTTCACGAAAAGTAAATATCCAATCAGTAATTATCCAATCTCCAATTCACCAAAAGCTTCAAGAAAAATATCCATTTCTCGCCAAAATTCTATCACCAACGAATTAATTGATACACATAGGACAGTATTATACGTCACTATAATCCCAAGCCAATTGTTGTTATGAAATTCAATGATTTAATAATGTTCATAAGTTATCCGATTTTAGATTTTAAATGTGTTTGCTCTGAACTCTGAAATAAGACTCAATGTAAATTGAGTTATTTACATAATTAAATTACATTATTTACATCATGTAAGTAACACTAAAATAACACTACTACATAAACAAAACATTATATTAATAACAAAAATCTATTTATAGGCTAGCCTGAGAAATCAGCCTATTCTTCAAACATGTAAAAAAATACATCCCTCCCTCTACTCACCAGCCATTTTTCATCAGACGTACAGTCTCTGCACACTTCCTTTCGTAACTCGCTCAATTCTTCACACTCACCTATCATATGACCCAACGCCTCATCCATTTCTCTACAGATAGGGCAAAAGTAAAGACCATCCTTTCCTTTCCTCCTCTTTAAATAGTTTTTTCTTGTCCACAGTTGTAAACTGTTCACCCTCAATTCAATAAATACTTTACCTCCTTCTTTCATAGATTCAAATTATATATTACCCCTTCACCCCAAGTCTCCTCTGTTGCTACGTAGAACCGTAGGAAATCAAAGGGGCTTCTTTAATAATGCCAATCCTGTACCTCTTGATTATGTAAAATATTTCCTACCATTTTCACCACTTCATTATCTACGCCCAACCCATTATCCCATATTTCTTCACTCCGAAATATTTTAAATCCTTACCTGTGTGAGAATGTGGGAAAGCCATCACAACCTGACTAAATTGTAAAAATAGCAAAGTATGACTTTTTGAGTAATTATAAAGGAAACGAAGTATTAATTTTCTTTGTGTAAGGAGAACAAACAACATTACATTTGAATAAGAATACCCTTGATCCATTTAGGGCCATAAAATGCAAATACCGGACCTCCGTTTCAAACTCAAGGGGTCAACGACAAGAAGTATTACGCGACTTATATCACATGACAAAAACAGGATTTTTAATAGAGAAAGCGGAAACTAATCTTTTGAACAAAGAACTATTATTAGGATTACATCAAACTGGTCTCTGACCAATGAGAGGAAAGAAGAACAAAATAAGACAGAACTTAAAATAGGGATTCGAGACGAAAACAGGGTAGTCTTTTTGGATCAAACAAGGAGTAAGTGTTTTACTTTGTAATTACGATAAACTACCACTGTCTGTCTGAATTCCCCTTGGGGATAAAAGTTTGAAGATTAAAGCTAAAATAAGAAGAAAACCTCTAAAGATTTCTGTCACTTGGAAATAACTTTAATACGTATATAGGAGAAATTAATAACAACTAGTGCTGAAATCTAAGTTGATGATTTTGGGCTTATAGTTTCGGTAGTATTTCCACCTAGACAAGGCTTGAGCTATTTGGACGAAACAGCATTTTAAGGTTAGAATAAGCCAAATTAAATTTCTTCCCAGAAATTTAAGCTTTGAATAACTGGGGGTTTAAAGACGAAAGGAACCTTAACCAAGAAGAGAAAGCTAGGAGAGCCATTTGTGCTTCCCCTTTTCAGCCTAGAGTCCCTTGAGGCTTAGCTTGACTTTATAAGGACCTTATATCCGAAAATTGGAATTATCGGACAATAACATTACTTACCAACCCCCCCTTTGTGCAATCTTCAGACGTTTATACGAAGAGGAACACCGTTCCCTTTTTAATCATTCTTTCATTTCATTAAAAACCGTACTACATGTTTATACAAAGGTGACCTTAATGTTTAAACAGGTAGGTTAGGGGAAAAGGGAACAATATTATCAGCTTAAGAATTTCTAAAACTTTATGTCGAGATATTTTCAATTAAGTTTAATGCTAAAGTTAAAGCTTAATAAAGGTCAAAGGAATACACAACCCTTTTCAAGAAATAATAAGAGAATCTCTTGGTTTTGGTTAAATGAAAATTGAATTAAAAGCAAGTACGGTTATTCTTAGCTTAGCTCAACAATAGCTTGAACTAAAGGATTTTTAATAACCCACAGCTCAAGCCTTGACTAGCTGTTCAAGTGTAACCTTTTTAAGTAGAAACATTCGATAGCCTAGAATTAACTTAATCTTTTCTTTTCGGTAAACATTGGTGGATTGAACAAGTAGATCATTAGATCTTAGACCTAGAAGAGGTTAGAAAGATTCAACATAATCAGAATTAGAATATTTTCTTTTTATCTTCCTTTGTAATAAAAATCAGTTGTCACTGAATTCTGAGTACCGATTTCTTACCCAACGCCTCAGTTTGTATCACGCTACCAAATTTATTAGCCCTGTAAGTAACGGGCAACCTTACAACTGGTCGCAACGGTACTCAGGTTTGGTACAACTGGTCGCAGCGGTACTCAAGTTCGGTGCAACTTTCGTTTAAGTGGGGGAGGATTAATTGAATTTATAAAGTTTGGTAAAATTTAGTCCTGTTCCTCACAAGAAAGTGTGTGTTCAGTTTTCCAAACCTATCCAAGACAGAAAAGTTGGAAAAAGTGTTCATTAAAGAAAATTTTAACCTAAAAGCGAAACTCAGACAGACTTTTATCTTTTATCTTCCTAAGATTCTTTCTTTCTTCTGCTTTTCTTTCTCTTTGCTATAAGTTCTAGTGTCCGTATCATCTGTAGCTTGCTTAAATCCTTTTTAACACTAGTGTCATAGTTTAATCATCTTCAAAAGTGTAATTACAATATTAGCCTTGAGGGTTAACTTAAATCGAGATATTGAGCTAATTCTTACGCAATGTATAAACTAGCTCATTTTAGTAGTTTAAAACAATTTAAAGGTTCAAAATGTTTCCCGCATTAAGACTTTATAAGGATAGAACAATCATGAGTTCAAATAAAAACAAAATCAAAGAGTTAGAAATTGCACTACAACAAGCGCAGTCTGGAATAAATGCTCTAGAAGGGCAATATAGAGATGCCACAGTCACAAGTAGGCTTCAAAGCCTATTTGTGGAGCAAGCGCCTCCCATCTCGTTACAGACATATCCAAATGAAATCCATTCATGAATTACCACCCTTAAACGAATACAGAGGAGTTTAGAAAAAAATGACAGTGCTAGGATTAATCAAGCTATTTGTTATACAGGGGGAGAAATACAAAGATTCGCAACGAGCTTAGACATTCCTAAAAAGAAAGATATGTCAAGACCAACTAGGGATAATTATTCCAGGTATAAATTTAGTGAAAGAAAAAACTCTTGCATAAAATGCTGGACTTGCGGGGATCCACATAGAAAATCAGAATGTGAAAAACCTCCAACTTGTATCTGCTGTGGTGAAACAGGCCACAAAGCAAAATATTGTTTAGCTCCAACACCTATACACCAACCCCAAGAAAAAATTTTAAGGCAATATTTCCGAAGGTACTGCGGCCTCCGAGCAACGGTTAGGGAACCACCGGAAGGCACAGGCCCAGATTCCGTAGTTTTGTAGATATATGTTAACCGTTAGTAGTAGATTTAGTGTGACCAAGAGTCACTAACACGAACAAGACTAGGACTATGAAGGTCACTAGCACGGAAAGACTAGGACTATGAAACAGGAGTCACTAGCACGGACAAGACTAGGAGTATGAAGGTCACTAGCACGGAAAGACTAGGACTATGAAACAGGAGTCACTAGCACGGACAAGACTAGGAGTATGAAGGTCACTAGCACGGAAAGACTAGGACTATGAAACAGGAGTCACTAGCACGGACAAGACTAGGACTATGAAGGTCACTAGCACGGAAAGACTAGGACTATGAAACAGGAGTCACTAGCACGGATAATTGAGAGGAGTTTTTTTCTGAAGATGAATGAGTATCTAATCTCGTTCAATAGGTATTTGTCAGCCGACAAATATGTATAAAAAAAAGAAAAAAAAAGAGTCATTCAAGAAAGTTTATCAAAAAAATTATTCTTATAGGGACCCTATCTAGTGTTATTGGAATTATATAAAAACGTCTTTTTGTTACACCAGTTGAAACCTCATAAGTGACGGTTAGTAAATATAAGACAACTTAAAAAGATAAACAAGGAAGTAAAAAAAATTTCATTTCAAATAAAAAGGTTAGTAAAGAAAATAGAAACAGTAATCCTTTCTATTCTTCAAGCAGAAAATAAAAGTTTCCCATTCATTGTCACAGATCCGGCAGACATGCTTAGTACAATTTTCGAAATTGAAAATTCACTACCAATAGGTTATGGAATATCGGTTAATTATAGGCGTTACGGCTTACTGGAACTTTATAAATCGACTAGCTGCAATGTGGTGACACAACAATTGAAATTGTTGGTTATTTGTGATTTCTCAATACCAAATAAACAAGATGGGTTCAGAATGTTCGAAATGTTCAGCATTCCGTTCCCAGTGTCAAACACTTCGTATTTCTTTCAAATAGAAAACGCGTTCAAATTTTTTGGGTTAAGTAAAGATGAAACGAGAGATTTTTTAGAAGATGACAATATAGAAAAAGGATGTAATTTAAAGAGTATACCACTATTGTGCAACCACCAATTTATTATTAGAAGCACACAAATGAACTCCTGCAGTTTAGCAAACTATATGGAAAATAATGCATTAATTAATAAAGAGTGTCAAACCAAAATTATAAAGGAAAATAAAATCTTAATCCAAAGAATTGGAAGGGAAAAGTATATAATCACCTTTCAAAGAAGAAATAAGAATATATTTCGAATGTAAAACAGAAAAAAACAGTAGAATGTTCTCTAACTGCAGAGATGTTAAAGATAAACAGTATGTACAGGGGACAGATTACAAAGGAAATGGCACCTTTAAACATATCGATAATTAGCCTAGAAGGAAACCTCTCCATAGCTGGTATAAAAAACGAATGGAGCAAAGAATTTGAAGATTTAATCTCTATATATTTCCAGAACAACTCCAAGACGTATATTGGCATAGCTGAGCTAAGAAAAATACACATTTCCTTACAGGACGAAAAAGGAAGGAAAACGGCTAGCTATTTGACATTTTTTCTCAATACCTTTAATCTGTTTCTATCTTTATTAGGATTAGTCTCTATTGGAATAATATTTAAAACATTGAGAAAACTAAGGTTAGACTATAGGAAACAAAAATCTCAAGGATTTCACGTAAATGTAGAACAGGAAGAAATTGAACAAAATTGATTCTTAGCAAAGTTATGGTTTCATTAAGAAAAAATAACTGTACTAAGAATTTTAAGTGGGGGAGGTTGTGAGAATGTGGGAAAGCCATCATAACCTGACTAAACTGTAAAAATAGCAAAGTGTGACTTTTTGAGTAACTATAAAGGAAACGAAGTATTAATTTTCTTTGTGTAAGGAGAACAAACAACATTACATTTGAATAAGAATACCCTTGATCCATTTAGGGCCATAAAATGCAAATACCGGACCTCCGTTTGAAACTAAAGGGGTCAACGACAAGAAGTATTACGCGACTTATATCACATGATAAAAACAGAATTTTTAATAGAGAAAGCGGAAACTAATCTTTTGAACAAAGAACTATTATTAAGATTAAATCAAACTGGTCTCTGACCAATGAGAGGAAAGAAGAACAAAATAAGACAGAACTTAAAATAGGGATTCGAGACGAAAACAGGGTAGTCTTTTTGGATCAAACAAGGAGTAAGTGTTTTACTTTGTAATTACGATAAACTACCACTGTCTGTCTGAATTCCCCTTGGGGATAAAAGTTTGAAGATTAAAGTTAAAATAAGAAGAAAACCTCTAAAGATTTCTGTCACTTAGAAATAACTTTAATACGTATATAGGAGAAATTAATAACAACTAGTGCTGAAATCTAAGTTGATGATTTTGGGCTTATAGTTTCGGTAGTATTTCCACCTAGACAAGGCTTGAGCCATTTGGACAAAACAGCATTTTAAGGTTAGAATAAGCCAAATTAAATTTCTTCCCAGAAATTTAAGCTTTGAATAATTGAGGGTTTAAAGAGGAAAGGAACCTTAACCAAGAAGAGAAGGCTAGGAGAGCCATTTGTGCTTCCCCTTTTCAGCCTAGAGTCCCTTGAGGCTTAGCTTGACTTTATAAAGACCTTATATCCAAAAATTGTAATTATCGGACAATAACATTACTTAACCCCCTTCCCCCCTTTGTGCAATCTTCAGACGTTTATACGAAGAGGAACACCGTTCCCTTTTTAATCATCCTTTCATTTCATTAAAACCCGTACTACATGTTTATACAAAGGTGACCTTAATGTTTAAACAGGTAGGTTAGGGGAAAAGGGAACAATATTATCAGCTTAAGAATTTCTAAACCTTTATGTCCAGATATTTTCAATTAAATTTCCCTGCTAAAGTTAAAGCTTAATAAAGGTCAAAGGAATACACAACCCTTTTCAAGAAATAATAAGCGAATCTCTTGGTTTTGGTTAAATGAAAATTGAATTAAAAGCAAGTACGCTTATACTTAGCTTAGCTCAACAATAGCTTGAACTAAAGGATTTTTAATAACCCAGAACTCAAGCCTTGACTAGCTGTTCAAGTGTAACCTTTTTAAGTAGAAACATTCGATAGCCTAGAACTAACTTAATCTTTTCTTTTCGGTGAACATTGGTGGATTGAACAAGTAGATCATTAGACCTTACACCTAGAAGAGGCTTAGAAAGATTCAACATAATCAGAATTAGAATATTTTCTTTTTATCTTCTTTTGTAATAAAAATCAGTTGTCACTGAATTCTGAGTACCGATTTCTTACCCAACGCCTCAGTTTGTATCACGCTACCAAATTTATTAGCCCTGTAAGTAAGGGGCAACCTTACACCTGTATAGCCATATGCTTGGAAAATCATATCTAAGAGCTTCTAAATAAGCCTATTTAAGTAGCCAAATTCATTTCATAATATGTTCTCAGAGCTTAATGATACTCACTAGCCTACAATTGTTTAGCAAAACAGCTCCCTAATTTCCTACAACTACTTAACTACCAATGTTTCTGTTAATACCCAACAATCTTTTACCTTAATCCAGCTGCTTTCTTTTCCAATTTGTCACTTTGCTGGAACACCCGAATTTCCAATTCATAAATTTAAGACCTTGGCAAAACGATCATTTCTAAATGCGAGTTAAGAAGAAGAAGACGGATTTATTGAAAAAAAAAATATATCAACAAAAAATTATTGCTTCCTCCCCTAAAAAGCAAAGCTTGTCCGTGGGGGAGGTAGAGAAAACAAAATCCTTAAAACAAAGAACACTTGGTCATCGACACCACTAATACCATCACACTAAACAATAAATACAAAATAATATCATATATTATACTTCCTCTGGGAACATCATATCAGCAAAACCCCCACAATAAATAAATCAATCAATCAGTCAAAACTCATATTCAGCAAAAAGCAGTTCCGTAATAATTTTTCTAAAAATAATGGGGTCAGCAATAGTCAAAATATCACTATTCAAACTATTCCATTTCCGCGTACCTCTATGAGAAAAACAGAAAAATATGAACGGGAAAATATACTTCTAGGTACACAGAAGTCGGCGCTACCCCTTGCATCATGAGAATGAACAGTAAAACTAATGGACAATAAATCACCAAAACAACGAGGCTGAAAATCTTGCTGCCGTCCAAAAATAAACCACAATACATAGAATTCACGAAGGCCTGCAGTCGGCAAAATTTTTAAAATTTGGTAAATTTCTCGAAGAGACATACGTGGAGATATACCAGCTAAAATTCTTACTGTATGATTTTGTAGAACTCTTATTGGTTTTAGGATAGAAGAAAAAGCAGAGAGCCAAATACTCGAACAATAAAGTATATACGGGTGTATTAAAGAAAAATAAAGATGGCGAAGGACAGACTTGGGAAAACAATGTTGGAGTTTCTTCATTATACCGAGATTTCTTGCCAGAATTTTGCTAGTTAAAGTTGCATGTTCCTTAAAAGATAGAGTTCCATCTATTACTATCCCAAGGTATTTAAAAGACGCAGTCGGTTTTATAACACCATCGGGCACATCTAATTCCTTGATCCATGGGTAAAAGTTTGATGATCGCGAGAAAATAATAAAGTTAGACTTAGCCATGTTAGTCCTTAATTCATTTACCCTCAGCCATGCTATAATTCTATTAACTGATTCCTTCATGGAAATCTGCAGCAGCTCAGCTGTCTTAGCTGTGCTAATGGCTGTTGTGTCATCAGCAAAAAGTGAAAATGTTTCATTAGTCAGGTTTACCGTAAGTTCATTTATTCTATAGCAAAAATTATTCCGACATTTTTGTAAATCATTAATAAGTATCAAGAAAAATATAGGACCGAGAACTGATCCTTATGGAACACCTATTTCAATACGCTTTTTTTCGGAAGAAGAATCATTTAGTTGGACATACTGATAACGATTATTTAAAAAACTTCTTAAAAAATTTAATGATTTACCCTCAAACCATACACCTCGCACTTCTTAAGTAGAAGTTCATGATCCACAGTGTCGAAAGCTTTCATCAGATCTAAAAATATAGCACCTATTTTAAAACCTTTATCTAATACATCATCAATAATAGTTGTCAAATAAATCATCGCCTGTTCCGTTGTCCTTTTTCTACGGAACCCAAATTGTGTCTCTACCAGTAACTTATGATCCTCCAAAAAACTCATCATTCTAGTACAAAAACACTTCTCTAAAACACGGGAAATGATGGGTAAAACAGATATCGGTCTATAGTTTCCTGGGTCACTTTGAATACCACCCTTATGAATTGGGGTTGTACGGGCAACTTTAAAACAGTCTGGGAATTTTCCTTGACGAAAACACTCATTAATTAACCCACATAAAACTTCAGCTGTAACAGGAAAAATATATTTAAGTGTTTTTAGAGTAATACGATCGCTACCAGATGAATTACTACGCAACCCATAAATAATTTTTTATAATTTCATCAACTGTTAGAAGTCTAAGGTGAAGAGATACATCAATCGGGTCCCTCAGCAAGGACTAGAACGTTGGATCACCACTATCAGGTACAACTGACATAGCTAAATTCAGACGAATATTCGAAAAATAACTCTGAAATTCATTGCATATGTCCTTTTCAGAATTCAAAGTCTTTCTCATTACACTAACTAATTCATCAGGTAACTTATTTATTTTGAATCCAATCACTTCTTTTATTAGTCCCCAGGTTTTCTTAGGGCATCCTTCAACCTCCTTAAAGTTTTTCTCAAAATATTTCTTTTTTTCATTTCTTAAAATTGTATTCAACCTATTTCGATAAATTTTATATAATTGCTTATTTTCTTGTGTCGGGTTAATTATTTGAGCTCTAAACAATTTATCTCTTACATTTATTTGCTTCAAAATCACAGGACTAATCCAAGGTTTTTTACTTGAGTGCTTTCTATTAAACGGTTTCAATATGACTGCTTGACTTATCAAACTCTGCAACTTTTCATAAAATAAAACAAACTTTGAATTTGCGTCCTGAATTTCGCCTAGAACATCGTACCAATCCACCATTTTCTATATCATTTTTAAGTTTTACCATCGCATTTTTACTGATCACTTGAATCCTTGATGTTTTGCCTTTAACCACCTTCGTGACAGTTCCAAAGCTAGCTGAAACTCCAAAGTGGTCAGATATATCGTGGATAAGGACCCTGGGAAGACTCAAGGGTACATTAGAAAGGATGTTATCCAGAAGCTTAGCTGATGTTCCCGTAATTCTTATAGGTATATTTATACAAGGATGAAACCCATTAGATAAACTTCTATTAATAAATTCAGTGCTAGCAGATGACTGATCTATAAGGTCAATATTAAAATCCCCCATAATAAAACATGGCATAGAGTTAATCGGAAGTTTCATTAATTGTTCTTCAAATAGGTCCATAAAGTCTTGGAGCAGGCTCTGTGGAGGTCTATATACTACAACATTACAAAAGTTCAAATTCTCACTCGCAAACTTTCTCTCTATATATTGTAAGATCTTCTCTTATTGAAACCTTATAATCAGCCTGAATATAATCTGCTAGGCCTCCATGTTGTTAATACTCTCGATTCCTTCCGTATAAATTATAACCAGGGATATGTAGTAATTGCGAGTTATTATCATTTGACCACGTTTCATTTAAAGCGATCACCTGAAAGACATTAGTATTTATTAATTCCGATAAAAAATTATGCGCAGAATTCAATCCCTGACAATTCAAATGAAAAATGTTAAGGCCAAAATGGCCCCTATCACAATACAAGGGTAGTGTCCATTCTTTAAAAATTTACCTTGATGGTTCATTTGTGAAAATCTCAGTAGCATTAAAATCTAAATTTCTGTTTATCCTTTCATTAAATTGGCTGGAAAAATCAACCCTTCGACTTTCAAGTTGCAGGACATTGCTGTTCCCAGGAGGTAAAACGATATCTCTAAACATCATCAATAAAAGTTAATGTATGTGACGGTAGAGGGTGGCGGTGGCGAAAAAATCATTATCTACTAAACATTTATCTAGACCTAGATAAATACAAAAAAAATAACAAAATATATTCCGTCAGAGCAGATATACAATTTAAAAAAGCACATTATTGCAAGCTTCATGGCACAAAGCAAAACCATACAAAAATACATCAGCCCGCTACCACCCACTCAAAATAATTTCACATTAACAAACATTTTAAATTAATTACTCAAAAATAAAAATTATCAATAACCCAAACATTTCAAATTCATCACTATCAACTTTTCCATATCTATTTGATTAAATCAAGCGAAAAAGAAAAGATAATTGATCAATAAGTAAACTAAACACATTCAATAAAACACTCATTTTTAGAACCTCTGAAAGCTGTGGAGGGAGGAGGCTTATGTGCTAGTTCCTCAATCCATTCATCACACGTAAACTTCACTTTCATACCACCCGGACGTTCAAACTGAAGATATGGTGGAACTGTGCTTGATACCCATGAAATGATACCCATCGTTTCAAGACACAATTTATTTTCATATAGTTTTTTCCTTGCCTCTCTCACAGAAAATGGGGCATCATCACTCACATAAATGTTTCCCTGGTTTGCTATCTTTCTTCCTTTAAGCATCTTCCCATTTTTAAGGATTTCAATCTTGTTTCCACGGTTTTTTACATTAACCTTAAAATATTTCTTATCCTCTTTTATTGTAACAACTGAAAAATGGGTTATCACTGGTAAATTTAGTCCATCCTTACATATCTCGGTAAACATACGTTTGGCTTGATCTTCATCCTCACTGACCGTATTCCATACAACCGCATTGTTTTCGTTAGGCTGATATTCTGCAGCCATAAGCCTATCAGACAAACACAGGGTCTTTTCTTTAAAATATTTAACTTCTGACTGTAGGTTAAAATTATCATTTTTCAACAAAGAAATGTCATTTTCTACAGCATTTGTACAAGACTTAATCCCGGAGAATTCAGACCTTAAGGCTATTTGCTCTGATTTAATTGCTTTTATTCTATTTTCTACTACAATGAATCGCTGTTCAATTGATTGGACTGAGCTACGAGTTTCACGCATAATGTCCATCATCTTTGCAAAGTCCTCTGATAGGGTCATTCACAAAACCTGAGCTGTCACTGGCTTCCAAATATCCGGATTTCCTGACTTATTTGGGGTACTTGTAGCAATATCCTCGCTAGAATCAATATCTGGACGACTCCTTTTATTTTTTTTTTGCCCATCTTAACATAGTAATAGCTAAAATTGACTTACTGGCAAAAGAAGAAACCACCAGTCCTAAATCAGTCCTTTTTCCCCACTGTACTATTGCTTTAATCTCATATCACGAATAATTTGAGCCTTAAATCATTTTGGAGGAATAATAGCTAATTATTTCCGTTGTGGAGTTTTATTTAGGGAAAGGCTTGTATTTTCAGATTGTACAAAGTTTTCATTATATCACAGCATGCAGATAATTTAGCAATAATCCATCGTCATTCATTTCATAACGTGATTCATAGACTGGGCGATAGCAAGCAACACGGTCTTAACCGTTTGAGCAATGAATTGAGTTATTTCCTTGATCTTTTTTTTACTATTGCCCATTATGTAAAAATTTTATATGGGGCCAATAAGCAACTTGTCAATAATTAAATCCCTTACCTGAAGGGACTTTTCCATGGCACATATAATAGGCAGGAAATACATAATAATTTTTAGTGGGTTTCGAAATTTCAAGCAGGAAGAAGGTATGCTCGCACTCTAAGACATCAGTCAAATACATTTTGTCAACGTCAGCTGTCACTTCAATGTTTTCCCACAGGTCATACCATATCGCCAACTGGTAGATGAAATTGTCAAGAAATTTGGTCCATATTTCGGATACTTTCCTTATTAGTTTATAGTATTCGTGTTTTTAACAAAATATCAAGATGCATTTTGAAAACCTCAAATTCCGCTTGATTAGTTTCAGAAACTTTGCCATTAAAGATTCAATCAATGGGTCTAAGTATGGTGTGAATTGTTTTGTGTTTCTGATTACCCCTAAGCGGTTGTTTAATCATTACCCTGGATATTGTGACTGCTATTCCTACGACCTCTGACTTACATTGCACAACCGCCATAGTTTCTTTGAGTAGTGATTCTCTATTGCTTCTTTTAGCTTCATATGGCTAGCTAAGTGTAGAATGTAGTTCAATACCTTCAGAAGATCAATTTCTACTTCCGTCAGCCCCTGGCTGACTACCTCGAGTCTACTGATACACGGAGAAATTATTTCAGAGAACAAAAGAAATGCTGTGCTCGTAATGGCATAGTGTTGCTGAAAATCTACTTGGTTTGTGTTCTTATTTCCTTCCAACAATAGCATCTCCAAAGATTACACAATGTTTGTAAAATTCAATAAAATTTTTCTAACTCCAAGGTATTTTTTATGAGGGCTTCATGGGCTCATGGGTACTCAGACATGCTCAATTTTACCGTTCATTTTCATCAAATTTCCACCTTTTATGGTGTTTTCCTTTTCTTTCTAATATTATGCAAACTTTTTTATTTACTTGCAGACTTTTTTCATCGACATTTAAGATTCAAACTAGAATTTTACATATTTAGAATCATAGGCTGCGCAATCAGTATGCCTAACTAAAGAATGATGTTGGAACAATGTATTATTTTTTTTCTTTGGACCAGGGCACTTCGTATCGAAGGAGTTGTCGTAGAAACTTCGAAAAGGAATTATTCGATTGGAAATAGGAGTGGCTTGTGCCCTTTTCAATAGTCGAAAGTGATTGGAAGGCAACTAACACCCCTTCCACCCCCACCATTTCCCCATACACATCCAATCAAAATTTTGAGATAGCCATTTTGTACAGTGTAGTTGATTTCCAGATAGAAATTATGTTTTTGAGGAGGACACTCCCCCACAGCCCTCAGGGCAAGGGTTGTAAGTTATGCCCTGGGCGCATATAAGGTTTTTATAGAAAGTGTTGTTGTAGAAACTTCAAAAAGGGCTCATTCGATTGGAAATTGAAATGGCTAGTGGTCTTTTTAATAGTCGAAAGTGATTGGAAGGCAACTAACACCCCTTCCATGCCCACCATTTATCCAAATACATCCAATCAAAATTTTGAGATAGCCTTTTTGTTCAAAGTAGTTGAAAGGTCCGGAAATTATATCTTTAAGGATGACACTCCTCCCACAGCCCTCAGAGTAAGGGTTTTAAGTTATGCTCTGGGGGCATATAAGGTCTTTATTAAAAGCTTTGTCGTAGAAACTTGAAAAAGGGCTCATTCGATAGGAAATTCAAAGGGCCAGTGCCCTTTTTAACAGTCAAAAGTGATTTGAGGGCAACTAACCCCCCTCTCACACCCATCTTATCCCCAAACACATCCAATCAAAACTTTTAGATAGCCATTTTGTTTGACGTAGTTAAAAGTTTTAGAAATTAGGTCTTTGATGATAATAACCCCCTCAGAGCCCTTGGAGCAAGGGTTGTAAGTTATGCCCTGGGTGCATTTAAGGTTTTTATAGATAGTTATGTTGTAGAAACTTCAAAAAGGGCTCATTCGATTGGAAAATAAAAGGGCTTGTGATCTTTTAAATAGTCGAAAGTGATTAGATGATAACTAACACCCCTCTCACATCCACCATTTCCCCAAACACATCCAATAAAAATTTTGAGAGAGCCATTTTGTTCGACATAGTTAAAAAGTCTGTAAATTATGTTTTTGAGGATGACACGCCCCCTATAGCCCCCAGAACAAGGGTTGTAAGTTTTGCCCTGGGGACATATAAGTCTTTTTCTTACAGAAACTGTTGTCGTACAAAAATTCAAAAAGGAATCATTCGGTTGGAAATTGAAATGGCTAGTGCCCTTTTTAGTATTCGAAAGTGATTGGAGGGCAAGTAGCCCCCCCTCTCACGCCCACCATTTCCCCAAACACATCCAATCAAACTTTGAGATAACCATTTTGTTCAACGTAGTTGAAAGGTCCGGAAATTATGTCTTTGAGGATGACAACCCCCTCACAGCCCTCAGGGCAAGGGTTGTAAGTTATGTCCTGGGGTATATGAGTTTTTTTATAGAAAGCGTTGTCTTAGAAACTTCAGAAAGAGCTCATTGAATTGGAAATTGAAAGGGCTGGTGGTCTTTTTCATGGTCGGAAGTGATTGGAGGGCAATTAACCCCCCTCTGACGCCCACGATTTCCCCAAACACATCCAATCAAACTTTGAGATAACCATTTTGTTCAACGTAGTTGAAAGGTCCGGAAATTATGTCTTTGAGGATGACAACCCCCTCACAGCCCTCAGGGCAAGGGTTGTAAGTTATGCCCTGGGGGCATATAAGGTTTTTATTGAAAGTCTTGTCGTAGAAACTTCAAAAGGACTCATCCGATTGGAAATTGAAAAGGTTAATCCCTTTTTCAATAGTTGAAAGTGATTGGAGAGCAATTAACGCCCCTCTCACGTCCACCATTTTCCCAAACACATCCAATCGAAATTTTGAGATAGCCGTTTTGTTTAACGTAGTTGAAAGTTCTGGGAATTAGGTCTTTGAGGATGACAACCCTCTCACAGCCCTCAGGGTAAGGGTTGTAATTTATACCCTGGGGGCAAATAATGTGCTTATAGAAAGCGTTGTCGTAGAAAGTCAAAAAGGGCTCATTCGATCTACTAAGCGTGAAAATACCACAAATCAGCATCGATAAATAAATGAAACCCAAAACGAACTGAAATTACAATAAATAACCGAGTCTAACTCAAAACGAGCAGAAATTAACATGAGTAGGTCTCTAAACCTCTATGCCTTTCCAACGCAAGAACATAATTTGCAGTTTACTTAAGAAAATAAAGATAAATGTGCATTGTCAGTTTAATATACATATACTGATATTTAGTAATCAAAATGTTAATATTACTTGATTTATTATAGGTATAAAGGTAAAAACATTTGTAATTTTTTCATGAGTGATACTACGTTAATTTCTGCTCGTTTTGAGTTTGACTCGGTTATTTATTATAATTCCTGTTCTTTTTTGGTTTCATTTATTTATCAGTACTGATTTGTGGTAGTTTCACGCTTAGTAGATTATCTGATTTTATTTTTCTCATTTTTGGTTTAATGGAGTTTTTTACTTTTTGTTGAAAAACTCACTTTTTGTTGAAAAACTCATTTTGTGGAAAAGTTTTTTTAATAAATCACGATAAATTCTTTGATATAATTTTATGAAAATTTGGATTTTGTACTTTCACTGCTGATAAGAGTCGCTCTTCACTATCCCTACATTATCATGAATTGTTCAGTCTTTCATTCCGACTTTAGCATATAGAAAAAATGATCATGGAAAGCTTGGAAGTAGTCATTCAGTAACAAACCTTAATGAACGGATCAATACCTATCGCTCGCAGCCAATGATGGACTCCCGCCCCTTTTCTTTTTTAATTCGTTTTAATAATTCCATGTTTTTTTACCACTCTGGTCCCCATCCTTTGGTTTCCTGGGGATTACAATGTAGTTCAGGATACCTACTACTACTACTACTAACAACTCACCACAGCACCAAGCCGCCTGAGGCCAACACAGCTGCGCACTCTCCTCCTCCACCCCAATCTATTCAAAGCCTCCCTTTTTACACCCGACCACGAAGTTCCCATTTCCTTTAAATCTTTCTTTATGACGTCCTCCCACCCCAGACGGGGACGACCTGCTTTCCGTTTAGCCCTAGATGGTTGGCCGAAAAGTACAATCTTCGGCAATCTGTCATCCTTCATCCGCACAACGTGCGCTAGCCACCTCAACCTTTCTTTCATTATAGCCCTAGAGAGCGGTATTGAACCACATTTTTCGTAAAGCCTATTGTTTGAAATACGGTCAGCCAGCCGGGTACCCAGAACAATCCTTAAGCAATTTCTCTGGAAAACATCTAGCAAATCTTCATCTGCTTTTCGGAGCGTCCATGCTTCAGAGCCATATTTGAACACTGTCATCACTGTAGCTTCTAATATTCTAATCTTGGTTTGCAGACTTATCTTCCTATTCTTACAGACTTTTTTTAACTGTTAAAAAACACCCTGAGTCTTGGCTATTCTATATTTAACATCTTCACTGCTCCCACCATCTTTACTAATAAGTTCAGGATACCATGACAGATTAATGCCTTCCTCACAACCATAAAAGCACTACTGATAACAAATTAGTAACACAAAATAATTGATTCATAATAAGTAATTTAAAATAAGAGATGGGTGCCCCTTCCTCTGAGCCGAGATTTTGAACGAGAGATTTTGCTCTCTGATTTGCATTCTCACCTAGATAGCGCAGACGCATCTTCAAAAGGGAAAAATTTAAAAGATAATCACGCTTCTTCAAAAAATGGAAAATGTAATAAAAGCCGTCAAAGGAACTGCGTTTGGGGTCGCAGAATATTTTTACCCCAGTTTTGAAGGTTTGGAAAGCTGATTTTCTTGTTAAATTCGTGATGTTATTTAACTAATTTCGAAAATACTTTGGCTCGGCTATATCATTCTTAAAAGCAAATCACTTTACCCCTCTCCCTTATATAGGCTACTCCAAATTATGTGTATTCAGTGGATTTCCATAGCCGACTCTTTTCTTCCTGGTACTTGTTGCTACTGCTGCTTGTTTACTATTTGCTGAATATAAAAAAGAGTCAGCATATAGGAAATTCAATTAGTGTAGGCCTATATAATTTGAGGCTTTTGCACATTGTAGAGGGGCAGGAGTAATATAAAGCAATGCAGTTTTTGGAATTCTATTTGTAAGTTGGCTATTCAGAAGCAGGGGCAAATCTTCAGCATTTTTATTGGGGGGGGGGCAAGAGGGGTCCATATCTGGATAGTCAAAGGGAATGGGATGTATAATATTTTTTCTGCACTTTATGGGGGGGCAACAGCACCCTCTTGCCACCCCAAACAATGCCCCTGTTCAGAAGTTGTAAATTAGTTTTAAAAATATTATAGGCCTAGTGTTTCCTTCTAGTGGGTAACTTCTAAATAAGAACTTATTAGAATTATATGAGTAACTAGGCTGTTTAAAAATCATGAAGTAGTTTTCAAAATATTATAGGTCTGTGTTTCCTTCTAGTATAGGTAACTTCTAAATAACAACCCTAATAATATACTTCTCCTTGAATAGATTTTTTTTATACACCACAGGCTTTTTGTTGAATCAGGTTTTTATAGTTTTAACTAAATAAGATTAAGTCTTGCCTAAAAGAAAAAAAAATAGAATTATGAATGTAAACACTATTTCTAGTGATTTAAAAAGTGGTTGGTATCAATGTACAGTTGAGGCTGTTGAGAGGAAAACACTTCTGAAAACAACTTCAAAAATTCTTAAATACTTACTTTATGATTTATAAAGGCTTGAATTGACTTTACTCTCCCTCTAGTGTGCAAACATATAGCCCAAATTATAAATTTCCTGTGATTTTTGTCATTTCTTGATTATGTAACTCTTTGGTTAAAATACATTCAACAGCAAAGAAGCAATATTGAAAAAAAATAAGAAATAGAAAAATGCATACAATTAATAAAATGCATAAAATATATAATTTGGGCTATATGTTTACATATTAGGGGGGGGGGTTGGATGTAAAACAAAGTGAAGCACTCTAGGGAATGATATAAGTAAGTACTTTAGGATTTTTTTAAAAGTTGTTTTCAGAATTTTATAGGGTTTCCTACTCAGCAGCCTCAACTCTACACTGATACCAAGTAGCTAACAATAGAAAGAAGCACAATAATCCTATTAATAGAAACATGCTGCATAAATTAATAATTTCATTGTTTTAGTGTCTTCTTTTAGTTTTTTTAATATACTCCTAGGCTATACTGGAGGGGATAGGGGGGGGGGGGGGTTGCACTCTGTGAAAAAGTGGTCATAAAGTTTGAATAACCTATTGAATGTTTCTGTCAGAAGAAGCCAACCACAAAAATATTTATCTTCTTTTGCAAAACAGGGATGCAATGATAAAAATGAATCAGTAAACTCTTCAATGTCTGAATAACTTTGTTAGCTAAAAGATACAAGTATAGCCTACCACTTGACTTAAGATATGCCTGCCATTTCATCCACTTTTTAATAATGGCTCTATCACTAGCTTTCAAATGAGAACCTACTGAGTCACCTTCTCAATGGGGGCTACTCAGTGCATCCTTGGGTGGCAGATAGGGAAATGTCCTAAAGATATGCTGGGTTGACCTACCTCCATTAAATTGAAAGTGTGGACCAAGGGGATACCTAGTTCCTGGGGCTCCATAATAGAAAATAGGGCACCCTAACCAGTGGGTTGTAAATTCAAGTGGAGATGGAAGAAGGCCCCTCTGAAGTACAATCAGCAGGGCCCAATGGCATGTGGGTAAATTCTGTGAGCTAGATACCTTCTCCAAGCAATGGGTTGAAATGCATGGTAAAGCAGAACATCATCATGGGAGGATCCTCTATAGGAAGACAACTATAGCAGCACATAAGATCCAATTATTATGGACAATGGCCTCTGCAAAGGACTGCCTTGACCCTGTTGGAGTGCCAAGGATCTGGGGAGCCATTGGCCAAGAAAATTCCCATGAAACATTAATGGATATTGAAGACCAATTGCAGAATAACACTACTATGGCATTTGTGGTAACCAACATGGGCCAGGTCAGGGGGTGCCTGATCCAACAAGTATGCAAGCCACCCAACCAATTAAGCATCTGGATATTGCTGTAAGTAACGTATGAAGCTGCAATCTGGAATCCGCACAGCTATTCCTTGCATGGGAGCTCCTGAAGTATAGAGAGTCAATATTTGTTGCATGTGTAAAACACAAGTGAATGATGTTCTATCCTAAAGGATCACTGTCAAAAATATTTATTCATTCCAGTTTTATAACTCAGCCCCACTGATGGCTTGAGCCAATATGGATCCAAATTCTTTCTAAATGCTCCTACTGCAAACTGCATGGTGAACTGGGAGCTAGTTTCATCTTGTATCATGACAATCAGACTCATTGGCCACATAACCCTCATTGTAGTGTATGCTCCAACAAGGGACAACAACAATACACTCAAAGTGGCCTTCTACTGCAACCTCCAAAGAATTATTGATTGGACACTGAGGCAAGACATGCTCTTCATTGCCATAGATTGGAATGATCAACATGGCGGAGAAGATCCTGATGCAGCCACAGTAATTGGGTGCCACATTACAGCAGATGCATTGATAGAGAAATGCTTCTTTGGCTAATCAGGTACAACAATCTCTGTGCTATTAACACTCTTTGAACACAAGAAACTGCATCTTCTTACATGACACTCAAACAACAGCAGAACAGAAGCTCAGATTGATCACATGCTTAGTGAGGAGGCAATACAGAAGCTCCTGCTTTGATGCTAGGGTATGTAGAGGAGCTCATATGAGGTCTTCAAATGGGTCTGATTACCATCTACTTATATGAAGAGTCTGTCATTGTCTAAGCAGACAAAGGTGACAGAAAATAGCAAACTGCTTTGACAAAAATCCTAATAGCAATAAAATGTATAAATTGCTAAAAGAAGTAACAAGAAAAGCCTCTTCAACAGCTCAGATGTTGAAAGACAAGTGCAAAGAAGTCACTCAATCCAAAAAAGGACAATTAGAACACTGACAAGAACACTTCCATGAGCTACTGAACTCCATCAAAACCTCATGTGATCAGTCTCCTTTCTCAGGTACTGCTATGGAAGCTTACAATATAAGCTTCCATATCAGTACTTCCATCACAAATTATGATGGAAGTACTGAAAGCACTTAAGTCTATATAGAGTAATAAGACACCAGGAGATGATGAAATCCCTACTGAAATGTGCAAGGGTTTGCCAACTCTATTATGCCACCTAACCATCCTGTTTTTATAAGCTTGGACAACAAAGGCTTTCCCAAAACACTGGAAAGTATCAGTCCTCCTTCCAGTCTACAAAAAGGGGACAAGACTGTCTGTGGTAACTATAGAGGCATTTTCTTTATTGACCATGCAAGGGAAATCTTCTGCATCATCCTGTTGAATAGATTTAAAGATGTACATGACAAGATAATGATCTTGTCATGGAAAGACACCAGATATTGATGGATTTTCAAACACATTGTTCTGCAAACTTGCATCAATGCTTGCTGAACCACTCACATGTCTGTTTAATATCTCTCATCTGGTGATCATTGGCTTTTCCAAAGCATTTGACAAAATTTCCATCCCACTTCTGATAAAGGAATGTCAATTATACAGTATTGGTCCACAAACTGAAGCATGAAGAACAGATTATCTTACAAATAGAACCCAAGAAATTGCAGTAGGTAATGCTTTGTCATCACCTATGTCTGTCATAAGTAGAGTTCCTCAAGGCAGTTGTCTTGAGCTGGTACTCTTCTGCCATTATATCAATTATTTACCAAATGTTGTTAAAAATTAAACCTTAAAAAAGTTTGCAGATAATGTGAAAGTTTACAGACCAGTCATGAATGAACATGAGATTTCTTTACTTCAAGAGGATTTGGATGCTCTGTGCTGGTGGTGTACAGCAAACTCTATGTTCATTAACAAATCCAAGTGCAATGCTGTCCACTATTTGTGTAGACTCCCTCAACATTACCATTACTTTGTTGATGGTAAATCAATTTCAAGCATGGAGACTGTTTACGACTTTGGGGTTTGCTTTAACTTGAGGCTTAAATTTTATAAACATGTATCAGATATCACTTATAGGGCAAATTACCAATTATTACATCTAAGGCATACATTTTCTAAGTTTAATCTTTGTTCATTGATTTCACTTTATGTATCTGCTGTATGTCCAACACTTGAGTATTGCTTATCAGTATAGTATCCTCTTAATAAGAGAGATAGAGAAAGAGTTGAGAAAGTGCAACATAGGGCCACCAAACTCATACCTTATCTGAGACATCTACCATACCACCAGAGAATGCAGAGACTACAGTTGCCAAGTCTTCAGTTCTGATGTGATAGAGCTGACCTTATAAATATATTCCACATTGTTAGGAACATTGATGATACCACTCCAACCCACTTCTTCACTTTTACAGAATACAGTAGTACCCATCAACACCAACACAAAATATAATCACCACATTCACAGAAAAGATTAGGCCAAAACTCTTTAACTACCCTAGGGTGGAAGACTTGGAACACACTTCCATCAGAAACAGTTGCAACTATAACGGTCTAGTTTCAAAAGTAGTTTAGCCTCTAAAGATTTCCATACTAGGTCTTGTCATGATTGATTTTGAGAATATTTTTTATTTTTTTGTATTAGTTGTTTTTGTGACCTATGTGTTTTCATAGTGGTTATTTTAATGGAGTTGTATGCATTATGTTGTCATAGTGTGTTTTAGTGCTGTCATAAATTTTTGCAATATTTGGTCCAACAAGCTTGGTAAAACTTACCATATTTTGGAATTAATGAATAAATAATCCATCCTGAACAGGCAGGCTTCAGACCATAGCTATCTCAAAATTTTGATGAGATGTATTTGGGGAAAAAATGGCATGGGGGAGGATGGTTGCTCTCTGATTATTTTATACTCTCAAAAGGGAACTAGAACTTTTAATCTCCTATCAAATGAGGGTCTTCCAAAGTTTACATGACCATCCCTTCCATAAAAACTTTATATGTTAACAATGGGTAGCTTTCATAACTTACTGCTTTTGCTCTGCAGGCTTAAGGGGGGGGGGGTTGACCTTTGGAATATTTTTAACAAAATGGCTACCTCAAAATTTTGATCAGATGCATTTGGGGAAAATGGGCATGGGAGGGGGTTGGCTGCCTTTTGATCACTCTTAAAAAGGGAACCAGAACTTTCAATTTCCAGTTGAATGAGCTCCCTAAAAAGTTTATTTGACTGCTCCTTCCATAACAGTAGATATTAACAATGGGCAACTTGCATAACTTATAGCCCTTACCCTGGTGGCTGTGGGGGGTTTTGTCAACTGTTGAGGCATAGTTTTTTGGCCTTTGGACCATTTTGAACAAAACAGCTATCTAATAATTTTGATTGGATTTTTTTTGGGAAAACAGGACGTGGGGGCTGGTTGCCTTCCAATATTACTTTTGACTCTTAAAAATGGCACTAGAACTTCTGTTTTCCATTTTTATGAGACCCATCTAAAGTTTAAACAACAGCTCCTTCCATAAAAACTATATATTTTAGCAATGAACAACTTGTATAACATACAGCCCTTGCCCTGGGGGCTTGGGAAGGGGGGGGGGGATTGTCAAACCCAAAAGCATAGATATTTGACCTTCAGACTATTTTGAACAAAATTACTCACTCAAAATTTTGATTGGAAACATTTAGGGGTGGAATTGTTGCCCTCCAATCACTTTTGACTCTTAAAATGGGAACATTGGACATTTTTGTTGGGGGAGGCAAGGGGCATTGATTTTTGTGTTGGTATGGGGGAGGGGGTTAATAAATTCTCTCTAATCCTCCAAAAAATGCTTTGAAGACTTCAAAGTTCTATTTTAACAACACTTTTTCCTTCTTTCAGCTGAAATTTCAATAGAAACTAGCTTCTCATAAGAGATACCATTGCCATTAAAAAAAAGAATGTGTGGGAGAAATAGCCCAAAAACTTGACCCGTTTTTTATTTGTGTATTAATTGAGTAGGATTATATTATCTTGGGATGAATTTTAAATAACTTGAAGACCGAAGCTTTTCCAAAGCAAAGGAATTGTCAACTATGAGGGTAAGTTCTTTTCTAATGAGCTTTACCAGCAGACTGTTATAATTTTCAAAATGCACTAGCCTATATTTATTTCTCTGCAAAAAACTTATTTCTTGCATTTCTGTTTCAGAATTCTAAATTCAACGAAACTGGTGTTATAACCCCTGAAGAATTTGTTGTTGCTGGAGATCATTTGGTGCATCAATTCCCAACATGGAGTTGGGCTTCAGGTCAGTCTTTGAAGTTGGCTTTTGCTTACTTATAACTTAGTATCTCTTGGGCCATCTGTGGCCCATATGGTATCAACAAAGCTCCTGTGTACATTTCATATGGTAGCTGCAGTGAGGGTTTCTTCTCACTGGGGTTCAAGTGATGTATGAACACATCATATATTATTATTGCACATCAACTGTACTTGGATAACATCTCTTAAATTGTACTTGGAAGCATTACCATAATGTTCACATCTGCAAAAGGAAGGGCTGGTTGGAATACCTCCCTCTCTTCCCAAAGAGCAGTCCAAAGGAGAATCCCACCCTTGGGGAATTATAAAAAGTTGTGCCTAAAATTAAATTTTACCATAATTTTACCCCCTCCACAGAAAATGCTAGCCTTCCTTCAATGGCTTTTTACTTCTTGGTACATGTGAAAATGTTGTACCTGGTCAAGATTTGAGATCCTAACTTTTCCAGGAAAGATGATAAAGTTCTAGTGCTAAAAATTTATTTTGTGTCAAAGTTTAATATTGACATCCTAGTACATTTTGTGTAGTTTTCAAAACAAATAAATTGAATCAAAGATATATATGTTATATATATGTGTTAAAGAAGATATATGACATATGTTAAAGAAGTCTAAGATGTAAGTAGGATCTATATGACTAATTGATTAGGAAACTCTTTCTAGGGATGTCTTTAGCACTTAAGCCCTTGTAGAACATATGGAGGACTTGCGTATAGTGTTTAAACCATAAAAGTGTATAGTATACTTGCGTATAGTGTTTACCATAAAATAAAAACTTTGTAAGTAAAATTGGTAAAGTAAGGTAAAATTGGTAAAATATGGTAAAATTTGTAAAATAAGGTAAAATTGGTAAAATAAGGAAAAATTGATAAAATAAGGTAAACTAAGCCACTCCCTAGGAAATACAGGGTAAAATTGGTGTTTTAGAGTTGCCCTGTAGCTAAAACACCAGTTGAGCATTTCTTTTTAAGCATCACTTACAGCTTTTAATGAAATTTTTTAATGATTCTGATTTTCCTGGGCTTAAAAAAGGTAATGCGCCTTCATCTAGAGTTTCGTTAATTTAATTAACTGTCTAGTTTATCCCTTTGGTAATCTTGTACATAGAGTAATACCTCAGCCTTTTGACTGTGCCTCATTTTCATACATCCATTTTGTAAAAAATAAAAATAAAATCAAATTTACCATTATTTAAGAGTAAATCATATTAGTATTTTTTTCTTCTACATCTAAACTTAAGAAATGTTACCTAACAGCCTTTCATATTTAAATATCCATATTCAGCCACATTCCTCATATCATGTACATGTTATTTTTCATTTGTTTATAAGAGTACCAAATGCAAGCAAAAAAGAGGTTTTTAAAACTTTGATGACTTTGATTAACTAAGCACTGGATCACAATAGCAGAACATTCAGTCACTTTCACATTCATTAAGACTGTCTTCAACAGGATTTGTTTGCAAATGTAGCTCCTGATTCAGGTGATCGCGCCTGTTCTGAAGTCCCCCCCCCCAAAAAAAAACATAAAAAAAAACGTATTCCTGGATTCCTGGAAAAACGTATTCCATTATATGTCAATTTCTAAAACCACCCTCACATCATCTCCCCTTTTGGTAATACAATACAGCTGCCCCCGACTTAAACAGGAGAGTAGAAATTTCAATTTCCCTTCAAATGAAAATCTTGAAGCATCCAAGGGGAAAATAGGGAGGAATTTTTCGTGGGGGAGGGGGGAATATTCCGTGGTGGGGGGAGGGGGTAAACGTCGGCTCCCGGGGAAAGACGGCATGAATACCAGATGTCTCTAAGATGTGAAATATAAAATAAAAATGAGGATATTGATTCTCCTTTGGTCCTCCACATTGTTGGAAATCCAGACCATGTAGTTCTTTTTGATGAGGTAACTTTAATATTTGAAGCAAATGGCTTCCCATATTCTTTTAGGAAGGCAATTAAAATTAAAAAAAATCCATAAATAGAGACCTTGCTTTAAATAGAGATACTGGATATATTCCTATAAACCCAATTTATAATAACTTAAAACTAAAGGATTCAAATAAAATTTTTCTTCAGTTTAAATTAAGATCATCTGAACACAATTTTAATGAAAACTAGGCTAGTAGACAAGCTAAGTCAATCACTAAGCAGAGAATTCTTGCCCTATTTAATTGGTGAATAGTGTTTCATTTGTTCTGACTTTGTTTTTTGGTTTGTTTGATTCAGTCTTTCTTCTGCTCAGTTAGAGCTAAATCACAAGGTTAGTTTTCCTTCTTTTTTTCAGCATTGAAGACGGCTGGGCAGAAGTCGCTGACGAAATACCTGTCTCTTATCATTTTCGCTTCTTTTTTGTTCTGCTGGCTGAGATTACCCTCATTTTACTCGGCTATTTGATTTTTTTTTTTCCTTGTTTGTCATATGTCAGTCCTGCTTGTAGCCCTTTCTGTCTTTAACGGTCCACAGAACTAATGGAATTTTATTTCAGCTAATATTTCACCATTTTAAAATTATAATTACTTGTACTATAATACACTTTATCGTCCTGATAGCAAGAAACCTAAATCACATAGACGACTTTTTGAACCGGGGAACAAAGCTGTACACAAAGCAAAATCATATTCAATCCTTGTTCTGCAAGCCTCTACGCGCTTTTGTTCTCTGAAAATAGCAAGGCGTCGTAAAATATGTCAGTAAAATATGTAAGATACCGGTAAATTAGGTAAAATAGGTAAAATACTCATTTTACGGGGGGTCCGTAAAATTACGGTAAAATACGTAAAATACCCAATTTTACCGTGTGATTAATTTTACCAGTTACAACACTACTTGCGTATTATATTTATTATGGTGTAAAAAAAATTTTGAAGTAAATACCCATTACAGCTTATGTCCTGATTATGGGTAAGAATTTATTTTTGTCCATGTTTTGGTTAAAACATACCAAAAGAGAAAAACATGTCATGTTCCTGTAACAGTTCACCACAGATGTTATGTTAGTTTTGTATGTGGCAAAATTGGATGACCGTCCCCCCTCCCTTCCTTAGCTGTATCGGTTTGCAAAAGTGTGTCCTAAATACTTCAAAAGTTTTTTCCTAGTTTTAATATTTATTTAAATTTTTCCGAATAGAAATGCTAACAAACGCCGTGTTTGGTATTTTCAATACTTATATTTTTATTAGTGGGACTTCTATAAAATTTATTTGCTTGATGGATTTGTATGAAATTTTACGAAAACAAGAATAAAGTAACACCCCCCCCCCCCTCTTCAATGAAATTTTTGCAAACTATATTTTTGTTGTAAATATAATTTGCAACATATTTTTGCTTTGCAACTGCTATGGCTTTTATACCTTTTTTTCTTGAAAAATCAGTATAAAAGGTAATAGGCCCCTAGTATAATTGCATTTCATCTTGGAAGCGTTTTAATTGTGTTCAGTAATGTTTTATAGGTGAAGAAAACAAGAAAAAAGCATATCTACCATCTGATAAGCAATTCTTAGTCACACGGAACGTACCCTGCTATAAAAGAAGAAAAGATATAGAGTACAAAGGCCAAGAAAAATTAATTTTACTAGATGAAGGAGATGAAAATGGTGAATGGGTTGATACTCATTACTCAGGAACATTGGACAACTCTGATGACAAGGCAGCAGATATGTCTTTTGGTAAGTTGCCCGAAAACTAACTGCCTTGTGTTCTCTGGGTAGTTGAATTTGAGCTATCAAATGTCATAGATAATTCCTGTGATTGAAGAAAAAAAGATTTTTCTATCACCAGGTACTTATGTGCCATTAAGTTTATTTTTGGTTTGGGGGACATAAGAACCCCCCTCCCCACCTATGGAAAACTGTCGAAACATCAAGACGTTGGAGTAAGGGGGGTTCATGTTTTAGAAGGCCTTCCGTCGCTGCATATAAGCTTTCCGGGTGTCATACCTCTTAGGTATTCAAAGGACTCGTTTAAATTCCTGGGATTTTGGAGTATACCCTAAAAATCGTGTATTTGTAATAGGCTATATCTTACAAATAAAACTGTAAAAATTTGGAAGCTCAGATTAAAAATTAGATCAATCTATGATACAGGAAATAACACACTACAAATTCACAGTGAACTCAATTCATAAAAATTTAGGGGGAATGTACTTTTAAATATCAGGGAAGGGGGGAATTTGTTGTTTTTCCAATTTTCCATAAGTGATTGCTTCGGTTCTGGATGGATTTAATCTTTTTTCAATGCTACATATCTATTTACATTGAGCGTAATGTAATTTTAGTAAATTTAGAGCAGTAATTAGAGCATAATGCTATATATATTTTTTCAATGCTACATATCTATTTTAGACATCTCTTTGAGGGAAATTTTGTTTCAGGGAGCTTTAAAACATTTATTTACAGACTAACAAATAGGCTTATGACTGAAGTGCTTCAGAAACAGCCATATTGGGTGCTATTTATTGGGTGCTATTTGACTGAAGTGCTTCAGAAACAGCCTTATTGGGTGCTATTTATTGGTGCTATTGGGTGCTATTTGACTGATGTGCTTCAGAAACAGCCTTATTGGGTGCTATTGGGTGCTATTTGACTAAAGTGCTTCAGAAAGAGCCTTATTGGGTGCTATATATCTATTTAAGATGTCTCAGAGATAGTCAATTTCAAGGATCCATCTTTGTTTGGTCCTATATATCTATATTCCTGGGGTAATTTCAGTGGATTTTAAACTTCGATTAAAGATAAAAGTATATGTTTAGGATCGAGCACTTGAAACATATTTTTGTTCCGTGTTGTACTTTTAGTTCGAACGTTTCCCTGTGAAAACTTCAATTTCTTGGAACGTTAAACTTCCATTTAAAGACGTATTTGTAGTATCAGTAGTGAAGTACTTTAGAAACAGCTTTATTTGGCGCTATCAATCTATTTTCTTGAGGTAACTTCAATTTCAGTAAACTTCAATTAAAGACGGATGTATAAGTTTAGCTTAGAGCACTTGAAAAACATCTGTGTCCTGTGTTGTACATTTATTTCGAACGTCTCCTCTTGGAAACTTCAATTTTTTGGAACTTTAAACGCGTATTTAAAGACGAATCTGTAGGCTCAGGAGTGAAGTACTTTAGAAACAGCTTTGTTGGTGCTGTGCATCCATTTTCCTGAGGTAACTCCAGTTTCAGTAAACTTCAATTAAAGACGAATGTGTAGGTTTAAGATATAGCACTTGAGAAACACCTTTGTTCTGTGTTGTACGTCAATTTTGAAAATCTTCCCACGGAAGCTTCAATATCAATGAACTTTAAGCTTCAAGTTAAAGACGAACACGTTGGCTCAGAAATGAGTAGGCTACTGCAGAAACAGCTTTGTTTGTTGGTATAAGTTTATTTTGAAAGCCCCATGAAGTAACTTAAACTTTAAGGTATGATCAAAATTTAATTTAAAGAGGAATATGTAGGTTCTAGTTGAACACAGTGTTGCCAGATGTCTGGTTTATAATTGTGCTGCCATAAAAGTGAAAATGCGCTGAAAGCGCCATTTTTCTTGTGAAAATGCGCCGAATGAACGATTTTCCCGATACAGTGCGTCAATCTGAAATATTCAATGTGCAACCGCCCCAAAAAAGCCCCCAAATGGCGCAAATGCGCCCTGTTTGGCAACTCTAGTTAAATGATATTTTTTGCCTCCTATAAACATCGGGTTTGTGGTGCGTTATCCTCTTATCAATGAGCTGTCCAATTATTTAGCTGTTCAAAATTTTAGGTGATCAAGAACGTTGTGAACCTCAGCAGACCAATAGTGATACGGATGAAGACGATGAAGAAGCAGTTGATATGGAAGAATTTGAAGAGTCGGACTTACTAGAAGAAAATGATAAGGTGGCTATTTAGAGATATACATATACACAGAGTGGACAGGGGAAAGGGGCTGGTAATCTCCTCCAATTGCTTTTGAAGAAATCGCAGAAAAATAATAAATCAGTCTTTCAGACAAATTTTTTATATAACATGGCAATGTTAATCAGTAGGGACTATGTGAAATTCTTTTCTAAACATTTATAGTTGACGTTTAAACTCACCACTTTCTATCGACTGGTTTAGTTAGTTTCTCCGGTTTTGTTTTCAGGCTACTTAGAAGTTTATTTACAAAGCGTCTGTTGTTCCCTTTTTATGCTGCTCCATTACTCGTTTTACAAGTTTTTTACTTGTGAAAACAGCGGGAATCTAAGCTTCTGGTAGGAATTGTTTGCTGTACTTTATGTTTTATACTAACAAAACACCTTCTCTTAATAAACGACTAGTTTTTATAAGAGTAAAAAAAAATGTATATTAGCTCTTCCACACTCTACACACCTTTAGAATTACTGCAGCCTAATGTGATCCTACCCCTTCTTTGAAAAATCTATCTATTTGCACAGATCCTCTAATGTTGCCTAAGATACAACTTAAGAAAACAAAAATGTAATTCTCACTCCATACAAAGCAAAAATGTACGGTTACACAAAAGTATTCAAGTGTAAACTTATATGTTTTGTGTTGTAAATAAGGTCAAAAGATGTGGTAATGGGAGTTATTAAGTCTGGGGAAAACGATATCTTTCTGGTCAAAACGTGAAAATTCAGTAGACTGAAGAAAAAATCACTATAATTGCGAAACTTTTTTTTTTGTTAGAACCATCCATCCGATTTTAAGTTTTTTAAGAAAGTTTACTGTAAAATTATTCTTCTTCGGCCGAATCTGAAATACAGTTTCTTTGATTTTTTAGACCCAGAATTACATAGAAAGACTTATTTACCGACTCTTTATTTTCTGAAAAGCCTTAAGAGATGTTTGGTTGTCAGTGCAGTGAGAATGCATGTTTCTATCTGCACAATCCTTTTGTCAGTACTCTACCCGCCCATTGTGTTCCAAACATTTCAACTTGAAACACCGTAGTAAAGCTACTCTGATGATAACTGATTACCTCTTTATCCAGATCGGTTGTATTCTGGTATATTACTATTCCAGTCCCAGGTTTCCACTGAAACCGTGAAATATATGTAATGCAAGTTATTGCATTACTTCTCTGGAACAGCTCTAACTCCTGCTCCATTTCTTTCCTATCCTTTCTGCCAATCTGGAATGGCCTGTCAGGTTTTGTTACTGGAATGATATCCTTAGGCATCTGTAACTCCTCGCCATTAAGAATCGTTGGGTTTCATCAGACATCAACGTTGCTTTTAATTTTCCATTTATAATCTGCTGCTTCTTTCTCCACTGACCAATACTCTGCAGTCTGGCAGCACTTTTTACTCCATCCTCCTCTAGAAAAATTTTCTATGGGATGAAGTCCTAACATTATCTAAATAGATGCCGTGGTTGTTCCATGGCATGCCGAGGGTGTCATTAGGCACATAAGTCTTTGAGCCCTTATTAGAGGAGTAGTGTGGCTTTGATCTGAGTCGAGTTGACCCTTACCGTTACTCCACATGACAGAATCGATCTCGTTACGGTCTTATATAGATGCATAGTTTTATTTAGAGCTAGGCCCCAGTTCTTTTCCCCCATCTTTAGGTATTGGATTGAGGAAGTTGGGGCTTTCCGAGCTTTTTCTTTAGAGTGAGTCTACGTTGTCTGTACAGGATTCGTCCTATCACTAGCAAGTGCGATTTAGGTAGGTTTTAGGGTGAGCTCTCCAGCTTGACTGATGTGTTTAATATGATCGAAAGGTAGTTCACCTGTCTTTTCAGGAATTTGGGTGGTAATATATTTTTAGAGCAAAAGGAACTTGTTGCTTCCTCTTTCTTTTAAAAACTGTTATTTTGTTCTCTTCCAGAGCTAAACGTAATTTGTGATTTTATGACATATTCGGATTTCATTCAGCATATGCAGTCTGATCTGAAGCAGGGTTCTGAGACATTTTCCTCTCATTAAAGATACTGGACCAGCAGCATATGCCTCGGTATAGGCGGAATACTTTTCTAATCTTCTCGAGAAACTGTTCATAATAAGAATTTCTACGTATGGAGAACCCTAGTCCCCCTCTGTGGGCACCCTTTGGGAATAATTGTGAATAATTTGACTCCTATCGGGTCTACGACTACCTGTCGATATCTAAGCATATGGGATCTCTATTTCTGAGTACATTGATTAATTCTACCATCTTCCATATCTCAATGGCTTCAAAAGTGACATTGTCAAATGCCCCTTCTATATCTAGGAATATGCCCTGCTCATATTCCTCACTTTTAATATGTTTGCTCAATTTGCCACGCTAAGGTGTATTATAGCTTCCGTCGAGCTTCCTATCTTAAACCCCATTTGTTTTTGTTTTTAATGTTATTTTGGTCTTTGGATTACTTACCAGGTACTAATGAATAAGTCTCTCCATAATTTTCACTTGCAAAGGTGCCAAAGTAATCATTCTATTATACCGAGGGTTTGCATATTCTTCTCTCCCTGGTTTTCGATTGAAGACCTATATTGCTTTTTGCCACGCATGGAAAGCATAGCCTAAAGCGAGGCTTCTCTTAGCTATACAAATACGTATGGTGAGTTTTCATATTTCCCATCCCTTCTGGAGCATTATGGGATAAACCCTATCTTCTCCAGGGAGTTTAAATGGTTGGAAATGATGTAAAACTTTTTGACCTGGTCCACCCTTACAATTTGGGACGCTAATCTCATCCCAACGATTAGAGTGCTATCATTGGCCGGCCTCGGAATATTTTCTTCTGGGTCCCTTACATGGATTGCAAGCAGGTGGTTTAGAGTATCTTCTGGATCCATTGTGAGGGTGCCATCTTTTCTAGATAGACTACCCAGATGTGTCCGCCGGTCAGCATTTAGAGCCTTTAATAAATCGTTCCTGAATTTATCCAAATCTATACTTTCACAGAAATCTATCCATACGGTCCTCTTTGCCATAATTATTTCTTTTTGATGAACTTCAATCCTTCTGAGTATGCATCCCAATCCTCGGGATCATTTGTTTAGATGGCTTTTCTTAGTAGTGTCCGCGTCAGCTTCCGCTTTTGACTTGGTTTCAAAGTCTCCCAATTATTTTCCTGCTCCCCTTCCTCTGCATGTGTTAGGTTGGTTGCTTGCCTCAAAGCCTTATTTATGTTTTCTGCGAGCTCTTCTGTAGCTTTATACAGATCCTGCTCAGTCTCTCCATACTCTGATGTTAGATTTAGTAGTTCTTCGGCTAATACTTATTTATAAGTGAGCCAATTGCTTTTTTATGCCTCCTAAGAACTTTCTCTTCTTTTAAGATATTTCAACTCTAGACCTTAGTAAACGGTTGTTTGAGAATGACGATAGATAGCTGACGTACCATTTCCAGTCTTTCATGCTGTGAAGTGACTATTGGTAAATCTAACACCTCACTGTCTCTTCTTGTTGTAAAAGTAGGCTCTGATTTCTGGTCCCACCACTCAATGATCTCCCTAGCTAGGTACTTCAGGAGCTTGATACCCTGTCAGTTGTTTTTTGCTCATGAGGTGGGGCGCGATTTTGCATTACATGATAGAATTACGGGAATTTCTTATTCTTGCTACATTCCACCAGTTCTGTTACCTTACCAAATAGTACTTTTTCTCCTGTGTCGTATAAGCCGAACAAAACTGGACTTGTTTATGACCTATCAGAATTTCAGAACTGTGGCTATTGCATCTCTAGAACAACTTGGATAATTTTCAAGCATTTTAATTCTTGAAATGAGAAATACGTGCTCGAGGAATGGTGCTTACCTCAATGCGGAGTTCAGTTCCTCTAGTCTTTCCCGTGACTTTTCTAATAATGGTCCATAGCTCCTGTACCAATGGAATATATAGCTTCGTCTCTGCCAGGCAATTCATACTCTGATGGTAGATTTTGTAGTTCTTTGGCTAATAGTTCTTAATAACTGAGCCAATTGTTTTTTTGTTTTTTATTCTTACTATATTCCACCAGTTCTGTTACACTAGCTGACCGTACTTTCTCTTCACTGTCGTATATGACTTTTCTGATAATGGTCCATAGCTTGTGTACCATTGCAATATATCGCTTCGTCTCTCCCAACAACCTCGCAAGATCACAGGAGGCTACTTGACAGTGATGCAGATTATTTATTCGGAGACGAAAATTTCTCCTTGGAGAGAAACTGATTGCACGCCACCAACAGTCCTAACAGCTTTTTTGGTGACCCAACTTCTGGATCATTACTAGCGAAGTTTCTTCTCGAAGGGGTGTCGACTGGGGCAAGAGCTACCTGTAATCTTTTTTTCGCGCCGGGATTTTTCCCGTTGTTCATTATCCAATTGAGCTTCTGTCAAGCTTGTCCCTAATTCTGTCTCGTTTGTTCGTTCTGATTGAGAATGGAGGCCCTATCCAAAGCTTTCCTCTCTCCTTTAAAACTTTCCAAGCCCTCTGCCATTGTTGGTTCCGAGCTAGAAATCTTTGGTCCGTGACCGTTTCCATGGATTTAAAGTCGCTTTGCAGTAACTTCTCCTCTTCCACGCTCATGTCCACTTCGGATAGGGATCTTTGACCCGTGATTGTACATTCATTGCTGTTTCTGTTCATCATGAAAACTTAAAAAAGGTTCTCTTACAGATGGTTTCTGACCACCAATTCAGGACTTCTACACATGATAAAGTTACTTTCAGATTTGAATTAGGGCGTGGCGTAGGAGGATCTTCCACGTACAACCTCTGCCTTACGGTTGCCGCCCCTCTGGTTCACCGTCCAGTGTTTAGGGGGTGCATGCGATATAATTTGCCATCTGACGGGGCAGCATCCGGGCTGATGAGCTTATGTTAGCACCCCTCTCTTGATAGCGGCTTTGGAAATAGAAAAAACCGAGTTTTATTCCCTGTACCTTTTCCTTCAATCCTTACCCAGAGCTTCATCGTGGTAAAAGGTTCCTTCTTGCCTTATACCCATCGCAGTTATTCCACTCTTTGCCATGTTCCTCACTCATAGTTTCAGTGGCAAAGATAAAGTCGAAAAAAGCCCAGATCCTGGGAAGAGGCTTAACCTGGCCGTACCCAGTCCCCATTCTAGGGCATTTCTGGCTCCAGATTTAAGAGTTCACCAAGAAATGTCAACACCATTCACCAGAAAGGCTACGAGCTCCAGCATCAACATTCCACGTATACGTGCATTCCGGGTCCAAATCCTTTCCTCCCAGCAACCGCTGAAATCTGATACACTCCACACAAAGTTGGCCGTAGACTATTCCCCAGGAAAAGGGCTATAAGTAATCCTTCTGGCCCAGTGAAGATACTGAAACCGTACGAAAAGTCACCTCAGCCTTGGCATGGAGTGGTGAAATTAGACCCCGGCTGCTTTTTAGCCTTGTTTTAATTGGTGTAATAATGCTAATTAAGGATTCTACATCATAGAAAGCTTATATACAAATTGGGAAGAGCAGAATTAGCCTTATCTTAATTAATGTGATATAAAACAATTAAAGAGACTACACCTTCGTCTCCTTTATCAGTATTATTACTGATTGACATAGAATGATTAGAAAATACCCCGTCCGTCTCTTCTTCCGAATTAAATAAAAAAAACAAACAACTTTTTCAACTGAAAGTAAGGATCAACATTAAAACTTAAAACGAACAGAAATTATTACGCACATAAAGGGGGTTGCCCCCTCCTCAACACCTCGATCTTTACGCAATTTTTTTTTAGTACTTTTAAAAAAGCGTCTTATTATGCTAATTAAACGGCCCTTGTGTTTCAGGAGTAATTATTAAAAAATTGGGACAAAATTCAGACTTTAGCGCATACTTAAAGAAGAGGGATCTAATACGCTTCTTACTGCAAAAAATAATCAAAAAATATGAAAGCGCTAGCAAGTGGTTATAACATGCTCTATAAAATATTTGTAGCCTTTTCTGCGAAATTGGTGATCATATTTTTCAATATCCGATTAAGTACCTTCTAATTTGTAATTTATTTTCTTTTTTTTAGGCAAGTTTTGATATAACAAGAAAAGAAGGTGAAAACCCCGAGATCGATGAGCCTGGCATCATTTCAACTAGGACTTATGATTTAAATATTACTTATGATAAATTTTATCAAACCCCTAGGTTATGGCTTTATGGATATGATGAGGTAAGAACTTCTGATGACACTTAAAAGGGTTTAAATTTGAGCAAATCTAGGAAATTAATATTCGATAAAATAGCCTACCGAAGTTAAATGAATATAATGGGATGAATTTTTTTCACCCAGATTTTTCAAAGATTTGCTCCCCACTACTTACCATGAAGTTCACTATTATCTACTAAAACGTGAGTTGCCTGTCTTAACTACTACTACTACTAACAACTCACTGCAGCACCAAGCCGCCTGAGGTCAACACAGCTCCGAACGTCCTCCATCCAAAAATGAATACCTAAAAATACCCTTTGGTGCTTCCAATAGAAAACATTTAACGTATCTTCCCCAAGCTTTTGAAGTGCCCAAGTTTCAAAGGCATATTTGATCATTGTCATTACCGTCACTTTCAGTATCCTAATCTTAGTTCGGAGACTTATATTCCTATTTGTCCGAACTGTTTTCAACTGCAAAGAAAAAGAAGTGCCCGGCACCAGGGCTATTATAATAGCCAAAGTTCATGTGCCAAAATTTCAAAGCCATATTTGATCATTGTCATTAATGGCTTTCAATATCCTAATCTTAGTTCGAAGAGTTATTATTAATATTAGGAGGGGTGAATCCACTATCAGTGGGTTGAGGCTCAAGCCTTCAAGGTAGTTTGACGAGTTTTATCCCTACTTGTCTGAACTGTTTTCAACTGCAAATAAAAAGAAGTGCCCGGCACCATGACTATTGTACTTTTACATCTTCAGCACATCTACCATCTTTATGAACAATACTACTCAAATAAGTAAAGGCACCTACTTGATCGATTTTTCCGCTGCCTAAGATCAACTCTTCATTCTCATTTATTTCTAGTTTAAGTGACTTGGTCTTCTTGTACAGGTTCTTTCCACCTATTCTTGTACCCTGGGGTCTCAATACATCCAAAAATATATTCATTTTGCTGACATTTTTAAGACAAAGAACATGAGCATCAACCCCCCCCCCCCCACGAAACGTTTGTCTGACTCATAAAAACATTACAAAAATGGATATAAACAAATTTTGTATGCGTTTTTTAGTTTTTTGTGGAACCCCCCCCCCCCCCCAAGTCTTAGTTGAGCTTTCAAGGTGTGAAGACCTCTGTTACAGAGAGATTCGGAAACAAGTGGATGTATTGCTTAGCTTTCAGTGAACAGTGATAAAAGTTAAAACTACATTGTAGACAATAAAGTGCAGTTCAGGATGGCACAAAATCCATCACATTATTCGAATTAATCTGTGTATTAATCGCCAGCAAATTATGAAAACAATCCAGTGAATATTAGCTTCCCAAGGCAAGACCATAGTTTTGTTAACCGGGTTTGACTTTCGCTTTCACCAGTGACAGTGACTATGGCTTCGGGCAATGATACCGGTGGCCAAAATGAAGACGGAAGTTTTTGTCCCGTCGATCAACAAAAAAGTGTCGTTGCATTACTGAGACTTCTGAAAGAGGTCTTCGGAAACGTCAAAAAGTCCCTGGTGGGAAAGATAATGTTAGAAAAATTTGCGACCGGATCCTGGTTTTGCACCAGACTGTAATAGAAGAAAATTGGGAACTTCTCCGTAACAAGAATAAACACCTGCAAAAAATTATCAAAACTACAGACCGAGTTGCAAGAAATTCGTCAAAGTTCACCCATCATTCAAAATCGTGCTCAGGTCGTATGCCAGCGTAGCAAAAGGACCCAAGTCGCATTGACTGGTCCTCGAACCAATGAACACTACCCTATAGAACCAAGATGGAAGGAACAGATCTCAGAGAAATCAAAATGCTGAACTTGTTACCAAAGAGATATCCCAAGTGCTAAAGGGGATAACACAAAGTTCGCAGCAAAGAAAATTGTACCGGTACGAGGAGGTAAATATATTCTTGAAATGCAGAGCAAAAATGACTTAGATGAAGCCCTCATGGTTTTAACAGAAAAATCTGAACAGTTGCAGTTCAAACCAAAACCAGTCACGAAGCGTCTCCCACGAATGGTAGCGAAAGAAATACCAGGTTACGTAACACGCGAAGAATGTATGAGTTGTGTGATGGACTCGAACCCCTCAGTTAAAGACCTCGTAGCGGAAGGAGAAACCTTCAAGGTTATCAGTGTTGTGGAAAAAGGAACGAGAAAAAACGTAATTATTGAAGTCAGCCCAGTATTACGGAAGGAAATCCTTTCAAATCGTGGACTTAAGTTCGGCTTTTTAATGGTTGATTGCGAGGATCACATCAAACATCATTCGATGTACGAAGTGCTGTCTCTATGGACATAAGCGTTCTGTTTGTAAGGGTGATGTCGCGTGCTCATGGTGCATGGGTAACCATGCTTACGAGGACTGTGAAAAACCTTTTACAAGTCGCCCGGTGTGTCGGTCATGTAATAAAAAAAATGTCAAATGTGAGCCACATGCATTCTATGAATTTAAAAAATACCCAGTTGCTCGCGAAATCATGGACCGTTTCAAGAAGAACTTTCAGTATAATTGAATACTCAAAATGACTTACTGAGTGCAAACAAACTGACATTTTTCCAGATTAACCTTCAGCACTCTTATAGTGCACTAGTTCAGTTTCAGAAACACTTTGCGACTTAAAACCAGATGTGGTATTGTTACAAGAACCGTATGTCAACAAGTTCGGAAAAATAACATGTGTACCAAGTGATTATGCAGTATTCTCAAAGTTTGATTTTGAGAAAAGATTCTTCAGTGCTGCAGTATTAGTTAAAAAAAAAATTTAAGTGCGATATTCATTATGATGAGTCTACAAACGAGTGTGTCAACGTATCTATTTATTTGAAGTCAAGAATCATTAGTGTCATCATTATATTGCTCCCCTTCGCTGCAGTCCTTAGATTATCTGCTGAGTATTTTGGATAGAATGTGTAATTCTTTTTACGTGATAGGTGGGGATTTTAACGCTAAAAGTCCAATGTGGCTAAACGGTGTTTCTACAGATCACAAAGGAAAAGAATTAGAGGATTTTGTAACTTGTGAACAACTTGTTGTTACTAATGATCCTGATTCACCCACATATGATCCTCATTATTCTAGCCGGAAGTAACGATTGCTAGTATACAACTTTTGACATATATTGAAAATTGGAGAGTCCTACAAGACCCTCCCTCACTGTCAGACCACTTGTATATAAGTTTTGATGTTAGTTTTAATGATGAGAATAGAGAGAAAAATATGAACCAGCGATATAATTTTAAGAAAACTAATTGGGATGTATTTAGTGCTGTGTTACTGAACCGTATTGATGAAGTTTTTGCATTTAATTTGGCTTCAGAAGAAGCAATTGATTCAGGCGTTGATCATTTAACTAAATTATTACAGAATGCTATAAAAGAATCGACTCCTATGTGTCATAATAATTTTTTAAAAAGATATTGCTGCTGGTGGACACCACAATTAAGTGAACTAAGGAAAGAATATAGACGTAATACGAGAATTGTTAAATATTAAGATCGATAGAAAGCGAATTAAATATGAAAAATGCTAAAAGTAAATATAAGATGGAAATTTTGAAGGCTAAAAAAGAAGATTGGTGGCGTTTTTGTGAAGAAAAAGGGACTACGGATCCGTGGAATACAATTCATAAGATTTGTAGGTTGAAGGGTGGGACTGCAAAGCCTATCCATATTAAAAAGAGTGATGGTACTTTTACGAATTCAATAACTGAAGCTGGGGATGTACTTTTAAATAAGTGGTTCACGAAAGATGAGATATTAGATGACAATAGCTATCATCATACAATTCGACAAGAAGTAAAGCAGTTATTAGAAGAAGATGTAGAAAATAGCGAGGATTTTCAGTTTCAAGACCCTTTAGAAATTATCAAAAAATTAAAACCAATGAAAGCCCCAGGCCCAGATGGAATCTTAAATTTAATTTAAAAAAAAAATGAATATAATTGCACCAACTCTTTTAAAAATTTTAAACTCGTGTTTGAAAGTTTCGTATTTCCCTAAAGAATGGAAAAAGGCTAATGTGATAGTAATAAATAAAAAGGGTAAAAAAAATGACGGTAATGCTCGATCGTATCGCCCTATAAGTCTACTTTCTAATTTAGGAAAATTTTTTGAGAAGTTAATAATGGGTAGACAATTGGATTAAATTGGATTTCTGATTATCAGTTTGGTTTTTCGAAAATAAAAGCACGGTAGATGCGGCTGATAATTTGGTGACTATGGTTGAAAAAAATAAAAAGAAGAAGTTATTACATTGTGTATATTTTTTGATATAAAAGGGGCGTTCGATAATGCTTGGCATCCAGGAATTATTAAAAAGTTAAAGAAAAAGAATGCCCTTCTGGCTTAATAAAATTAATTCATAGTTATCTGTCAGATCGAACAGTTGCATATGAAAATGGAAACTTACATAAACTAGAAAAGTCATGTCCATAAGGTGGAATTCTATCTCCTTTTCTTTGGCTTGTTAATATTAATGATATTCTTGAAATTAATATAAATGAAAATTGTTTGATTCAAGCATATGCTAATGACATATGTGCTATTATTACAGCAAAGAATGTAAGTACACTGGAAAAAGTAGCTAATAAGTTTTTCGAGAGTTTTGATAAATGGGCAGTAAATAATAAATTAACATTTGACACGTTAAAAACAGAGGCCGTCTTATTTACAAATAGACATAAAACTCCTCACGCTAATTTAGTATTTGGAGGCGACGTTATTGAATTTAAGGATAAAGTTCGATATTTGGGAGTAATTTTAGATAGGAAACTTCTTTGGACAGAAGAAGTTTTAAGAAGGTAGAATTAATGAAGCTAAGAAATATTCGAGTCGTCTTTTAAGCGCGGCAAGGATGACCTGGGGCTTAAAGCCTTTCGCTCTTAGAAAATTGTATAAGTCAGTAATTGAAAGTACTATTTTGTATGCGGCTCCAGTATGGATTGGGGCCTTAAGAAAAAAAATATACAGAATATGTTACAGTCAGCACAAAGATGTTCAACCCTTAGTATTTCGAAGTCGTTTAGAACTGCTCAAAATCATGTTATTACGGCCCTTTCTGGTGTCCTTCCAATCGGTCTAAGAGCAATAGAACTGGCAGTGATGAGGTTTGTTAAAAAGGGACGTCCCCCTTTTTGGCCAGATATTTTGCACTTTAATTTTCCTTTAAATAGATGTTCCGTTGATCATAGCTTTTTTACCGATGAAATAGTTGCTGAGTTGCTAGGAGTTGAGTTTCTGATGGAAAATTATTTTTCACCTTTCCAACTAAACCGTAGTGTTTTAAAAAATGCTCTATATAATAAATGGTATGTACTATTTGAAAATTATATGAGTAGTTGGCCTGTTAGATTTTTCAAATGTAAAGAAGATTTAATTTGTGCGCAAAAACTTGAACCAAGTTATATTTTAACTCAGTTTATAACAGGCCATTCGAAACAGAATTATTTTTTACATAGAATAGGCATGACTGATAGCCCAACGTATGAATGTGGATGTATAGAAAACTGTGAGCATGTCCTGTATGATTGTCCTTTTTATGTTCGTCAGAGGTTTAATATGATTTTGAATTGAGAGAACATAATGTTAGCTTCCCTTTTGATTTAAGTCTGATAATTGGTGACAAAATGTTAGGAACATAGTGAAGAAATTCCTGTATAGCACAAATAGATTTGATGTTTGAGGTTATTGTGAAAGTTTTCTGAGGATGGTTTAGTGAATGTGTAGTTTTTATTTCATTCTTTATATATTTTTTTTTTTTTTTTTTTTTTTTTTTTTTTTAATTTTTTTTTTTATTTTTTTTTTTTTTTTTTGCAGTTCGTGTAAGTATTTCAGTGTTTGGGTATAAATATAGTTATATAGTATTGTAGAGTGAAATACCTGTTTGGTGCAGTCACGTAATAAAATCATTCATTCTTTCAATCAACCCCCCCCCCCCCCGAAAAAAAAATCCTTGGCACGGCCTTGAATGTATCTAATTAGACCAGGGCACATGAAAAAATGTTGGACAAGACGACCGGGTACTGTGTAAAATGTAGGAATGTTTACATTTATTAATGCGAAATGACGCTAACTATTTATATGTATTACTATATTATGTTTCTAGCGTCTTTTCAATAGCGTCTCTGTTTAGTTTGGGGTACATTTGACTGAGGATGAGATGTCTGGAGACCTACGCTTTGTAATGGAATGTTTTCTGTTGGTTGCCGTGAATAATTTGTTACACCATATTGTCTTCATATTTAAAATAGATGATAAGGAAAAATATATAAAAACTGATGTAAATTTTAAGCACAATTGTGAAAAAAAAGAACTAAAATATTACATGAAAGATTTAATTTTACATCTAAAACTGCTTCAACAGGAAAGCAAAATATAAAAAATAAAAGAGAAAAATAAACACAGTAGATGATTTTTTTTAGTTTTTAAACTGATTCATAATCTATCCATTAGAGTTTCAGGTCTATTTTAAAGTGGATCCACGAAGGCGTCTTTTCAGTGATAGAAGCACAAAAGCACAGTTTCAATAATTAAGGCTTTTCCGTTTTCAACCGACTATCATTGGTAGCACAATAGAAACAAAGCGATTTTTGAGTTAAGCTTAGAATGAACTGAATTTACTAAACACATGAGTTAAGTTACTGCCAATAAAAGGAAATAAAATCTATAAAAATTGAGATACCTGGATTAAACTAATTAAAATAAACTGACAGTTTAATATATGGTGATATTAATTACTGGAAATCACTTTGCTTCAAAATCTAATTTAGCAGACTTTTTTACATTTCAATATTTTATTCACAAACCATTGCGCCACGACTGGACTGTATTTCGATACTAAAATTTAAATAAACCGTTTTAAATATGCTTGGTTTTAGTTATACACCAATGACAATTGCTTTTGAAGGTTTATGGGTGTTTTAGTTTTTGGTTCATCTAAAGCAAATTTTGAGATAACGGTCACTTTTAAAGGAAACAAAGCAAATTGGAATGTTTAAAGGAAAATAGAGGAAAAAGAAAAAAAAAAGTCACATCTAATCCAAACTGCTATAGACTCTATATTTGGAGATGAAATTGAATGTTTGGCCTATCTTTGCATTCGTCTTTTCACATTTTTTATTGAAAAAACTTAAAAGTTTCACATTTATATAGGCTATAGGTTTTCTCATTCCTTTTCTCTATATTTTGTTCTATTCACTTTTCTATTGTATTTCTAATATCTTATATGTTTTTGTTTAGAAAAGAAGACCTTTGACTGTTGATGAAATGTACGAAGATTTCAGTCAGGATCATGCAAAAAAAACTGTTACCGTTGAAACGCATCCACATCTATCTGGGCCCCCAGCCGCATCTGTTCACCCCTGCAGGTTTGTTTCTATCTTGAATTCTCGATTTAGTTGTTTTGGTATAACCAATGAGTTAAAAATAGGCGATTTTTAATTCATTCGGACCCCTGACATGGACATCAATCAACTCAAATAAATTCTTCTTCAAAAAAGGGAACCGAAATTTGACTTTTATTGTACAATAATAATTAAGTCATAATTTTCTCTGTAATTTTGTTTTATATTTTGTTGTTTTTTTTTCTTTATTGTAGGCACAGTCCTAAAAACCATAAGCTAAAGCTATGCCGAATCGAGATCTTCTCAAAATATTGCCTATTCCTGCCTTTCTCTAGTAAATTTCGAATGACTAAAACTGTTTCTGGTCCGCTTTTATCCAAAGCTGAGCAGTTCAGATAAATATTCGGTATCTTTTTACTTAATTCATACTCTCAACTAACGAGATCTGTTGTCCCTGTTGCTTATTTAAGAGCAATGTATGGTCCCTGTAACCCAGGCCATATTGCCCAACTAGAATAAGGTGCAGTCTAGTGGCCCCCAAAATTAAAGGGCCTACCAGCAGTTTTTAAATACAGTAATTTTTCTCGTGAAACGAGCAAACACATTAATGAATAATAATAATAATATATTGCGAAACAGGCTTGCGCCTCTATCTACAAAATTTAAATAATCAAATGCTTTATCACTATAATGTTTGTCAATTTTGTTCTTAAATGCATTGACTGAATCTGAGTTAACAGTGTCTGATGGTAGTGCATTCCACTCGGAGACAATGCGGTTGCTGAATGCCCATCTCCCAACATCTCTCCTGAAACGTTCTTCAGTTAGCTTAAACTCGTGACCTCTCAGGTTATTATTCTTGAATGTTATTATCTCTTCTGGAGGGATGTTGTCGTAGTATCTGTTGCATATTTTGTATACTTCAATAAGATCTCCTCTCAAAAATCGGTATGAGAGGCTTGGGAGCGACAGTTTTTTTCAAACGGTCCTTGGTATGATAAGTCTCTAAGTGATGGAACAAATTTAGTAGCCCTCCTTTGGATTTTTTCTATTGCATTGCTGTCTTTTTGAAAAAATGGTCTGGTTGTTGTATGACCGTATTCAATGATTGGTCTCACTAACGATTTGAAGAGTATAGAAAACACTGTTGAGTCAGTAAGAGAGAAATTTCTTCGAATAATTCCCAAGACTTAGAGATGATTGACTCGTAGTGCTTGGTGAAAGTCATATCACTGTCTATTGTCACTCCCAGGTCTCGAGCTTCTTCTTGTATAGGTATCTTTTGTCCTTCAAAGCAGTAGTGCCGAGAAATGTGTTTTGGGCCTAGCCGAATGTGACAACTTTTTTCTGTATTCACTTCCATGCTCCATTTTTTCATCCATTCTGCTATTTTGTTTAAGTCTTGCTGTAGTATTTCTGTATCTTCAAGGCTTGTTATTGCGCGAAAGATTTTCGTGTCATCTGCATAAAGCAGTATCTCTGAATCTATGTTATTTGGGAGATCATTTATGTAAATATTGAATAGTAAAGGCCCCAGAACACTACCTTGAACCACTCCACTTGTGACTTTTGTCTCATTGCTGCTAAGATATCCCTCCAGTTTCACTCGCTGAGATCTTCCTTTCAGAAAGTTGAGAACCCACTTTAGAATGGTATCGCCAACACCGATAGACTGTAGTTTTCGAAGAAGTTGACTTTGTGAGAGTTTATCAAAGGCTTTTCTGAGATCTAAGTATAAAATATCTATCTGCATCCCACTATCCATATATTTTCTCCAGGTGTTTGTAGCGACAAGTAGATGGCTTTCTGCTGATTTTTTCTTGAGGAATCCAAACTGTGCGGGTGAAATGAGGCTCCTTTCGAGTATGTACTGTAATATATTATCGTGGAGTAAAGATTCTAGTATTTTGCATGTGATACAGGTTAAACTGATAGGTCTGTAATTACTTGGATCTGATTTGCTTCCTTTTTTGAAGAGGGGTATCACTGTTGCTTGCTTCCATGTATCAGGCAGGTTCCCTGTTTGTAGCGACTTGACAAAAATGTAGTGCAATGGCGCTGCAATTTCTTGTGCCAGCTCTTTGAGCACTCTAGGATGTTGGCCATCTGGACCTTCTGATTTGTAAGGGTTTAGATTTTTTAGTTTTTTGTAGACCATTTGTATTGTCAGTTCTATTTCTTCAAATTTGCCTGCGTCTAGTGGCTGACATTCCTCTTGACTTTCATCTTTGTCCCTCTCTGTTGTGAAAACTGTGGAAAACTGCTGATTTAGTAGGTTGGCTTTAGCTATTGGGTCACTGATTGTTAAATTTGTTGCTGAGTTTCTAAGATCGGGAATAACCGGCTGTTCTTTTCTTTTTGAGTTCACGAAGTTCCAAAACGCCTTGGGGTTGATCTTTGAGTTTTCGGCTACTTTCCTCTCCTTTTCGCTTGCTTCTTGTCTAGTGGCTTTCCTTACTTTGTTGGCGATTCTGCGATAATTTCTACGATTACTTTCGGTATCAGTCTGCTTGAGCGTCTCCCAGGCTTGCCGCTTGATTTTTATTAGGTCAAGGATGTCTCGTTTTAGAGGCGGTCGTTTAAATATTTTGACTATTGGTACATACTTCTTTGTGAGGTCTATGATTACGGATGCAAACTTTCTGTACATGCCATCTACTAGATCTGTGTTATTTAGTATTTGCTGTGTAGTATAGTCTTTCAGGGGCTTTTTCGAGTATTTAAACATCTGCGCTTAAGCGTGTGCCTATTAAAGCTTTGGCAGACCCACCCCCACCCCAAAAAAATTCTAATGCTAATCACTCGTGGCCGCAATTTGACCTTGTGGGAACACAGTGGATGATGCTCTGCTTAGCATTGTAGGCCTTGGGTTTGATTCTAGCTATTCTAAGATTGGGCGACAGGCTTCATGTTTGTCCCTCTAAAAAGATCATATAACTGAAACGTGGATTCGGTGCCCTATGCGTCATCAATGTCTCTGGAAGATCCAATGACAAAAGAGCAGAACCGCACCCATGAAACTAAATTGGCCAAATCCTCCTCAAAATCAGCCATCTTGATTGAATGAACCAGCCACGTCGATTCGGTGCTTTATGCGTCATCAATGGCTCTGGGGGATTCATTGCCAAAAGAGCGGAACCGTACCAATGAAACTAAATTAGCCAAATACTCCTCAAAATGAGCCATCTCGATTCAATGAGCCAGTCCCGTCAATTCGGTTCCCTATGCGTCATCAGTGCCTCTAGAGGATCCATTGCCAAAAGAGCAGAACCGCACCCATAAAATTAAAATAGCCGAATACTCCTAAAAATGAGCCATCTCGATTGAATGAGCCAGCCACTTCGATTTGGTGCCCTTTGCGTCATCAATGGCTCTGGGGATCCGTTGCCAAAAGAGCAGAACCACACCCATGAAACTTAAGCCAAATACTCTTCAAAATGAGCCATCTTGATTGAATGAACCAGCCACGTCGATTCGGTGCTTTATGCGTCATCAATGGCTCTGGGGGATTCATTGCCAAAAGAGCAGAACCACACTCATGAAACTAAATTAGCCAAATACTCCTCAAAATGAGCCACATCGATTGAATGAGTCAGCCACGTCAATTCGGTGCCCTATGCGGCATCAATGGCTCTGGAGGATCAATTGCTATAGAGCAGAACCGCACCCATGAAACTAAATTAGCCAAATACTTCCCATAATGAGCCATCTCGATTGAATGAACCAGCCACGTCGATTCGGTGCCCTTTGCGTCATCAATGGCTCTGGAAGATCCATTGCCAAAGAGTAGAACCGCACCCGTGAAGCTAAATTAGCCAAAATACTCTGAAATCTCAGGCAAAGAAAAGGTCACCAAAAGACTATTTCTCAATGTATGTGCTTTTGAAATTGATCTAGGAAACATCTTTAACATAGGTCTCTTGGTGCGAGAGAAGAAATGTTGGATTAATTTCTTTCAATCCGTTCTCCAATTGCCTTCAAATGGCTCATAGAACTGATCGACTATTTGGATTACCCTTGCTCCATGCCTGTCTACCTTAGTTAAGCTCTGGGATGGATGATAGACTGTCTATGAACAAGTGAAATGAATTCATTTTATACAATTCTGAAAAAGGCTATGCCAGCTTTGCCTCTCACTGAGACTATCATTCTTGGCTTTTCCTCCAAGTAGCCATGACTCTCAACTTTTTTACCACAGTATACCGCGTTGATTTAAATTCAAAAGGCAACTGATTTTTGCGATACCTCTCCCGCCCTTCCCTTTGGGATCCTTCGAACCCATTGAATTTGAATTTTTTTTTTCTCTTCTACTTCATTGAATTTGTTTTTTCCTCGTTCTTCCTCTTTTTCGTTGCTTTAATTTTATAGAATGTATCCGTTTTTTTCTAATTTTGCCCTATTTTTATTATTAACATGCCGTAAGAATGATAATATCTAAGTTTCGTGGTTTCAAGGACATATATACTACTACTACTAACAACTCACCACAGCACCAAGCCACCTGAGGCCAACCCAGCTACGCACGCTCCTCCTCCATCCCAATCTATTCAAAGCGTCCCTTTTCACACCCTCCCAGGAAGTTCCCATTTCCTTTAAAACAAATTTATGACGTCCTCCCACCCCAGACGAGGATGACCTCCTTTCGGTTTAGCCCCAGACGGTTGGCCGAAAAGGGCAATCGTCGGCAATCTGTCATCTTTCATCCGCTTATCGTGCCCTAGCCATCTCAAACTTTCTTTCATTATAGCCCTAGAAAGCGGGATTGAACCACATTTTTCGTACAGCCTACTGTTTGACATACGGTCAGTTAGCTGGGTACCTAGAACCATCTGTAGGCAATTTCTCTGGAAAACATCTAGCAAATCTTCATCCGCTTTTCGGAACGCCCATGCTTCAGAGCCATATTTGACCACTGTCATCACTGTAGCTTCTAATACTCTATCCTTGGTTTGCAGGCTTATCTTCCTATTCTTCCAAATTTTTTTAAACTGTGGAAAAACACCATGAGCCTTGGCTATTCTACTTTTAACATCTTCACTGCTCCCACCGTCTTTACTAATAATACTACCAAGGTAAGTGAAGCTGCCCATTCGCTACCCAACGTCACCTTTCACCTTTACGCTACCCAACGTCACCTTTTCATATTCACTTATTCCTAGCCTTAGTGTCTTAATCTTCTTAACATTATTTTCAATCCTATTCTAGCACCCTGAACTCGCAAAACCTCTAAAACTTCATTCATTTTGCTCACACTTTCATCTAGGATGCTTAAATCATCAGCATAATCCAAGTCCAGCAGACTTTTTCCTCCCCATTTGATTCCGTGATCTCCCGTTGCCTTTCCTGTACTCCTTAAGACAATGTCCATCAAAACGACCCGTATAAAAGGGGATAGAACACAACCCTGCTTAACTCCTGATTTAATACAAAACCAGCTGCTAACCTCATTTCCTACCTTAACCGCAGCAGTGTTATTCTCGTACATAGCACTTTTCTAAAACCGCACTGTTCTTCTCTTAAAACTTTGTCTACGGCATCTCTCAGTCTAAAAAGTATCATATTACTAAGTAACTTACTACCTACAGAGACCAGACTAATGCTTAGATAATTACCACACTCACTTTTACCACCTTTCTTATAAAGTGGCTTAATTAAGGTTTTCCTAAAATCGTTAGGTACTTCCCCTTTTTCAAAATTCATATTCATAATCTTCAATAACTTATTTCTAACCTCAGAGCCCCCATATTTAAGAAACTCATTTACCACCCTATCAGCACCTGGAGCCTTATTATTCTTTAATCCTTTTAGTACTATCGCTAATTCTTCCTCACAAAACAAATCTTCCTTCACATCCAAGGAACCACAAACTTATTCATTTTCCTCTATATCTTCTCCTGTAACTCTATCTTGGTTTAGCACAGTCTCAAAATATTCTGCCCATCTCTCTCTAACTCTTTCCTTATCACTAATTGTGGCCCCATTCCTATTTTTAACTGGGACAAGTCTGGATTGACTACTCCCTCTCAGTTTATTAACATGCCAGTCCATTGCTGAAAGTCAGCATATTATGCATTATGTAACTTCAAGACTTAATGACATCGTCATTTGGCAAGGAATATCTTGCACTTCTGAAAAAAAGTAACCCTATAAACGCGTTGGTTTGCATCAATTTAACCTGACTTAATGAGAAGAAATGGTTGGTAATTGACTAAAAGGCTCTTTTGGCTTGGGATCCTCTTTTGTGTGAGCTAAAATCGTGATGAAAAAAATTAAAGGGAATGAAATATTACAAAAGGAAGAAGGGCAGATGAATGTGAGAACTGAATGGAGTTAACAACTGAATGGTTTACATTTATCATCTTTTCTCAATTTTCTTTTAGAAAGGGGGAGAGGTAGGTATGCTTGTCTCCCATTCCCAACCTCAAAAGAGGGAATCAGAAGTTTTGTTATGTTCAGTATTTAGTTAGAAAAGAATAAGCTGACTTTTATGAACCATACAATCTACAAGAAGGTTCTAAATTAATATCAAAGAAATAACATTTTTCTGAAGTTAAATAGATACAAAGAAAATTGTTTTAAAGGGGGACTGCATTTTGAGAAAAACCGCCCAAGGTTACCCTCCCCCCCCCTTTCCCTCTTTATTTGCAATCCATGTCAGAGTATGTCTATGATAAATCTATAGGATCTTCCAAGGAAAAAGGTACGGTAATAAAAGCAATCAGGAAAAAAAAAAAATTCAAAACTCTTTTCTGTTCCCTATCTGTTACACCAATTTTCGAGAATAGGCGAAAAAAAGGTTAAATTTGCCAACGAAATAGGGGGTACAAGAGTTGCATATATGTTTATACAACACTTGACGGGTTGGGATTTGTTCTAATGCCTGTTAAGTCTGGTAAAAGGGAGAGGAACACGAGGGAATCGGCCCTGGCTTCTCGTTTACTAATATGTTTTTTTTTTCAAATTTCTTGTCTATGGTCAAATAAAGTTGGCAAGTTTAAGAACTTGAAGACGGTTTTTAGTTGTTGTAGTGGAGTTTTGACATTTTAATGTTTTCGTATATATTATTGAATATGTTCGAACCCTCTTGAAGTATGAACAAGTCGTAAAAATATGTCCATAAGATTATTACGTTAACCGGTTTAGTAGACTTTTTTTGTAGTTTAAGCCTCACCTCATAATTAAAATCTTATCTACATCCCTGAAAAACTATATGATTTTTACTGTTTGTTATTATATATTTGTTATTTTAAATGTTATTACATATTCTGTAGATTACATTTTGAAAAAATGGGCGGATACTTAATTTATGTTTTGGAGCGGAGCATCAACAAAACTTGAGCTCTGCAACTTTCGACCTTACTTACAAAACTAAGTAGTGCAACTTTCGACCTTCTTTGTGCACCCTCCTCCTGGATCCACCCCTGCCTGTAACCGTAGATCTTCGGACAGGATTATATGAATTCTTGTAACCGAGATTGATCGTTATCTTTAAATGTGGCTAATCTTTATCACTATTTTTAAATGCGACAACCATCGGTTTCTGATGGTTTGGTTTCAGTTTGGGATTGCAGTTGGTTTCGTTAAACTTAAGTACATAATTGACCAGATTACTTGGTTCAATATCTTACAAAATTTTACGTTAGACCTAAAATTGAGAAGAAAACTTGTTTCTAGCTTACGTAGCTTGTCTAGTTTATGGAAAATACTCAATTGCACAGTAGAAGGATCAGATAATTAATATAATTCACTTAAAAAAACAACAAAGAGAAAAATCTTAGTTAAAAAAGCAAAACAAACGAGACTGCGGCCAGTGGAGAAAAAAGAAACGACAAATGCAAAACAACGCGGATATTTCGCCTGTATCCAAACAAGGCGTCTTCAGCACGAGAGAAACAGAAGAGGAACAAGATAAAAAAAAAAAAAACAAGCTAAAACTAAAGAACCAATAAAACCACTACCAAAAAAAAAAAAATATACAATTGGCGCAAACTGATCCACGTAGGGAAAATATGCTATTATAGAGTTACTTCAGTGAGAACACCAGAGTAACTGAGGAAAAAAAATGGAAATTACTTTAACTATTCTGTTGCGAAATAATCCTTTTATTGGCTATTATTGAAGCAATTCGTTTTGGTTTAGCAGGTAAAACAGTCCCCTGGTGATTATTTATAATCTTAATTCCCTTATTGACTGTTGATTCACTCTTTAGAAGATTATCATAAATTGGGTCAATATTTAAACAACCTGTGTCCCTATTTATCGAAAGGTTAGCAAACATGTGTTTTTAATTTCAATGGTTTCTCTCGCCCATTGTGTATGCCCCTTATCATTTGAAATAGCTAAGGCCTCATCAAATTTTACAAAGTGATCTGGTTGAAACCAAATATGTTCTGCTAAAGCTGAAACAAAAGTTTCCGGAGGCTTGCCTTATTGTAAGGTTTTTTTCTATTGAATTTCAGTGTTCAATAAACCTTTCAACAAATTGTTGGTGAGTCCTACCAATATAGAACTTTCCACAAGAACACGGAATTTTATACACCCCTCTTACTAAATTTCCCCGGGTTAAATTCTTACCAGAACTAAAGAAACTACCCATTGGCCTCAACGATTGGAAACATGTATCAAAATTAAATTTACGCAAAATCCGTGAAAGTTTCTCACCCAAACCAGGTGCATATGGCGATGAAATGAAACTTTTTGTTACATTTAAATCTAAAGACTGAGAAACCCCAATAACCCTACCATCATGTTTAACACGTCTATTTTCAATTATTTTGTCAATGAACTTAATTGGGTTACAAAACAAAATATCCCTCAAGTATAACAATTCCGAATCCAGAAATTCCTGGGAAAAAATTCTAAAGGCTCTATCCATTAGTGAAATTACAACCCCCCCCCCCCCCGTTTCACTGACATAGGGTGGCAAGAATGAAAATTCAAATACCTATCATTGTGCGTAGGTTTTCTATAAATCGAGAAAAGTAAATGGAGATCCCTTTTAATTAATAAAATATCCATAAAAGATAATTTATTATTTTCCTCAAACTCAACTGTAAATTTAATATTGATATCAAAACTATTTAAATGCTTACAAAATGGGTCTAAGGAGTCCAATCCATGTTTCCAAATGCAAACCACATCATCCATGAACCTACCCCAGAAACAAGGGGAGATTCTAAAAATGTGTATAGCGGAGGTTTCAATAGAATCTATGAAAATATTTGCCAATAAAGGAGAGAGAGAAGTCCCCATAGGTAACCCAAAAATTTGTCTATAAAACTCCCCTCTAAAACCAAAATAAAAAGAAAATTCATTTACTAGGATAATTAGTTTCATAATGACTTCCATTTCCAAACTGGCTAAGTCACATCTTGTATTAAATCAAAGTGTTTTTCTAATTTACTTTTTAAAATGTCCTCGCGCCTTTTTAAATCACAATTTGAATACATGGAAACAATATCGAAACTACAAAGAATTGAACTATCCTCCAACGTGAAATTTCTCAATTTATTAGTAAGATCCGTCGAATTTTTTAAATATGGTCTTTGTGTTCCCAAAAGTGGACGCAATGCTACCAAAAACCATTTTCCTAATTTCGAAACAGGTGATGGAAAAGTTGACACAATGGGGCGGAGGGGGGCTCCAGTCTTATGAATCTTAGGTAGACCATAGATCTTGGGTGCCGAACAACCCCTAGGATAATATTGTTTATAAAACTGTGGGTAACATTGTGTCAACTTTTCCGTCACCTGTTTCGAAATTAGGAAAATGGTTGTCGGTAGCATTGCGTCCACTTTTGGGAACACAAAGATCATATTTTCAGAGATCATATTTCACACAAAGATCAGAGAAACTTTCACGGATTTTGCGTAAATTTAATATTGATACATGTTTCCAATCGGTGAGGGCAATGGGTAGTTTCTTTAGTTCTGGTAAAGATTTAACCCGAGAAAATTTAGTAAGTGGATGTATAAAATTCCGTGTTCTTGTAGGAAGTTCTATATTGGTAGGACTCACCAACAATTTGTTGAAAGGTTTATTGAACACCGAAATTCAATTGAAAAAACCCTACAATTAAGCAAGCCTCCGGAAACTTTTGTTTCAGCTTTAGCAGAACATGTTTGGTTTCAATCAGATCACTTTGTAAAATTTGATGAGGCCTTAGCTATTTCAAATGATAAGGGGTATACGCAATGGGCGAGAGAAGCCATTGAAATTAAAAAACATATGTTTGCTAACCTTTCGATAAATAGGGACACAGGTAGTTTAAATATTGACCCAATTTATGATAATCTTCTAAAGAGTGAATCAACAGTCAATAAGGGAATTAAGATTATAAATAATCACCAGGGGATTGTTTTACCTGCTAGACCAAAACGATTTGCTTCAATAATAGCCAATAAAAGGATTGTTTAGCAACAGAATAGTTAAAGTAATTTCCATTTTTTATTTTTCCTCAGTTACTCTGGTGTTCTCACTGAAGTAACTCTATAATAGCATCTCTTCCCTACGTGGATCAGTTTGCGCCAATTGTATACTTTTTTTTTGGTCGTGGTTTTATTGGTTTTTTAGTTTTAGCTTTTTTTTTATCTTGCTCCTCTTCTGTTTCTCTCGTGCTGAAGACGCCTTGTTTGGATACAGGCGAAATATCCGCGTTGTTTTGCATTTGTCGTTTCTTTTCTCTCCACTGGCCGCAGTCTCGTGTGTTGTTTTTTTTTTCACTGAGATTTTTCTCTTTGTTGGTTTTTTGTCAGCGCTGGCCAGTTTGGCTTAAGATCTTTCATAATTCACTTAAATAATAAAGTTCAAAATTTGATTGAAGATTGATATAATTATATGCCGCTTGTAATATTAATCAAGAAATGTTTTCTTTGGATGTAATTTGATTCTAAATGAAAAATGAGGCATGAAAGTCTGGATATTAAAAGCTTTTAATGTGCTTCTTTAAGATAAGATTTAAGTCAAATTTATTCTTAACACAATAAGCAGTAAATACATGACAATAATCTCCACAAAGGCTTCTAAGATTTTTCAAATGAAATAAAGTCCTTTGTAGGGCTTTCTGTCCAGAGTGTTTTGTGTCTGTCCTTATCGTGGGCATATAATGATAATAATAATTTATTTATTACCCACTGTAAAAAGAAGCGGAGTACATCAAGAACAAAAAAAAAAGAAAAAAAAAGCAAACTCGCACACTTAACAATTATTTACATAAAACGACGTAAATTATGGTGCGCAGTAAGACCTGCAGGTAACGACAGCTTTCCCGCAAGCACAGTCACTTTTTCCCGTAAATCAGGGAGGCCGAATCGTGATATTAGATGCCGGTTCCGGAACCACGGAGGGAGGCACAAAAGGTACCGAGAAAATTTAAAATAATAAGTCCGGATAGAATTCAGATCTTTAGGCTTCAGAATTGGAAGAAAACCAGATAAAAAAGAATAGAATGATCGCAAAATGAAGAATATAATTTCCCAAGCGCTTTTCTATTGTACCTCCCTCTATTTGCAACAATTTTTGAATATCCTATCTGAATTTATTTTTTTTCATTAGAAACTGAGAACGAAGTGTTTTGAGATTATTAGTAGAGAACGCAGTGTTTTGAGATTATTAGTAATGTGACGACCAAGCCACCTAAAAGAAGAGGCACAGGGAATAGAGAAAAAAACACAGTTAGGAGAGAGACTCGCACTCGAATTAAATGAAGTATATTCGCCCTTATCAACGTTCAACATAAGCCCAATCCGTCTGAACTGGTCTGAGATCCAGCTGACAGAATGTGAGAGCCCAGCCCTAGAATGACTGACAAGGAGAACATCGTCCGCATAAGCAAGATACGAGACATCAGTTCCATCAGAAATGAAAGTCGAAGGCAAGGATGGAAGGATAGGAGCAATACATAACTTAAAAATAGTTGGAGAAAGCACACCACCTTGACGGACCCCTGGCCGAAGAAACGCCTTTGAATCAGAAACTACTCCATTACATTTTACCCGAATAAAAGAGTTAGAATACCAGTACCGTAACAAAATAACAGGTTAATATTGTTGGAAAAAAGGGAATAGAGTGCATGTGAGTGGACTCTACTATTGAAAGCTTCCGAAAGATCAAAAGCACAGATATGAAGAGGAGATTTATCATTAACAGATTGCAACAGGAGGGAAGCTAGAACACGATGGGCGTGCTGACATCCAAGCCTTTTTTTAAAGCCAAATTGATTTTCACCAAAATTAACATTTTCTAAAATAAAAGGGAGAAGAATATATTCAAAAATTTTGCTAAGAGTGCACGAAACAGTAATTGGTCGATAAGAACTACACTCTGACGAATTTTTTCCACGCTTCAAAACCGAGGTGACTACGCCACAGAGAAAACTGTCGGGAACCATAGAAGTAGATAAACACATCTGAAACAGTAGCTGAAGGTGATCTATCAAAGTTGGGCAAACTACTTTTAGATGATAAGAAGAAATTCCGTCTTGATCAACAGAGCTAGATTGCATGTTCTTAATAGCTTGACCAATATCAGCAGTAGAAACTGGTAATACATTACTCTGAGAAATACGATTAGGCAAACACGACTCAAGAAGGTTACTAAAAAGCTTTTCAACTCCCCGGTTCACCTTGCCAAAAATGTCATTATAATACGATACCCAAGTATGAACTGCTATAGGACTTTCAGAAAAATCACTACTAAGCTTATCCGAATTCAGAACATGAGACCACTCCTTTCTCGACGCAGGAAATTCAAAACCAGATATCCTAGACTGCCGTAACTGTTTTTTTATAAGCACGCTTGGTACTTTGCTTCAGATCGAAGACAACTCCTCGATTCGGCCGACCGCAAGACACCCATATTCGTAGCCAAAACTTGCTTTATTCTTTACAACTTTTAATTCTGGGTCCAAAACCCATTCTGGTTTTCTAGTTTTAACTTTAATCTTTTCTAGAGGAACAGCAGTCCCCTCTGCTTGTTTTAAGCACCAAATTATTTTATCATAATATTCATTTAGAGACTGCTTATCGTTTGAGAAACGGTCAGTAACTTGAAGCAAATGGTAAGGAACTTTTATAGAACCCAATAACGCGGACAACGTAGTAATATAAAGTGCAAAATTAGCTCTACTCCAGATATTCCTGTAAAACCACTTAGAACTTTGTGTAAATGGTGTAGTAGAACGGGAAGCGACTAGTGAAGCAGAGAAAGAAATCGGGAGGTGGTCAATATCACGATCGTCTTCATGAACAAGAACAGTCGATACTTTAATATTTGGCGAGGAAACTACATGGTCAATATTAGACAAACTTCCAGATTGGTGAATATATGAATAATCAACACTTTTCTCGACTATTTTATAAGCAGAAAAAGCATCAAGAACTATATCGGATTGAACTGACTGACTTGTAATATCTGTGTTGAAGTCACCAACCACTATGAAATCATAACCAGTCGATACAACAGACACAAGAATAGCCTTAAGATTTGCCGAGGCTTTCATATACGTGTTTAAAGCGGAAATAGTTTTTTGTTACACGGGAGATACACATTTATCAGCACAGTATTACCAAACCGAACCGCAAGGATGAATTTATCACTGTGAAAACACACTGGAGAGAGCAAACTCAGGTTATTCTTAACAATGCACGCGAGGCCTCCAGAAGGTCTACCAAAAGTGACTTCAGCATTAGTTGTAAAAACGGAATGATTACGACTTCTTTCTAACACGGTAATACTAGTAGAAGTCAGGAGGTGTTCTTGAAGACATACTATGTCAAACTGGTCACACAATTCATCAATCATATGCTCTTTTAAACGAGTACCATTTATATTAAGCGAAACAATCGAAACAGGCACAATCATTTCTTCTTGGCAATGATGTCTCTCAGCACTTTGCATCTAAGACTAAAGGAGGCATGATTTTCACCACAATTGGCACATCTTGCATCAAGCTGGCAGGGAGAATCCTTGGTGGAAATATGAGGGCCCGCACAGCGTGCACACTTCGCAACCAAACTTGCACAATCAGCAACTCTATCGTCTGGCGAACGGCATTTTAGACAGCACCGAGGTGCCGACAGATATTCTTTCACAGATAAATATTCATATCCAAGTTTAACACCATTTTGCATAGCCTTGGCTTTTGACATGGAGTCACAAAACTCAAGCTTAACCGTGCCAGTGTCACCGAGCCGCATAGCTTCCACCACACCTGGGTATCCTTGAAAGAATGAGAGGTCTAAGTCCTTCGATATTCCTCTGACTATCCCGAAAAACCGCTTAGTGATCACCTTGTATGGAGATTCTGCTAAAATCACTGAAATCGAGTCTTTGAATTCTTCAGCAGCAAATTTCTTAACATTGATTAGCCATTTGTCACCTCGCAAACTCAGCTTGGTAACTGCATCATGACAGCTCACTTTATCGAGCACTTCTTTGCGTTTTATCGGGTCATTTAGTGTTTGCGGCACTTTAGAGACAACAACAGTGGTGTGAGAGTCAGTTGACGGCTTCGCACGGGCAGGCAGTGGTGGAAAGTGATTATCATACGAATCGAACTTACTTGAAACAGTCTTTAGGAAGTGTTCCATTCTATTCAATTTCGCGTTCAAACTCGAATAAACCAAAGCAGGGATGACAGGTACATCATTTGGAGAACGAATTACAAACATCGGTAGGTCTATGTCTTCATCGTCACTTTTCTCGAATATACTTAACATATCCTTCAGATGGCTTTCCAAAGCCTTTGGCCCCTGTCTTCTCGGAAGCTCAGTCCCAGGTACAGCCGCATCATAGAGGAGTTTTTTAGCTTCGATTACACTCGGCAAGTCCAGAAAAAATCCTTTCCAAATTTCAGTATTTCGTTTTCATTCACTCCATTATCACGGTTAAATTGCAAAAAATTTAAAACCGGCGAAAAAACAAGTCCATTATTCACTGTACCTATCATAAGAACCAGATACCAATAAGCGAAGGAAGCGTAGTTTCCTGCTACCAGATCCCCGCAGTTTAAGGGAGTAACACTCCCGGCAGGTACAACGGCCCTTGCGACAAGAAACTCCCTCTTCTGCTTGCTTATTAGCAAAATTGAATTATAATCAGATTATCAAATCAAAAAGATAGTAAAATAATAGATGACCTTATGTGAGTGAGTAAATATATCCAAATGGTAAAATAGTCTGTAAATATCAATTTATTATTTCACTTATTTCGAAACTGACGGTCACTGCAATCCACTGTAATTTGTTCCAAAATTTAATCCGGCTTAAATATCAATAGATGTTCACAGGTCAAATGCGAAATGATAACTGATATGTTTTTACTGAAGTTATATTTGATTTTCTGCGTCTTTCCTCGTGATCATTTCACATAATGCTTAAAGCCATCATTGTTTGGGCCAAACTAAAATCCTTAAACTTATTCATTTACTTAGTTGTTGTAAACAAAAATTTGGAATTCCACGTCAACAAGAATTGCTTAACGAAAGCAAAGTGCGACGTTTCACTTTGAAATTAAATTGACTATTTTATACATTAAAATATTTTATTTTCTATTTTTTGTTATATAATTATATATTTTTTTTATATAAATATAAATAAGTATATTTTTAAATAATTATAGTTTTTACTGTTCTAACATAAACCGCTCAAAACTATTTTTCAGCTTGCAGCTATGTCTACAGATTGTGTAAATTCACTATCAATGTGTTATTTAACAGGGTTTAGAACTACTGAGGACTTCCTTAAAGTTCCAAAAAAAAAAGAAAAGACGGAAAATTTTTGGTTAGTCTTGAATAAAGAATTTTTGACTTTTTTCTAATGTTTTGTCTTTATAATAATTGGAAAGATTTTCCTTAGACACTTGTAATATAAAACGGTTGTCCTTAGACACTTGTTATATAAAATGGAAATGATTCTAAATACTTTTTCAATTTATAGGGGAATGCCCATTTACACGGCAAACACTGAAATAATTCAAAACCCTGCAACTTCAGAAAGAAATTCAGAATTTGACATAAAAGTTGGAGGTTACATCACGAAAAATATCCTGAATTTAACTTTTTCTAGTGACTTTATTTTTTTGGGGTCAAACTATAATCCCTAAACTTATTCAAGTGCTTAACTGCTTTAAATAAAAATATATATACATGTGTATAATACGTCAAGAAATTCTTAACCGAAACGAACCACGACATTACATTCAAAAATAAGTTGAATAAAGTTAATAATGAAAGTTCTACTGTCCTTGCGAAAACTGCTCATAGGCGTTTCCAGTTTACGGCTATGTCTACGAATCGTGTAAATCACAATCAGTATTTTGCCGTCCTAACATGGCTAGGACGTCTGGAGGCTTTTTTAAGCTCTACAAAAAGAAAGTGAAAATGAGTCCTGAAATTTTTTTTTCTAATTTATCAGATATCTTATTTGTTAATTTGCAATCATTTTCCGTATTCTACTACTAATAGTAACTCACCGCAGCACCATGCCGCCTAAGGACGACACAGCTACGCACGCTCCTTCTCCACCCAAATCAATTCAAAGTTTCCCTCTTTACACCCTCCCAGGAAGTTCGCCTTTCTCTTAAATCTTTCCTTGCGACATCCTCCCACTCCAACCGTGGACGATGTGCTTTCCGTTTAGCCCTCGACGGTTGGCTGAAAAGGACAGTATTTGGCAATCTGTCATTCTTCATTCGCAGAAGGTGCCCTAGCCATCTCAACCTTTCTCTCATTATAGCCCTAAAAAGTGGAATTGAACCACACTTTCCGTACAGCCTACTGTTTGAAATAGGTACAGTCGGATACCCAAAATGGTCCGTAGGCAATTTCACTGGAAAACATCTAGGAAATCTTCCTCCGTTTTTGGAGCACCCATGCTTCAGAACCATATTTTACAACTGTCATCACTGTAGTTTTTTTCTGATGGACCTATAAATTTAAAAAAGGAATTCTTCCTGATTGCTGCTCAGCTTATACGGTATTATTCAACTCCACAATAAAAAACCGAAATAATTCAGAACTATGCAGTTTCAAAGTTTCAGAAAATTTCCAGAATTTGACGCCAAAAAACAATTCTGAATTACATTTTTTATTGGGATTATTTTTTATGTGTCGAAGTAATATTATATGAATTCATAATAATTTGTTGGGTTATATTTCCCTTTTTTTGCAATTTTCGTTGTTTTCATTCAAATGAAATCCCTATACTATATTGTTTTATTTCTTATTTAGACACGCTGATGTGATGAAGAAGCTGATTCAAACTGTTGAGGATTCTGGAGGGCATATAGAAGTGTACATGTACCTTATAATTTTTTTGAAATTTGTTCAATCTGTTATTCCAACTATAGAATATGACTACACACAAAATGTTTCGCTTTGATTAGTTTAAAAGTGTTAATTTTATTTTTAAATCTAACCAATTGCGGAGATATATTTCCGATTTATTTTTAATTATTATTTTGCACGTTCATTTGTCATGTACTCCCTTTTTTCAGTTTTTATTTTAAGCTTTTATTTATTGGATTCGTATTTTGGTTTCTGATGTTCTAAATTTCTTTGTGAATTTTATTTTTCTGGGTCGTAGGGTAAGGAAGCTGGTAGTTTTTTTTTTTGGGTGCTAGGGGTCAATAATATTTTTGAAGGGGGTATTGGGGGAATGCCTAATTTTTCATTACACAGTTGCAACTTAGAGACTATATAAATTCTGGTAATAATTTTATTCTACTATCCTATTATTAGAGAAGTCACAAAATAATATTCCAAGCACGCATTACGATTTGATCTTAGACATTTAAATCAGAGATTGATAACTGAACATAGGTTTAGTAAATTTTGAACTTAGTGTGTCAAGCTAACTCCTTTCCAATGTATGGATTTAAAAGCTACTTGCCGGTCTTAACAGGCTTCTAACCGTTGAGGCAATTGAAAAGGCGTTATGCAATTTTTTTTTTTCTCAGCCTAAATTCTACTCCCTTAGACTAACCAAGTTCTATCGGTTGATCCAGCGTATTTCGTTCTATCCCATTTGGTTTTTAAATTAAGTTATTTATAAGTTTCTGTTGTATTTAATTAATTTTTTTTTAATACGTTACATCCCTTTGCTCATAGAAAAAGGTGAGAAGTAGAACTTTTCATGTCAAAATTGATCAAAGAATTTTTCGTGTCATGGATACATTTAAATAAAATATTTCTTCTGTACACAATTTGTCTTTAATAACAGCCAAAGTTGATTTCAATTTTTCACGTCAAAATAAAAATAAACAGTCAAGATTTCACATCAAAATAATCAATAAACATTCAAAGTTGATTTTAATTTTTTCACGTCGAAATAAACAAACAGTCAAAATTTTACGTCAAAATAATCAATAAACAGTCAAAATTTAACTTCAAAATAATGGATAAACAGTCAAAGTTGATTTCATTTTTTCACGTCAAAATAAACATAAACAGTCAAAATTTCACGTCAAAATAATCAATAAACAGCAAAGTTGATTTCAATTTTTCACATCAAAATAAACATAGATAGTTAAAATTTCACGTCAAAATAATCAATAAACGGTCAAAGTTGATTTCAATTTTTCACATCAAAATAAACATAAACAGTCAAAATTTCACGTCAAAATAATCAATAAACAGCAAAGTTGATTTCAGTTTTTCACATCAAAATAAACATAAACGGTCAAAATTTCACGTCAAAATAATTAATAAATAGTCAAAGTTGATTTCAATTTTTCACATCAAAATAAACATAGATAGTTAAAATTTAACGTCAAAATAATCAATAAACGGTCAAAGTTGATTTCAATTTTTCACATCAAAATAAACATAAACAGTCAAAATTTCACGTCAAAATAATCAATAAAGAGTCAAAGGTGATTTCAATTTTTCACATCAAAATAAACATAGATAGTTAAAATTTAACGTCAAAATAATCAATAAACGGTCAAAGTTGATTTCAATTTTTCACATCAAAATAAACATAAACAGTCAAAATTTCACGTCAAAATAATCAATAAACAGCAAAGTTGATTTCAGTTTTTCACATCAAAATAAACATAAACGGTCAAAATTTCACGTCAAAATAATCAATAAAGAGTCAAAGGTGATTTCAATTTTTCACATCAAAATAAACATAGATAGTTAAAATTTAACGTCAAAATAATCAATAAACGGTCAAAGTTGATTTCAATTTTTCACATCAAAATAAACATAAACAGTCAAAATTTCACGTCAAAATAATCAATAAACAGCAAAGTTGATTTCAGTTTTTCACATCAAAATAAACATAAACGGTCAAAATTTCACGTCAAAATAATTAATAAATAGTCAAAGTTGATTTCAATTTTTCACATCAAAATAAACATAAACAGTCAAAATTTCACGTCAAAATAATCAATAAACAGTCATAGTTGACTTCAATTTTTCACATCAAAATAGACATAAACAGTCAAAATTTCACGTTAAAATATTCAATAAACAGTCAAAGGCAGGGGCGTCGTTTGGGGGTGGCAGGGGGCAGTTGCCCCCCCCAATAATGTGTAGAAAAAAATATTATACATCCCATGCCCTTTAACTATCCAGATATGAACCCCTCTTGCCCCCCCACCAGTTTAAATGCTGGAGATTCGCTCCTGGTCAAAGGTGATTTCAATTTTTCACATCAAATAAACATAGACAGTCAAAATTCACGTCAAAATAATCAATAAACAGCAAAGTTGATTTCAGTTTTTCACATCAAAATAAACATAAACGGTCAAAATTTCACGTCAAAATAATTAATAAATAGTCAAAGTTGATTTCAATTTTTCACATCAAAATAAACATAAACAGTCAAAATTTCACGTCAAAATAATCAATAAACAGTCATAGTTGACTTCAATTTTTCACATCAAAATAGACATAAACAGTCAAAATTTCACGTTAAAATATTCAATAAACAGTCAGAGGCAGGGGCGTCGTTTGGGGGTGGCAGGGGGGCAGTTGCCCTCCCCCCAATAATGTGTAGAAAAAAATATTATACATCCCATGCCCTTTAACTATCCAGATATGAACCCCTCTTGCCCCCCCCCCACCAGTTTAAATGCTGGAGATTCGCTCCTGGTCAAAGGTGATTTCAATTTTTCACATCAAAATAAACATAGACAGTCAAAATTTCACGTCAAAATAATCAATAAACGGTCAAAGTTGATTTCAATTTTTCACATCAAAATAAACATAAACAGTCAAAATTTCACGTCAAAATAATCAATAAACAATCAAAGTTGATTTCAATTTTCCATATCAAAATAAACATAAACAGTCAAAATTTAACGTCAAAATAATCAATAAACGGTCAAAGTTGATTTCAATTTTTCACATCAAAATAAACATAAACAGTCAAAATGTCACGTCAAATAATCAATAAACGGTCAAAGTTGACACGTCAATTTTCCCGTGTTTCAATTTTTCTGCTCTCTTTAAAAATTTATCTCCTTCATGCTCACGTAACTCCTTCATGAACTCCTTCCCGCGTTTTTGTGTTTTCTGACGAATCTCCTGGCAGAATAGTTTGTTGTTGTTTTTTTAATTGAATGTTTTTTATTTTTAAAATATAATAGTCAAGTTATAAATTAAATTAAAATATTAATTGAAGCTGAATGCTTTGTGATCAAAGTGTTTAAATAATTTTTACTAAATTCATAAATTTATAGTTTGATAAATAGATTCTGTGTTTAGGAGACTAAAAATGTTCTGTCAAATTAGTTTTGAAGTTGATTTTACTCTCTTGTCTGGTTTTACTGCTTGAGAACTTTTGTGTATGAAAAGTCAGTAAAAGTATTTAATCTAGAAATATAAAAAGAATAATGTGAACTTGACCCTGGGTCCTAGAAAAATTGCTAACGCGATCTTGTGACTAATGTAACTCATTCCTGATAGCCATTGGACGGCGCTGAGTGTCATCATTTTCCCCGTGATTTGAAGTCAATGTTCAAAGTTGGGCCGTTCTCCAATTGGATTATCTTTTGGTCAAAGAATTTCTTGGAGATATCACACCGCTAGAACTTTTCTCTGGATTTCTGCAGCCAAGGGTGACTGGCCATAGAACGAACAGCTTACAAACCTGATGTCGTCAGAGAACAGTTGAAGTTATTTGTGCCAAATTAAAATTTTTGTGCATTTTGGACGAACTTATGACTAGTACCTCCCTAATAACTGAAAGATGCCATATTATATATGGTTTTTGGTCACAAGAATTATGGTTGTAAAATAGAATGATTAGCAAAACATCAGAAAGTATTGGCGAATCAAATGAGTGTAATCTACGGTTTACAGTAGTGATTCTGAAGATTTAGACGTGTCAAAGTAGTGTAAAACCATTAAATCAAGTTTTGGCCAGATTCCACCATCCTTTGTGGAATCATTTTTTGCAAACAAAAAAAAATAAAAAATTATAAACTTTAGCTCAGATTTCAGGTCTTTTTGTTTCTACTTCTTGTTAACTAATTGAAAGATCTGCCTCTGGTCTTGTCTATAAAGTATACGTTTTATAGAACCAAACATTAAAAACTTCGAACTTTTGAGTCTAAAAAATTAATTATTTTTTCTTCATTTAAATAAATTTAGGACATGCCCGACCAGCGTGCTTTGTCTTCGGTGATTTTTTTTGTCTTTAATAATGGAGTGTCTGTTAGAAGAATGTTGCCTGAAAAATAGTCTCCTGCAAAGATGTAGCCGAAATTTTAGTTGAGGGGAAAGAGGGGGGAGGGGTGAAATTATAATTTTTCGAAACTGCATGAATATCTTCATTACCTGTTTTACAGAGGCTCTTATCTTTTTGCTTCACATAGTTCAGGTTTTTAATCTTTTTTTTTGGGGGGGGGGCTACTCCTTAACACATTATTTGGTAATGCCTTTGCTTGTATAGTTGTCAACTTATTCTCGTAAACTTTAATTTTGACAATATCTATTTTTTCTTTATGTAATAGTGTCCGTTTGTGAATTCAAAATGCTTTTACTGGGCTTTAGGACTTGTATTAATAACCATATCTAGCATTGCCTTTTAAATGTATTTCTGTTGCTTATATGGATTTTTATTATTAGATTCGTGTGATCAAAATTTTAATTTTATTTTAGTGAAGGGCTATGACAGGGTCTACTGAATTTAAAATATGGATTTTCTTAAATAAATGGATTAGTTATGTTAAAAAAGAAGCTTCTCCTTATCAGTTTTGACAGTTTTAGAGCTGCTTTTCCTACTCTTACTTAAGTCTAAAAAAATGTTGTAATTAAAAATAGTTGTTTGAAAAATACGGTGCTGCATTTGGATTTGAACCCGCGAATTTTACTCCTGAGTGAGCCTAGTGTAAGATTCCCTGATGAATAGCTGGAGCTTCCAACATTGGGCTAACAGGCACACCTAGCGATCTATTCATAGTTGTTTGTATTAGACTTCATTAATCCAGACAAATCAATAAAATTGAAATAATAGTTAACCAAGGTGTATTATTTATGCGGTAAGGAAAAAATTATAATTATTATCAGTTAATTATATTGTAATTATTTCAAATTATTGATAAAAAAAATCTCGCTATACCGTATGTAGAACACATCTGGTCGTGTTTCTGTAGTGACTTATTTAAAAAAAAAAATCCACAAAACAAGTTTCTCAAGAAAACTAAAGAGCTCTACTAAGCCAAAAATGAGCAGAAACAAATAAGCTTCCAAGCGTTAAAACTACAAGAAATCACCATCAATAAATAAATGAAACTCAAAACGGACATGAATTACAATAAATAACCAAGTCAAACTGAAAACGAGCAAAAATTAACATGAGTAGGGCTGACAACCCCATGCCTTACTTAAGACCAGAACATGGTTTGCACTTTACTGAAAAAAAAAAAATGATTGTGGTTTGTCAGTTTAATATACATATATTGATATTTATTTTTTAAAGCTTTGATAATTTTCTATTTATTAAGATAAAGTGAAAACATTTTTAATGTATTTTTTTTATTTGTTTTGGGGAATGATAGGCTTGTCGGAGAGGGGCTGTTCGCCCTTCATTTACTTTTAACTTTCAAAAAGGGCACTTGATCTTCCGACTTCCAATCAAATGAGCCCCATCCCACCTTTGCCTCTAGGCTTTGGAGGGTTTTTTCCACCCCGAAGGCATTGTTATATGCTCTTTAGACTATTGTGAGCAAAATGGTTATCCCACAATTATTATCAGATGCGATTGGGGAAAAGAGAGTGTCAGGGAGGGGGTGTGACTAGTTGCCCTCCATCAATTTTGACTTATAAGGAAACTTGGACTTTAAATTTCCAATCAAATGAGCCTCTTCTAAAGGTCACACAGCCACCCCTTCTATATAAAGCTTATGTAACCCCGGGGTATAAATTGAAACCCTTGCTCCTAAATTCTGGGAGGTTGTGTCTTGCCCAATGACCTTGTCATGTAATCTTTGGACTGTTTTTGAACAAATGAATATCTCAAAATTTCTATCGGATGTATTTGGGGAAAATAAACCGTAAGGGGGGGGGGCTAATTGGCCTCTGATCACTTTGACTCTTAAAAAGTCGCTAAAACTTCTGATGTCCAATCCAATAAGCCTTTTTCGAAGTTTACACGACCACCCTTTCCATAGAATCCTTGTATGCCCTCGGGGCATAATTTAAAACCCTTGCCCTGAGGGCTGTGGGGAATGGGTCATCTTCAAACGGCATAATTACTTGACTCTTCAACTACACTGAACAAAATGGCTATCTCAAAATTTTGATTAGATGTATTTGGGGAAAGGATGGGCGTAGGGGGGAGGGGACGGGTAGTTTCCCTCCATTCATTATTGAATATTAAAAAAGGCGATAAATGTTGCAATTTCCAATCGAATGAGCCCCTTTTGAAGTTTCTATGACAACTTCTAAACGAAGTCCCCTGGTCTAAAACCAGAAAAGGAGGGGATAGCTGCCCTCTGGTCACTTTGAGTCTTAAAAGGGCGCTAGAACTTCTGATTACCAGTCCATGATCCTCCTCCAAAGTTTGTACGACCACCCTTATTATAAAAACCTTATATGCCACCAGGGTATAACTTACAGCCCTTGCCCTGAGGGCTGTGGGGGGGGGGGGTTGTCATCCTCGAAGACATAATTTCCAGACCTTTCAACTAAGGTGAAAAAAATGGCCATCTAGAAATTTTGACTGGATGTGTTTGGGGAAATGATGGGTGTGTTTAAGGGCTGGCTGTCCTCCAATCACTTTAGACTATTGAAAAGGGCACTAGCTCTGTTTATTTCCAATCGAATGAGCCACTTTTAAAGTTTCTATGACAACTCCTTCTATACGAAGTGCCCTGGTCTAAAAATAAACAAATGATAACACATTGTGCCCACATCGCTCTTTGCTTAGGCAGCGCTATTACGCTGCCTATGATGACAGAGGTCTTCCTAAGTCATGATACAAAGACTTCAGATTACGTAAGTATGCTGTAAGACCACACTGGCTATGCATGACGTTTAATAAAAAACGCAAAAAAGTATGGAAATAATCAAGAAACCAAGAGATGAGGGTGATTGTCTGCCACTTGAAATATTTTGGCAAGGACCTCCGCCAAGTCGTCCTCAGTGCTCAACACACACACAAAACACTATCCTTTTAAAGTGAGCTATAACGAGACACAGGAAACGCTGAAACAAAAAGAAAAATGAAAGACAATTCAAAAATTAGATTGGGCAAGAATTATGTCCCAAGCGATTTATGCAGTCTGTCTTCAAACCTGATTTTTATTATTATAGTCAATTGATCTGGTTTAAAATGAGAAGGAATAAAATTTGATTCTCTTTATATTAAATTATCGTACATTGAGTTTACTAGAAATATCCCTAGCATTAATGTTTAAAGTGAGGTCCTTATGTATGTATTTTTTATCTACCTCTATTTTTGTATCTCTCCACTTTTGAACATCCAGGTTTTTTAGTGCTTTTTTAGCAAAAATTACGTTACTGTTTGGTTAGTTTATCCTATTGTTTTGGCTATCATAGTGTTTATTTGGTTGATCGTTTAGTATACATCTTAAGAGATGGGAAATCCTTCAATTTTTAAGCTATAAATAGTTGCATTTTTTCAGCATGGATATTTCTTACGCCAACTTTTAATCTTGAAAATTGTTCCAGATTGAAGCTGACTCTGATCGTATTTTACGCAGTTAGGCCTGCTTAGATTTAAGTGGTTGTAAAAGTAAGTAAAAAGTAAAGAATACGGCATTAGACTCTACAGTCCCTACCGGCGGTGATGATCTCTGTTTCTTGGCCCTTCAGCCAGGAAGTGCAATGGAGGATGGGGGCCAACCATCCGGTTCTTTCGCACACCCTTCCAGTTTATTTTCCCCAGATTTCTCCGGGAACCCATTTGAAGCTGGGTCGACTCTGGCTGAGCTTACAGAGTCACACCAATGACTCTCATCCCAAAACAAATAATTGGATTGGGTACACTAGGATTCGAACCCTTGACCTCTCGGACACAGAATCCGAAATTCAGCACGCCAATCCGCTCAGCTAGGACGGCTTAAGTGGTTAACTAATTAAAAATAACTTTACCCTCTTAAAACTATGTCCTCGGGGTAAATTGCAGGCATTCTTTGTAGCGAATATTTCACATGGAAATGTGTTTATTAGGTTCAATCTTATTAGTGAACAGAAAAAAAGTGCGCTTTAGTGAGACAGAGTTTTTGCTGTTAAAAAAACAGAATCAAATTTTTAAAGCTAAAATAGAATTGTCGAAGAGATCCTAAGATTCCTAAGTATTTTTTTTTAAGAAGCTGTATATTTAGTAGCTATATATTTGCGACACTATATTTGCAAAATTGTTGCTATAGAAGACTAAGATCTTATCATCTGTCTTGGAATTTCATATATATTTCTCAAAATGTTTACTAATTTGATTGTTGTATACAAAGTTTTGTTATAAAAAATAAAATTAACATACAAGTCCAAAACAATTAGTCTGAAACGAACACTCGGTACTTGCATAGCTATCTGTGGTTATGCTTTCAACTAGCTAGCGCTAGTTATAATCTAGAAGCTTCGAAAGTACCATATCCCACCAGAAGCGGAAAAGAATATTCACTTTAGTATCAGCATTTAAAGAGTCAAGAAGTTTGGATTCATTGAATTATCTGTTTTAATCGTAAGTTTGTTCTGTCCTTTTTTGTATTTGTATGATTATGCTGGAATTATACTTCTTGGGATATTAGCTTACTACATCATCGAGTTCTCTTTTTTTGGAACCCTATAATATTTAATTTTCTTCATCTTTGTGAATTTATGATAGGCCAATTCATTTCTTAGATACTATCTTTGTTTAGCATCATTTTAGTTTTGGTAAGTAAGGTATTATTACAATATTACCAATCTCATCAAAGAACCAATATTAAATTCTGGAATGTCAACTTGATAACATTCTAAAATAGGCCTACTCATCATACCTAAATGCTGGCTGTTAAACCCCTCCCTTGCTTGATGAACAATTTCCCCAATATTTTTAGGGGTATAAATTTAGAATTGTGACTTCTGATAAGGAGACATGTTAAGAAAACAATTCTTACTTTAAAATATGTATAATGATCCCATTTGACATATTATCCAAGTAGAGAGCCTTCATTCAAGTTTTTCCTCTTTTTCTATCTTAAAAGAAAAATTACAATTTTTTCCATGCTGAAATGCAATGTGTAAATCTTTTGAAATTGCTGCTATAAATTGTTTTTATAGATAGTGTTCTTATCTTGTTCATTGTTAATTCTGTTTTTTTTTTCTAATGAGCAGTGGCAAAATACAAAATATTAATAAGACCTAACCTAACTTAAATTCAAAATTAATAGGCCTAGCCTATGCTCAATTTGGATGAATGCTTGGAGGGACAGCCAGGATGAATGCTATCTATAAGAACAATTTAAAGCAGCAATTTCAAAAGATTTATGCATTGCATTCAGAGTGTGGCAAAAATTGTAATTTTTTCTTTTAAGTTGGAAAAAAAGGAGACTTGATGATAAAGGCTCTCCCCTTGGATAATATGTTAACTAGGATCATTATACATATTTTAAAGTAAGAATTGTTTTCTTAACATATCTCCTTACCAGAAGTCACATTCTAAATTTTTACCTTTTTAGGCTATGCTGATTGAATCACATCAGAAGTAGAGTTAGGCCTATGTTAATGCTAATGAAATAAAACAAGATAGGATGAAAATATAATAGTTCAGAATCAAATTTGGGCCATATATTTGACATCAGGCCACAGACAACTATTTGTTAATCCAGAAATAAATGAAACAAACCACAGTAACAAATGGTATTTTACTTTTAGAAAACCACATATTGACATGCAAATTGATGGTTTTCAAACATGGCCTAGTGCTACAGTTCCAAAAATGTTGCTTCTTATAAGAGTACAAAGTCATGGTGTGTCCAGTGATGAACTGTTTTGTTTTGGACAACAACCCCTATCCTGGAAAATATAATTGCCTGTTCTCTGGTCCTTGGCAAATCCTAAATCTTAATTTAAACATCCATGGTGTAATTCTGTCACCAGTCAAAGCAAACTAACCATTCTTCTCAAGAATTGCATTAATAATGAACTAGGTCAAGAATTACATTAATCATGGAACCTTTTTTTGTTTTTGAGATTGTCAACTGATGCTGAAACTCCCAATTTAAGGTGAATGTTGCTAAATTCATTGTAATGTTAATTTTCCTATGCTACAAAAAGAGATCTTGCTCTCTGACCCAACATACTAACACAATGAAATTTTACACAAGTGGTCTTTGAAAAAGGATCTAAAACTTGGCCATTTTTTTGATAAAATTCCCAGGTAATAGAAAAAAAAATCTAATGTAAAACCTGGTAGCTTTTTTTAAAAACGGTCTGGAGTGTCAGAAATGGAAAATTTGAAGCAATCAAAAGTACTATAAATTCAAAAAAACTTAAAATTAGTTGGCCAGATTGAAAATTCTAGATTCTATTAATTTATTCCTCCACAATTGTTTTTGTGTTTTTATATTTTGGACTCTTGCATGGCATGGATAAAAGCAAAAAAAAAATCAAAATTAACTTCAAATTGTAGCTCTTTTTTATTCAGTTTATTCCACACTTTTGGGTAAAGTTCTACCAAATCATATTATTGAGTTAGGAATAAAGTGAATACACCATTTGATGCCTTTTTATGCTGATTATGAATATAATAATCATTTCTATCAGAAATGAATTTCAGCCCCCCCCCCCCCCCCTATATATGCTGATTCAGGGTATATATTTCTACATTAGGGGGGGGGGGCAAATTTTGTTCTGATGTAAATGGGAGGTAAGTTTAAACTTTACCCTCACCCCCCCCCCCTAATGTAGAAATATATACCCTGAATTGGCATATATAGGGGGGGGGGGCTGAAATTCATTTCCAATAGAAATGATTATTATATTCATAATCAGCATAAAAAAAGGGATCAAATGGTGTATTCACTTTATTCCTTTATGATTTGGTAGAACTTAACCCACTTTTCAGCTTTCTAATCCGATTCATTAATTTTATATATAATTATAAATAAAATTAAATTTTTACTCTGTTTCTCCTGTCCTACATACCCCACTTTACACCCCTTGGATGGAAACATACCTGAGGCTAGGACAGGTCATACTCATACTTGCATTTAATTTTCTACTTGTTTTTTAATTGGGGTTTGTCTGCTGAGAGAACCACTTATAGTCTAGTCAATTAGTCAAGGCTTCATGCAAATTTGGAAAAAGTGTGTGAAAATTGGTCTTCAGGGGCAGTTTGATGTGCTCCTTTGATGAGATTGGGACACAAGCAATCCGACCTCTTTAAGGGGGAAACAGGGGATAAAAGTCACCCAAAATGGGGAAAAGCAAAAAAAAAAAATCTTTTTCCTTATTTTAGCTTGATATTAACTGTATACTCGATATTTGACAGAAATTGAAGCAAAGTGATGGAAAAGGTGCTTGGAGTGTGTCCCACCATCAAAGGGAGGGGTGGGGGTGAAATTCACCTAACAGGAAGGAAATGGGAAATATTTGTTTTTGTCTATGCCCTGGTTTAGCAGCCTATTAGTTGCTGGCGTTAGATCTGTAGCAGGCTCCATTACAGGCACACAGATCAGTGCACAGTAGTGAAGCCTTCATGCACTTGCATGATGGCTTGCAGGCTTTCTTGCAGCTACATTTGACCAGTTCTTTACATGCCTTGGAAGCCTCTGGTAGCGTCGTCCAGACAGGATGCCACTCATCATTTATGAGCTTCCATCCAAATTCAGAGGGGGCAGGAGGATTCTGAATGGGGTTGGCTGTTCTTCCCCAAATTTGGCCAACCTGAAAGTGTACACACCTGGTGTGCTGAAGAAGGGCATTGGATGTTGGTGGGATGCAGTCAATCTGCCGTCCCTTGGCAAAAAGCACTTTTCTTGCTTTGTCAACACCCTGGACTTTGCTTGTCTGCTCATAGCATAAAACTACAAATCTCTCCAGTAGCTCTTGCATTCACAGTCTTGTAGCAGTTGATGCTGATGATAAATCCAAGAACATGTCAGTTGAATTGGGATAACTTTTCCAGACATCAAAGGCTTTCTTCTTTCCAGTGCCAGAAAGGGAAAAATACTGTATTGCAGCCTATAAACGCATAGAAACCAGGTTAAGCTTTTGACTTTTGAGGCCTGTAAGTGAAAAAAAATCGTAAAAAACTATCCTGATTCTCCCACAAGTGTAAAAGACTATTTGACAATCTTTACAGACAGCAAGCCTAAAGGAACAGCAGAGCGCTATACCAATGTACAAGGAGACATGAACTTTGAGGCTGTGTGGGGTGTTATGGGGAAAAGGTGGGGCTACGCCACACTATCTGAACCACAGGGTGTCCCTTAGGCATCTGCCCTATGTCAAAAGAGACTTCCATGGAAAACTGAATTGGTAATTCGCACTGTATGGATGGAAACGTTGACGGAAATCTTACAGCAGAACAGAGAGGAGTCACTGAAAATAGTAGTTCCCAAAAACAGGTTTCTGAATAGTTCCTATTGGACTACAGTAGTGGGAGATGGGGGGGTGGAACAAACGCAGCAAGGGCCATGACTACAGTCAAAGAATGTGTAGGGGTCATTATTGACACTTTCACTATAAAAAAACTTATATATGGGGATAAAAAAATAAATATTGTTATATTTGCTTCAGCTGTGAAAAAGGTGAAAATCCGTCAGTCATGTATGCTTCATAAATTATAAGGGTCCATCTAAAAGTATGGAGACATACATTCTTGTTGAAGGTTTTTGCATTAGTGAAGAGATGCACAGATTACAATATCTATGGTGCGTTGGTGTCAGATATTCTAGCATTTTTAAACAGTTCATTGGTAACGAACTGTAAGCAAGGAGCAACCCAGCTCAGTAGTAACCAAAACTCTAAAATCTTGGAATTTTGATATCAATTGATGCATCAAAAGAATCAGATTTTAATGCTGATTTCAAGTATATAAGTTTCATCAAGTTTAGTCCTATGCATTCTGAAAATTTATTTATCACTTTCAAAATTGTAATTTTCTATAAGTTACGTGCCTGAGAAAATTTACCTGATTTTCGAAAAAAGGGGAAACAACCCCTAAAATTTACAGAACCTTAATGAAAATCACACCATTAGATTCAGCATACCAGAGAACCCTACTGTAGAGGTTCAAAAATGTGGAATTTTATCTGCATAAATGTGGAATTTTATTTTTTTTGCCAGATCATGGATGCGTGTTTATTTGTTTTTTTTTTTTCCAAGGGATGATCGTGTTGACCCAGTAGTCCTATAATATCGCGGGAGGGCTCATTCGAACGGAAATTAAAAGTTCTAGCGCTCTTTTTAAGTGACGTAAAAATGGAGGGCAACTAGGCCCCCCCGCGCTCATTTGTTTCCCAAAGTCACCCAATCAAAATTTTGAGATAGCCATTTTCTTCAGCATGGTCAAAAATATAAAGTTTGACTGTCTCACAACTTTATTTTTTAAAGCAATAAAAAACTTTAGTGTAAAGAGAGAGGCGTTGATGAGGGGACAGCTCCTTTCATATACGGAATAATTTCTGTTCGTTTTAAGTTTTAATGCCGCTCCTTACTTTCAGTTAAAAAAATTTTTTTAATTTAATTTGTAGACTGAAGCAAAGCGTCCCGTATGGCTCGCTTATTGAAAAAGAAAAATGTGCAAATCATGGTGCAAAAAAAAAAAAAACAATCCGAAATACCTCCACAGCCTTGTAAAATATCCTTTCATGGCAAAAATAGCTTAGAGGAACAGCTAAAAGGCTGTTTGAACAGTCAGCATACAACAAAAACTATGGAAATAACTCCTCAGCTGAGTGAAACTATACGAATATCTTTTGTCTTAGAGCAGTGCCTCACCTAACACAAAGCACCGTGGATGCTAATGGTATACTTCCAAGTTCGCTGGTTGCATAAGATGTCCTTATTTTTAAACAATAGAATTTATTCTGAAGAAGTTTTTTGTCTTTTTTTGTGTACTCTATCTTTGAGTCTATCAGTTGTTTGTTGGATTAAAAACATAATTATTACCACTAGTATTATTCTCTTGTAATAGATTCAATTTCTGATACGCAATGTTGGCCACAATCAAGCGAGTACCCAGACACCTTCATTCAAATCCTCGGTCTTAGGACAGAACCGTTATTGATAGATTTTTGATAGAAATATCAGATGTCTCAAAGCTTTACTGTTTACTATTCATTGAAAATTTATCGCTGCTCCATGGCAAAGATGGTTCTAGACGTTTACCCTCCAAAAATAACCCCGGCACCCCCCTCCCCCCTCCATGGAAAAAAAAATCCCCACTGACAAAAAAATTCCCTAAAAATCTCCCCCCCCCCCCCGGCAGAAAACTCCGCCCGCGAATAATGTTCACATGTTCCCCAATAACAAAGGCACTTGAACTTCTATAATGGGGTTCTATGATTTTTTGTAGTTAGGGAGGGAGAGAGATACCTCAAAGGGTGCACTTTGATGCCAAAAAATCCCAGCTCTCATTGAGCCATCAGATAAATACAGAATTAGTTCTAACGGGAAGATGAGGAGAAGGTGGAGGTAGAAATTGATGTATAATCCCCAAGGCCATAACCTAGATTTGTTTTGGGGGGAGGATGTATTTTTTTAGGGAGAGGGGTACAAAAGGAACTAATGTGAAATTGATATATACTCCTTTGATTTCTATGAATATTTCTGGTCTATGCTTTTATTATGAATGTAAAGAGTAACATTAAACCCTAAAATGAGCATAATTTATTCCATATAGGAGAAGGACTGCCCCTTCATCCACACCACCGCCTCAGAGGGGAGAGGGGAGGGGGGTAAAGTATAGCGGGTCTGCATGGAAAATGTGTTAGGTACAATTATTCTGCATATTATGAAATAAGAATTGTTTTCTGATTTCAAACTGTCCAAATGCTTTACCCCCCTCCCCTTATGCAAATATATAGCCCAAATGGTACTTGTGTAGAAACTGAGTGCACATGCGAGAAGTGAATTTTCGTTAATACTAATGAAATAAAACAAAATAAGGTGAAAATATAATAGTTCAGAAACAAATTTGGGCCATATATTTGCACATTACATGGGGGGGGGGGGTAAAGCATAGCATATATTAAATATGTAGGTACTTTTCAATTGGCTGGTACCCACGCGATAATGCGAAGATCAGATAGGATAAAAAACCTGTTAGTCTGCAACACGTGAGACAGATACCCGGTACAAAAACAGGGGTACTAAAATGAAACAATAATGGATAAAATATAATGGATAAAGGATAAAAATATAATGGTTTACGAACAAAATTATAAGATTTACAAATTACAATTATGCGTCCAGTACGCTATAATGTCGTGGGTTCTGTCTTTGGCAGAACCCACTCTCTTTTTCTGTCTTTGGCAAATGCCAAATTGTAATTTTAACATCCATGTTCATTCAATCAATTATCATTGCAGACAAACAGATTTTTATCCGATCTTCGCATTATCGCGTGAGTACCAGCTAATTGAAAAGTAGCAATACGTAACCTAATCTAACCTAACCTAGCTACATTTTAGTCCCCCTAAACCCCAGAAAACTAAAGTTTAAATCTTTGTAACGGAGTGAGTAATATCTCATTATGCAGCGGAAACCTGTTTATCAATAGTGGCTTTGAGATTTCGATGCGATCTTACTTTCGCGTGTATCTACACAAATACCCCCAAATTATATATTTCCCATGTAATCTGTCACTTGTCTTTGCCTTGTCTCGCGCTAAGCTGAAAGAAACTAACGAAGAAACCGGTTTGTTCTCGAGTTTTACACATCTTAAACTTGAGTGAGGGGCGCATAATACATAACTGCCCAAATTCCTTCCCCCTATGGAAATATAAAAAAAAATCAAATAAAATTCTCAAATTTGGAAAGCCTAAATTTCCACGGGGGGGGGGGTATTTTTCAGGTGCATTTTCCCTGGGGGGGGGGGTAAACGCCTAGAACCATTTTATTAGTTATTCTTTTTTCCTTTTCAAATTATCGAAAACTTTCGGCCATTTCAAGACATGTTGTCCAAGACAAGATTTGATATCTCCTCGAAGCTTGTTCTTTGCCTGCTGATTTGACAAGTGTCAATCCCCTGTACTATTACCTCCCACCTCTGAAGACGTAGTTTTTTTTATGATAATACCAGGTGTTTTACTGTCGACGAGTGATACCGGGTGTTTACTATTGACAGGTCATACTACTCCAGTTTTTGGGCTGTGACGTTGTCATCTGAAAGGCTGTCCCAGTGAAACACCTACATTGGCCTTAATAATTCACAAAATAACTAAAGTATTCTATTTTCATCATAAATAGTTTTTTTTTGTCATTAGCATTAACTAAACTTCACTTCTTGAGAGTTTTATATAATAGACAAGTATCGAAATGGTATCTAGTGGTATATACTTCTAGGTTAATAATATGAACTGCTCAATATTTACCAAACTTCAAATCCATAATCAGCTATAAATAACAACTTTTTCCCTTTAATATTTTGGAAACTTATTTGTGCTGTAATCACTTGAAACCAGCTCATATATTTCAATGATTTTCCTATGGCTATAGTTTCCTGCGCCAATGCATGGTAATGTGAAACTATTAATAATAGAGTATTTTGATATATTGTAGGCAGGCACGTACGCAGGAATTTGTTTCGGGGGGGGGGGCCAAATCCTTCAAACCCATTATTCTATTCTGTGAGAAAAATCAGAAAATTATGGGAAAATGAAAAAAATCGTGAGATTTCGGGAGGGGGGCCATAGGCCCCTCTCCCCTGTGTACGTCCCTGATTGTAGGTCATTTTATTGATAAATCTGACCAAGTTGAAGCCATATATTAAAAACAAAACATGAATTTCCTGAAAGGTTCAGACACATAAGAAATGCCACTGGAAAAAATAAAGCAAGTGGATTTCCATTATACTAATGCAAAATATAACTCAAATCAGTGTCACAAAAGTAGGGTTAGTCAATGGTTGCTCTTTTGTGTTTTCACAGAAATGGGAAATCATAAATCTTGTAGTTTACACTAGTATTTTAGTTCACATAAATTAATTCTATGTGTAAACTATGTACTGACACAGTACAAGATACTTTAACCAATGTCAATGTCAAAAAAAACATAAGTCACCAAAAATAGTTCTGAAAACTTAACAAAAAAAAGAAATAATAATAAAAAGAAAACAGACAACCTCGAAAATGCAAGATGAACTTGCCTTAAAGGAGAAACAGACACAGAATAAGATAATATCAGCCACCACAACTCCATTCTTAAACATAAAACAGATAAAGCTCAAAGCAAAAAAGTGATAGAGTTAATAGCCAAGTTTATCAAAAGGAGACTATTAGGTAAACCCCTTTCAATCTCTTCTATACTCTACAAGGGACAAAATCCTTCAAGTCCTAAACGAAAGTTAAGGGGTCAGTAAATCATGCCACAGCAAATTTAAAAGCATTAGATAAAAACTATTGAGTAAAATTGTCAAATCATTTTGGGTATTCCTACACATTGAACATTACAGAGGTCAGACTCGTTTCTGGCCAATGAGAGCTGTTTTTCTAAACATCCTTATAAAAATATTGCTTAGAAATCAAGAAATGGTGAATGATAGGGGTTTGGATCAATATCCCCTCCCACTGAACCAAAATAGCCATCTAAGCAATAAAATGGGGCAGCTAAATTAAGTTTCTACCTAACATTAAAATAATCATATTTGACTGTCATGTTCTTTGTACTTTGAGCAATAATTTGGGTGTTTTTGTTTTCATCACAAATGTGGGATGTCTTTTGTGCAAGTAAAACAAAATATACTGGCATAGTAGTGACACAGTAGAAGATCAAGAAGTATTTTGACTTGTTCTGTTCCAGTAAGATGTACTTACTGCATCTTGGGAACAACATAAATACCTCAGGTATTTATTAAACTTGGGTTCAATTGTTATCTAATCTTGTGTTCAATTTATATCTAACTTGCTACCACCCACTCCAAGCCATTTAACATACTTCAAGTCTCTAAGCACAGAATTTATAGTGGTTTCAAGTTGCCCTTACAATATGAAAAAAGTGGTGAGATTTACTTCAAGTAATTTGCCTACTAGTCTATCAGATAAAGGGACAAACATAAGTTTCATGTTCCCTAATAGATGATTAAAAAGTGTTTTGGCCTGTAGAAGTAATAATCTGGGGTTTACATGGCACTTCAGTGCATGTAATGTGAAATTCAGTGCTCAACTAGATAAGTTCAAAACTTATTTTTACTTTACATATTTTGCACGGGTAACCTAGCACTAATACCTCCTATTTCTTTGTTCTGTTTTCTTTTCTGTGTTTCTAACAGGACACAAAACATAGTTGTTTACAGTTTTGTTTAAAAGCTAATTTTTGTACCTCGTTAGTTTTGGACAAATTTTCGACTTCAAATCCTAGTTTATAAACTAGTCTAGGTGATGATTTACCTTGGGGTTTCTCTTAAGGACTCAAAATGGAATTTGCTTTAGAAGCATCATTGAATTTGGAAAGAGCAAATATATGTATAAAATACCTGATAAAAGCAGGCATCTTCCTCTCAACCAAGATTCTCGTCCCCTCTACAAGTAACAATCTGTATTGTGATGGTAAACTAAATATGATAATTAAGATTATAACATAAACTTTGCCCAAGGAAGTTTTTGAGTGTCTTAGCTTTGCCATTTCCAAATTTGCTAGGTTTTGACAAATTTATAAATGTGTTTTGACAAAAATTTAGTATTGCTTTTTCAAGGAACTTTGAATTGTAGGAATTTTGTAAAATGCGGAAAGTAGATTCAAACCTAAAATTAAAAAAGTAGCCTAATTTAGTACTCATAAATTAAAAATGTTCCTTTAAACCATCTTCCAAGCCTTAGCAATAATAAGGAGTTAGAGTGTAAGCTTGATTGAACCTTCCTTCAGCAGATTTTAGTCTGGGTCCATCAGTGTAAGCTTCATTTATATAACTTCAATACTTATCAAGGTTGCAAAAATTGAATCATTTGCTTATGTCAATTTGGCACAAGTATCAAGTTGCACAAAGCCTGATGAGTTTTTTGGATATTTGGGCCTAAACCATGTTTTTTCACACCTGATCAACATACAATTGAAGTCTTGCAAACCTCCTTTTGATAAAAAGTTTAGAGAACTCAACTTACCTTGGGCCCTCCTGTTCCTCCAGGGGCACTTATGGCATCCAAGAAGAGTTGCCATTCATCTCCCATTGCTGCAGCTGCCCAGACATCTTCCCATTTGGGTTGGATTGAGGTATTGAGATTTCTGAGGTCAGCCTGGTAGCTGTATTGTAGGGTAATTTTGGTGCATCCTCTTCTGTTTCCACAGCCACTGAAAGGTAATCTTTGGTAATCAAGTTTTGGGCATTCAAAACACATGACAAAGGTATCTCTATTTCCTATATTTGATCACTTTGGTTATCAGTGGCTGAGATGTCTTCTGTTGTATGGTAGCATTTGTTACTTTTTGGGACCAGAATATACCTTGAATGCAAGGAGTTTCTCTTCAAGTTGGTGTGCCAAGTTCCAATACTATAGCAAAGCATTGAGTGTAATCCTAATTTGAAGAGTCAAAGCATCGTCTTTGGCTAAATGTGTTGGAAGTTAAAAATGCCAGAATTAAAAAAAGAAAAATTTGACGATTCTACCAAATTCCAAATAAACTAACAATTCCTTAGACTGAACTTGCTAAGCATGGTAAGCCAAGAAAGTGTAGGCAATTCATGAGGTTGAATTGGCTTAATTGTGACAACAAGGAAAGTGAAAGAAAACTAAGGTAAATCCTGGCTTTTTAAAAACTCAATGTTTCTCCCAAAACCTCTGCTTAGCTGTCCTTGGTGAAGCCAGGCAAAGGAATAATGCAAAGTCTACAGGGCAAAAGAAAATGACTAGCCTTTATCAAATTCTAAAATGGAGGTTTTTTCTTAGCAACAGTCAAAAGATACCTCAGTTATTGAGCTTTTATCGTTTGTTTTCTTCCACTACTGAGGATGCCTGATATATTTATATTTTTGTCCTTTTTCAGTGGCTGTGACTTACTCAGTCCTGAATTTTCTTGATAACCTTGCAATAAGAGCTCAGCACTTATTTGACCAATTTGACAACTTCCACTATTGATCAGTATGTATTTTAACAACTTTTGTTTACACATACTTCAACTATTTGGTTGCAATGCCTTCATACATAAAAGGCTTATATGCCCTTATTATTTATTTACACTTGATTATGACTGGAATTTTTTTATAGATGGCAAAGGCACCAGCAATAGGAATAGACCTTGGCACAACGTACTCATGTGTTGGCGTTTTCCAGCATGGAAAGGTTGAGATCATTGCTAATGATCAAGGAAACAGAACTACTCCATCCTATGTTGCATTCACTGATACCGAACGTCTTATTGGGGATGCAGCAAAGAATCAAGTTGCAATGAATCCAAATAACACTATCTTTGGTAAGTAGCTAATGTATAATCAAAAGTATATATCTAAAATTCGTTTCAATAGTGCAATCTTCATAAATGTAGTTTCCTTGTCCTTGACAAATGCCTGATCCTACTGCACTCAAGGACAAGGAAATTACTATAAATGTAGGATTTGTGGAGTAATTTCCTTGTCCTTGAGTGCACCCCTCTTAAACTTCCAATTACTGCTATGAGCCTTGTCCCTATAATTTTTAAATATAGTCAAAGCTGCATTATTGGATGTCTACTAGCCAAGTTATATTGACCTGAAGTCAGTATAATTTAGGCTGCATTAAGCCCATGTGTCCATTTTGTTATGTGTCCATCTCTGGATGGTCAATGTTGGTGAACCAGTTAGGTTTTTTTCAACAGTTTTATGTAAATTGTCTCACATTTGTAATAAAGCCAGGATTCTATAATCAGCTAGACTAATATCATGGGAGATTTGCTCAAGGAGAATGCTTATCAAGTGCTAAAATGTTATCATAGCTAATGTATAATCAAAAATATATTTTTTTTATATTTCCAGTATTTGCTTCAAATTTAAAATTGAAGTTAAGGGAGGGATATTACAGATTTTTTTAATTTCTTGGAAGTTCTTGTTCAAATTATGAAGTAAAATTTGTCTTATGGCTCTCCTTTAATTTTTTATTATTTTGCACCCCCCCCCCCCAGATGTTTATTATTGCCCTCCCCCTAGAGGTGGGAGAGGAGAGGAAAGAGTGAGTTAAAAAAATCACTTTCTTTTTCTAGTACTTGTCCTTTAACTATAGCTCATAATTAAATAAAAAAAACAAGTTTTTTAAACTGAAAGTAAGGAGCGACATTAAAACTTAAAACGAACAGAAATAATTCCGTATATGAAGGGGGCTGTCCCCTCCTCAACGCCTCGCTCTTTACGCTAAAGTTTTTTTATTGTTTAGAAAAATAGAGTTGTGAGAAAGTCAAACTTTAGCGTAAAGAGCGAGGCGTTGAGGAGGGGACAGCCCCCTTCATATACGGAATAATTTCTGTTCGTTTTAAGTTTTAATGTCGCTCCTTACTTTCAGTTTAAAAAACTTGTTTTTTTTATTTAATTTTTGAACGTTTTTGAATTAATGCAGGTTTTGATTTTGGCTCACCGTACATGAATAATTAAAACAAAATTTGCATATTATATTTGGTTAAATGGCTTTCTCGAAACTTGTTTAATTTTATTTACGAACGTTTTTATTAGTAATAAATATACGTAACTTAGAATTAACTTAGGTAACGAACTTCTATATTCATAAAATTTTAACACGTATATTAGGGGGTTCGCCCCCTAGTCAATACCCTCCTCTTTAAACTATAGTTCGAATTTTTTTTCCAGTTTTTTAAAAATGACCTCTTAATCACAATCAATTGATCAGTTGAAAAACTTGTTTTTTTTTATTTAATTCCTGATCTTTTTCTTTAATAATGCTGGGAAATCCGGCGCCCCTTCATAGCAATGTCCCTTCCCCCATGAAAACTTCCTTCATGGAAAGATCCTTCCATATAGCCCCCGACCCTCTCCTTCCCCCACCTACCAGAAAAAATCTCCTCTGAAAAAGTCTGTATACTTCCCAATAACCAATACTATATGTTAACATTGAGTAAAGTTCATAACTTTCAGCCCTCCCCCTGGGGACTTTGGGGGATCAAGTCATTCTAAAAGACATTTTTATCATATTTTAGACCATGCTGAACAAAATGGCTATCTCAAAATTTTGATCGGGTGACTTTGGGAAAAAAATGAGCGTGGGAGGGGGCCTAGTTGCCCTCCATTTTTTTTGGTCACTTAAAACGGGCACTAGAACTTTTAATTTCCGTTCCAATGAGCCCTCCCACGATATTCTAGGACCACTGGGTCGATACGATCACCCCTGGGGAAAAAAAAAAAAAAAAAAAAAAAAACAAACAAACAAACAAATAAACACGCATCCGTGATCTTTCTTCTGGCAAAAAAATGGAAAATTCCACATTTTTGTAGATAGGAGCTTGAAACCTCTACAGTAGGGTTCTCTGATACGCTGAATATGATGGTGTGATTTTCATTAAGGTTCTATAACTTTTAGGGGGTCTTTCCCTCTTTTTTCGAAAATCAGCCAAATTTTCTCAGGCACGTAACTTTTGATGGGTAAGCTTAAACTTAATGAAACTTATATATTTGAAATCAGAATTAAAATCTGATTCTTTTGATGTATCTATTGGTATCAAAAATCCCGTTTTTTAGAGTTTCGGTTACCATTGAGCCGGGTCGCTCCTTACTTACAGTTCGTTACCACGAACTGTTTGATTTGTCTTACCACTAGTGGGATTTTACTCTGGAAAGGGAGACACAAGTTCGAAAGTGCTAAGAATAGAAGAGTGAAAATTTCTCATGGTTTTTGCAAAGGGAGCAAGACCGCCCTACCAGTGGAAGAGAAATAATGATCCAAATTCGTATATAAGGGATCTAAAATGAAACTTATGAATATGGTAGGGCTCATTGAGCTCATGATTCTGATTCCGTTTTGCAAACTTGGGACCCGATTCGCTGATTTCGCCCAGGCCCAGTAGGAGCCTCATTCAGTATTGCAGTCTGCGCAAATTTAGGGTAATTTATTTACTAAAATTTGCTTATCTTGCGGATCACGGTCGTATGTTGTTAAAATGCAATTTTATTCACTACAATCCTTGAGAGGATTCAATACCTCAAACATTTTGTAAGCCTCAACGTCGGCTGATTGTCTAAAAGGCAAAGGGTCCATTAGCGATTTCTCCTTGGGGACATCATTCAAACCTATTGAGAATTTGTGATTTGATTGTGAAATTTGATGGAAAAGACAATGGCATTCTGTCGGTAGTTTTCAATCAAAGTGGGTTGGACCACAGAAAATTCGAAGAGCTGTCAAATTGATCAAATGACATTTCTTTTGAGGTAAATTTGGGCATTTTCTACCAGGTATTCTAAAACGTTTTTAGGGACAACTCTTTCCTAAATTTAAAAAAGGCTCTGTTTGATCGATTAAACAAGATTTACACTTCCTGATCTAAGTTTCCCTAAAACTAAAAATATATATCCAGCACAAAACAAGACAACTTACAAGGTTTTTCTAAGATTTCAGGGAAAGTTGATATCGGCTTTTAGTTTTCTGCCGTTAATATTTGGATTGCTTTTCCAAGCTCGACAAGTTTTGGCAAGACTGCCCAATTAATTGTAAATATTTTAGCCACAAACTAAAATTATATAATGGACAAAATTTGTCGATTTTTTATGGTATCGAATCCCTTATTAGTTCTACAGATACGGCTTTGAGCAGTCATGTACTGTCTACTTAAATTCATGCTTCCAGTATAAAGAGAATGTTTACCTTGATTAAAAAAAATTAGCATTCTCTGAATGGTTTCAATCTTTTGTATTGTTAAACATAATTTACTTTAAAGTCATCTTCTTTTGAATTTCAGATGCCAAAAGATTGATTGGACGGCGCTTTGAGGATGCTACTGTCCAGTCGGATATGAAACACTGGCCTTTTGACGTGATCAATGATGGTGGAAAACCTAAAGTCCAAGTAGAATTCAAGGGCGAAAAGAAAACATTTGCACCCGAAGAAGTCTCATCTATGATCCTCGTGAAGATGAAGGAAACCGCAGAAGCATATTTGGGATCTGCCGTCTCCAATGCTGTTATTACAGTACCAGCGTATTTCAACGACTCTCAAAGGCAAGCCACGAAGGATGCTGGTGCCATTGCTGGTTTAAATGTTCTTCGTATCATCAACGAGCCAACTGCTGCTGCAATTGCATATGGTCTTGATAAGAAGACAGTTGGCGAAAAGAACGTTCTCATCTTTGATCTCGGTGGTGGTACCTTCGATGTATCAATTTTGACTATTGAAGATGGCATTTTTGAAGTCAAGTCCACAGCTGGAGATACCCATTTGGGAGGTGAAGATTTTGACAACCGTCTTGTGAATCATTTTGTACAGGAATTCAAACGTAAATATAAGAAAGATATTGCTGTAAACAAGCGTGCTCTTCGTCGCCTACGTACTGCATGTGAACGTGCAAAGAGAACCCTTTCCTCCTCAACTCAAGCTAGCATTGAAATTGACTCCCTCTTTGAAGGTATTGATTTTTACACCTCAATTACTCGTGCCGCTTTGAGGAGCTTTGTGCTGATCTTTTCCGTGGCACACTGGAGCCCGTTGAAAAATCCCTTCGTGACGCGAAAATGGACAAAGGCTCTGTCCATGAAATCGTTCTAGTCGGGGATCCACTCGAATCCCCAAAATCCAAAAACTTCTTCAAGACTTTTTCAATGGAAAAGAATTAAACAAGTCCATCAACCCAGATGAGGCCGTTGCCTATGGTGCTGCTGTTCAAGCTGCCATTCTTCATGGTGACAAATCGGAGGCTGTTCAAGATCTGTTACTCCTTGATGTTGCTCCTCTTTCCATGGGTATTGAAACTGCTGGCGGTGTGATGACTGTCCTTATCAAGCGGAATACTACCATCCCAACAAAGCAAACTCAAACCTTCACAACATACTCTGACAACCAGCCAGGTGTATTGATTCAGGCAAGTTGTTCTGTTTTTGTTGATATTTTGTAGGAAGGCGTTATAACTATAATAATACTCACAAGAAAAATTTTGTATATGCATGTTTGGGTCAATGTGAATTAAATATGATATTTGAAAAATATGAGCAGGTCTGGAGGAAAATTTCGTTTTGGAAGGTTCTTCTTAAGGATAGGTCATCAACTTCCAAGTATTTTCAATTTTTGATAGTATCCTATTAAGCCCCTTAATTTAGCATTTTTGTTTTATGGTTTTTAGGATTAAATTAAGTTTTATGTGATGATTTCATCATACCTCAGGCAGCATACTTGGGTGTGCTTGGAAGTTTTTAAATCAAATGGGGTAATTTAATAAGAAAGATAATTTAGTTTTAGCATGGAAAGATGTTCCTCATTGGTTTTTTTCTGACAATTTACCATCATTGTAATGTCTTGTGAATCACAACTACACTCTTTGAGAGACAATCATTGTTTCTTCATTTTTTAGCACATAAGTGTGGATTCCCACCAGAGTTGCATGTATCTAACTGCACAAGTTTTCACATCAGTATTTAATAGAAAGATGGGAGCTTTATTCCAAATGGTTGTAGTTTTGATCTGAAAAAGGGTTGGGAAATCCTTCAATCACAACGTTTAAAACTCCTTCAATAAGGCTGTCGGTCATGTGTATGTCTGTTTAGCGGATCAGTTTTTTTGTGTAAAGAAAAACTCATATTTGGAGGAAATTGTGAAGACTTAATGGCTACAAGGTTACAGTTGTTAGTCACATTAAAAAGACAAGTTGCATCTGTGATCTTGTCCTTAGAGAATTATTAAAACTTCGTTAAAAATAGATTTTTCTTATGTTTCTAACGTGTTGTACAAACTAAGTAAAAACGTAAAGCAGATTTTAAAATTGCATTTCGGTAGATCCGTGAAGCTGAATCGCAGCTGCTGAACAGCTATTTTTTTTTGAAGACCATGCTGTCTTTTTATGACGAGCACATAGAAGTTCAAATAGTGATAAGTTCTTCTATTAGACTAAGACAAATGAATACAAAAAATTCTGGATATTTTGACCATGCGAATGTATATTTCCACCTAAACTAAAGTGTCACAGTTAAAACAATCTAGTAAGATAAAATGTCAAAAACTTGCATTGAAGCCTGAAGCCTTATAATGATCTCATTTTTACAAGTAATTAACACAATATCAAGTTTAAATTCAAATTTTTGAATCGTAAAAATTTTTTTTTATGAGTTGATATTATAGTTGTTGGCACTTCCTTATCTTTAAAATATGTAAGAAGTTTCCTTTCACATAATTTTGTTTAAATACTAAAGAACAAGAGTTCTGGATAGCGAAAATGTAGGTCATGTATCAACCGACTAAATGTCGAGATTAGAACGTATCTTTTGTGCAAAGAATGAAGTAACTAACTTGAAATTTTATTTTTATCTATGGGCGTATTTTTGCATTCCTGCTCTGAATAATACAAGACTCGCTTCAGGATTCCTAGAGCCAGATTTTAGCGTTATATCAGATTATAAACGATGGTTTAATCATGCACTAATTAAATAATATCATTTTTAAAGTTTTGTTGAGTAATATATTTTTGTTAATTACCAAGTGTCAGCAGACGAATTTTAAAAGGGTCGACCGTTATCACAACTACACGGATATTGTAATGGAGCTCAGTGGTGTTCAGTTCATGAAAATTTAGAGATGGGGACAAAATGTACTTTCAAAACGGGGGGAGGAAATGTGATTATTTTCAATAGAAAAACCAAATATTCTAACGAAGATACCTCCAGAATCAGTGTAATTTGCTATGGGGCGCTGGGGCAACTGCCCCCCCCCCCACTATTCCAGTTTACCCCTCCCCCAGCTGAAATTTTGCATCTTTAAAAAGCTATTCAGAATCGTATAGGCTAGCAACTCAAGTATCCATAGGAACAGATCAGTTTTGTTTGATATACTCTTGCCTTTATGGTAATATATAACCTATTTTCATTTTCCTACTGTCACTTTTATTTGACTTAAGAAAGTCCTGCTTCAACTTTGCCCCTCCTCCCAGGATTTGATGAAATTGCGCCTCTGTCGAAAAGGTTTTCTCGAAATTGACAACTTCTGCACCTCGTGGTCTGTAAAAAGGGGCGACACTTGTTTTTATTTTGGTGCTTCAAGTTCAGTGACTAGTCTATTCAAGTTTTAGTTCGTATTAAGCTGCGGTTTTGGTGTATATAACTATCTGATGGATAAAGTTGATAGGGGCCCTATACCTCCTCAATGGACATAATTAAAAAAAAACTACCTTTGCTAATTTCTGATTCTTTATTTGCGTCAGGTTAAACTATGCTTGAAATAAATCTTGGTTAGGATTTTAAGCTTAAAACTAAGCTACAAATTTGGTTTTCAAAGTAGACTCAGTGATTCGAGTCTCCGTAAGACAACTTGGATTAGGATTTGGGGTAAAGTTCCCTGATACTTTTGGCAACAGTACTTATAATGTTAATTACACGTTCAAGAAACTAATTTAACAATTAAAGGTTGGAGGGGAGACAGGCTGGAATTCGTTTTCAATTCTTGATGGGGGTAACAGGGGCAGTAACCGAATTCGGATTGTTTTTGGTTAACATCGCCCTTTCCTGATGTAAAACACTAGTTGAAGTTTTTCATTGCATATTTGTTTTAGAATCCGGTTCAGCTTGCTAATATTATTAGAATGATGAAATTTTGGGCCCAACATTCGCGGGACACGCCAGACGCCTTGCAGGTGTATGATTAGTGTGTGTATGCACCCAAGGTCTGATTGTATTTCTCAGTTGTTTGTTTAGTCAGTCTGATGGTTACTAATTTTAATTCCAAGATTTTCTCTATAGGTTTACGAGGGCGAGCGTACTATGACCAAGGACAATAATCTGTTAGGAAAGTTTGAGCTCACTGGCATTCCTCCTGCCCCACGTGGTGTTCCCCAAATTGAGGTCACCTTTGATATTGATGCCAATGGAATCTTGAATGTGTCAGCCGTGGATAAATCTACTGGCCGCGAAAACAAAATAACAATTACTAACGATAAAGGCCGTCTGTCCAAAGAAGAAATCGAGCGCATGGTAAGAATTCCATTTGCTTTATTTTTATATTGAAAGAAATAAAAAGGCAAGCAACTTAATTCCAATTTGTTAAGATTTACAAAAAATAAGGGTATAATTAAAAAGACTAGCAAACTTTCTTATTAAACGTTTTTATTCTCCCTGATACTTTACTATTAGTTTATAAATGTTTATTTGCGAATTTTTCTTGAATGAAGATTTCTGAATCTCTGACACCGACATTGTAAAAATAAAGACTGCAGCAGTGCCAATTCACCTCGGCCCAAGACAACTTTCACCAAAAAATCTTGCAAACCTTCCTGGTTTGTCACTGGGTGAATGACCAATAAGCACTATTTTATGGTTAGCTATCAATCGTAAAACTTAGCCTACCCATCATAAGTGAGTGCGTATCCAGTATTTTTGTTTGGGGGGGGGGTTCGGACAAAAAAACAACTAAAAATGCATGACAAATTTTTAGACTGTTTTTTTTGTTAAGTTTTTATGAATCAGACAAAAATTTCGGCAGGGTTCACGTATCCCTCGATCTTTTGAAGAGCTTAAGTTTCAGGCCATGCTTAACCAGTGTTATTACCATGGCTTTCAGGATTCTAATATATGTTATGCATTACACCTGTGGCCTTGCTATTCACTTTTTGTACTTTTCTTATTATTCATTAGTATATAATTTTTCAATTCGTTAACAAGTATTAAGGTTCTAATAATTGAATTTGGAGGTTATTTCTTCAAGTTCAGTTAACTAATAGAATAAGACCATGAGTAGGATTTGAGGATGGCGGGACAGCCAATCACGGACAGTATCTTTTAGCCATGATATAGTAGGTATTTGCTCTGCGGCATCTTCACATTTTATTTATTTTAGGTTCATGTTGACATACTTGGGCCATGTCCAACAGTTTCTCTTCGCCTTTTCATCCTGATGAGTCATGGCTATAATACTATGACTATTTTAAAGAAGTGTGATGATTTTAATAATTGAATTTTGAAATCTATTTTTAAAGCTCATTTGTGCTACCAAAATAGGATTACAACAAGAATTTGGGGATGGGTTGGGATCCAATCATAGAAAATCTCTTTATAATGAAGTTTCAGATTTTTGTTCAGGTTAGGTATATAAACCTATTGACTGCTTTTTGTGCTATTTTTTCACAGTTTCTCTTTGTCTAATTTATGCTTGAATATCTTTCAATATATTGAGGTTTTCTGGATTATCTTCAGGATTTTTTTTGAATTGGTTATTGGCCACTGACTGAAGACTTCCGTTCTCAAGATACATGAAAAAAATGATCGAAAGATACTAAACCCGAAATTAACAAAGATGGTGGTCCCGTATTTTCGTTGAATCATTGCAGAATAAAATTGACAAAAAAATTGTGCTCAAATTAATATTCTAAATACTGAATGTAATTTTTAAAAAAGAACTCATAAGGTAGTGTTAAATAAAAACATCCTGACAAGATAAAATTGTTAATGTTAAATAAAAGCTCTGTATGCAAATTTAATTATCCTTCCCAAAGACCTCAAGTAATACCTTTATTCAAAAAATGAATTTTTTTAAAGGAAAGCTGAATTTACATTGTGGAACTTTCCCATTCCACTCTGATCCTCTAAGACCATGATTATCACGGTTCCGGTACATTATTCCATTACAGTAAAACCACCATACAAGGGACACTTTTTTTGTGTTTCCTAATTTTTCGTCAACTATTCATTTTAGAATAATGAAACTTATGCCATTGGATACATCTGAATGAGAGGAAAACTAGAGCAGAATCCGCGATTTTTTTTTATCATATCAATTTTTTTTATTTTTTTTAAGAGGTGTCCCTTGATTGGGCCTAGTTTCCAATCTAGGGACAGTGACTTGAATCACATTGTTCGACCTTGTTTTTACTGTTTAAATTATCAAGGGACACTCAATATGTTTTAAAAAAAGGTTTATTTTCATTTACAGGAGCAATATATGGTACTATTGCTTATAGACTAAACTTCTAGACCACAAGGTTCTTCCAAAACAACTTCAAGTTTCTTCCAAAACAACTTAAAAAAAAATCAGTTAAATGTGGTGAATCACATAAATTATGGTATCTTATGCACTTTGAATCACAAATTATCTTAGGCACTGATCTAGTTAATTGGAAAACTTCCAATATCTTGGAACTTCAGAGCCCCTCTGTGAGTCAACTCTGGAGGCTGGAGAAATTTTATAATGTCAGACTTTCTGAACGTGGCCTTGTCCTCCTCTGCCGGGAATGCAAAGTAAGGTGAGGTGGTCTTCCTTACAAATTCGGCCGTGACTTTCCCATGCTGCACTTCACTTACTCTCCCAATGTAAAGCTTCTGGCTTTTGTTCTTCCGAGTGTCACTGGGGTCCTGGAAGCTCACTATAACCCAGGATCCAATAGTCAATTTGGCGTCTCTCTGGTTCTTCTCTGTCAACTTCTGGTTCTGTGCCCGAGTCAGAAGAACTTGAGCCTTGCAAATTGTAATTCTCAAGTTCAGCACTGGTGCTGCTGTCTTTGTTAAAATAGGTCACTAGGTCGTCATCATTTTCTTTGCTTGAATTGCTTGTCTTTATAACTTTGTTTCTGATTTGTGCCAAGCTTATTTGGCTGATTTTCTGACCATACACACCAGTTTTCTTTTTTCTAGGATTAGCCGTTTTCTTCTCTTTGGCAGAACGTGACTGTGTGTTAGGTGGGAGATCGACTGGTGTGTCTACTGGCATTGAGCACTCGGTACTGGATCATTTGCTTCAATTGACCTGAGAAGAGTGTTCAGCAGTTTCGGAAACTGAGTTTTTTCAACGGCACTTAAATTTCTTCCTGGTCCCATCTTCCACTTGTCTAGAATTTCTCTCCACTTCTGTTTGAAGGGAGCAAAAAATGCAACATCAAGTGGCTGCAGAAGATGAGTTGCATTTGGTACAAGGAACTTGAAAAGAATGTTGTTTTCCTCACATAATCTGACTACTTCTGGGGACAGGTGGGATGAGAGATTGTCACCAATAAGTACTTTTTTCCCTGATAGCCGACAACAGTAGGGCAAAATAATCTTTTTGAAGTAATCTTCAAAAGTGGCGCCATCAAACCAACCAGACTTTGTTCTGTTGTACCTTGCACCGGTTGGGCCGCCGATGGTCCAGGCATCATACAAATGGATTGCCCTGTAGCATACATAGGGAGGCAGCACTATACCACTTGCTGTACCTGTCATCATTAGCGAAACACTCGCTTTTGAGGAGTTCATAATCTTTTCTGGATACTTTGTGCCGCGTTTCACAATCACTTTTTTCTTCCCTGGCTCATCAGTCAGATTTGTCTCATCATAGTTTATGATATTTTGAGGAGGAATTCCTTCTGTGTCTTTAGTATATTCCTCGAAAAAAATCCCTAACCATAGCATGATTCACTTTTGCTCTAGCTCTTTTTATGTTTGAGGCCATTCTCTCTGACAGTTCGCCACTGTTTCTTTCTAGAAATTTTTTCGCCCACCACAGGCCAGGAATATTGTCCTTGAATCTGCCAGATGATCTTCCTTGGCGATCTAGGTGATACTTCACAAAACATCTCAAGTCAAAGCTGTCATGGGATAGACCATCTGTCCACAAGTCACCAAGCTTTTCACAAGTTCTTCCTCTTGAAACTCGTCAATCTCAGGTCTTCCCATCTTTAAGGTTTTATGACCCTTTTTTCTTTCACTATGATGTCTATAGAGGACACTTTTTGGGATGTCAAATTTATCACCAGCTTCTCTATAAGAAATTCCGTCGTCAACAGCAGCTAGAGCACGTTCTAGGGCATCCTTGTCCACCTGCTTCCTTCTTACGCTCATGTCCCTTGATTGAGCACTTTACAACCTGAAAAAGACAGATTTAAGTAAAAAAAAAAAAAAAAATAGAAACTAAACCTTTTCCTTAGAAAATTGGTTACAGTCATCCTTAACAATATAGCTATCCGTCTAGCTAGCTCTCAGCTCCACTTCAGTCGTCCAGTTGTAGCACCAGACAACACTTCCAGACCTAAAAAATAAATCAAAATTACCCACTCTTGCTTTTATTTTTTTTTAAACACAAAAAATCACTAAATTAAACAAAATATGGCACAATTCTATGTAAAATGAATAGGCTTACTGACAGTAATTTTAGTTTGGCAGTATCCTTGAAACTTCTCCACATATCTTGGCATAAGCAACTTTCCTGGAAAAATGTCCCTAGATTGGGCTGCGTCCCTTGTTAGGTGGTTTTACGGTATCATAATAACTTACACTAGCTAATTTTCATATGACAAACTAATAATGTAGATACGAATTGACTAATTTAGAGAAGGAACTAAATACTAAATAGGAACTAAAGAGCTTGGCAAAAGACTGCTAATTCTCATGTAGCCTATTATGTATGAGAGTTATTGGAAAATATGATGAAACTTCGAGTCCATTCATTCGCGGGATCCGCCAGACGCTACTTGGCAATGATTAGTGCGGATTAAAATTCGATGTCTGAATTCCTGTAACAGTAACAATTGCTATTTCGTTTTCATCCACTCAGTAATAATGATTGGAATTATTTCAGGTTAACGAAGCTGAAAAATATCGTGCAGAGGATGAAAAACAACGTGAGGTTATTGCTGCCAAGAACTCCCTCGAATCCTATTGCTTCAATATGAAATCTACAATGGAGGATGAAAAGTTCAAGGACAAGCTACCTGAAGCTGATAAGAACACTATTCTTGACAAGTGTAACGAAACCATTAAGTGGTTGGATGTCAATCAGTTGGCTGAGAAAGAAGAATACGAAGAGAAGCAAAAGGAAATTGAAAAAATCTGTAATCCGATTATTACTAAGCTCTATGGCCAAGCTGGAGGTATGCCTGGTGGATTCCCTGGTGGTCCTGGCGGTCCAGCTCCGGGTGCTGGTGGTGCTGCTCCAGGTGCTGGAACAGGCAGTGGCCCAACTATTGAAGAAGTCGATTAACATTTCTATGTTCAAGCTTGTTAGTCACATTCCCAGTGGATACTAGCCAAAATACAGAATAAATTATTTACTCATGTCTTGTTTTCCTTGGAGTTAAATTTAAGAAAGGCTATATTATCTTAAGTTGTAAGGAAAGTAAAGTATGATTCTGTAGAGGACAATTTTATCATAGCTTGAAAACTGGTTTTGGGTTCATCTAGTTTTAGACCGATTTTTAGTGAGATTTAGCAGCGCCCATTGGTGTATCTTATTTCGGTATAGAAGTAACTGATGCACTTCCTTAAATTAATCAGTTTATTGGAGAAAACGGATATAGTAATTTGTATTCATCTGAGAAGACTGCAGCTTCCAGCAAGTGATTTTCTTTCTTTCCTTAACTTGCTACTGTATATTTCATTTAATTTTTTATTTGGTCCTGAAGACACTAAGAAAAAGCTGATGGTGTCAGGAAGTTTGACCTAAGTATTTGAAAAGCTGCCTCAAGATTAATTGGCTACTCGCATGGTCCTACTGACGTGCCTGAAGTCCAATTTGTAATTTCGAGAAGGGGAAGTTAGGGTTATTGCTTCCCCTAAAGTTGACTGATTAGGCGAGAGTTGACTGATTTACTCTCGCCCTAGAAGGCGAGAGCAATTATAGAAAGAAATGGCTTTGTGAAAAAATTCGGATTCTTTGCTTTAGGAAGTTCGATTGTGTTTATTGGATAGATTTTTGTAGAAATTGTAGACATCACCATATTAGGTGGCTATTCATTATTTCAACAATTTCCGGAATAATTGTATTTTTAACAAGAAAGCCCTCTATAAACTAGGCAGTACTATTATTATTGTGGACTAAGCTCATGTTTTGGTAATTGTAACTACAATCCATTTTATTATTGGAAATCTTGTTAGAATTTGAACTGTAATTTTCAGTGGAGGTCGAATGACCGTTTTATGAGAGACACTACACGAAACAATTTGGATCTATTCTGTCACAGACTACTAACTCAATTTACGAGGGTCATAATGAGAAAACGACTATCTAGTATGTTGAAAAAGTCGGCACTAAAAATTAAACTACGACCCGGTGAAATTCAGAATTTTTTAAGACAAAAAGAAAGCATGGGGTAGTTCAGACGTCTTGTAACTAATCAAGAGGGAATTTTTATCTCATGACCGCCACTTTCAGTTAGTTTATAGAACAAGTTTCTTTTTATTAGCCGAAAATATTCATAATTTCAAAAGTATTTCGAGTTGACTGTCCAAAACAAGCCAAAAGCTTTGCCTTCGATTGCTTCATCCACATTGTGATCAATCAAAATTTTTGCTGACAGGTTTCTCATGCTAAAATCAATTTAACTGAATTTTTCCTCAAATTTGTTGTCTACACATTAAGCCCCTTAGTCTAGTGTACATACTTGCAAAGTTTCTTACCGATCAGGGAAATTTATGTCAGTTTTGGGGAGCTAGGAATCGATACACATTTTTAAAAATATCCCCCCCCCCCCCCCCAGGCTCGTAGAGCAAGTTGCTAGCCGATCAGAGACAAAACATTAGGCATCACGCATCAATTCAACACATTATTTTCATTTGTTTACATCGTCACTGAGGTCGCCTTTTCTCTGTCTAAATGTCGTGGAAGTTGAACGCTTGAATAATAAATAATTTCTGTAATTGCTTGAAATTAATTAAATTTAATAAGATGGGGTTGCAATAGAAGGGTGGGGTTAATTGCCCCCTGAAATCTGATAAATATATTCTTTGATTATTTCATAATATACATATCTTTGGTATGTATATTATGAAATAATGATCCCATAGGTTTTTAGGGTTCTAGGCGATTACCCCCTGGAAAATACCCCCCCCCCCCCAGGAGAAAATAAGGCTTTCCAAATTTGAGTTTTTTTATTTTCCGTAGGGGAAAGAAATTTTGGCACTTGTGTATTATACGCCACTCATTCAAGTTTACGCTGTGTAAAACTAAAAAACAAACCGGGTTTTTCGTTAGTTTCTTTCAGCTTAGCGCTAGACAAGACAAGTGACAGAATAGAAGGGAAATATATAATATGGGCTATGTTTGTACATAGAGGTGGGGGGGGGTAAAGTATTTGGGTAGTTCGATGTCTCAAAACAATTCTTACTTCATAATATGCAGAATAATAGTACCTAACACATTTTGCATACAGACCCGCCTTAATTTACCCCCCTCCCCCTAATGCACAAATACATATCCCAAATTTGTTTCTAAAGTAACGAAGAAACCGGTTTGTTCTCTAGTTTTACACATTGTAAACTTAGTGCAAATTGTGTTCTGGTCTTGAGAAGAAATAGACATAGACATAGGTTTATTAAGATCGAACAGCGTAGCCATGGCTAATTTGTCGTCTTTACAACAATATGGAAAAAAAAAATACAAATAACACTAAGAACACTAACACGTGAATACAAATAACACTAAGTCTTGTTGTATGCTTGTACGAATAAGGGGACAAACGTGTTTTTTGTAGCGGTTGGTCCTGCAGACCGGGAGTTGTAGCTTCGACTGGGATCTGGTTCTTTGGTTAACAGGAGCATCGGATAGGAGGATCAGTCTGTGATGGGGCGAAGATAGCAGTGACTTGCCGAGGGACATGATCAGTCATAATCGTCTGTCGCTGAGAGATTCAAGGTTCAGTTCTTGCAAGAGTTTGTTGTAGTCGTCACTTCTGTTACCAACGATTATGGTAACAGCTCGTTTCTGCAAAGATTCAAGGTCATCGCAAAGGTAGTGGTTGTTCTGGACAAAAGGTCCCCAGACAGCGACGGCGTATTCGAGTAGAGGTCTCACATACGTAATATAAGCATTTTTTAGGCTTTGAGTGTCGCAGCCAAACCTGCGCATCAGGACTAGGGTCTGAAGTGATGCATTGCCAGCCTTAATAACCTTCTCCACGTGTTCGGTGAATGTGCAGTCCATCGATAATGTGACTCCGAGGATTTTTGCAGATGGAACAACAGGGAAAGGGACTTGCGGGAATTCCAGATCACGTTTTAAGGGGCAATACCTGAGGATCATTGATTTATCTGCATTTAGTGTCAGCTTGTAACGTTCACAATCCTCAGAGAAGGATGCCAGAAGGGTCTCGCTGAACTGACGTTCGATTACACCTTCTCTCACGAGGTATTTGAGGACAAATGATAAATCGTCGACGAATTTGAGTCGCTCTTCGAAATTCTGATGGAGGAAGTTGATGAGGGAGATAAATATGAAACCAGCAAGTCTTGTACCCTGAGGGGCTCCACAGGTAAGTTTAGACCAGTATGAGATCAAGTCACCTTCAAACAATGCAAATACACACTGCATTCTGTCCTGAAGGAAGCTCATCACTAATGCAAGAGACCGCTTCTGTGCGCCCATTGCTCGCATATTTTTTATTTATTTTTTTTTTTTTTTGAACTGTTTTGAATGGGTTTTGTCAGCCATACTCTTTGTAATTTTTTCTTGTTTTGAGCTTTACTAAGTTCTATTGTAATTTTCTGTTAGTTTTTAGTTTCATTTATTAATTAATGGGATTTCTGGTAGTTTTACACTTGGAAGATAAGAAAAACACACGTAGAATTTGACAAAGCTTTCGTCCGTAAAAACTTAAACAATAAGAATTTCTTGGTTCCCAAAACCTTCTTAAACTATTTGGTGCCATATGTTTTCGCTTAATTTTGATGATTGTTCGCCTACATTTCTTCTTCAATTTTTTTTTTATTTGGCGCCCACTACTGCCAAAAACTGCAGAAGTTCATATAGAGGTCTTCAACATAAATGGATTTGCGTTTTTTTCTAGGTTTTTAAGATACTTTTGATGTGTAAATTCCTCTTTTCCCCGTTCCTTAGTACTTTTCAACGAAACTAAAAAAACAAAAATAAATAAAAGTCTCATTGCAAAACTATTTTGCACGGGGGGAGTGTTTTTGCGAGGGTATTTTCCAAGGAGGGGGTATTTTCTGCGGGGGTTAAATGCCTAGGACCCTTCCTTAGTTTAGCTATGCTTTCGGTAGTTCTGCTATAGCAGAAGGGGTCCCTTACTCAAATGAGCAAAACCTAGATTAGTTAATAAGGCTTCGATCTAATTTGGCCATCTCTCTCTGGCCGGGCTCCTCCCCCTTTCTGGGATATCTTATTTAACACCATTCTTCCTCTATTTTTATTATAAAGCTTCACCTTAACCAAACAACCAGCCTTCAAAGCTGAAAATAAAAGATTATTAAGCTTTGCTACCTGATTGTTTTTGTTATGTTTGATTAAATTATGTACAGTAAGGTATAATTTCCACTTATCTTTTTGAAAAAGTATTGGGGTGTGCAGAGTGTGGAGAAGGGATTGTGCCTGAAACCACCTCGAGGGAGCCTTAAAACAGAAATAAATTAAGAGGCAAGAAGACAGAACAAGGGCCAAGGCAACAAGATAGGGGGCAAAATTATTTTTTAAAATTATCCATTTAATAAGAAATCCCAAGAAAGGGGGAGCCTGGCTAGTTAGAGAGGGCAAATCTCCAGAGAGAGAAGGCGTTTATCCCCTGGAAAATACCCCCCCGGCCCTGAGGAAAATAAGGTTTCCAAATTTGAATTTTTTTTTGAAAAGTGCTAAGGAACGGGGAAAAGAGGAATTTACGCACCAAATGTAGCTTAAAAACTTTCAAGTGTAAAACTACCACAAATCACCATTTATAAATAAATGAAACCCCCCAAAAAATAACCGTGTATTGTCTGTCAGTTTGATATGCATATTCTGATATTTATTCTTTATAGTCTTAATACTTCTTTATTTGTTTAAGTCAAAAAAGTGAAAACGCTTAAAATGTATTTCGGTTTTCAGTGAAGTGCAAATTATGTTCTGGTATTGAGGAGGTGTGGGAGTTGTCAGCTTTACTTATGTTAATTTTTACTTGTTTTGAGTTTGAATCGGTTAATTATTGTAATTTCTGTTCGTTTTGGGTTTAATTCATTTATTGTTGGCGTTTTGTGGTACTTTTACGCTTGGAAGGTTATTTGAACTTATTTTTACTTATTTTTGGCTTAATGAAGCTCTCGACTATTCTTTGAAAAACTTGTTTTGTAGAAAAAGTTTTTCAAATTAATTTCTGTTCATTTTTATTGACATAGTCTTTTTCATAGAAAAAGATATTTTATATCATTTTTTTTCTACTGGACTACATAGTTTTCACTGAAGATTATTTGACTTTATTTCTGCTCATTTTTGGTTTAATGAGGCTTTTTACTTTTCTTTAAAAAACTTGTTCCGTATGTTTCGCATTAACAAATACTATCTGTAAGTAATTAAATAAAAAAAATAAAAAAGTTTTTCAACTGAAAGTAAGGAGCAACCTCAAATCGAACAGAAATTATGACGCAAGTAGAAAGGGGGGCGCTACTCCGAGCGGGACTCCTAATATGGGCATAGAGTCCCTAGGGAGAACACGTGGTTAATGGGGTCAATGACGTGGTTAATTTATTGTTTCCAAGGAGAATTGTTTCCGGAAGTTTATTAATATCTTTGGAGTTCGACCAGAATTGTTTCCGGGGCAAAGTTTAGATCACACGTGACAGATGATGTCATGGTTGATTGATTTGACACGAAAGGGGAATTAATTTGTTGTTTCTAAGGGGAATTATTGATTCAAGAAAGGGGAATTAATTTGTTGTTTCTAAGGGGAATAATTGATTCACGAAAGGGGAATTAATTTGTTGTTTCTAAGGGGAATTATTGATTCAAGAAAGGGGAATTAATTTGTTGTTTCTAAGGGGAAGGTGGGGAAGAGATATGTTGATTGCGTAATCGAAGGGAGAGAATTCCCGAGAAATTGATTACATAATCGGTAGAACCCTATCAGGAGCTCATGACGGGAATCCATTTATGTGCATAGAATGACGTAATCAACTAGGACAAATGGATTTCTGAGAAATTGATTACATAATCGGTAGAACCCTATCAGAAGGTCATGACGGGAGTCCATATATGGGCATAGAATGACGTAATCGACTAGGACAGTTGGATTTCTGAGAAATTGATTACATAATCGGTAGAACCCTATCAGAAGGTCATGACGGAGGTCCATATATGGGCATAGAATGACGTAATCGACTAGGACAGTTGGATTTCTGAGAAATTGATTACATAATCGGTAGAACCCTATCAGAAGGTCATGACGGAGGTCCATATATGGGCATAGAATGACGTAATCGACTAAGACAATTGGATTTCTGAGAAATTGATTACATAATCGGTAGAACCCTATCAGAAGGTCATGACGGGGGTCCATATATGAGCATAGAATGACGTAATCGACTAAGACAATTGGATTTCTGAGAAATTGATTACATAATCGGTAGAACCCTATCAGGAGGTCCTGACGGGAACAAGTTCCTTTCTTAATGTCCCTCCTAAACCCATTTTCCAACTTGAAGTACTTATCTTTTTCACCTACAACTATACTTTACGGCTTTTTGGTTACCTCAACACCAAGGAATACTTTTCAAAGAACATTTCAGAGCAAGTTACTTTCTTAATGTCCCCATCCTCAAAGCCCTAATTTCCTGAACTTTCAACTACGTTGAACAAAATGGCTATCTCAAAATTTTGATTCTATGTGTTTGGGAAAAAGGTGGGCGTGAGAGGGGGGTTAGTTGCCCTCCAATTACTTCCGACTATTAAAAAGAGCAGAAGCCCTTCTAATTTTAAATCAAATGAGCCCTTTTTAAAGTTTCTACAACATTACTATCTATAAAAAAACCTTATATGCCCCCAGGACATCTATAAAAAACCTTATGTTCCCCCAGGACATAACTTACAACCCTTGCCCTCAGGGCTCTGAGGGGGTTATCATCCTCAAAGACCTAATTTCTAAAACTTTTAAGTACGTTGAACAAAAAAGGCATCTGAAAATTTTGATTGGATGTATTTGGTGAAAAGGTTGGTGTGAGAAGGGGGTTAGTTGCCCTCAAATAACTTTTGACTATTAAAAAGGGCACTAGCCCTTCGAATTTCCAATCGAATAAGCCCTTTTTCAAGTTTCTACGCCAAAGCTTTCAATGAAAACCATACATGCCTCCAGGGTTTAACTTGCTACCCTTGCCCTGGGGGCTCTAGGGGACGTTCTCCTCAAAAACATACTATATTTTTGCAAACCAACTACGCTGAACAAAATGGCTATCTCAAAATTTTGATTGGATGTGTTTGGGGAAATGGTGGGCGTGGAAGGGGGTTATTTGCCTTCTAATCACTTTTGACTATTAAAAAGGGAACTAGCCATTTCAATTTCCAATCAAATGAGCCTTTTTGAAGTTTCTACGACAACGCTTTCTATAAACACCTCAATGGCTATCTCAAAATTTTGATTGGATTTATTTGGAGAAATTTTGGACGTGGAAGGGGTGTTAGTTGCCTTCCAATCTCTTTCGATTATTAAAAAGGGCACAAGCCACTCCAATTTCCAATCGAATGACCCCTTTTTGAAATTTCTACGACAACTGCTTCTATACGAAATACCCTGGTCTAAGACCAAGAAAAAAAATAATACATTGTGCCAACATCGTCTTTTACTTAGGCAGCGCTATTGCGCTGCCTGTGATTTGGCTATTGTTCTTTTTTTTTTATTGTTGCGTATATTGTTTGTTTTTTTTTTGCATCCCCCTTGTATCCCTGGCCATGGAGCCTTTCAAGGGGAATAAGGGTATTATATTTCCATTTGGTATTTATTGGTGAATAAAACTCTGAAATCTATATTTATCACTACAAACAGCATTACTAGTGCTGCTTTTACCAATACTACTACTATTTCAATTGCAACAGCTTGTGTGGCCTGGAGTATTAGTGGCCAATTACGCGGGGCTTAGTCGTAGTCGTAGTCACGACTACGACTTGGCAGAAACTTCCCGTAATGCAAAAACCTCTTTGAAAGGCTGATGACAAGCTGTCACCGTTGTCACACAACATAAGGTTTTTGAACCAAAAAAAGTGTTGTTGACCTTGAAAGCCTGTTTGGACATTAGACATTTAAATTTGAAAAAAAATACATTATCTACGTTTTAATTTGGAAAAATCTACATTATTGACAAGGTTGTTTGCTTTACATAAGTAAACAATAGGCCCGCGTCTCGGAGAATTTATTGAGGGCTTGCAATGGCTCCTAGTGCAAAAGTAATAGGGCTATTGTTGGGAACCTTATAGCAGTAGCCTACTATTGGCAAGGACGATTTTTGTGAAAAAAGTGGTTGTAAAAACTTCGCTGGAGGTTCGTTGGATTGAACTATTTAAATGGCACAAACCCCTTCAGTTTCCAATTGAATGAATTCCTTTCGAAGTTTCTAGGACAACTTCTTTCATTGTGCTGCCTATGTTAATCTGTTTTCCGATAAAGTGATTTCTGATTGATTTTGATGAATAAATATATGGAAGCTTGTCCTCAAAATGTTTAAGGGCGCTTCCCTTTAATCTGGCTGCAACGCATTTCTCTTTGACCTTATCCTCAAACGCTTCAGTTAGTTCGTCCAAAATTTTCAATTTTCGATAAACTCATCTACGTCTGAATTTCCCGCGTATTCTGGTATAATTTTTGCAATTTCAAGTACTGTTGATAGGGAAGTCATTTTTTCCTCTGGTAAAGCCATTTTATTTCAATCTACTATTTTTATCTAGCCCTCTCGACCCATCTTTCCGCTGCCACCAGTTGTTGTGAGGTGTATTTTATGGTATTTGGGTGATGTAATCGTAGATGCCTTTATTTCTCCCTTTATAGGGGAGGTAAACTCTGGCCCTAAGTTAATTAAACTTTGGTAGCGTGCCTTAGGCTCTTTCACGCACAAGATATCAACAGAGGGTCCTCTAATTAAAAAATCATCATATAAAACACCTTATCATTTAAAACCATGGCTAGAAAGCCAAATAAAGGAAATGGAAGATAAGGGAATAATTAAAGAAAGTGTTAGCGATTGGTGTTTTCCACTAGTAATAGTCAGAATAAAAGATAACACCTGGAGATTATGTATAGATTTTAGAGCACTAAATGCCGTCACGGTTAAAGACGTGATGAAGTTACCAAGAATTGATACGATTTTAGATTCGCTAGGAGGTACAAAATATTACACTAGTTTTGACTTAATAGCAGGATATTGGCAAATCGCTTTAGATGCAGAAACAAAGCATAAAGCTACAGTAATCTTAGACGATGGAAGAACGTTCACATTTGAACGTATGCCTTTCGGCTTATCATTTAGTCCAAATTGTTTTAGTCGACTAATGAATTTGCTGTTAAAAGATAACTAACCAGGAAGGAAAAAAGATACCTTGGCTTATTTAGATCATGTAATTTTGTTTAATGAAAACCTGGAAGATCACTTGGTCGGACTTAAAAAATACTGGAAAAGTTTGAAAAAGCAGGCTTAAAATTAAAACCAGAAAAGTTAAAAATAGTAGTACCAAAATTAGTTTTTCTTGGACACCTGATAAACCAAGGTACTATTTCACCAAATCCAGAAAAGTTTACAGTCATAGAAAATCTACAGCCTCCTAAAGATAAAAAAAGCTGCAGATCAGTTTGTGCTTTGTTAAGCTATTTCAGACGATCTATTAAAAATTATGCAACAATAGCGCAACCTTTGACAAAGCTTTTGAAAAAATCAGGTAAATTCGAATGCCCAGCGGACGCAAAACAAGCGCTAAATGATATAAAAAGGCAATTATTAATGGCACCAATACTTAAACTACCAGATTTGTCACAAGACTTCTGTTTGCAAACAGATGCTTCGGGGTACGGTATAGGAGCCATATTATTAAACATAAATTCTGAAGGAGTAGAACCAATAGTCCAATACGCCAGCAGGTCACTGTCGGAGGCAGAAAGAAAATATTCGACAGTTGAAAGGGAATGCTTAGCAGTTGTTGTTTTTACAGAATATTTTTGACTATTCTAACTTGGACAAAAATTCATTTTACGCGTAGACCAAAAATCATTAATTTGGTTACATACGATGCAAAATATTTCAGACCGGCTGACACGGTGGATACTACGTCTGCAAGCATATTCATATACCCCAATATATATAAAGGGCCGTACAAACATTTTACCAGACTATTTGTCACGAAATCCAGATACTGAAGGAAATTTGATAACAACCATCCAGAACGAACTGGAAGGGCTAGAAATACTATCTAATGAAAATATTTCGAATCATCAAGATAAAGATGATTTTTTTTTAGCGATGAAATCCTTTTTATCAAAAGGAACGGAACTGCCAGAGCACTTTAAAAGTTTTTTAAAGGACTTATATAATTTTTATCTTGACGAAAATAAAAATCTTTTGGTAAGATATCATAGACCATCGCAAGAATATAGAAAAAATGACTTAAAAATTATTCCAGTAATTCTAAAATCACTGGAAGGAGAAATTTAACAGATGGCACATGCAACGATTGGCTGTCACATGGGAGAAGCAAAAACTATGGGGAGGCTAAAAGGAAATTTTTATTTTCACAAATGTACTCATAAGTAAAAGCTTTCATACAAAGCTGCCAAGAGTGTGCCAAACAAAAGTCGCCACCAAAGACCCCTAGGGCTGAATTAGGTCTCTACCCCACCCCTTCAGGAGTAGGAGAATTAATGTCAATATACATGATGTTTACCAGTTTCCAGGAAAGGAAACAGGTGTGTACTAACCGCACTTGACAGTAGTAGAAAGGCCTTATTGACTCCCGTACGAATCACGTGGTTTATGGTTTTCTCACTGAGAATGAAAAAACAGAATTTTTCTCACTTGAAAAACAGAAATTTTCTCACTTTTATGGATGTTTCTTGGACGGTTATGAGTGTTGGTCAATTTATTTGATGTTTTTCATGGATGTCAACATCAATTTATGTCTGTTTTATGGTTTTTGTCAGTGAGAATGGAAAAACAGTATTTTTCTCACTTTGATGGATGTTTTCTGGGGTTTTTGTCAGTGAGAATGGAAAAACAGTATTTTTCTCACTTTGATGGGTGTTTTTTGGATGGTTATGAGTAACACATGACACATGACACATGAGACATGAGATATGACACATGACACAGGACACATGACAAATGACACGTGACACGTGACACATGACACATGACACATGACACAATACATGAGACATGACACATGACACATGACAAATGACATATGACATAAGAATGACGTAATCAACTAGGACAAATGGATTTTCTGAGAAATTGATTACATAATCGGTAGAACCCTATCAGGAGGTCGTGACGGGGGTCCATATATGGACATAGAATGACGTAATCGACTAGGACAAATGGATTTCTGAGAAATTGATTACATAATCAGTAGAACCCTATCAGGAGGTCGTGACAGGGGTCCATATATGGATATAGAATGACGTAATCAACTAGGACAAATGGATTTTCTGAGAAATTGATTACATAATCGGTAGAACCCTATCAGGAGGTCGTGACGGGGGTCCATATATGGACACAGAATGACGTAATCGACTAGGACAAATGGATTTCTGAGAAATTGATTACATAATCAGTAGAACCCTATCAGGAGGTCGTGACGGGGGTCCATATATGGATATAGAATGACGTAATCGACTAGCACAAATGGATTTCTGAGAAATTGATTACATAATCGGTAGAACCCTATCAGGAGGTCGTGACGGGGGTCCATATATGGACATAGAATGACGTAATCGACTAGGACAAATGGATTTCTGAGAAATTGATTACATAATCAGCAGAACCCTATCAGGAGGTCGTGACGGGGGTCCATATATGGATATAGAATGACGTAATCGACTAGGGCAAATGGATTTTTGAGAAATTGATTACATAATCGGTAGAACCCTATCAGAAGGTCATGACTGGACTCCAAGCAATACTTTTCAAAAGGCATTTCAGAACAAATTCTTTTCTTAGTGACCGTCCTAAACCCATTTTCCAACATGAAGTACTTATCTTTTTCACCCACAACTATACTTTACAGCTTTTTGGATACCTCAACACCAAGAAATACTTTTCAAAGACCATTTCAGAGCAAGTTACTTTCTTAATGTCCCTTCTAAACCTATTTTACAAGTTGAAGTACTTATCTTTTTCACCCACAACTATACTTTACAGCTTTTTGGATACCTCAACACCAAGAAATACTTTTCAAAGACCATTTCAGAGCAAGTTACTTTTTTAATGTTACCTAAACCCATTTTCCAACTTGAAGTACTTATCTTTTTCACCCACAACTATACTTTACAGCTTTTTGGATATCTCAACACCAAGAAATACTTTTCAAAGACCATTTCAGAGCAAGTTACTTTCTTAATGTCCCTCCTAAACCCATTTTCCAACATGAAGTACTTATCTTTTTCATTCACAACTATACTTTACAGCTTTTTGGATACCTCAACACCTAGAAATACTTTTCAAAGACCATTTCAGATTAAGTTACTTTCTTAATTTCCCTTCTAAACCTATTTTACAAGTTGAAGTACTTATCTTTTTCACCCACAACTATACTTTACAGTTTTTTGGATACCTCAACACCAAGAAATACTTTTCAAAGACCATTTCAGAGCAAGTTACTTTCTTAATGTCCCTCCTAAACCCATTTTCCAACTTGAAGTACTTATCTTTTTCACCCACAACTATACTTTACAGCTTTTTGGTTACCTCAACACCAAGAAATACTTTTCAAAGACCATTTCAGAGCAAGTTACTTTCTTAATGTCCCTCCTAAACCCATTTTCCAACTTGAAGTACTTATCTTTTTCACCCACAACTATACTTTACAGCTTTTTGGATACCTCAACACCAAGAAATACTTTTCAAAGACCATTTCAGAGCAAGTTACTTTCTTAATGTCCCTCCTAAACCCATTTTCCAACATGAAGTACTTATCTTTTTCATTCACAACTATACTTTACAGCTTTTTGGGTACATCAACACCAAGAAATACTTTTCAAAGACCATTCCAGAGCAAGTTACTTTCTTAATGTCCCTCCTAAACCCATTTTTCAACTTGAAGTACATATGTTTTTCACCCACAACTATACTTTACAGCTTTTTGGATACCTCAACACCAAGAAATACTTTTCAAAGACCATTCCAGAGCAAGTTACTTTCTTAATGTCCCTCCTAAACCAATTTTCCAACTTGAAGTACTTATCTTTTTCACCCACAACTATACTTTACAGCTTTTTGGTTACCTCAACACCAAGAAATACTTTTCAAAGACCATTTCAGAGCAAGTTACTTTCTTAATGTCCCTCATAAACCCTTTTTTCAACTTGAAGTACTTATCTTTTTCACCCACAACTATACTTTACAGCTTTTTGGATACCTCAACACCAAGAAATACTCTTCAAAGACCATTTCAGAGCAAGTTACTTTCTTAATGTCCCTTCTAAACCCATTTTCCAACTTGAAGAACTTGTCTTTTTAACCCACAACTATACTTTACAGCTTTTTAGTTACCTCAACACCAAGAAATACTTTTCAAAGACCATTTCAGAGCAAGTTACTTTCTTAATGTCCCTTCTAAACCCATTTTCCAACTTGAAGTACTTATCTTTTTCACCACAACTATACTTTACAGCTTTTTGGATACCTCAACACCAAGAAATACTCTTCAAAGACCATTTCAGAGCAAGTTACTTTCTTAATGTCCCTTCTAAACCCATTTTCCAACTTGAAGAACTTATCTTTTTCATCCACAACTATACTTTACAGCTTTTTGGATACGTCAACACCAAGAAATACTTTTCAAAGACCATTTCAGAGCAAGTTACTTTCTTAATGTCCCTCCTAAACCCATTTTCCAACTTGAAGTACTTATCTTTTTCACCCACAACTATACTTTACAGCTTTTTGGATACCTCAACACCAAGAAATACTTTTCAAAGACCATTTCAGAGCAAGTTCCTTTCTTAATGTCCCTCCTAAACCCATTTTCCAACTTGAAGTACTTATCTTTTTCACCCACAACTATACCTTACAGCTTTTTGGATACCTCAACACCAAGAAATACTTTTCAAAGACCATTTCAGAGCAAGTTACTTTCTTAATGTCCCTCCTAAACCCATTTTCCAACTTGAAGTACTTATCTTTTTCACCCACAACTATACATTACAGCTTTTTGGATACCTCAACACCAAGAAATACTTTTCAAAGACCATTTCAGAGCAAGTTACTTTCTTAATGTCCCTCCTAAACCCATTTTCCAACTTGAAGTACTTATCTTTTTCACCCACAACTATACTTTACAGCTTTTGAATACTTCAACACCAAGAAATACTTTTCAAAGACCATTTCAGAGCAAGTTACTTTCTTAATGTCCCTCCTAAACCCATTTTCCAACTTGAAGTACTTATCTTTTTCACCCACAACTATACCTTACAGCTTTTTGGATACCTCAACACCAAGAAATACTTTTCAAAGACCATTTCAGAGCAAGTTACTTTCTTAATGTCCATTCTAAACCCATTTTCCAACTTGAAGTATGTTATCTTTTTCACCCACAACTATACTTTACTTCTTTTTGGTTACCTCAACACCAAGAAACACTTTTCAAAGACCATTTCAGAGCAAGTCACTTTCTTAATGTTCCCTCCTAAACCCATTTTTCAAGTTGAAGTACTTATCTTTTTCACCCACAACCATACTTTACAGCTTTTTGGATATCTCAACACCAAGAAATACTTTTCAAAGACCATTTCAGAGCAAGTTACTTTCTTAATTTCCCTCCTAAACCCATTTTCCAACTTGAAGTACTTATCTTTTTCACCCACAACTATACTTTACAGCTGTTTGGATGCCTCAACATCAAGAAATACTTTTCAAAGACAATTTCAGAGCAAGTTACTTTCTTAGTGTCCCTTCTAAACCTATTTTACAAGTTGAAGTACTTATCTTTTTCACCCACAACTATACTTTACAGCTTTTTGGATATCTCAACACCAAGAAATACTTTTCAAAGACCATTTCAGAGCAAGTTACTTTCTTAATTTCCCTCCTAAACCCATTTTGCAACTCGAAGTACATATCTTTTTCACCCACAACTATACTTTACAGCTTTTTGGATACCTCAACACCAAGAAATACTTTTCAAAGACCATTTCAGAGCAAGTTACTTTCTTAATGTCCCTCCTAAACCCATTTTCCAACTTGAAGTACTTATCTTTTTCACCCACAACTATACTTTACAGCTTTTTGGTTACCTCAACACCAAGAAATACTTTTCAAAGACCATTTCAGAGCAATTTACTTTCTTAATGTCCCTCCTAACCCTTTTTTCAACTTGAAGTACTTATCTTTTTCACCCACAACTATACTTTACAGCTTTTTGGATACCTCAACACCAAGAAATACTCTTCAAAGACCATTTCAGAGCAAGTTACTTTCTTAATGTCCCTTCTAAACCCATTTTCCAACTTGAAGAACTTATCTTTTTAACCCACAACTATACTTTACAGCTTATTGGTTACCTCAACACCAAGAAATACTTTTCAAAGACCATTTCAGAGCAAGTTACTTTCTTAATGTCCCTTCTAAACCCATTTTCCAACTTGAAGTACTTATCTTTCTCACCACAACTATACTTTACAGCTTTTTGGATACCTCAACACCAAGAAATAATTTTCAAAGACCATTTCAGAGCAAGTTACTTTCTGAATGTCCCTCCTAAACCCATTTTCAAACTTGAAGTACTTATCTTTTTCACCCACAACTATACTTTACAGCTTTTGAATACCTCAACACCAAGAAATACTTTTCAAAGACCATTTCAGAGCAAGTTACTTTCTTAATGTCCCTCCTAAACCCATTTTCCAACTTGAAGTACTTATCTTTTTCATCCACAACTATACTTTACAGCTTTTTGGATACCTCAACACCAAGAAATACTTTTCAAAGACCATTTCAGAGCAAGTTACTTTCTTAATGTCCATTCTAAACCCATTTTCCAACTTGAAGTACTTATCTTTTTCACCCACAACTATACTTTACAGCTTTTTGGTTACCTCAACACCAAGAAACACTTTTCAAAGACCATTTCAGAGCAAGTTACTTTCTTAATGTTCCCTCCTAAACCCATTTTACAAGTTTAAGTACTTATCTTTTTCACCCACAACTATACTTTACAGCTTTTTGGATATCTCAACACCAAGAAATACTTTTCAAAGACCATTTCAGAGCAAGTTACTTTCTTAATTTCCCTCCTAAACCCATTTTTCAACTTGAAGTACTTATCTTTTTCACCCACAACTATACTTTACAGCTTTTTGGATACCTCAACACCAAGAAATACTTTTCAAAGACCATTTCAGAGCAAGTTACTTTCTTAATGTCCCTTCTAAACCTATTTTACAAGTTGAAGTACTTATCTTTTTCACCCACAACTATACTTCACAGATTTTTGGATATCTCAGCACCAAGAAATACTTTTCAAAGACCATTTCAGAGCAAGTTACTTTCTTAATGTCCCTTCTAAACCTATTTTACAAGTTGAAGTACTTATCTTTTTCACCCACAACTATACTTTACAGCTTTTTGAATACCTCAACACCAAGAAATAATTTTCAAAGACCATTTCAGAGCAAGTTACTTTCTTAATGTCCCTCCTAAACCCATTTTCCAACTTGAAGTACTTATCTTTTTCACCCACAACTATACTTTACAGCTTTTTGGATACCTCAACACCAAGAAATACTTTTCAAAAGACATTTCAGAGCAAGTTGCTTTCTTAATGTCCCTCCTAAACCCATTTTCCAACTTGAAGTACTTATCTTTTTCACCCACAACTATACTTTACAGCTTTTGAATACTTCAACACCAAGAAATAATTTTCAAAGACCATTTCAGAGCAAGTTACTTTCTTAATGTCCCTCCTAAACCCATTTTCCAACTTGAAGTACTTATCTTTTTCACCCACAACTATACATTACAGCTTTTTGGATACCTCAACACCAAGAAATACTTTTCAAAGACCATTTCAGAGCAAGTTACTTTCTTAATGTCCCTCCTAAACCCATTTTCCAACTTGAAGTACTTATCTTTTTCACCCACAACTATACTTTACAGCTTTTGAATACTTCAACACCAAGAAATACTTTTCAAAGACCATTTCAGAGCAAGTTACTTTCTTAATGTCCCTCCTAAACCCATTTTCCAACTTGAAGTACTTATCTTTTTCATCCACAACTATACTTTACAGCTTTTTGGATACCTCAACACCAAGAAATACTTTTCAAAGACCATTTCAGAGCAAGTTACTTTCTTAATGTCCATTCTAAACCCATTTTCCAACTTGAAGTATGTTATCTTTTTCACCCACAACTATACTTTACTTCTTTTTGGTTACCTCAACACCAAGAAACACTTTTCAAAGACCATTTCAGAGCAAGTTACTTTCTTAATGTTCCCTCCTGACCCATTTTTCAAGTTGAAGTACTTATCTTTTTCACCCACAACCATACTTTACAGCTTTTTGGATATCTCAACACCAAGAAATACTTTTCAAAGACCATTTCAGAGCAAGTTACTTTCTTAATTTCCCTCCTAAACCCATTTTCCAACTTGAAGTACTTATCTTTTTCACCCACAACTATACTTTACAGCTGTTTGGATGCCTCAACATCAAGAAATACTTTTCAAAGACAATTTCAGAGCAAGTTACTTTCTTAGTGTCCCTTCTAAACCTATTTTACAAGTTGAAGTACTTATCTTTTTCACCCACAACTATACTTTACAGCTTTTTGGATATCTCAACACCAAAAAATACTTTTCAAAGACCATTTGAGAGCAAGTTACTTTCTTAATTTCCCTCCTAAACCCATTTTGCAACTCGAAGTACATATCTTTTTCACCCACAACTATACTTTACAGCTTTTTGGATACCTCAACACCAAGAAATACTTTTCAAAGACCATTTCAGAGCAAGTTACTTTCTTAATGTCCCTCCTAAACCCATTTTCCAACTTGAAGTACTTATCTTTTTCACCCACAACTATACTTTACAGCTTTTTGGTTACCTCAACACCAAGAAATACTTTTCAAAGACCATTTCAGAGCAATTTACTTTCTTAATGTCCCTCCTAACCCTTTTTTCAACTTGAAGTACTTATCTTTTTCACCCACAACTATACTTTACAGCTTTTTGGATACCTCAACACCAAGAAATACTCTTCAAAGACCATTTCAGAGCAAGTTACTTTCTTAATGTCCCTTCTAAACCCATTTTCCAACTTGAAGAACTTATCTTTTTAACCCACAACTATACTTTACAGCTTATTGGTTACCTCAACACTAAGAAATACTTTTCAAAGACCATTTCAGAGCAAGTTACTTTCTTAATGTCCCTTCTAAACCCATTTTCCAACTTGAAGTACTTATCTTTTTCACCACAACTATACTTTACAGCTTTTTGGATACCTCAACACCAAGAAATAATTTTCAAAGACCATTTCAGAGCAAGTTACTTTCTGAATGTCCCTCCTAAACCCATTTTCCAACTTGAAGTACTTATCTTTTTCACCCACAACTATACCTTACAGCTTTTTGGATACCTCAACACCAAGAAATACTTTTCAAAGACCATTTCAGAGCAAGTTACTTTCTTAATGTCCCTCCTAAACCCATTTTCCAACTTGAAGTACTTATCTTTTTCACACACAACTATACTTTACAGCTTTTTGGATACCTCAACACCAAGAAATACTTTTCAAAGACCATTTCAGAGCAAGTTACTTTCTTAATATCCCTCCTAAACCCATTTTCAAACTTGAAGTACTTATCTTTTTCACCCACAACTATACTTTACAGCTTTTGAATACCTCAACACCAAGAAATACTTTTCAAAGACCATTTCAGAGCAAGTTACTTTCTTAATGTCCCTCCTAAACCCATTTTCCAACTTGAAGTACTTATCTTTTTCATCCACAACTATACTTTACAGCTTTTTGGATACCTCAACACCAAGAAATACTTTTCAAAGACCATTTCAGAGCAAGTTACTTTCTTAATGTCCATTCTAAACCCATTTTCCAACTTGAAGTACTTATCTTTTTCACCCACAACTATACTTTACAGCTTTTTGGTTACCTCAACACCAAGAAACACTTTTCAAAGACCATTTCAGAGCAAGTTACTTTCTTAATGTTCCCTCCTAAACCCATTTTACAAGTTTAAGTACTTATCTTTTTCACCCACAACTATACTTTACAGCTTTTTGGATATCTCAACACCAAGAAATACTTTTCAAAGACCATTTCAGAGCAAGTTACTTTCTTAATTTCCCTCCTAAACCCATTTTTCAACTTGAAGTACTTATCTTTTTCACCCACAACTATACTTTACAGCTTTTTGGATACCTCAACACCAAGAAATACTTTTCAAAGACCATTTCAGAGCAAGTTACTTTCTTAATGTCCCTTCTAAACCTATTTTACAAGTTGAAGTACTTATCTTTTTCACCCACAACTATACTTTACAGATTTTTGGATATCTCAGCACCAAGAAATACTTTTCAAAGACCATTTCAGAGCAAGTTACTTTCTTAATGTCCCTTCTAAACCTATTTTACAAGTTGAAGTACTTATCTTTTTCACCCACAACTATACTTTACAGCTTTTTGGATACCTCAACACCAAGAAATAATTTTCAAAGACCATTTCAGAGCAAGTTACTTTCTTAATGTCCCTCCTAAACCCATTTTCCAACTTGAAGTACTTATCTTTTTCACCCACAACTATACTTTACAGCTTTTTGGATACCTCAACACCAAGAAATACTTTTCAAAAGACATTTCAGAGCAAGTTGCTTTCTTAATGTCCCTCCTAAACCCATTTTCCAACTTGAAGTACTTATCTTTTTCACCCACAACTATACTTTACAGCTTTTTGGATACCTCAACACCAAGAAATACTTTTCAAAGACCATTTCAGAGCAAGTTACTTTCTTAATGTCCCTCCTAAACCCATTTTCCAACTTGAATTACTTATCTTTTTCACCCACAACTATACTTTACAGCTTTTTGGATACCTCAACACCAAGAAATACTTTTCAATGACCATTTCAGAGCAAGTTACTTTCTTAATATCCCTCCTAAACCCATTTTCCAACTTGAAGTACTTATCTTTTTCACCCACAACTATACTTTACAGCTTTTGAATACCTCAACACCAAGAAATACTTTTCAAAGACCATTTCAGAGCAAGTTACTTTCTTAATGTCCCTTTAAAACCCATTTTCCAACTTGAAGTACTTATCTTTTTCATCCACAACTATACTTTACAGCTTTTTGGATACCTCAAAACCAAGAAATACTTTTCAAAGACCATTTCAGAGCAAGTTACTTTCTTAATGTCCATTCTAAACCCATTTTCCAACTTGAAGTACTTATCTTTTTCACCCGCAACTATACTTTACAGCTTTTTGGTTACCTCAACACCAAGAAACACTTTTCAAAGACCATTTCAGAGCAAGTTACTTTCTTAATGTTCCCTCCTAAACCCATTTTACAAGTTGAAGTACTTATCTTTTTCACCCACAACTATACTTTACAGCTTTTTGGATATCTCAACACCAAGAAATACTTTTCAAAGACCATTTCAGAGCAATTTACTTTCTTAATTTCCCTCCTAAACCCATTTTTCAACTTGAAGTACTTATCTTTTTCACCCACAACTATACTTTACAGCTTTTTGGATACCTCAACACCAAGAAATACTTTTCAAAGACCATTTCAGAGCAAGTTACTTTCTTAATGTCCCTTCTAAACCTATTTTACAAGTTGAAGTGCTTATCTTTTTCACCCACAACTATACTTTACAGCTTTTTGTATATCTCAGCACCAAGAAATACTTTTCAAAGACCATTTCAGAGCAAGTTACTTTCTTAATGTTCCCTCCTAAACCCATTTTTAAAGTTGAAGTACTTATCTTTTTCACCCACAACTATACTTTACAGCTGTTTGGATGCCTCAACATCAAGAAATACTTTTCAAAGACAATTTCAGAGCAAGTTACTTTCTTAGTGTCCCTTCTAAACCTATTTTACAAGTTGAAGTACTTATCTTTTTCACCCACAACTATACTTTACAGCTTTTTGGATATCTCAACACCAAAAAATACTTTTCAAAGACCATTTGAGAGCAAGTTACTTTCTTAATTTCCCTCCTAAACCCATTTTGCAACTCGAAGTACATATCTTTTTCACCCACAACTATACTTTACAGCTTTTTGGATACCTCAACACCAAGAAATACTTTTCAAAGACCATTTCAGAGCAAGTTACTTTCTTAATGTCCCTCCTAAACCAATTTTCCAACTTGAAGTACTTATCTTTTTCACCCACAACTATACTTTACAGCTTTTTGGTTACCTCAACACCAAGAAATACTTTTCAAAGACCATTTCAGAGCAATTTACTTTCTTAATGTCCCTCCTAACCCTTTTTTCAACTTGAAGTACTTATCTTTTTCACCCACAACTATACTTTACAGCTTTTTGGATACCTCAACACCAAGAAATACTCTTCAAAGACCATTTCAGAGCAAGTTACTTTCTTAATGTCCCTTCTAAACCCATTTTCCAACTTGAAGAACTTATCTTTTTAACCCACAACTATACTTTACAGCTTATTGGTTACCTCAACACCAAGAAATACTTTTCAAAGACCATTTCAGAGCAAGTTACTTTCTTAATGTCCCTTCTAAACCCATTTTCCAACTTGAAGTACTTATCTTTTTCACCACAACTATACTTTACAGCTTTTTGGATACCTCAACACCAAGAAATAATTTTCAAAGACCATTTCAGAGCAAGTTACTTTCTGAATGTCCCTCCTAAACCCATTTTCCAACTTGAAGTACTTATCTTTTTCACCCACAACTATACCTTACAGCTTTTTGGATACCTCAACACCAAGAAATACTTTTCAAAGACCATTTCAGAGCAAGTTACTTTCTTAATGTCCCTCCTAAACCCATTTTCCAACTTGAAGTACTTATCTTTTTCACACACAACTATACTTTACAGCTTTTTGGATACCTCAACACCAAGAAATACTTTTCAAAGACCATTTCAGAGCAAGTTACTTTCTTAATATCCCTCCTTAACCCATTTTCAAACTTGAAGTACTTATCTTTTTCACCCACAACTATACTTTACAGCTTTTGAATACCTCAACACCAAGAAATACTTTTCAAAGACCATTTCAGAGCAAGTTACTTTCTTAATGTCCCTCCTAAACCCATTTTCCAACTTGAAGTACTTATCTTTTTCATCCACAACTATACTTTACAGCTTTTTGGATACCTCAACACCAAGAAATACTTTTCAAAGACCATTTCAGAGCAAGTTACTTTCTTAATGTCCATTCTAAACCCATTTTCCAACTTGAAGTACTTATCTTTTTCACCCACAACTATACTTTACAGCTTTTTGGTTACCTCAACACCAAGAAACACTTTTCAAAGACCATTTCAGAGCAAGTTACTTTCTTAATGTTCCCTCCTAAACCCATTTTACAAGTTTAAGTACTTATCTTTTTCACCCACAACTATACTTTACAGCTTTTTGGATATCTCAACACCAAGAAATACTTTTCAAAGACCATTTCAGAGCAAGTTACTTTCTTAATTTCCCTCCTAAACCCATTTTTCAACTTGAAGTACTTATCTTTTTCACCCACAACTATACTTTACAGCTTTTTGGATACCTCAACACCAAGAAATACTTTTCAAAGACCATTTCAGAGCAAGTTACTTTCTTAATGTCCCTTCTAAACCTATTTTACAAGTTGAAGTACTTATCTTTTTCACCCACAACTATACTTTACAGATTTTTGGATATCTCAGCACCAAGAAATACTTTTCAAAGACCATTTCAGAGCAAGTTACTTTCTTAATGTCCCTTCTAAACCTATTTTACAAGTTGAAGTACTTATCTTTTTCACCCACAACTATACTTTACAGCTTTTTGGATACCTCAACACCAAGAAATAATTTTCAAAGACCATTTCAGAGCAAGTTACTTTCTTAATGTCCCTCCTAAACCCATTTTCCAACTTGAAGTACTTATCTTTTTCACCCACAACTATACTTTACAGCTTTTTGGATACCTCAACACCAAGAAATACTTTTCAAAAGACATTTCAGAGCAAGTTGCTTTCTTAATGTCCCTCCTAAACCCATTTTCCAACTTGAAGTACTTATCTTTTTCACCCACAACTATACTTTACAGCTTTTTGGATACCTCAACACCAAGAAATACTTTTCAAAGACCATTTCAGAGCAAGTTACTTTCTTAATGTCCCTCCTAAACCCATTTTCCAACTTGAATTACTTATCTTTTTCACCCACAACTATACTTTACAGCTTTTTGGATACCTCAACACCAAGAAATACTTTTCAATGACCATTTCAGAGCAAGTTACTTTCTTAATATCCCTCCTAAACCCATTTTCCAACTTGAAGTACTTATCTTTTTCACCCACAACTATACTTTACAGCTTTTGAATACCTCAACACCAAGAAATACTTTTCAAAGACCATTTCAGAGCAAGTTACTTTCTTAATGTCCCTTTAAAACCCATTTTCCAACTTGAAGTACTTATCTTTTTCATCCACAACTATACTTTACAGCTTTTTGGATACCTCAAAACCAAGAAATACTTTTCAAAGACCATTTCAGAGCAAGTTACTTTCTTAATGTCCATTCTAAACCCATTTTCCAACTTGAAGTACTTATCTTTTTCACCCGCAACTATACTTTACAGCTTTTTGGTTACCTCAACACCAAGAAACACTTTTCAAAGACCATTTCAGAGCAAGTTACTTTCTTAATGTTCCCTCCTAAACCCATTTTACAAGTTGAAGTACTTATCTTTTTCACCCACAACTATACTTTACAGCTTTTTGGATATCTCAACACCAAGAAATACTTTTCAAAGACCATTTCAGAGCAATTTACTTTCTTAATTTCCCTCCTAAACCCATTTTTCAACTTGAAGTACTTATCTTTTTCACCCACAACTATACTTTACAGCTTTTTGGATACCTCAACACCAAGAAATACTTTTCAAAGACCATTTCAGAGCAAGTTACTTTCTTAATGTCCCTTCTAAACCTATTTTACAAGTTGAAGTGCTTATCTTTTTCACCCACAACTATACTTTACAGCTTTTTGTATATCTCAGCACCAAGAAATACTTTTCAAAGACCATTTCAGAGCAAGTTACTTTCTTAATGTTCCCTCCTAAACCCATTTTTAAAGTTGAAGTACTTATCTTTTTCACCCACAACTATACTTTACAGCTTTTTGGTTACCTCAACACCAAGAAATACTTTTCAAACACCATTTCAGAGCAAGTTACTTTCTTAGTGTCCCTCCTAAACCCTTTTTTCAACTTGAAGTACTTATCTTTTTCACCCACAACTATACTTTACAGCTTTTTGGATACCTCAACACCAAGAAATACTCTTCAAAGACCATTTCAGAGCAAGTTACTTTCTTAATGTCCCTTCTAAATCCATTTTCCAACTTGAAGAACTTATCTTTTTAACCCACAACTATACTTCACAGCTTTTTGGTTACCTCAACACCAAGAAATACTTTTCAAAGACCATTTCAGAGCAAGTTACTTTCTTAATGTCCCTTCTAAACCCATTTTCCAACTTGAAGTACTTATCTTTTTCACCACAACTATACTTTACAGCTTTTTGGATACCTCAACACCAAGAAATACTCTTCAAAGACCATTTCAGAGCAAGTTATTTTCTTAATGTCCCTTCTAAACCCATTTTCCAACTTGAAGAACTTATCTTTTTCACCCACAACTATAAAACCATTTTCCAACTTGAAGTACTTATCTTTTTCACCCACAACTATACTTTACAGCTTTTTGGTTACCTCAACACCAAGAAATACTTTTCCCGGAAGAAGAAAAGGCCCAAGACATAAAAACTTTAAAGTTCACTTCTAAATTTTTCCGTAGAAGATAGGAAAAGTTATACCATGATTGTGATTATTTTCTATGAAGATTAAAAGTTTCACTTTAATTCTAACTTTTCTTAAATTCAGTTCCAACCTTTCTCAAAGAGATGAAAAAATTTAAAGTTCTGTTCCAAATATTTCCCCGGAAGAAGAAAAGTTCAACTTCGATTCTGAATTTTCTCAATGAAAATGAAATAAGTTATTGATCAATTCCATTTTCTCAAAATATTATAAATTTTCCACTTCAATTCAGATTTTTCTCAAAGAGATGAAAAAATTTAAAATATTGGCCCAAATTTTTCTTAGAAGATAGAAAAGTTCAAGTTCTAATCTGAATTTTACCAAAGAACATAATTCAATTCTAATTTCTTCAGAGAAAATAAAAAAGATTCCACTTCAGTTTTAAGTTCACCAAGACATAAAAAATTTAAAGTTCAGTTCTAAATTTTCACATAGAAGATAGGAAAAGTTATACTATGATTGTGATTATTTTCCATGAAGATAAAAAGTTTCACTTTAATTCTAAATTTTCTGAAATTCATTTCCGACTTTTCACATAGAGATGAAAAAATTTTAAGTTCTGTTCCAAATTTTTCTTAGAAGATATAAAAGTTCAAGTTGTCTTCTGAATTTTACCAAAGAACACAATTCAATTCTAATTTCACCAGAGAAAATAAAAAGCTTCCACTTCAGTTTTAAGTTCACCAAGACATAAAAAATTTAAAGTTCAGTTCTAAATTTTTCCGTAGAAGATAGGAAAAGTTATACCATAATTGTGATTATTTTCTATGAAGATAAAAAGTTTCACTTTAATTCTAAATTTTCTTAAATTCAATTCCGGCTTTTCTCAAAGAGATGAAAAAATTTAAAGTTTTGTTCCAAATATTTTCCCGGAAGAAGAAAAGTTCAACTTCGATTCTGAATTTTCTTAATGAAAATGAAATAAGTTTTTTATCATTTCTATTTTTCCAAATAATATAAAAAGTTTCCACTTCAGTTCAGATTTTTCTCAAAGAGATGAAAAAATTTAAAATACTGTTCCAAATTTTTTGTAGAAGATAGAAAAGTTCAAGTTCTCTTCTGAATTTTACCAAAGAACACAATTCAATTCTAATTTCACCAGAGAAAATAAAAAGCTTCCACTTCAGTTTTAAGTTCACCAAGACATAAAAAATTTAAAGTTCAGTTCTAAATTTTTCCATAGAAGATAGGAAAAGTTATACCATGATTGTGATTATTTTCTATGAAGATAAATAGTTTCACCTTAATTCTAAATTTTCTTAAATTCAGTTCCGACCTTTCTCAAAGAGATGAAAAAATTTAAAGTTCTGTTCCAAATATTTTCCCGGAAGAAGAAAAGTTTAACTTCGATTCCGAATTTTCTTAATGAAAATGAAATAAATTATTGATCAATTCTATTTTCCCAAAATAATATAAAAATTTTCCACTTCAGTTCAGATTTTTCTCAAAGAGATGAAAAATTTGAAATACTTCCAAATTTTTGATAGAAGATAGAAAAGTTCTAGTTCTCTTCTGAATTTTACCAAAGAACAAAATTCAATTCTAATTTCTCCAGAGAAAATAAAAAGCTTCCACTTCAGTTTTAAGTTCACCAAGACATAAAAAATTTAAAGTTATGTTCTAAATTTTTCCGTAGAAGATAGGAAAGTTATACTATGATTGTGATTATTTTCCATGAAGATAAAAAGTTTCACTTTTATTCAAATTTTCTTAAATTCAGTTCCGACTTTTCACATAAAGATGAAAAAAATTTAAAGTTCTGTTCCAAATTTTTCATAGAAGATTGGAAAAGTTATACTTTGATCGTGAATATTCAAGTTCTCTTCTGAATTTTACCAAAGAACAAAATTCAATTCTAATTTTTCCAGAGAAAATAAAAAGCTTCCACTTCAGTTTTAAGTTCACCATGACATAAAAAATTTAAAGTTCAGTTCTAAATTTTTACATAGAAGATAGGAAAAGTTATACTATGATTTTGATTATTTCCTATGAAGATTAAAAGTTTCACTTCAATTTTAATTTTTCTCAAAGAAGTGAAGAAAAGTTCAACTCCGATTCTGAATTTTCTCAATGAAAATGAAATAAGTTATTGATCATTTCTATTTTCCCAAAATAATGTAAAAATTTTCAACTTCAGTTCAGATTTTTCTCAAACAGATGAAAAAATTTAAAATGCTGTTCCAAATTTTCCATAGAAGATAGAAATGTTCAAGTTCTCTTCTGAATTTTACCAAAGAACACAATTCAATTCTAATTTCTCCAGAGAAAATAAAAAGCTTCCACATCAGTTTTAAGTTCACCAAGACATAAAAAGTTTAAAGTTCAGTTCTAAATTTTTCCATAGAAGCTAGGAAAAGTTATACTATGATTGTGATTATTTTCCATGAAGATAAAAAGTTTCATTTTAATTCTAAATTTTCTTAAATTCAATTCCAACCTTTCTCAAAGAGATGAAAAAATTTAAAGTTCTGTTCCAAATATTTTCCCGGAAAAGAAAAGTTCAACTTCGATTCTGAATTTTCTCAATGAAAATGAAATAAGTTATTGATCATTTCTATTTTCCCAAAATAATGTAAAAATTTTCCACTTCAATTCAGATTTTTCTCAAAGAGATGACAAAATTTAAAATATTGTTCCAAATTTTTCATAGAAGATAGAAAAAGTTATACTTTGATTGTGATTATTCTTCATGAAGATATAGAGCTCCACTTTAATTCTAAGTTTTCTCGAAGAAGTGCAAAATGTACAAGTTCTCTTCTGAATTTTTTTAGAGAGGAGAAAAAAAATAGCTCAATTCTGAAATTTACCAATGAAAATGAAAAAGCTTCCATTTCAGTTCATAATTTCTCAAAGACATAAAAATTTAAAGTTCAATTCTAAATTTTTCCATAGAAGATAGGAATGGCTATACTATGATTGTGATTATTTACCATGAAGATAAAAAGTTTCACTCTATTTCTAATTTTTCTTAAATTCAGCTCATTCATCTAACCACCAAAAAAAATAGGTTAGGTTAGGTATAAATAAATATTAATAAATAATTAGAAACATTTCTCCATGTTCAAGTTAGGCTAGGTTAGGTTAACTTATCATGAGCGCTCATGATAAGCTAACCTAACCTAACTTAAACATGGTAAAAAGATTAAATTAGGTTAGGTTAGATTAAGTTAGGTCAGAATAAGTTAGGTTAGGTTAGGTTAGCCTACGTACGCGCGCGTACGTAGGCTAACCTAACCTAACTTAACCTGACCTAACTTAATCTAACCTAACCTAATTTAATCTTTTTACCATGTTTAAGTTAGGTTAGGTTAGCTTATCATGAGCGCTCATGATAAGTTAACCTAACCTAGCCTAACTTAAACATGGAAAAATGTTTCTAATTATTTATTAATATTTATTTATGCCTAACCTAACCTAACCTATTGTTTTTGGTGGTTAGATGAATGAACTGAATTTAAGAAAAATTAGAAATAGAGTGAAACTTTTTATCTTCATGGAAAATAATCACAATCATAGTATAACTTTTCCTATCTTCTATGGAAAAATTTAGAATTGAACTTTAAATTTTTATGTCTTTGAGAAATTATGAACTGAAATGGAAGCTTTTTCATTTTCATTGGTAAATTTCAGAATTGAGCTAACTTTTTTTCTCCTCTCTAAGAAAATTCAGAAGAGAACTTGTACATTTTGCACTTCTTCGAGAAAACTTAGAATTAAAGTGGGGCTCTATATCTTCATGAAGAATAATCACAATTAAAGTATAACTTTTTCTATCTTCTATGAAAAATTTGGAACAATATTTTAAATTTTGTCATCTCTTTGAGAAAAATCTGAACTGAAGTGGAAAATTTTATATTATTTTATGAAAATAGAATTGATCAATAACTTATTTCATTTTCATTGAGAAAATTCAGAATCGAAGTTGAACTTTTCTTTTCCGGGAAAATATTTGGAACAGAACTTTAAATTTTTTCATCTCTTTGAGAAAGGTCGGAATTGAATTTAAGAAAATTTAGAATTAAAATGAAACTTTTTATCTTCATGGAAAATAATCACAATCATAGTATAACTTTTCCTATCTTCTATGGAAAAATTTAGAACTGAACTTTAAATTTTTTATGTCTTGGTGAACTTAAAACTGATGTGGAAGCTTTTTATTTTCTCTGGAGAAATTAGAATTGAATTATGTTCTTTGGTAAAATTCAGAAGAGAACTTGAACTTTTCTATCTTCTATGGAAAATTTGGAACAGTATTTTAAATTTTTTCATCTGTTTGAGAAAAATCTGAACTGAAGTGGAAAATTTTTATATTATTTTGGGAAAATAGAAATGATCAATAACTTATTTCATTTTCATTGAGAAAATTCAGAATCGAAGTTGAACTTTTCTTCACTTCTTTGAGAAAAATTAAAAATTGAAGTGAAACTTTTAATCTTCATAGGAAATAATCAAAATCATAGTATAACTTTTCCTATCTTCTATGTAAAAATTTAGAACTGAACTTTAAATTTTTTATGTCATGGTGAACTTAAAACTGAAGTGGAAGCTTTTTATTTTCTCTGGAAAAATTAGAATTGAATTTTGTTCTTTGGTAAAATTCAGAAGAGAACTTGAATATTCACGATCAAAGTATAACTTTTCCAATCTTCTATGAAAAATTTGGAACAGAACTTTAAATTTTTTTCATCTTTATGTGAAAAGTCGGAACTGAATTTAAGAAAATTTGAATAAAAGTGAAACTTTTTATCTTCATGGAAAATAATCACAATCATAGTATAGCTTTCCTATCTTCTACGGAAAAATTTAGATTAGAACTTTAAATTTTTTATGTCTTGGTGAACTTAAAAATGAAGTGGAAGCTTTTTATTTTCTCTGGAGAAATTAGAATTGAATTGTGTTCTTTGGTAAAATTCAGAAGAGAACTAGAACTTTTCTATCTTCTATCAAAAATTTGGAAGTATTTCAAATTTTTCATCTCTTTGAGAAAAATCTTAACTGAAGTGGAAAATTTTTATATTATTTTGGGAAAATCGAATTGATCAATAATTTATTTCATTTTCATTAAGAAAATTCGGAATCGAAGTTAAACTTTTCTTCTTCCGGGAAAATATTTGGAACAGAACTTTAAATTTTTTCATCTCTTTGAGAAAGGTCGGAACTGAATTTAAGAAAATTTAGAATTAAGGTGAAACTTTTTATCTTCATAGAAAATAATCACAATCATGGTATAACTTTTCCTATCTTCTACGGAAAAATTTAGAACTGAACTTTAAATTTTTTATGTCTTGGTGAACTTAAAACTGAAGTGGAAGCTTTTTATTTTCTCTGGTGAAATTAGAATTGAATTGTGTTCTTTGGTAAAATTCAGAAGAGAACTTGAACTTTTCTATCTTCTACGAAAAATTTGGAACTGTATTTTAAATTTTTTCATCTCTTTGAGAAAAATCTGAACTGAAGTGGAAACTTTTTATATTATTTGGAAAAATAGAAATGATCAATAACTTACTTCATTTTCATTAAGAAAATTCGGAATCGAAGTTAAACTTTTCTTCTTCCGGGAAAATATTTGGAACAGAACTTTAAATTTTTTCATCTCTTTGAGAAAAGCCGGAATTGAATTTAAGAAAATTTAGAATTAAATTGAAACTTTTTATCTTCATAGAAAATAATCACAATCATGGTATAACTTTTCCTATCTTCTACGGAAAAATTTAGAACTGAACTTTAAATTTTTTATGTCTTGGTGAACTTAAAGCTGAAGTGGAAGCTTTTAATTTTCTCTGGTGAAATTTGAAATTGAATTGTGTTCTTTGGTAAAATTCAGAAGAGAACTTGAACTTTTCTATCTTCTAAGAAAAATTTGGAACAGAACTTTAAAATTTTTCATCTCTATGTGAAAAGTCAGAACTGAATTTAAGAAAATTTAGAATTAAAGTGAAACTTTTTATCTTCATGGAAAATAATCGTAATCATAGTATAACTTTTCCTATTTTCTATGTAAAAATTTAGAACTGAACTTTAAATTTTTTATGTCTTGGTGAACTTAAAACTGAAGTGGAAGCTTTTTATTTTCTCTGGAGAAATTAGAATTGAATTATGTTCTTTGGTAAAATTCAGATTGGAACTTGAACTTTACTATCTTCTAAGAAAAATTTGGAACAATATTTTTAATTTTTTCATCTCTTTGAGAAAAATCTGAATTGAAGTGGAAAATTTTATAATATTTTGAGAAAATAGAATTGATCAATAACTTATTTCATTTTCATTGAGAAAATTCAGAATCGAAGTTGAACTTTTCTTCTTCCGGGGAAATATTTGGAACAGAACTTTAAATTTTTTCATCTCTTTGAGAAAGGTTGGAACTGAACTTAAGAAAATTTAGAATTAAAGTGAAACTTTTTATCTTCATAGAAAATAATCACAATCATGGTATAGCTTTTCCTATCTTCTACAGAAAAATTTAGAAGTGAACTTTAAATTTTTTATGTCTTGGGCCTTTTCTTCTTCCGGGAAAAGTATTTCTTGGTGTTGAGGTAACCAAAAAGCTGTAAAGTATAGTTGTGGGTGAAAAAGATAAGTACTTCAAGTTGGAAAATGGGTTTAGGAGGGACATTAAGAAAGTAACTTGCTCTGAAATGGTCTTTGAAAAGTATTTCTTGGTGTTGAGATATCCAAAAAGCTGTAAAGTATAGCTGTGGGTGAAAAAGATAAGTACTTCAACTTGTAAAATGGGTTTAGGAGGGAACATTAAGAAAGTAACTTGCTCTGAAATGGTCTTTGAAAAGTATTTCTTGGTGTTGAGGTAACCAAAAAGCTGTAAATTATAGTTGTGGGTGAAAAAGATAAGTACTTCAAGTTGGAAAATGGGTTTAGAATGGACATTAAGAAAGTAACTTGCTCTGAAATGGTCTTTGAAAAGTATTTCTTGGAGTTGAGGTATCCAAAAAGCTGTAAAGTATAGTTGTGGATGAAAAAGATAAGTACTTCAAGTTGGAAAATGGGTTTAGGAGGGACATTAAGAAAGTAACTTGCTCTGAAATGGTCTTTGAAAAGTATTTCTTTGTGTTGAGGTATCCAAAAAGCTGTAAAGCATAGTTGTGGGTGAAAAAGATAAGCACTTCAAGTTGGAAAATGGGTTTAGGAGGGACATTAAGAAAGTAACTTGCTCTGAATTGTCTTTTGAAAAGTATTTCTTGGTGTTGAGGTATCCAAAAAGCTGTAAAGTATAGTTGTGGGTGAAAAAGATAAGTACTTCAAGTTAGAAAATGGGTTTAGGAGGGACATTAAGAAAGGAACTTGCTCTGAAACGGTCTTTGAAAAGTATTTCTTGGTGTTGAGGTATCCAAAAAGCTGTAAAGTATAGTTGTGGGTGAAAAAGATAAGTACTTCAAGTTTGAAAATGGGTTTAGGAGGGACATTAAGAAAGTAACTTGCTCTGAAATGGTCTTTGAAAAGTATTTCTTTGTGTTGAGGTATCCAAAAAGCTGTAAAGTATAGTTGTGGGTGAAAAAGATAAGTACTTCAAGTTGAAAAAAGGTTTAGGAGGGACATTAAGAAAGTAACTTGCTCTGAAATGGTCTTTGAAAAGTATTTCTTGGTGTTGAGGTATCCAAAAAGCTGTAAAGTATAGTTGTGGGTGAAAAAGATATGTACTTCAAGTTGAAAAATGGGTTTAGGAGGGACATTAAGAAAGTAACTTGCTCTGAAATGGTCTTTGAAAAGAATTTCTTGGTGTTGAGGTATCCAAAAAGCTGTAAAGTATAGTTGTGGGTGAAAAAGATAAGTACTTCAACTTGTAAAATAGGTTTAGAAGGGACATTAAGAAAGTAACTTGCTCTGAAATGGTCCTTGAAAAGTATTTCCTTGTGATGAGGTATCCAAAAAGATGTAAAGTATAGTTGTGAATGAAAAAGATAAGTGCTTCATATTGGAAAATGGGTTTAGCAGGGACATTAAGAAAGTAACTTGCTCTGAAATGGTCTTTGAAAAGAATTTCTTGGTGTTGAGGTATCCAAAAAGCTGTAAAGCATAGTTGTGGGTGAAAAAGATAAGTACTTCAAGTTGGAAAATGGGTTTAGGATGGCAATAAGAAATCAGGAAATTATGAAAAAAAAATTTAGACGGGGTTACGTGCGCTATGGACCGTAAACCCTAATTTTTGTAAGAAAATTATAGAAAATACATTTCTCTACGTCAAATGTGAATCTTTGGCTAGAAAAAAGCTACGTGGAAATTTCATTCAAGGAATTACGAAAAAATTGTAAGTAACAAAAATGGCAGAAAATACCACTCTGGTGTAGTTTTTTCAAAAGATGTGTATTGAGGGAGGGAGATAACAGCCTTTTATTTCGGGGTTATTCACCTCTTGGATACACAATACAGAAATTTAATTCAGGAAATTATGAAAAAAAAAAATTAGACAGGGTTACGTGTGCGCACGTAACCCGTCTAATTTTTTTTTTAAGATATGACTTATGTGTTTATCGTTCCACTGCGTAAAAAATACTGATTTAATGCATGCAATAGACTAGGTAATGTCGATAACCGGTCATAGAATACCAGTTGGAAAGCCACATCGTGTCTCTGACCAATCATAGAGCACAATTGTTAGAACCGTAAGCATATTTTGACATTTTAAGATACATACAAAAAGAAAAAAATCAATAAAGTTGAAAAATTTCGAAGTTTTAAAAAAATAGTTTGTTTTTATTAAAAAAAAATATTGAATTATTAGTTCAGATTTTACAGAAATAGTTTTATTTTTCGATCCTAAAAAGGAATTAAGTTTTACATTTGAACCAGAGAATTGTATTTTCCATAATTTTCTTGCAAAAAACTAGAGTCTACGGTCAAAAACCCTTATTAGCTCAGATTTTACAGAAATAGTTTGTTTTTTCGATCCTAAAAAGGACTTAAGTTTCACATTTGAACCAGAGAATTGTATTTTCCATAATTTTCTTACAAAAAACTATAGTTTACGGTCAAAAACCCTTATTAGCTCAGATTTTACGGAAATAGTTTATTTTTTCGATCCTAAAAAGGACTTAAGTTTCACATTTGAACCAGAGAATTGTATTTTCCATAATTTTCTTGCAAAAAACTAGAGTTTACGGTCAAAAACCCTAATTAGCTCAGATTCCCCCAAAAAAATTACTTTTCAGACATTTCTTGTTAAAACTTTATTTTCAACTAATTCATCCGGGTTTTCGAAAGTGATTCATGCCAGAGTACAGCACTATAACTAGTCTAAGATATCCACTCTGTCATCGCCCCCACCCACCAAAAAAATACTTTTCTTATATTTCTTGTTAAAACTTTATTTTCAACTAATTCATTTGGATTTTTCACTAGCGATTCGTACCACAGTACAGCACTATCACTAGTCTAAGACAACCACTCTGTCATCGCCCAATCCCCCAAAAAAATACTTTTCAGACATTTCTTGTTAAAACTTTATTTTCAACTAATTCATCCGGGTTTTTCACAAGCAATTCGTACCACAGAACAGCACTATAACTAGTCTAAGACATCCACTCTGTCATCGCCCCCACCCCCCAAAAAAATACTTTTCAGACATTTCTTGTTAAAACTTTATTTTCAACTAATTCATCCGGGTTTTCGAAAGCAATTCATGCCAGAGTACAGCACTATAACTAGTCTAAGACATCCACTCTGTCATCGCCCCCACCCCCCAAAAAAATACTTTTCAGACATTTCTTGTTAAAACTTTATTTTCAACTAATTCATTTGGGTTTTTCTCAAGCAATTCGTACCACAGTACAGCACTATCACTAGTCTGAGACATCCAATCTGTCATCGCTCCATCCCCCAAAAAAATACTTTTCAGACATTTCTTGTTAAAAACTTTATTTTCAACTAATTCATCCGGGTTTTCGAAAGCAATTCATGCCAGAGTACAGCACTATAACTAGTCTAAGACATCCACTCTGTCATCGCCGCCACCCCCCAAAAAAATAATTTTCAGACAATTCTTGTTAAAACTTTATTTTCAACTAATTCATCCGGGTTTTCGAAAGCAATTAATGCCAGAATACAGCACTATAACTAGTCTAATACATCCACTCTGTCATCGCCCCCACCCCCCAAAAAAATACTTTTCAGACATTTCTTGTTAAAACTTTATTTTCAACTAATTCATTTGGGTTTTTCACAAGCAATTCGTACCACAGTACAGCACTATCACTAGTCTAAGACATCCACTCTGTCATCGCCCCATCCCCCCAAAAAATACTTTTCAGACATTTCTTGTTAAAACTTTATTTTCAACTAATTCATCCGGATTTTCGAAAGCAATTCATGCCAGAGTACACCACTATAACTAGTCTAAGACATCCACTCTGTCATCGCCCCCACCCCCCAAAAAAATACTTTTCAGACATTTCTTGTTAAAATTTTATTTTCAACTAATTCATTTGGGTTTTCACAAGCAATTCGTACCACAGTACAGCACTATCACTAGTCTAAGACATCCACTCTGTCATCGCCCCATCCCCCAAAAAAATACTTTTCAGACATTTCTTGTTAAAACTTTATTTTCAACTAATTCATCCGGGTTTTTCACAAGCAATTCGTACCACAGTACAGCACTATCACTAGTCTGAGACATCCAATCTGTCATCGCTCCATCCCCCATAAAAATACTTTTCAGACATTTCTTGTTAAAACTTTATTTTCAACTAATTCATTTGGGTTTTTCTCAAGCAATTCGTACCACAGTACAGCACTATCACTAGTCTGAGACATCCAATCTGTCATCGCTCCATCCCCCAAAAAAATACTTTTCAGACATTTCTTGTTAAAACTTTATTTTCAACTAATTCATCCGGGTTTTCGAAAGCAATTCATGCCAGAGTACAGCACTATAACTAGTCTAAGACATCCACTCTGTCATCGCCCCCACCCCCCAAAAAAATAATTTTCAGACAATTCTTGTTAAAACTTTATTTTCAACTAATTCATCCGGGTTTTCGAAAGCAATTAATGCCAGAATACAGCACTATAACTAGTCTAAGACATCCACTCTGTCATCGCCCCCACCCCCCAAAAAAATACTTTTCAGACATTTCTTGTTAAAACTTTATTTTCAACTAATTCATTTGGGTTTTTCACAAGCAATTCGTACCACAGTACAGCACTATCACTAGTCTACGACATCCACTCTGTCATCGTCCCATCCCCCCAAAAAATACTTTTCAGAAATTTCTTGTTAAAACTTTATTTTCAACTAATTCATCCGGATTTTCGAAAGCAATTCATGCCAGAGTACACCACTATAACTAGTCTAAGACATCCACTCTGTCATCGCCCCCACCCCCCAAAAAAATACTTTTCAGACATTTCTTGTTAAAATTTTATTTTCAACTAATTCATTTGGGTTTTCACAAGCAATTCGTACCACAGTAAAGCACTATCACTAGTCTAAGACATCCACTCTGTCATCGCCCCATCCCCCCAAAAAATACTTTTCAGACATTTCTTGTTAAAACTTTATTTTCAACTAATTCATCCGGGTTTTTCACAAGCAATTCGTACCACAGTACAGCACTATAACTAGTCTAAGACATCCACTCTGTCATCGCCCCCACCCCCCCAAAAAAATACTTTTTAGACAATTCTTGTTAAAACTTTATTTTCAACTAATTCATCCGGGTTTTTCACAAGCAATTCGTACCACAGTACAGCACTATAACTAGTCTAAGACATCCACTATGTCATCGCCCCCACCCCCCAAAAAAATACTTTTCAGACATTTCTTGTTAAAACTTTATTTTCAACTAATTCATCCGGGTTTTCGAAAGCAATTCGTACCAAAGTACAGCACTATCACTAGTCTGTGACATCCACTCTGTCATCGCTCCATCCCCCCAAAAAATACTTTTCAGACATTTCTTGTTAAAACTTTATTTTCAACTAATTCATCCGGATTTTCGAAAGCAATTCATGCCAGAGTACAGCATTATAACTAGTCTAAGACATCCACTCTGTCATCGCCCCCACCCCCTCAAAAAATACTTTTCAGACATTTCTGGTTAAAACTTTATTTTCAACTAATTCATTTGGGTTTTTCGAAAGCAATTCATGCCAGAGTACAGTACTATAACTAGTCTAAGACATCCACTCTGTCATCGCCCCCACCCCCCCCAAAAAACACTTTTCAGACTTTTCTTGTTAAAACTTTATTTTCAACTAATTCATTTGGGTTTTTCACAAGCAATTCGTACCACAGTACAGCACTATCACTAGTCTAAGACACCACTCTGTCATCGCCCCCACCCCCCCAAAAAATACTTTTCAGACATTTCTTGTTAAAACTTTATTTTCAACTAATTCATCCGGGTTTTTCACAAGCAATTCGTACCACAGTACAGCACTATAACTAGTCTAAGACATCCACTCTGTCATCGCCCCCACCCCCCCAAAAAATACTTTTCAGACATTTCTTGTTAAAAACTTTATTTTCAACTAATTCATTTGAGTTTTCGAAAGCAATTCATGCCAGAGTACAGCACTATCACTAGTCTAAGACATCCTCTCTGTCATCGCCCCCACCAAACAAAAAAATACTTTTCAGACATTTCTTGTTAAAACTTTATTTTCAACTAATTCATTTGGGTTTTCCTTGCGCAATTCAATGTAGGTTTTCATGTAGGTTTTCAATCTATTATACTCTTACTGTGGGTTTTCTTGTAGGTTTTCAATCTATTATACTTTTACTACTCCCAAGGCCAAAACAAAATTTGCACTTTACTGAAAAAATATAAATGTTTTTACTTTTATAACTTTAATAAATCAAATAATATTAACATTTGATTACTAAATATCGGTATATGTATATTAAACTGACAATGCATATTCATTTGTATTTTTCAGTAAAGTGCAAATTTTGTTCTGGCCTTGGGAGTGCATAGGGGTTTTGCGCCAAACTTATGTTAATTTCTGCTCGTTTTGAGTTTGACTCGGTTATTTATTGTAATTTCTGTTCCTTTTGGGTTCATCTATTTATCGATGCTGCTTTGGGGTAGTTTCACGCTTGGTAGATTATTTAATTTTATTTTTGCTAATCTTTTGCTTAATGGAGTTCTTTACTTTTCTTTGAAAAACTTATTTTGTGGAAAAAGTTGTTTTTAATTAATTTTTGTTTGTTTTATATTGATATAGTTTTTTCAGGGAAAAAACTATATCAATAATATACCAATAATATACCAAAAAACTAAAAAATGAGCCATTTGGTACCATGAAAGTACTATATAGTACTACAGAGATACTTTATAGTACTGTAAAGGTAAATATATACTAAAGAAAACTGATCTGTTTCTGTTGATCCGTGAATTATGCAGGTTTTGACATGAATTATGTTGGGTTTGACAAGATTTTTGAAGAAATTAAGTTTCAGGTGGGTGGGGGGGGCAAACTCAGGTCTGGGGGGGGGGAGGGCAAACCGGGGTCTGGGAAGGGCAGTTTGCGCCCTGGCAAGTTACACCCTGAGTATAATTGATTTTTTGTTTATTTTTAAAAGTTTCTACCTCATGAATAGGTAGAATATCTTGTAAATAAAAATTGGACTTGATGGAGACTAAAATCTATTATATAAATCATATACAACAACTTTCTATACAAACCTTATATGTCCCCAGGGCATAACTTACAACACTTGCATTGAGGGCTCTGAGGGGATTATCATCCTAAAATACCTAATTTCCAGAACTTTAAACTACGTTGAACAAAATGAATATCTCAAAATTTTGATTGGATGTGTTTGGGAAAATGGCGGGCGTGAGAGGGTTGTTAGTCACTATCCAATCACTTTCAACAATTAAAAAAGGCAATAACCGTTTCAATGTCTAATTGAATGAGCCCTTTTGAAGTTTCTACGACATCGCTTTCAATAAAAACTTTATATGCCCCAAGGATATAACTTACAACCCTTGCCCTGAGGGCTGTGGGGGGAGGGGTTTTCATCCTTAAAGCCCTAATTTCCAAAATTTTCAACTACGTTAAACAAAATTGCTATCTAAAAATTTTGATTGGATGTGTTTGGGGGAATGAAGGGCGTGGGGGGCTAGTTGCCTTCCAATCACTTTCGACAATTAAAAACGGCACTAGCCCTTTGAATTTCCAATCGAAGGAGCCCCGTTTGAAGTTTCTACGACAACGCCTTCTATAAAAACCTTTTATGCCCCCAGGGCATAACTTAAAACCCTCACCCTGAAGGTTGTGGGGGAGTTTCCTCCTCAAAATATATTTTCTATTTGGAAATCAACTACGCTGAACAAAATGACTATCTAAAAATTTTTATTGGATGTGTTTGGGGGAATGAAGGGCGTGGGGGGCTAGTTGCCTTCCAATCACTTTCGACAATTAAAAACGGCACTAGCCCTTTGAATTTTCAATCGAATGAGCCTGTTTTGAAGTTTCTACAAAAACACCTTCTATAAAAACCTTATATGCCCCCAGGGCATAATTTAAAACCCTTGCCTCGAGGGTTGTACGGGAGTGTTCTCCTCAAAAACATATTTTCTATCTGGAAATCAACTTCGCTGAACAAAATGGCTATTTCAAAATTTTGATTGGATGTGTTTGGGGGAATGATGGGCGTGAGGGGGGGGGGGCTAGTTGCCATCCAATCACTTTCAACTATTAAAAAGGGCACTAGCCCTTTGAATTTCCAATCGAATGAGCCTGTTTTGAAGTTTCTACGACAACGCCTTCTATAAAAACCTTATATGCCCCCGGGCATAACTTAAAACCCTTGCCCCTAGCATTGTGGGGGAGTGTCCTCCTCAAAAAGATATTTTCTATCTGGAAATCAATTACGCTGAACAAAATGGCTTTCTCAAAATTTTGACAAAATTGGATATGTTTGGGGGAATGATAGGGCGTGGGGAGGATTGTTGCCCTCCAATCACTTTTGACTATTAAAAAGGGCACTAGCCCTTTAATTTCCAATCGAATAAGCCTTTTTTGAAGTTTCTACGACAACGCCTTCTATAAAAGCCTTATATACCCCCAGGGCATAACTTTAAACCCTTGCCCCGAGGGTTTTGGGGGAATGTTCTCCTCGAAAAGATATTTTTTATCTGGAAATCAACTACGCTGAACAAAATGGCTTTCTCAAAATTTTGATTGGATGTGTTTGGGGGAATGACGCGCGTGGGGGGGGGGGGCTAGTTGCCCTCCAATCACTTTCGACTATTAAAAAGGGCAGTAGCCACTCCAATTTCCGATCGAATGATCCCTTTTCGAAGTTTCTACGACAACTCCTTCGATACGAAGTGCCTGGGTATGGAAAAAAAAAAAAAAAACACATTGTGCCCACATCGTTCTTTACTTAGGCAGCGCTAGCGCGCTGCCTATGATAAAACTCTGAAATCTATACATATCACTACAAAAAGCATTATCAGTGATGCTTTTACCAATAATACTACTATTACTAAACAACTCCAACTGCTACTTCAATTGCAACAGCTTGTGTGGCTTAGAGTATTAGTGGCCATTCACACTGGGCTTAGTCGTAGTCGTAGTCACGACTACGACTTGGTAGAAACTTCCCGTAATGGAAAAACCTCTTTGAAAGGTTGATGACCAGCTGTCACTGTTGTCACACAGCATAAGGTTTTTGAACCAAAAAATGTGTTGTTGATCTTAAAAGCCTGTTTGGACATTAGACATTTAAATTTGCAAAAAACTACATTATCTACGTTTAAATTTGCAAAACTATACGACATCATTGACATCGACATCAGTGTCGTACATCATTGACAATGTTGTTTGAATTTACATAAGTAAACAATAGACCTGCGTCTCGGATAATTTACTGAGGGCTTGCAATGGCTCCTAGTGCAAAAGTAATAGGGCTATTGTCGGGAACCTTATAGCAGTACTGTTGGCAAGGAAGATTTTTGTGAAAAAAGTGGTTGTACAAACTTCGATGGAGGTTCATTGGATTGAACTATTTAAATGGCACAAACCCCTTCAATGTTCAATGGAATGAATTCCTTTCAAAGTTTCTAGGACAACTTCTTTCCTGCGAAGGACCCTGGTCTAAAAAATAAATAATATTTATTTTGCTGCCTATGTTAATCTGTTTTCCGATAAAGTGATTTTTGATTCATTTTGATGAACAAATATATAGAAGCTTGTCACTATGTCCACGTTTGATGAAATTAAGCTTCCTGGACAAATATTTTGACAGTGGATTGGACCTCCACTTTTTCAGCAAATTCTCAACTTCTACTTTTATGATGTAAAGCAATATTTTTCCTGATATTGACTAACTTATTTTAAATGTATCATGGATTTCAGAGTTTTCGGTCAGTTTTAGAACTTCAGCACTGCCGTGGATCTTTCTTTAGGTTTTTATAAGGACAGATATGTAATGCCGTTAAGAAATAATTTTACTGCTCAACTTTTATGTCTTTCGATTCTTAACAACAAATTTTGGAAAACTCATTAAATTCTTCGTTCGTATGCACATCAACAAAATATGGTGCATCTCGCCCAGCAGTAGCGATTGGAACAATCGTCTTCTATAGAAGTCTTCCTTCACTTTGGACAATCACAAATGAAACAAAAATCCCAAAGGGCATCTATATTTCCTGTTTCTCTGTAATTATAAATTACGTTATCAGCAGCTTATTAGCGAATGCCAGAAACACAGAAAAAATACATTTGTTTTCAATTGGTTAAGGAAAAAATGTTTTGCATGATTTCCGCTTTACTAAATAAGATTTTGTACTTTTGTACATTGTGTATTTGTACAATGTATATTTCGTACATTGTAGCTTGAAAACTTTATAGTTGTTCGGGACCGTTTTTAAATTTCAGTTATTTTCCAATTTCAATTCAGTTTCAATTTCAGTTGTTTTTTCAGTTTAAATAACTCATTTTATTGTGTTTTATTTAATTTGTAAACGCAGTATGTTGTGTACGGCTTTTAGATATAGAGCCGAAATGCTTTTAAGGTCTAAACAAAATTCCACTTTTTTAGTTAAATTCCTTGTTGTTTGCAATCATTTGATATTTGGTCTTTAAGCCTCTACAACGAGATTCTCTGGTTGTTTCGGTCTTTAGGGAACGGGGATGCTTCAAAGGCTGTATTTTAATCCCAAATTATACAAACTCTCATTGAACCTTCACATAAACACCAAATTAGTTCTAAGGAAGAGACGATGGAAGGGCGGGAGTAAAAATTGATATGTAATCCTAGGGCCGTATCCAGAACTTTTGTTTTGAAGGTTATTTATATCGGAAGGGGGGGGGGGATAAACGTATCTAAAATTGAATATTTAATTTCTCTTAATTTTTGGAAGACTTCTGGTCTACGCTGCTATTATGAAAACAAGTAGTAACATTACACCCCAAATGAGCAAAATTTATTTTGCATAGGACGGGACTGTCTCTTCCTCATCCTAGCCACCACTTCGTGGTCGCAGAATTCGGAGGGAGCTCATTACATCAGAAATTTATAGTTAGTCCTTTCTTTATAAATCAAAAGCGAATGGAGACCAACCAGCCACGGGAGAGGATCTAACGGGTTTTATATTCTTTTTTTTATTGGGGAGGTGGTAAACTTCGGCTTTGTTAGTATTGTTTCTTTGTCAGTATTGTCATAGCAAAGACACAGTGAAAAATTTTGTAGAAGCCTTTTGGAATTGTAAATCTTGACCTTTGGTTAAATTATTTTGGTAGCACTTTGTACTATATGCTGTATTTAGGCTGAAAAAGCGAAGTTGACCATATAAAATTCTACATGATCGAATTTTCCATTTGAGTTTTAAGAGAGTTTTAAACCACGTATTCTTCGTTAATTCTTAATTTATACAATCCTTGCAAATTTTTAATTCTTCAAAAAACAAGGGTGGTTACCAAGGGGATATTTCTAGTACCTCAAAAGACCCTAATGTGAGGTTTTACCAAGATCTTCACTTTTTAAACAGTCTACTCAAAGATCACTCTGCCTGCATATATACTGCGTTTTGTTTTTTACGCTGGCCATGTGAAATACATCTTTTTCCTAACAGGACAATTTTTCCTTTTCACACTGAAATCTTTTATATCTTCAGATATTTGAAAAAAAGAATAGTGAAAAAAAAACTTAAACTTATAGTTTAGCTGTGAAATTGATTTCCGTTTTTCTAGTACTCAATTTCAACTGAATAACATGAATAAGCTCGAATAGAACTGTTTATCAAAAGATAATCTTATCAAATAGACGTTTATAACAAACTGCAAGTAAAGGTTAATTCGGGCCAATATTTACCAAAAAAAGGAATTTTGATGATAATAGACACATCAAAAGAATTGGCTATTTATATTGCTTCTAAATATATTAAATTCATTCAGTTTGTGATTACCTAACGAAAGAATAAAAATCTGAGTGAATTTGACTTAATGAAAAAAAATTAACCCCCTCCCCTTTCCAAAAAGGGATCTTAATGAAAATCGATCTGAAGAAAGAGTGTGGACTCAATTTTTGTTTTGTTTTTGTTTTACTCTCAGGAGTGATCGTAAAAGCAAGTAATCTTCAGCAAAAATTTCTTTATTAGATACACTCTTTCCAAGAAGCCTACCATAGAGCTTTCAAGTTGCAATCTACAAAATACAGTACTCATGCTCTTACTATCATGAGCGCCCGTAGCTTCTTCTCTAGGGGGAGGGGGCAGCCAAATCTGTGACGAAGGGCGGGGGCTGAAGTTATATTGGCAGTTCACAAATCCTTACATTACCAGCAAGCTCTGTCATACCTATGAAATCTCTTAATAAGTAGTCACCAAAGATCATGAATCCTAAATAAGTTCTAGCATTAATCAATCCTCTTGGATTAGAGCTAAATGCTTCCAAGACATTATGAATAATTGTTTCTTGTTTGAATTTTATTCTGTCATTCCAGCTGTTTATTTCCAGCTTTTTCAACCACCTACCTTTCATCAACTGCTTTTTTAGCCATCTGCCATTTCTCAACTGCTTTTTCAACCATCTGTTTTTTCAGCCATAACTAGTTTAAATTTGTCAGCCATATCTGGTTTACATTCTAGGGGGGGGGGTCAGCCGCTCCCTTCTGCTCCCTTCCGTACTCCCATGCTTATTATTGAATATAAGCTAAAGTATCACTATTAAAAGGGTGTAAGTGCAGTTAAGTATGAGAAATAAAAAAGCTTAGCTAGAAACAATTATTATTTTCAGAAAAGTGCAGAATGTTCTGGTGAGTTTGACAAGGTTCGTTAACAAGGTTCATTTGACAAGGTTCGTTTGACAAGGTAGTTTTTGTTACTTTTTGTGTTTATTTATTTATTGTGTTTTATTTGACTTCGACTTTATTGAATTTTAACACAAAAATAAAACACAACTCCGGGTACTGATTAATGATCCCTAGGGCCTAAATGTAGCCTCTAGAGACCGTTGAGTATTCATATATAATATATCACTTATTATTGACAGAGCAACAAAGTGTTAAATACTGAAACAGAAAGAATACAAAAAAGGCACTGGCAAATACTGAAAAAAGGCAGGTACCTTTTTGCCCCTTTAACAAAAAACTAAAGTTTAAATCTTTGTCACAGACTGAGCAATACCTCACTGTGCTGTGGAAACCTGCTTTTCATTAGGATCTATGACATGCTTTATGCGGTTCTTCTCGCATGTATATCGGCTACTAAACAAGTACCAAACGGAAAGACTGAAAAGGCACTAAAGTATATTGAAAATGGCACTACAGAAAAAGAAGAATCCTCCTAAACATTATTCATTTGTACTAGTAGATAAAAGATGTTTTTTTTTTAATTGTATCGAAATGACTGAGGTGAAACAGAATCTTTTATTTTCAGTGGAATATTGTTCCGTAATTTCACTCTAACGTATTTTACAGAAAAAAGCTGCTCTTTGTGTATGACATATATCTTTAAATACAGATAATAATCTGTTTTTAAATACAGATTATTATTATTATTGCTATCAGAGATACGAGAAAAATGTGTATATGAACCCAGTGGATAAGCATGCTAATATGACAATCAAACAGTTCGTCGTAACAAACTGTAAGTAAGGAGCGACCCGGCTCAATAGTAACCGAAACTCTTAAAAACTGAGTTTTGATACCAATAGATACGTAAAAAGAATTTGAATTTTATGTTGATTTCAAATTTATAAGGTTTATCAAGTTTAGTCTCATCAATGAAAAGTTACGTGCACGAGAAAATTTGCCTTATATTCAAAATAAAGGGAAAACACCACTTAAAAGTCAAAGAATCTTAATGAAACTCACACCATCAGATTCAGCGTATCAGAAAACCCAACTGTAGAAGTTTCAAGCTCTTATTTGCAAAAATGTGGAATTTTGTGTTTTTTTGCCAAAAGAAAGATCATGGATGCGTGTTTATTTGTTTTTTTTTCATTCCCTAGGGGTGATCCTATTGACCCAGTGGTCCTAGAATATCGCAGAGGTTTCTTTCAAACAGAACTTAAATGTTCTAGTGCACTTTTTATGTGACCAAAAAACGGAAGGCAAATAGGCCCCCTCCCACGCTCATTTTCTCCCAAAGTCATGCGATCAAAATTCTGAGATATTCATTTTGTTCAGCATGGTCAAAAATATAATAAGTATATCTTTGAGGATGACTTAATCCACCACGGTCCCTGGGGGAAGGGGGCTGCAAGCTATGAACTTTACACAATGTTTGCATATAGTATTGCTTATTGGGAAGTATACAGACGTTTTCAGGGGGGACGTTTTTTGGTAGTGGAGGGGAGGGGGTGAGACGGGTCTTACGTCGGATGATCTTTACATGGGGGCAGGGACATTACTATGAAGGGGGCACCTGATTTACCAGCGCTATTTAAAAAAAGGATCAGAACTTAAGTTAAAAATAACAAGTTTTTCAACTAATAGTAAGGAGCAACATAAAAACTTAAAATGAACATATATTATTACATATATGATTGAGTTTGCCCCCTAGTAAATGCTCGCTCTCTACGCTAAAGTTTTTTTTTAGTACTTTCATAAGAGCTATATATTCTAATTAGCGGCCTTTGTGATTAAGGGGTCATTTTTGAAGAACTGGAACAAAATTCAAACTTTATGGTAAAGATTGAGGTATTGAGTAGGGTGCGAAACCCACAATATAAGTATAAAAAATGCATGAATATAGAAGTTCGTTACACAAGTTAATTCGTGTGTTACAAAATATTTGTTACTAATAAAAACGTTCGTAAGTAAAATTAAAAAACTTTCGAGAAGCTATTTAACCAAAAAAGTAAAATTAATATGCACATTTCGTCTTAATTATTTATGTATGGCGAGCCAAAAACAAAACTTGCAGCAATTCAAAAACGTTCAGAAATTAAGTTAAAATAACAAGTTTTTTTTAACTTAAAGTAAGGAGCAACATCAAAACTTAAAACGAGCAGATATTATTATGTATACGATTGAATTTGCTCCCTAGTCAAGGCCTCGCTCTTTACGCTAAAGTTTTTTTTAGTACTTTCATAAGAGCTATATATTCTAATTAACGGCCTTTGTGATTAAGGGGTCATTTTTGAAGAATTGGAACAAAATTTGAACATTAGCGTAAAGAGCGAGTTATTGACTAGGGTGCGAACCCCATAGTATACGCATTAAAAATGCATGACTATAGAAGTTCGTTACGTAAGTTAATTCGTGTGTTACAACATATTTGTTACTAATAAAAACGTTCGTAAGTAAAATTAAAAAACTTTCGAGAAGCTATTTAACCAAAAAAAGTAAAATTAATATGCAAATTTTGTTTTAATTATTCATGTACGGTGAGCCAAAATCAAAACCTGCATTAATTCAAAAACTTTTAAAAATAAAACAAAAATAACAAGTTTTTTTAACTGGAAGTAAGGAGCGACATTAATACGAACAGAAATTATTCAGTATATGAAAGGGCCTGTCTCCTCTTCAACGCCTCACTCTTTACGCTAATGTTTGACTCTCTCTCACAACTCCATTTTTTAAAACAATAAAAACTTTTGTATTTATATTTTGTGGATTGCAGCTTGAAAGCTTTATATTTGTTTTGGACTGCTGTAGTTTTTGAAGATCGAAGCAAAATTACACTTTTTTTTTTAGCTAAATTCCCTGTTGTTTTACAATTCCAATCGTTTGATATACGGTCTTTAAACATCTACAACGAGATTCTCTGGTTGTTTCGGTAGTTATGGAGGAATGCCTAAGGCCTTAAAGGTTGCATTTTAATGCCAAATCATACCAACTCTCTTTGCACCTTCAAATAAATACCAAATTAGTTCTAATTGAGAGACGAGGGAAGGGTGGGAGTAGAAATTGATATATAATCCCAGGGGCGTCTCCAGGACTTTTTGGGGTTATTTACATCATGAGGGGGGAGGGGGTGTAAAAAGTATCTAAAATTATATATATATATTTAATCCCTCTTTATTTTTGGAATATTTCGGGTCTATGCTGTTATTATGAAAATAAATAGTAACATTAAACCCCAAAAGAGCAAAATTTATTTTGCAACCGAGGGGACTGCCTCTTTTTCATCTCCACCTCCACTTCATGATCGCAAGAATTTCGGAAGGAGCTGATTACATCAGCAATTAATAATTAGTCCTTTTTTTATAAATCAAAAGTGATTGGAGATCAACCAGCCGCAGGAGGGGTTTAACGGGGCTTATTTTCTTTTTTTGGGGGGAAGGTTGTAAATTTCAGCTTCTCTTAATTTTGAGACTTGACCAAGGATTTCACATATTTTATATGAGTTTGAGTTCAAAGTAAATCCAAATAAGTTGTGACCAATTATCTTATATTTAAATAAATAGGAAGTGACTTCCAAATAGCCAAAAATTAGTGACCTTGTTTCACATATTAATCTAATTTTGAGTGAAGTTGATAAATCCGATATTCCCGGTATTGTTTCTTTGCATGTATTGTCACAGCCAAGACACAAGGAATAATTTTGTAAAAGCCTTTTGGAGTTACAATTCTTGACCTTAGGTGAAATAAAATTGAATTTCCAATCGAATGAGCCCTTTTTCGAGTTTCTACGACAAAGCTTTCAATAAAAACCTTAGATGGGCCAGGGCATAAATTACAACCTTTACCCTGAGGGCTATGGGGGAAGTCTCATCCCCTCACAACCCTTACCCTGAGGGCTGTGGGAGGGGATAAACGTATCTAAAATTGAATATTTGATTTTTTTTAGTTTTTAGAAGATTTCTGGTCTACGCTGTTATTATGAAAACAAATAGCAACGTTAAACCCTAAAAGAGCAAATTGATTTTGCATAGGAGGAGGGACTGCCTCTTCCTCCTCCTCACCACCACTTCATGGTCGCAGAATTTTTGGAGGGAGCTCATTACATAAGAAATTTATAGTTAGTTCTTTTTTTTATAAATCAAAAGCGATTGGAGACCAACCAGCCACGGGAGAGGATCTAACGGGTTTTATATTCTTTTTTGGGGGGAGGGGGGGGATAAACGTATATAAAATTGAATATTTAATTTCTCTTAGTTTTTGGAAGATTTCTGGTCTACGCTGTTATTATGAAAACAAGATGTAACATTAAACCCCAAATGAGCAAAATTTGTTTTGCATAGGAAGGGGACTGTCTCTTCCTCATCCTTGCCACAACTTCCTGGTCGCAGAATTTTTGGAGGGAGCTCATTACATTAGAAATTTATAGTTAGTCATGTCTATATAAATCAAAAGCGATTGGAGACCAACCAGCCACGGGTGAGGATCTAACGGGGTTTATATTCTTTTTTTTTTGGGGGGGGGGGGGTAAACTTCGGCTTTCAAAATAGCGGAAAATTAGTGACCTAGTTTCGTATATTAACCTAATTTTGAGTAAAGTTGATAAATCCCATATTGTCATTATTTGTTAGTATTGTTTCTTTGTCAGTATTGTCATAGCCAAGACACAGTGAATAATTTTGTAGAAGCCTTTTGGAATTGCAATTCATGACCTCTGGTTAAATTATTTTGGTAAGACTTTGTACTATATGTTGTATTTAGGCTGAAAAAGCAAAGTTGTCCATATAGAATTCTACATGATAGAATTTTCTATTTGAGTTTTAAGAGAGTTTTAAACCACATACTCTTCGTTAATTCTTAATTTATACAATCCTTGCAAATTTTTAATTCTTCAAAAAACAAGGGTGGTCACCAAGGGGATATTTCTAGTGCCTCAAAACCCCCTAGTGTGAGGTTTTACCAAGATCTTCACATTTTTAACAGTCTACTAAAAGGTCGCACTGCCTGCATATATACTGTGTTTTGTTTTTTACGCTGGCCATGTGAAACACATCTTTTTCCTAATAGGACAATTGTTCCTTTTCTCACTGAAATCGCTTATATCTTCAGACTTTTGAAAAAAAAAAAGAATAATGAAAGAAAAACAAAACTTACACTTAAGCTGTCAAATTGATTTCCGTTCTTCTAGGACTCAACTGAATAACATGAATAAGCTCAAATAGAACTGTTTATCAAAAGATAATCTTATCAAATAGACGTTTATAACGAACTGTCAGTAAGGGCTAATTCGGGCCATTATTTACCAAAAAAAGGAATTTGATGATAATAGACACATCAACAGAATTGGCTATTTATACTGATTCTAAATATATTAAATTCATTCAGTTTGTTATTACCCAACAAAAAAAAAAAAAAAAAAAAAATCTGAGAAAATTTGACTTAATTTTAAAAAAATTAACCCCCTCCCCTTCCCAAAAAGGGATCTTGGTGAAAATGGATCAGAAGAAAGAGTATGGACGCAATTTTTTTTTGTTTTACTCTCAGGAGTGATCGTAAAAGCAAGCAATCTTAGCGAAAATTTCTTTATTAGATACATTCTTTCCAAGAAGCCTACCAAAGAGCTTTCAAGTTGCAATCTACAAAATATGCTACCCCTGCTTTTACTATCATGAACGTCCGTAGCTTCTTCTCTAGGGGGAGGGGGCAGCCAAATTCGTGATGAAGGGCGGGGGTTGAAGTTATATTGGCAGTTCACAAATCCTTACATTGCCAGCAAGCTCTATTATGCCTATGAAATCTCTATTAATAAGTAGTCACCAAAGATCATAAATCCTAAATAAGCTCTAGCATTAATCAATCTTCTTGGATTAGAGATAAATGCTTCCAAGACATTATGAATAGTTGCTACTTGTTTGAATTTTATTCTGTCATTCCAGCTTTATATTTCAAGCTTTTCCAACCACCTACCTTTTATCAACTGCTTTTTTAGCCATCTGCCATTTCTCAACTACATTTTCAACCATCTGCTATTTCAGCTATATCTAGTTTAAATTTTTCAGTCATATCTGGTTTAAAATTCTAGGGGGGCAGCTGCTCTCTTCTGCCCCCCTTCCGTACACCCATTCTCATTATTGAATATAAGTTAAAGTATCACTATCAAAAGGGTGTAAGTGCAGTTAAGTATGAGAAATAAAAAAGCTTAGCTAGAAATAGTTATTATTTTGAGAAAAGTGCAAAATTTTCTGGTGAGTTTGACTAGGTTAGTCTTGGCAGTTTTTGTTACTTTTGGTGTTTATTTATTTACTGTGTTTTATTTGACTTCGACTTTATTGAATTTAAACACAAAAATAAAACACAACTCCGGGTACTGATTAATGATCCCTAGGGCCTAAATGTAGCCCTTACAGACCGTCGAGTATTAATATTAATATATCACTTATTATTGACAGAACAACAAAGTGTCAAATACTGAAACAGAAAGATTACAAAAAAAGGCTCTGATAAATACTGAAAAAGGCAGGTACTTGCTTAGTAGCTGATAAACGCACGAGAAGTGAAGTTTCGTTAATGGTAGTGAAATAAAACATAATAGGATGAAAATATAATAGTTCATGAACGAATCAGGGCTAGATATTTGCACATTAGGGGGAGGGGATAAAACATAACATATATTAAATACGTAGCATAACCTTATCTAACCTAAGTACCTTTTTGCCCCTTTAACAAAAAACTAAAGTTTAAATCTTTGTCACAGAGGGAGCAATACCTCACTGTGCAGTGGAAACATGTTTTTCGTTAGGATCTATGACATGCTTTATGCGGTTCTTCTCACATGTATATCGGCTACTAAACAAGTACCAAAAGGCAAGACTGAAAAGGCACTAAAGTATATCGAAAAGCCCCTACAGAAAAAGAAGAATCTTCCTAAACATTATTCATTTGTACTAGTAGATAAAAGATGTTTTTTATAATTGTATCGAAATGACGGAGGTGAAACAGAATCTTTTATTTTCAGCGGAATATTGTTCCATAATTTCACTGTAACGTATTTTACAGAAAAAAACTGTTCTTTGTGTGTGACATACATCTTTAAATACAGATCTACGCTTTAAATACATCTTTAAATACAGGTCTACACTTTTATTATGAAAATAAATAGTAACATTAAACCCCAAAAGAACAAAATTTATTTTGCCATCGAGTGGGACTGCCTCTTCCTCATCTCCAAATCTACTTCATGGTCGCAAAATTTTGGAAGGAGCTCATTACATCATTAATTTATAGTTAGTCCTTTTTTTTATAAATCGACAGTGATTGGAGATCAACCAGCCGTAGGAGGGGATTTAACGGGGCTTATTTTCTTTTTTTTTGGGGAGGGGGTGGGGGGGGTGTAAATTTCAGCTTCCCTTAATTTTGAAACTTGACCAAGTATTTCATACATTTTATATGAGTTTGAGTTCAGAGTAAATCTAAATAAGTTGTGACCTACTATGTTATATTTATATAAATAGGAAGTGACTTCCAAATAGCTAAGAATTAGTGACCTAGTTTCGCATAAGTAGAGTAAGAGGTACCATTTTGCCAACGCCCCCGTACCAAACAGGTTTCTGGTAGGTATAATCTGGTTTGGTAGGTATAATCTGGTTAGGTGGGTATAATCTGGTTTGGTTCAAGTTTTTCTGACACAATTTATCGGTTTTCTAATTCATGGTATACATGTCTTTTATGACGCAGCCAGATGGGTTTTTGAAGCACTTTCATCATAACATGTTTTATTATTATTTTTTTGGCAATTGAAATTTTTTTTGTGGGTACATATGGAATCCGGTTAATAGCCTGTAGCTTAAAGGTATCTGAGATCTCGCTCCAGTATCGAATACACTATTAGAGATATCAAAATGATATCTCATTTGCATTAAGCTAACTCAATTTGCGAAAAAGAAATTCCATTTATGGGATGTTATAGTTAGAATGGTTTTAAGTTGAAAATTGTGACGTAAAAATAACTCTATTTGCGAATTTTTTGCGAAAAGGTATTTGCGTAAAGGTATTGCGTTGGTTAAGAATGCCTCACGGGTAATTAAAGAATGGGATGCTTCCATCAACAATACAAAGAATATGCTCAGATACTTAATAGATTTGACGCCTACAAGAGACATTGGTAAAAGGTATTCAATAGCTTAATTGAAAAGTAACGATAGAATGACATTGTGACTTGACCTAGCTTTACCTCTCCGATGTGGTCTGTATAATACACAAGTAACGTTTAAAAAGTATTGTCAATTTAAAAAGAAATGGCTGAAGAGTGTTTTGAGGGGGATGGGTTGCATGGAGGGTTGAGTTGCACGAGGGTTCAGTTAAAGGGGGCACAGTTACACGGGGGTTTCGGTTATACAGGGGTTCAGTTACATGGGGGGAGGGGTTCAGTTGCACGGGGATTGAGTTAAATGGGGCTTGAGTTCCACGAGAGTAGTGCTTTGTCATGGTTTAGCTTGTCACAGTTACATTCTCTTGATCTTTCAAAGTTCACTTTGATTTTAGTTACATGGGGGGTTCAGTTGCATGGGGGTTGAGTTAAATGGGGCTTGAGTTCCACGAGAGTAGTGCTTTGTCGTGGTTTAGCTTGTCACAGTTACTCTCTTTGGGCTGTTTGTGTTTCTTTGGGTTATGTGTGTCTCTTTGGGCTGTGTGTCTCTTTGGGGTGTTTGAGTCTTTTTGATCTGTTTATGTTTCTTTGGGCTGTTTGAGTCTTTTTGGTCTGTGTTTGTCTCTTTGGGCTGTTTGTGTTTCTTTGGGCTGTTTGTGTCATTTTGATCTGAGTGTCTTTCTTTTGGATGTTTGTGTCTCTTAGGGACCGTGTGGGCTGTTTGTGTTTCTTTGGTCTATGTGTGTCTCCTTGGGCTGTTTGTGTCATTTTGATCTGTGTATTTGCTTGCGTGTATAGGAATTCCCATGTTATTTGCTTGCGTGTATAGGAATTCCCATGTTATTTGCTTGCATATATAGGAATTCCCATGTTACTTGCTTGCGTGTATAGGAATTCCCATGTTATTTACTTGCATGTATAGGAATTCCTATGTTATTTGCTTGCGTGTATAGGAATTCCCATGTTATTTGCTTGCGTGTATAGGAATTCCCTTGTTATTTGCTTGCATGTATAGGAATTCCCATGTTATTTGCTTGCGTGTATAGGAAATCCCATGTTATTTGCTTGCATGTATAGGAATTCCCATGTTATTTACTTGCATGTATAGGAATTCCCATGCTATTTTAAGGGTTTATGTCCCCTCCCATGCTATTATAAGAGTTTATGTCCCCTTCCTATGCTATTCCAGGAGCTTATGTTCCTTCCCATGCTATTATAAGGGCTTTTCCGTGTGGTTTTTCTTTACTTGGTACCCATTAAAAACAAAATTTTTGTGTTAAATAAGTAGTTCTTATATCTTTTAAAAGAGCTTTACGGGGTTTGAGAGATTCGATTGCCTGATTCCGTGTGGTTTTTCTTTACTTGGTGCCCATTAAAAACACAATTTTTGTGTTAAACAAGTAGTTCTTGTATCTTTTATAAGAGCTTTATGGGATTTGAGACACTCTGTTGCCTGATTCCGTTTGGTTTTTTCTTTACTTAGTGCTCATCAAAAACGAAATTTTTGTGTTAAATAAGTAGTTCTTGTATCTTTTAAAAGAGCTTTATGGGGTTTGAGAGACTCGGTTGACATGCAATAGATACCGAGAGTTCAATGACTCCTCCCTGCAATGACTTCCTTGGGTTTTATGACTCCTCCCCACAATGAACTCAGATGGTTTTAGGGCTCATCCCCCTAGCCATAACTCCATTCAACCTTGAGCGAAGGTATAAAAGTTTGATGAAGTATTTTTCTACTTAACAACTACATTAATAACTTCCAAGATGATAGGACTGTATGACACAGAATTTATCAGTTTGAAAAAATCATCTTGTGGTGTTATATTTGAATGTGCATTTTTATTATTGTCTATGGAACTCGAAGAAATTGACTGATATCATTGGATAGTGAACTATAACATGTTTGGGTATGATAAAAGCTTGTGGAGTACTACATTACGTCATATAAACAGACTGGGATTCTACGATAGAGTGATTACACCACTTAATAATGCTGGTCAGGAACTGAGAAATGTTCAGGAGGAAGTCAGTGAAATTTGCAGCTTTTTGGGGTTGAAGCACTATACGTAAAGGGCAATGTACCTACAGATAAAGTTTTAATTCAAAAGTGTGATCCCAGGATTCCACTTTTCAATCTAGAAGAGTTTAAGTGTCCTAAATTTGAAGGGGGTTATCACCGTCCTGAAGACGAGGTTAGGTTCTTCGCACAGTGGATTCCTAAGAACATACCTGATCGTGATAAATCCATAAGACACGGTAAAAACTATTCTATATCATGGGACCATCGTTTGTGGATGTTTAAGAGTGAACTCTAAGTACTATTTTTATGTAAACATTTGTTGTTGTGTTTTTTTTTCTCTCAAAAAAAATCTGTTAATACGTTTAAGCAATAAATATCTTTAAGCCTAACCCGTCTTTATTCTTTAGAATAGTTCTATTCTTTTCATTAAATTGTGAAGAAATTGTAAGTAACAATCGCTTTCTTGAATTCGCTTCCTGGACACAATACAGATATTTAATTCGAGAAATCATGATAAAATCGCAAGTAAGTAATAAACTCTTTATTGTTTTGATAATTAATTTCGAGAAATCCCATGAGTTAACTTCAAGAAAGAGTTTGTTACTTACGATACTTTGATTTTGTAAATGCTATCCCAAGTATCTGTCAATAGATGTTGATAGAGAATTTATTCATTCTTATACTTAGATTTTCTCTATGTTAACTTATCTATCCAATATATGATGTATGTAAATTCCTTTTCTTACATCTCCGATGTTTTAATAGACATTCTAAACGTTCGATATGCTAGCTTACTCTAAAAATAATGAACACATAACAATGTAAGGCATAATATATTTTTAATGAAATAATGTCATGTAGAATATTAATAAAAAAAATATATATTATTATACATTATTAATATCAATGAACAAATTTGGACATTTTGAATCTGTTTCATAAAATGGTTCACCATGTTCTCTCTTGATACTATAACTATTGTCTTCTCTTAGTTCGAAATCAGTAGAATAATCATTATTCCATTTTGACTCATACACAATTTTTATAGGTGTGTCATCGACAGAGTCAATATGCTTTTCGTCTTTGGTATTATTTGATTCATTGACTGTTTGATCAATGGCAGTAACGTTTGCTGGTACTTTGTTTTTCATCGATTCATCTTTATATTCCTTAGTGATATTTTCTGCCAATGCCCTTTTTATTTTTATAGCAATTTCACTGTCTATTATCACACTATTTTTACACAGGTAACAGTTCCGGCACGTAGACAGGATATGGTTTATGATATTAGTAGAAGAGTAGGGCTTTATTTTCGTCTTTGCTTTCATTTGAATGCTAATACCCGAAAGTTGACGATATGGTTTAACACTTGGTAACATGTTACCACAAGCACTAGCAAGAAGATGCCCCTCTTTATCAACTATTATTTTTATGTTGGCATTCTCTTTGAGTGCAATCATCTCCAGAGATCTCAATCTCGCATATCCACCATCATAAGAGTTGAATTTTTTTTGGTACTCCAAAGAAATTCAATTCCTTACTGTCATGACAATGCACGCATACGTTTCCGATAGTACTACCACTTGTACTTATTTCATAGTTTAAATACTTCTCCTTGTCAGCATTCAATGCTACAATAACACTATCATGTGAACACACTTTCTTAAAATGCTTCATCTTCACTTTTTTAGAGATATTAGTTATGTGTTTATCGTTCCACTGTGTAAAAAATACTGATTTAATGCATCCAATAAACTAGGTAGTGTCGATAACCGGCCATAGAGCAATAGTGGGAAAGCCACGTCGTGTCTCTGGGCAAGCATAGAGTACAATTGTTAGAGCCAATCTTTAAGCTTAACCCGTCTTTATTCTTTAGAATAGTTTTATTCATTTCATTAAATTATGAAGAAATTGTAAGTAAGTAACAATAGCTTTCTTGAATTCGCTTCCTGGACACAATACAGATATTTAATTCAAGAAATCATAATAAAATCGCAAGTAAGTAATAAAGTCTTTATTGTTTTCACCTATTGGATACACAATACTGAAATTTCATTCAAGAAATTATGAAGGAATTGTAAATAGGTAACACACTCATTCTTGAAGTCACCTCTTGTATACAAAATGCAGAAATTTCATTTAAGAAATTATCAAAAATTGTAAGTAAGTAGCAAATTCTTTCAAAAATATGTTAATACGTTTAAGCAATAAATATCTTTAAGCTTAACCCGTCTTTATTCTTTAGAATAGTTTTATTCTTTAGAATAGTTTTATTCATTTCATTAAATTATGAAGAAATTGTAAGTAAGTAACAACAGCTTTCTTGAATAGGTAACACACTCATTCTTGAAGTCACCTCTTGTATACACAATGCAGAAATTTCATTTAAGAAATTATCAAAATTGTAAGTAAGTAGCAAATTCTTTCTTGAATTCGCCTCCTGGATAAATAAAAATTCTTTCTTGAATTCGCCTCCTGGATAAATAAAAAAAGACATTTCATTCAAGAAATTATGACAAAATTCTAAGTAAACAACAAACTCTTTCTTGAAGTTACCTCATGGATACACAATGCAGAAATTTCATTTAAGAAATTATCAAAAATGTTAAGTAAGTAGCAAGTTCTTTCAAAATATGTTAATGCGTTTAAGCAATAAATATCTTTAAGCTTAACCCGTCTTTATTCTTTAGAATAGTTTTATTCATTTCATTAAATTATGAAGAAATTGTAAGTAAGTAACAATAGCTTTCTTGAATTCGCTTCCTGGACACAATACAGATATTTAATTCAAGAAATCATAATAAAATCGCAAGTAAGTAATAAAGTCTTTATTGTTTTCACCTATTGGACACGCAATACTGAAATTTCATTCAAGAAATTATGAAGGAATTGTAAATAGGTAACACACTCATTCTTGAGGTCACCTCTTGTATACACAATGCAGAAATTTCATTTAAGAAATTATCAAAACTTGTAAGTAAGTAGCAAATTCTTTCTTGAATTAGCCTCCTGGGTAAATAAAAAAGACATTTCATTCAAGAAATTATGACAAAATTCTAAGTAAGCAACAAACTCTTTCTTGACGTTACCTCATGGATACACAATGCAGAAATTTCATTTAAGAAATTATCAAAAATTGTAAGTAAGTAGCAAATTCTTTCTTGAATTCGCCTCCTGGGTAAATAAAAAAGACATTTCATTCAAGAAATTACGACAAAATTCTAAGTAAGTAACAAACTCTTTCTTGAAGTTACCTCATGGATACACAATGCAGAAATTTCATTTAAGAAATTATGAAAAAATTGTAAGCAAGTAACAAACTCTTTCATGAAGTCACCTCGTGGATACACAATGCAGAAATTTCATTAAAGAAATTATGAAAAAATTGTAAGTAAGTAGCAAATTCTTTCTTGAATTCACCTGCTGGATAAACCAAAAAAACATTTCGTTCAAGAAATTATGACAAAATTCCAAGTAAGTAACAAACTCTTTGTTGTTTTCATGACTTAGATACACGATGTAGAAATTTAATTCAAGAAATTATGAAAAAATTCTCAGTAAGTAACAATTTCTTTCTTGAAGTCAACTCTTGGATACACAATACGGAAATCTCATTTAAGAAATTATGAAAAAATTGTAAGCAAGTAACAAACTCTTTCCTGAAGTCACCTCTTGGATACACAAAGCAGAAACTTCATTTAAGAAACTATGAAAAAATTGTAAGTAAGTAACAAATTCTTTCTTGAAGTCACCTCTTGGATACACAATACAGAAATTTCATTAAAGAAATTATAAAAAAAATTGTAAGTAAGTAGCAAATTCTTTCTTGAATTCACCTGCTGGATAAACAAAAAGACATTTCGTTCAAGAAATTATGACAAAATTCTAAGTAAGTAACAAACTCTTTATTGTTTTCACGACTTAGATATACGATGTAGAAATTTAATTCAAGAAATTATGAAAAAATTCTCAGTAAGTAACAATTTCTTTCTTGAAGTCAACTCTTGGATACACAATACGGAAATTTCATTTAAGAAATTATGAAAATATTTGTAAGTAAGTAACAAACTCTTTATTGATTTCACCTCTTGGATATACAGTACAGATACTTCATTCAAGAAATTATGAAAAAATTGCAAGTAAGTAACTTTTTTTTCTCTTTATCACAAACAATTTTCACTTAGCTACACGATGTAGAAATTTAATTCAAGAAATTATGAAAAAAATTCTCAGTAAGTAACAATTTCTTTCTTGAAGTCAACTCTTTGAAACTACATGCTATTTGCTTGCCTTTCCTTGGCACCTTTCCAAACGAGTGGGGATTCCCCCACTGGTTCCTACACATTGCAAAAGACACACAAACAGAATCATAGTGAGAGAGATATCCAAAAAGTTGGGTTGATCTAGGTTCACTTAGAGTTTTGCGCCACTCTAATTGTTTGTGATAAAGAGAAAAAAAAGTTACTTACTTGCAATTTTTTTCATAATTTCTTGAATGAAGTATCTGTACTGTATATCCAAGAGGTGAAATCAAAAAAGAGCTTGTTACTTACTTACAAATATTTTCATAATTTCTTGAATGAAATTTCCGTATTGTGTATCCAAGAGTTGACTTCAAGAAAGAAATTGATACTTACTGAGAATTTTTTCATAATTTCTTGAATTAAATTTCTACATCGTATATCTAAGTCGTGAAAACAATAAAGAGTTTGTTACTTACTTAGAATTTTGTCATAATTTCTTGAACGAAATGTCTTTTTGTTTATCCAGCAGGTGAATTCAAGAAAGAATTTGCTACTTACTTACAATTTTTTCATAATTTCTTTAATGAAATTTCTGTATTGTGTATCCAAGAGGTGACTTCAAGAAAGAATTTGTTACTTACCTATTTACAATTTTTTCATAGTTTCTTAAATGAAGTTTCTGCATTGTGTATCCAAGAGGTGACTTCAGGAAAGAGTTTGTTACTTGCTTACAATTTTTTCATAATTTCTTAAATGAAATTTCCGTATTGTGTATCCAAGAGTTGACTTCAAGAAAGAAATTGTTACTTACAGAGGATTTTTTCATAGTTTCTTGAATTAAAGTTCTACATCGTGTATCTAAGTCATGAAAACAATAAAGAGTTTGTTACTTACTTAGAATTTTGTCATAATTTCTTGAACGAAATGTCTGTTTGTTTATCCAGCAGGTGAATTCAAGAAAGAATTTGCTACTTACTTACAATTTTTTCATAATTTCTTTAATGAAATTTCTACATCGTATATCTAAGTCGTGAAAACAATAAAGAGTATATCTACATCCTATATCTAAGTCGTGAAAACAATAAAGAGTTTGTTACTCACTTAGAATTTTGTCATAATTTCTTGAACGAAATGTCTTTTTGTTTATCCAGCAGGTGAATTCAAGAAAGAATTTGCTACTTACTTACAATTTTTTCATAATTTCTTTAATGAAATTTCTGTATTGTGTATCCAAGAGGTGACTTCAAGAAAGAATTTTTTACTTACTTACAATTTTTTCATAGTTTCTTAAATGAAGTTTCTGCATTGTGTATCCAAGAGGTGACTTCAGGAAAGAGTTTGTCACTTGCTTACAATTTTTTCATAATTTCTTAAATGAAATTTCCGTATTGTGTATCCAAGAGTTGACTTCAAGAAAGAAATTGTTACTTACAGAGAATTTTTTCATAATTTCTTGAATTAAAGTTCTACATCGTGTATCTAAGTCATGAAAACAATAAAGAGTTTGTTACTCACTTAGAATTTTGTCATAATTTCTTGAACGAAATGTCTTTTTGTTTATCCAGCAGGTGAATTCAAGAAAGAATTTGCTACTTACTTACAATTTTTTCATAATTTCTTTAATGAAATTTCTGCATTGTGTATCCACGAGGTGACTTCATGAAAGAGTTTGTTACTTCATTACAATTTTTTCATAATTTCTTAAATGAAATTTCTACATTGTGTATCCATGAGGTAACTTCAAGAAAGAGTTTGTTACTTACTTAGAATTTTGTCATAAATTCTTGAACGAAATGTCTTTTTGTTTACCCAGGAGGCGAATTCAAGAAAGAATTTACTACTTACTTACAATTTTTGATAATTTCTTAAATGAAATTTCTGCATTGTGTATCTATGAGGTAACTTCAAGAAAGAGTTTGTTGCTTACTTAGAATTTTGTCATAATTTCTTGAATGAAATGTCTTTTTTATTTATCCAGGAGGCGAATTCAAGAAAGAATTTGCTACTTACTTACAATTTTTGATAATTTCTTAAATGAAATTTCTGCATTGTGTATACAAGAGGTGACCTCAAGAATGAGTGTGTTACCTATTTACAATTCCTTCATAATTTCTTGAATGAAATTTCAGTATTGTGTATCCAATAGGTGAAAACAATAAAGACTTTATTACTTACTTGCGATTTTATTATGATTTCTTGAATTAAATATCTGTATTGTGTCCAGGAAGCGAATTCAAGAAAGCTATTGTTACTTACTTACAATTTCTTCATAATTTAATGAAATGAATAAAACTATTCTAGAGAATAAAGACGTGTTAAGCTTAAAGATTGGCTCTAACAATTGTACTCTATGCTTGCCCAGAGACACGATGTGGCTTTCCCATTGCTCTATGGCCGGTTATCGACACTACCTAGTTTATTGCATGTATTAAATCAGTATTTTTTACACAGTGGAACGATAAACACATAACTAATATCTCTAAAAAGTGAAGATGAAGCATTTTCAAAAAGTGTGTTCACATGATAGTGTTATTGTAGCATTGAATGCTGACAAGGAGAAGTATTTAAACTATGAAATAAGTACAAGTGGTAGTACTATCGGAAACGTATGCGTGCATTGTCATGACAGTAAGGAATTGAATTTCTTTGGAGTACCAAAAAAATTCAACTCTTATGATGGTGGATATGCGAGATTGAGATCTCCGGAGATGATTGCACTCAAAGAGAATGCCAACATAAAAATAATAGTTGATAAAGAGGGGCATCTTCTTGCTAGTGCTTGTGGTAACATGTTACCCAGTGTTAAACCATATCGTCAACTTTCGGGTATTAGCATTCAAATGAAAGCAAAGACGAAAAGAAAGGCCTACTCTTCTACTAATATCATAAACCATATCCTGTCTACGTGCCGGAACTGTTACCTGTGTAAAAATAGTGTGATAATAGACAGTGAAATTGCTAGAAAAATAAAAAGGGCATTGGCAGAAAATATCACTAAGGAATATAAAGATGAATCGATGAAAAACAAAGTACCAGCAAACGTTACTGCCATTGATCAAACAGTCAATGAATCAAATAATACCAAAGACGAAAAGCATATTGACTCTGTCGATGACACACCTATAAAAATTGTGTATGAGTCAAAATGGAATAATGATTATTCTACTGATTACGAACTAAGAGAAGACAATAGCTATAGTATCAAGAGAGAACATGGTGAACCATTTTATGGAACAGATTCAAAATGTCCAAAGTTGTTCATTGATATTAATAATGTATAATAATATATATTTTTTGTATTAATATTCTACATGACATTATTTCATTAAAAATATATTATGCCTTACATTGTTATGTGTTCATTATTTTTAGAGTAAGCTAGCATATCGAACGTTTAGAATGTCTATTAAAACATCGGAGATGTAAGAAAAGGAATTTACATACATCATATATTGGATAGATAAGTTAACATAGAGAAAATCTAAGTATAAGAATGAATAAATTCTCTATCAACATCTATTGACAGATACTTGGGATAGCATTGACAAAATCAAAGTATCGTAAGTAGCAAACTCTTTCTTGAAGTCAACTCATGGGATTTCTCGAAATTAAATATCAAAACAATAAAGAGTTTATTACTTACTTGCGATTTTATCATGATTTCTCGAATTAAATATCTGTATTGTGTCCAGGAAGCGAATTCAAGAAAGCGATTGTTACTTACAATTTCTTCACAATTTAATGAAAAGAATAGAACTATTCTAAAGAATAAAGACGGGTTAAGCTTAAAGATATTTATTGCTTAAACGTATTAACAGATTTTTTTTTTGAGAGAAAAAAAAACACAACAACAAATGTTTACATAAAAATAGTACTTAGAGTTCACTCTTAAACATCCACAAACGATGGTCCCATGATATAGAATAGTTTTTACCATGTCTTATGGATTTATCACGATCAGGTATGTTCTTAGGAATCCACTGTGCGAAGAACCTAACCTCGTCTTCAGGACGGTGATAACCCCCTTCAAATTTAGGACACTTAAACTCTTCTAGATTGAAAAGTGGAATCCTAGGATCACACTTTTGAATTAAAACTTTATCTGTAGGTACATTGCCCTTTACGTAGAGTGCTTCAACCCCAAAAAAGCTGCAAATTTCACTGACTTCCTCCTGAACATTTCTCAGTTCCTGACCAGCATTATTAAGTGGTGTAATCACTCTATCGTAGAATCCCAGTCTGTTTATATGACGTAATGTAGTACTCCACAAGCTTTTATCATACTCAAACATGTTATAGTTCACTATCCAATGATAACAGTCAATTTCTTCGAGTTCCATAGACAATAATAAAAATGCACATTCAAATATAACACCACAAGATGATTTTTTCAAACTGATAAATTCTGTGTCATACAGTCCTATCATCTTGGAAGTTATTAATGTAGTTGTTAAGTAGGAAAATACTTCATCAAACTTTTATACCTTCGCTCAAGGTTGAATGGAGCTATGGCTAGGGGGATGAGCCCTAAAACCATCTGAATTCATTGTGGGGAGGAGTCATAAAACCCTTGGAAGTCATTGCAGGGAGGAGTCATTGAACTCTCGGTATCTATTGCATGTCAACCGAGTCTCTCAAACCCCGTAAAGCTCTTTTAAAAGATACAAGAACTACTTATTTAACACAAAAATTGTGTTTTTAATGAGCACTAAGTAAAGAAAAAACCAAACGGAATCAGACAACAGAGTGTCTCAAATCCCGTAAAGCTCTTTTAAAAGATACAAGAACTACTTATTTAACACAAAAATTGTGTTTTTAATGGGCACCAAGTAAAGAAAAACCACACGGAATCAGGCAATAGAGTCTCTCAAACCCCGTAAAGCTCTTTTAAAAGATATAAGAACTACTTATTTAACACAAAAATTTTGTTTTTAATGGGTACCAAGTAAAGAAAAACCACACGGAAAAGCCCTTATAATAGCATAGGAAGGAACATAAGCTCCTGGAATAGCATAGGAAGGGGACATAAACTCTTATAATAGCATGGGAGGGGACATAAGCCCTTAAAATAGCATGGGAATTCCTATACACGCAAACAAATAACAAGGGAATTCCTATACACGCAAGCAAATAACATGGGAATTCCTATACACGCAAGCAAATAAAATAGGAATTCCTATACATGCAAACAAATAACAAGGGAATTCCTATACACGCAAGCAAATAACATGGGAATTCCTATACACGTAAGCAAATAACATAGGAATTCCTATACATGCAAGTAAATAACATGGGAATTCCTATACACGCAAGCAAATAACATGGGAATTCCTATACATGCTAGCAAATAACATGGGAATTCCTATACACGCAAGCAAATAACATGGGAATTCCTATACACGCAAGCAAATACACAGATCAAAATGACACAAACAGCCCAAGGAGACACACATAGCCCAAAGAAACACAAACAGCCCACACGGTCCCTAAGAGACACAAACATCCAAAAGAAAGACACACAGATCAAAATGACACAAACAACCCAAAGAAACACAAACAGCCCAAAGAGACACAAACACCCCAAAGAGACAAACACAGACCAAAAAGACTCAAACAGCCCAAAGAAACATAAACAGATCAAAAAGACACAAACATCCCAAAGAGACACACAGCCCAAAAGAGACACACATAACCCAAAGAAACACAAACAGCCCAAAGAGAGTAACTGTGACAAGCTAAACCTCGACAAAGCACTACTCTCGTGGAACTCAAGCCCAATTTAACTCAACCCCCGTGCAACTGAACCCCCCATGTAACTAAAATCAAGGTGAACTTTGAAAGGTCAAGAGAATGTAACTGTGACAAGCTAAACCATGACAAAGCACTACTCTCGTGGAACTCAAGCCCCATTTAACTCAATCCCCGTGCAACTGAACCCCCCCCCCCCATGTAACTGAACCCCTGTATAACCGAAACCCCCGTGTAACTGTACCCCCTTTAACTGAACCCTCGTGCAACTCAACCCTCCATGCAACCCATCCCCCTCAAAACACTTTTCAGCCATTTCTTTTTAAATTGACAATACTTTTCAAACGTTACTTGTGTATTATACAGACCACATCGGAGAGGTAAAGCTAGGTCAAGTCACAATGTCATTCTATCGTTACTTTTCAATTAAGCTATTGAATACCTTTTACCAATGTCTCTTGTAGGCGTCAAATCTATTAAGTATCTGAGCATATTCTTTGTATTGTTGATGGAAGCATCCCATTCTTTAATTACCCGTGAGGCATTCTTAACCAACGCAATACCTTTACGCAAATACCTTTTCGCAAAAAATTCGAAAATAGAGTTATTTTTACGTCACAATTTTCAACTTAAAACCATTCTAATTATAACATCCCATAAATGGAATTTCTTTTTCGCAAATTGAGTTAGCTTAATGCAAATGAGATATCATTTTGATATCTCTAATAGTGTATGCGATACTGGAGCGAGATCTCAGATACCTTTAAGCTACAGGCTATTAACCGGATTCCATATGTACCCACAAAAAAATTTCAATTGCCAAAAAAATAATAATAAAACATGTTATGATGAAAGTGCTTCAAAAACCCATCTGGCTGCGTCATAAAAGACATGTATACCATGAATTAGAAATCCGATAAATTGTGTCAGAAAAACTTGAACCAAACCAGATTATACCCACCTAACCAGATTATACCTACCAAACCAGATTATACCTACCAGAAACCTGTTTGGTACGGGGGCGTTGGCAAAATGGTACCTCTTACTCTACTCGTATATTAATCTAATTTTGAGTGAAGTTGATAAATTCGATATCTCCGGTATTGTGAGTATTGTTTTTTTGCCAGTACTGTCATAGCCAAGACATAAGGAATAATTTTGTAAAAGCCTTTTGGAGTTGCAATTTTTGACCTTTGGTTAAATTATTTTGGCAAGACTTTGGACTATATGTTGTATTTAGGCTGAAAAAAAGCAGTTATCCATAATAAATTCTACATTATGGAACTTTCTATTTGAGTTTTAAGAGAGTTTCAAATCACATACACATGTGAAAACAGTTTGCAAGGTGTTTATTCGAACGTGACAATCTCCTCGATGATTGTTTTAACGCTGCTTTCATCGGGTGCTATTAATGAATGATTTCTTAGAAAACCAAAGTTACTTAAAAACTATCATAAAAACAGGAGTAGAGATGACCCTAAAGGTCCGATCAGTACACCTTATATGGGCATAGAGTCATTAGTGAGAATGGGGTCAATGGCCTCTTTCTCTAGGTGTGTTTTTGGCACGCCCTCAGCGAAGGTCAATGTTGTTATTGTTTCCGAGGCAAAATGCCAAGGTCAATGTTGTTTTGAATAGAGTCATTAGGGAGAACACGTGGTTAATGGGGTCAATGTTGTTGTTGTAAGTGCACACTCGAGGCAGATGTTATGATCCGGAAATAGTATTTGTTATTGTTATTCGAGCCAAATGTTATGAGGTTCCGAGAAACAGTTAATGACACTTCCTTCCTGTTCGAGGCAGATGTTATGATCCAGAAATAGTATTTGTTATTGTTATTCGAGCCAGATGTTATGAGGTTCCGAGAAACAGTATTTGTTGTTGTTTCCGAACCAGATGCTATGATCCGAAAATAGTATTTGTTATTGTTTCCGAGCCAAATGTTACGAGTTCCCGGGAAACAGCTACATCCCCCTTCTCAGCCAATCAGAGGGCTTTGTTTACATAACAATTCGACCTAGATATTTCGTATATAACGGACATGCAATGTGACTAAATTATCAGAAAGTATTTTGACACAATTGATAAATTTGATGAATTAGAAGCATTGACAACCTCAATCTACCATGTAAGTTCCGTTTTTATTTTCAAAAGAATTTTCCATGGACACCCTCCAGTATATTCAGCTAAAACGCAAATATATTCCTTTACCCTCAACCCCCCCCCAACAAACCATAAAATCTTTATACTCAATGTAAATATATTCCTTTACCCTCAACCCCCCCCCAACAAACCATACAATCTTTATACTCAATGTAAATATATTCCTTTACCCTCAACCCCCCCCCCCAACAAACTATACAAACATCATTATAATCAATGTAAATATATTCCTTTACCCTCAACCCCCCCCCCCAACAAACTATACAATCCCAAATTCTCGCAAAAAGAAATAGCATTTTAATAAATTCCTTCCCTCTATATTTCCAGTTAAATCCCCCCCCCCAAATTCTCACAAAAAGAAATAGCATTTCAATAAATTCCTTCCCTCTATATTTCCAGTTAAATCCCCCCCCAAATTCTCGCAAAAAGAAATACTTTTTTCGATAAATTCCTTCCCTTTATATTTCCACCTAAATCCCCCCCCCCCAAATTCACACAAAAGAAATAGCATTTCGATAAATTCCTTCCCTTTATATTTCCAGCTAAATCCCCCCCCCCAACAAACCATACTCAATACAAAACGTAAATATATTCCTTTACCCTCAACCCCCCCCCCCCCCCCCAAACCATACAATCCTTATAGTCAATGTAAATATATTCCTTTACCCTCAAAACCTACCCCCCCCCCCCCACCACAACAAACTATACAATCCCAAATTCTCGCAAAAAGAAATAGCATTTCGTTAAATTCTTTCCTTTTATATTTCCAGCTAAAAGCGATCACTTACTTTTGTCAATCTTTAATGAAAATGCCGTTCTGTAAGCCTTATCAACTTCTGCATATCTCTTAGCTATCAACCGCTCTGGTTTTGACACAAGGCTCTAAGCAAGGTTAAAATTAGCATGTCATCCCTCTTTCTGGTTTGTTTACAAACGCGACAGCCAAAGGGTTCTTCCGTCAAAATTAAAATGGTTTTAAGCAATAATTAGATTGTAGTTTCGTAACCTCTATGGAAGGAGAGAAAGAGATTATTTTCAAATTAAGATCTAACAATATTTTTTAGGACATTATGTGAGAGGGGGGGAGGGCAATACCTTCAATTCTATTGCCATCATTGTAAAATGAAAACAAACTGTTTCTTCGCTTGAGAAGTAAGAGGGGTGATTCGCTGTGTAGATAGGTATACCCTTTGACAAGAAAACTAATGTGTAAATATATGCGTTGCGTCTATAGGCATGCTTTTAATTTTTTCAGGCTTTCTTTCGATAAAGTTTCTTCTATATTCCCAGGAGGGGTGCGTGAAAATTATGCTTTTTAACTTTGATATGCAAGGCTAGAAAGAAAAGTCTTTAGGAGTTGCATAAAGCTTATATTATGTGTAAATTGAATAGCATTTTAACCTATGTTTGCAAAATATAGGCCTACAGGTCGATGGGTTAACGATCTAATTTAAAGCATATAGACTGGAACATTTAAATGGTAAAAATAGAAACAATGATTTCTATCCTATTGCTATAGACTACTGATTGTCTAATAAAAACGTTTGATTTCTAAGTCAACTATATTTCTCGCGAAATTTTTACTTGATGCTTTACTGAAAAGATACTTTTCTAAACAAAATTGTAGTTAATAACTTTCTTTTTGTAAAAAGGGGGAAATTATTTTGATTTGAATTTTCGTCTCTTCTTTAAGGCAAATTATGAAGAATTTGCGGGCACTGCATTGATGAGACCTATGTCTGACGCAAATAGCGAAGAATGCGTGCCCCCTTCTTCCAAGAAAGCGAGGGTCAATAATGCACCCCCTGCCATGCAATATGATCGCCGGCCAAAACCCCCCAGCTCCACACTGCCTGCCCAAGTGCAGCCACCTACGCAAGCCACTCTTAATCGAGCCTCAGTTATACAATATGCTCCTCGGCCGAAACCCCCCAGCTCCACTGATTTTCAGAGTTTAGGTTGCTTTCGACAAAGATTTCTCCTTACATACGGGAAATTTCCACAAGATGATTGATCCATGGCCCTTCTAAATGTGATAGAAGCTACTACACCCTGCTTCAATCTCTTTTACATATTCAAACTGAATTCTCGTATAACAATGCTTTGAGTTATTCCTCAGATAATTGACCCCTCTAAATATTTACTCAGAGGAGCGAGTGCTGAAATGTAAAACGTTACCTATTTGCCTATCATTTTCACAGTTTTCAAGTTGAGATCCTTGAACACACTCCCTCCTTCTCAGTTTATTCTATGAAAGTGAGCTGTATTTGTTAGAGTTTCAGAATCATTACATATTTATTTAATTTAAGCACTTTTTTTTCAGATATAATAATGTTTGGTGTGATTGACACGGAATATATTGGTCTGAAATATTCCTCAACTGGCATCATTTTCGAAGCAGCTTTCTTACTCCTAGACAACCAACGACGTGAAATTCATTGCTATAAATGGAACATCAGATACAATATGTATAAGTACGAGAAAAACAGATGGCGTCCTACACTAAATTTTATAAATCGAAATGGCTTTTACGCTAAAACCATACGAGCACATAATGAAAATGGCTATAAAATACAACATGTACAAGAAGAAATTCAGGAAATAAGCAGTTTTTTCGGTGTGCAAGCTGTTTATGTTAAGGGAAACGTGCCAACTGATAAACTCTTGCTAGAAAAATGTGATAAAAACATAGCATTATTCAATTTAGAAGACTTCAAATGTGAGAAGTACCCGCATTCAGTCCATGACCCAGAAGATGAAGTTAGATATTTCGCTCAGTGGATACCGGAAAAGGTACCTGAAATGGAAAAATGCATCAGATATCCAAAGTCCTAAACTTGCTCCTCCTCATATCAAATGGATTAAGCTTCTTTTTTTAATATGTCATTATTTTTTCAAATGTTTTTAAATATGTTTAAGCAATAAATATCTTAAGCCTCAACCGTTTTTATTCTCCAGAAAAATCCGTCGCCATGAAAATTATACTTTCAGATTCAACAGGTCAGGGAAAAAGCTCTCAGGTTCAGCATGTAGGAGAACCCTAAATGCTCATCCCTAAAAAAGGTAAGTTAACCCTAAACGCTTAAAGAATTTCTCTGAAATCCCACTTTCAGATTCAACATGTAGGAGAACCCTAAATGCTCATCCCTAAAAAGGTAAGTTAACCCTAAACGCATAAAGAATTTCTCTGAAATTACACTTTCAGATCCAACAGGTCAGGGAACACACTTTCAGGTTCAGCATGTAGGAGAACCCTAAATGCTCATCCCTAAAAAAAGGTAAGTTAACCCTAAACGCTTAAAGAATTTCTCTGAAATCCCACTTTCAGATTCAACATGTAGGAGAACCCTAAATGCTCATCCCTAAAAAGGTAAGTTAACCCTAAACGCATAAAGAATTTCTCTGAAATTACACTTTCAGATCCAACAGGTCAGGGAAAAAGCTTTCAGGTTCAGCATGTAGGAGAACCCTAAATGCTCATCCCTAAAAAGGTAAGTTAACCCTAAACGCTTAAAGAATTTCTCTGAAATCCCACTTTCAGATTCAACATGTAGGAGAACCCTAAATGCTCATCCCTAAAAAGGTAAGTTAACCCTAAACGCATAAAGAATTTCTCTGAAATTACACTTTCAGATCCAACAGGTCAGGGAAAAAGCTTTCAGGTTCAGCATGTAGGAGAACCCTAAATGGTCATCCCTAAAAAAAGGTAAGTTAACCCTAAACGCTTAAAGAATTTCTCTGAAATCCCACTTTCAGATTCAACATGTAGGAGAACCCTAAATGCTCATCCCTAAAAAGGTAAGTTAACCCTAAACGCATAAAGAATTTCTCGGAAATCACACTTTCAGGTTAGGTCAGGTAGGACCCCGACCCCACCACCACAACCCCAAAGGGTTCCAACCCCCCATACCCCGACCCCGAAGGAAGCCCTCCGGTCCTCATAGGTTCCCCAAGCACCCAAAAGACCACCGGGCTCCCAAAGGACCCCCCGGACCCCAAAGACCCACACCCGGTCCCCAAAGGTCCACCGGACTCCCAAAGGACCAATCGACCCTCAAATACCCCCTCCCAGACCCCCAAAGGCCCTCTCCAGGCCTCCAAAGACCCACCGGGGACCCAAAAGACCACCGGGCTCCCAAAGAGTCCTCCAGACCCCAAAAGGCCCCTGAGTCCCCATTTTTTAATACTTTTTATGGCTTTATTATATCTTTTCAGGACAAAACTATTTTCTTAATGTCCATCCTAAACCCATTTTACAAGTTGAAGTACCCATCCATAAACATTACTTTACAGCTCTTGAATGCTCCAACACCAAGCAATACTTTTCAAAGGCATTTCAGAACAAGTTCCTTTCTTAATGTTCCTCCTAAACCCATTTTACAAGTTGAATTCCTCATCCTTTTTACCATAACTTTAGTATACTACTTTTTTGAATGCTCCAACACCAGGCAATACTTCTCAAATGACATTTCAGAAACTAATTTTCACATTGATGTGAAGGAAAGTTCAAGCTCTTTTCCTAACTTTCCATATGAAAAGAAATAAGTTACATATCAGTTCAATTTTTTCAAGAAAAAATTTAAATTTTCCACTTCAGTTCAGATTTTTCTCAAAGAGATGGAAAAATTTAAAATTACTGTTCTAAATTTTTCATAGAAGATGCAAAAGTTATACGTTGATCATGAAAACTTAACTCAAGTCTGAATTTTACTAAAGAACTTACAGTTCAATTCTAATTTCTCCAGAGAAAATAAAAATCTTCCTCTGCAGTTCATAATTTCACAAAGACACAAAGAAATTTTAATTTCTCCTCTGAATTTTTGTAGAGGAAAGAAAAATTTATAGTTCAATTTTAATTTTTTTCAAAGAAAATGAGAAATCTCCTACTTTTTAATAAACATTCTAAGTGCTTAATATGCTAACGTTCCCTAAGATAATAGAAATATAACAAAGTAATGCATAAAATATTTTTATTGAAGTAACAACATAAAAATATGTTACAGATTTTATTTTACATTATTAACATCACTGAACAGCATTGAACATTCTGAATCTGCCCCATAAAATAATCTATCGAGTTCTCTCTCTCTTGACACTAGAGTTACTCACTTCTCTTAGTTCATAAACACTAGAATAATCATTCATCCATTTTGAGTCATATGCAATTTCCACTGGGAATACCACCTACTGATTCAATACACCTTTCATCATAGGTATTATTTGATTCATTGACTATATGATCAATAGTAGTAATAATGCTCACTTGTGCTTCATTTTCCAATCAATTCGTCATTACATTCCTTAGTAATATTGTCTACCAATGCTCTTTTTATTTTACCAGCAATTTCACTGTCTATTATCACATTATTTTTACAGAGGCAACAGTTTTGGCACGTTGACAAGATATGATTTATAATGTTGGTGCAGCCGTAGGCTCTTCTTTTCTTTACTGATTTCATTCGAATGCTAACACCGGAAAGATGACAATAAGATCTATCAACAGCTAACATGTTACCAGAACCATTAGCTAGAAGTTGCCCATCTTCATCAACTATTAATTTTAAGTTGGCATTCTCTTTGAGCACTAACTTCTCTGGAAATGATACTTTCACATATCCACCTTTTGAATGATGAAAATTCTTGACTACGCCAAAGGAATTTAACTCCTCACTGCCATGACAACGTAGGCACACATTCCCAATAAGATCTCCACTACTACTTGTCCCATAGTTAAAATATATCTCTTTTTCAGCATTCAAGGCAACAATGACTTTATCATGTGCACACACTTTCCTCGAATAATTCATTTTCACGTCTTTTTTAAAAATATGTTTAGGTGTTTATCCCTCCAATGGTAAAAAATGACTGATTTAACACATGTAATAAACTCGATAGTCTCGATAACCTACCATGGAGTACCACTGGGAAAGCCGCTCCCAATGTAAGAGCAGCCATAGAGCACGCTTGCTACACCCACAAGCATGCTTAGTGAGAGAAAAATACAAAGTCGACCGGGGGGGGATTTTCCGCCGAGTATGGTTAGGTTAGACTAGATTAAGTTAGGTTAGATTAGGTAATGTCATGTTAGGTAAGTTCGCTTAGGTTAGCTAAGTAAGGCTAGGCTAGCTAGTAAACATCTCTCCATGTTTAAGTTAGGTTAGGCTAGATTAAGTTATGGTAGGTTAAGTTAGGTTAGGTTAGCCTACGTACGCGTCAGGTTAGGTTAGGTTAGAGGTTAGGTTTCTCCACGTTTAAGTTAGAGGTTAGGTTTCTCCACGTTTAAGTTAGGTTAGATTAGGTTAGCTTATCATGAGCACTCAAGATAAGCTAACCTAATCTAATCTAACTTAAACGTGGAGAAACCTAACCTCTAACTTAAACGTGGAGAAACCTAACCTCTAACCTAACCTAACCTGACGCGTACGTAGGCTAACCTAACCTAACTTAACCTACCATAACTTAATCTAGCCTAACCTAACTTAAACATGGAGAGATGTTTACTAGCTAGCCTAGCCTTACTTAGCTAACCTAAGCGAACTTACCTAACATGACATTACCTAATCTAACCTAACTTAATCTAGTCTAACCTAACCATACTCGCCGGAAAATCCCCCCCCGGTCGACTTTGTATTTTTCTCTCACTAAGCATGCTTGTGGGTGTAGCAAGCGTTCTCTATGGCTGCTCTTACATTGGGAGTGGCTTTCCCAGTGGTACTCCATGGTAGGTTATCGAGACTATCGAGTTTATTACATGTGTTAAATCAGTCATTTTTTACCATTGGAGGGATAAACACCTAAACATATTTTTAAAAAAGACGTGAAAATGAATTATTCGAGGAAAGTGTGTGCACATGATAAAGTCATTGTTGCCTTGAATGCTGAAAAAGAGATATATTTTAACTATGGGACAAGTAGTAGTGGAGATCTTATTGGGAATGTGTGCCTACGTTGTCATGGCAGTGAGGAGTTAAATTCCTTTGGCGTAGTCAAGAATTTTCATCATTCAAAAGGTGGATATGTGAAAGTATCATTTCCAGAGAAGTTAGTGCTCAAAGAGAATGCCAACTTAAAATTAATAGTTGATGAAGATGGGCAACTTCTAGCTAATGGTTCTGGTAACATGTTAGCTGTTGATAGATCTTATTGTCATCTTTCCGGTGTTAGCATTCGAATGAAATCAGTAAAGAAAAGAAGAGCCTACGGCTGCACCAACATTATAAATCATATCTTGTCAACGTGCCAAAACTGTTGCCTCTGTAAAAATAATGTGATAATAGACAGTGAAATTGCTGGTAAAATAAAAAGAGCATTGGTAGACAATATTACTAAGGAATGTAATGACGAATTGATTGGAAAATGAAGCACAAGTGAGCATTATTACTACTATTGATCATATAGTCAATGAATCAAATAATACCTATGATGAAAGGTGTATTGAATCAGTAGGTGGTATTCCCAGTGGAAATTGCATATGACTCAAAATGGATGAATGATTATTCTAGTGTTTATGAACTAAGAGAAGTGAGTAACTCTAGTGTCAAGAGAGAGAACTCGATAGATTATTTTATGGGGCAGATTCAGAATGTTCAATGCTGTTCAGTGATGTTAATAATGTAAAATAAAATCTGTAACATATTTTTATGTTGTTACTTCAATAAAAATATTTTATGCATTACTTTGTTATATTTCTATTATCTTAGGGAACGTTAGCATATTAAGCACTTAGAATGTTTATTAAAAAGTAGGAGATTTCTCATTTTCTTTGAAAAAAAATTAAAATTGAACTATAACTTTTTCTTTCCTCTACAAAAATTCAGAGGAGAAATTAAAATTTCTTTGTGTCTTTGTGAAATTATGAACTGCAGAGGAAGATTTTTATTTTCTCTGGAGAAATTAGAATTGAACTGTAAGTTCTTTAGTAAAATTCAGACTTGAGTTAAGTTTTCATGATCAACGTATAACTTTTGCATCTTCTATGAAAAATTTAGAACAGTAATTTTAAATTTTTCCATCTCTTTGAGAAAAATCTGAACTGAAGTGGAAAATTTAAATTTTTTCTTGAAAAAATTGAACTGATATGTAACTTATTTCTTTTCATATGGAAAGTTAGGAAAAGAGCTTGAACTTTCCTTCACATCAATGTGAAAATTAGTTTCTGAAATGTCATTTGAGAAGTATTGCCTGGTGTTGGAGCATTCAAAAAGTAGTATACTAAAGTTATGGTAAAAAGGATGAGGAATTCAACTTGTAAAATGGGTTTAGGAGGAACATTAAGAAAGGAACTTGTTCTGAAATGCCTTTGAAAAGTATTGCTTGGTGTTGGAGCATTCAAGAGCTGTAAAGTAATGTTGAGGGATGGGTACTTCAACTTGTAAAATGGGTTTAGGATGGACATTAAGAAAATAGTTTTGTCCTGAAAAGATATAATAAAGCCATAAAAAGTATTAAAAAATGGGGACTCAGGGGCCTTTTGGGGTCCGGAGGACTCTTTGGGAGCCTGGTGGTCTTTTGGGTCCCCGGTGGGTCTTTGGAGGCCTGGAGAGGGCCTTTGGGGATCTGGGAGGGGGTATTTGAGGGTCGATTGGTCCTTTGGGAGTCCGGTGGACCTTTGGGGACCGGGTGTGGGTCTTTGGGGTCCGGGGGGTCCTTTGGGAGCCCGGTGGTCTTTTGGGTGCTTGGGGAACCTATGAGGACCGGAGGGCTTCCTTCGGGGTCGGGGTATGGGGGGTTGGAACCCTTTGGGGTTGTGGTGGTGGGGTCGGGGTCCTACCTGACCTAACCTGAAAGTGTGATTTCCGAGAAATTCTTTATGCGTTTAGGGTTAACTTACCTTTTTAGGGATGAGCATTTAGGGTTCTCCTACATGTTGAATCTGGAAGTGGGATTTCAGAGAAATTCTTTAAGCGTTTAGGGTTAACTTACCTTTTTTTAGGGATGACCATTTAGGGTTCTCCTACATGCTGAACCTGAAAGCTTTTTCCCTGACCTGTTGGATCTGAAAGTGTAATTTCAGAGAAATTCTTTATGCGTTTAGGGTTAACTTACCTTTTTAGGGATGAGCATTTAGGGTTCTCCTACATGTTGAATCTGAAAGTGGGATTTCAGAGAAATTCTTTAAGCGTTTAGGGTTAACTTACCTTTTTTAGGGATGAGCATTTAGGGTTCTCCTACATGCTGAACCTGAAAGCTTTTTCCCTGACCTGTTGGATCTGAAAGTGTAATTTCAGAGAAATTCTTTATGCGTTTAGGGTTAACTTACCTTTTTAGGGATGAGCATTTAGGGTTCTCCTACATGTTGAATCTGAAAGTGGGATTTCAGAGAAATTCTTTAAGCGTTTAGGGTTAACTTACCTTTTTTTAGGGATGAGCATTTAGGGTTCTCCTACATGCTGAACCTGAAAGTGTGTTCCCTGACCTGTTGGATCTGAAAGTGTAATTTCAGAGAAATTCTTTATGCGTTTAGGGTTAACTTACCTTTTTAGGGATGAGCATTTAGGGTTCTCCTACATGTTGAATCTGAAAGTGGGATTTCAGAGAAATTCTTTAAGCGTTTAGGGTTAACTTACCTTTTTTAGGGATGAGCATTTAGGGTTCTCCTACATGCTGAACCTGAGAGCTTTTTCCCTGACCTGTTGAATCTGAAAGTATAATTTTCATGGCGACGGATTTTTCTGGAGAATAAAAACGGTTGAGGCTTAAGATATTTATTGCTTAAACATATTTAAAAACATTTGAAAAAATAATGACATATTAAAAAAAGAAGCTTAATCCATTTGATATGAGGAGGAGCAAGTTTAGGACTTTGGATATCTGATGCATTTTTCCATGTCAGGTACCTTTTCCGGTATCCACTGAGCGAAATATCTAACTTCATCTTCTGGGTCATGGACTGAATGCGGGTACTTCTCACATTTGAAGTCTTCTAAATTGAATAATGCTATGTTTTTATCACATTTTTCTAGCAAGAGTTTATCAGTTGGCACGTTTCCCTTAACATAAACAGCTTGCACACCGAAAAAACTGCATATTTCCTGAATTTCTTCTTGTACATGTTGTATTTTATAGCCATTTTCATTATGTGCTCGTATGGTTTTAGCGTAAAAGCCATTTCGATTTATAAAATTTAGTGTAGGACGCCATCTGTTTTTCTCGTACTTATACATATTGTATCTGATGTTCCATTTATAGCAATGAATTTCACGTCGTTGGTTGTCTAGGAGTAAGAAAGCTGCTTCGAAAATGATGCCAGTTGAGGAATATTTCAGACCAATATATTCCGTGTCAATCACACCAAACATTATTATATCTGAAAAAAAGTGCTTAAATTAAATAAATATGTAATGATTCTGAAACTCTAACAAATACAGCTCACTTTCATAGAATAAACTGAGAAGGAGGGAGTGTGTTCAAGGATCTCAACTTGAAAACTGTGAAAATGATAGGCAAATAGGTAACGTTTTACATTTCAGCACTCGCTCCTCTGAGTAAATATTTAGAGGGGTCAATTATCTGAGGAATAACTCAAAGCATTGTTATACGAGAATTCAGTTTGAATATGTAAAAGAGATTGAAGCAGGGTGTAGTAGCTTCTATCACATTTAGAAGGGCCATGGATCAATCATCTTGTGGAAATTTCCCGTATGTAAGGAGAAATCTTTGTTGAAAGCAACCTAAACTCTGAAAATCAGTGGAGCTGGGGGGTTTCGGCCGAGGAGCATATTGTATAACTGAGGCTCGATTAAGAGTGGCTTGCGTAGGTGGCTGCACTTGGGCAGGCAGCGTGGAGCTGGGGGGTTTTGGCCGGCGATCATATTGCATGGCAGGGGGTGCATTATTGGCCCTCGCTTTCTTGGAAGAAGGGGGCACGCATTCTTCGCTATTTGCGTCAGACATAGGTCTCATCAATGCAGTGCCCGCAAATTCTTCATAATTTGCCTTAAAGAAGAGACGAAAATTCAAATCAAAATAATTTCCCCCTTTTTACAAAAAAGAAAGTTATTAACTACAATTTTGTTTAGAAAAGTATCTTTTCAGTAAAGCATCAAGTAAAAATTTCGCGAGAAATATAGTTGACTTAGAAATCAAACGTTTTTATTAGACAATCAGTAGTCTATAGCAATAGGATAGAAATCATTGTTTCTATTTTTACCATTTAAATGTTCCAGTCTATATGCTTTAAATTAGATCGTTAACCCACTTTAATTTGCTAATTTATTTGGCGCTTTGTCTATTTAAAAAACGAAACTAAGACACAGGCTTGGTTAATCGAAGGATTTCAGCTAATGATTGACAAGAAATGCACAGGCAGAAAGAAAGCCCTTGTGACTTTAGAACACAAGTTTTATTAATTTAGCCTTTTATCAGCCTTGAATAGAAAAGCCCAATGAAGTCTTTCTGAAATGTTTTTGAGGATATTCCATTTGTTTAATGAGTAAGTGTTAATCTTAATTGATTTTTATTTCTTTTAGACTCATTGTCTTCTAAAAGAAAAATCGATTAACGTCTGATTGTCGTCGAGTGTCGTCAAAAATGAATGCAATTCCCTCACCTTTCATAAGTCTTTTAAGAAAGCTAAAAAACAGTGGCAAGACCCTAGTGACTATTCAATGTAATGGCGGAGATGTTAGGGCTAAGAAGGAGCTATTAAGAACAATTAGTGATGTACTTAAATACATGTTCGAAAACAACTTTGTTGAGGAGTCAAACACAATTCTGGCTGAAGATGTGGATTATCCAACTATGCAGTTTATTATGCAGTGTTATACAGGTGAAACTATCACTTTGGCGAACAATAAATTAGACACTTCAGCATTTGAATATATTGTTGAGAAGTACGATTTTCTATGTATTCGGGAAGAGGTTGCTGATACGATGATTCAAATTTATAGACAATCAGGAGATACAAGCGCCCTTTTAGATGTCTTTCACATTTGTAACTGTCCAAAGTGGAGGATGACTGCTATGAAAGAAATTATTCCAATCTTTACTGCGGGGCAAGATGTACCCTATTTTGTTGATGCTTTTACGACCGAAGAATTTGGGGAATTTTCCAAAATTTGCTGTAATGTATTGAAAAACAAGAAAGTTGAGCAGTGGGATGGCTTCTTACAAGCATTTTATAGCTGGACGAGGAAAAATCCTAAAGAAAGATCAATGACAGCGTTAGAGGTTTTGAGAATGATTAACCTAGAACAGTTTCAAGTTGTGGAAGTTCTGACACTTTTTGAAAACTTAGAACTTAATGACACATTTAAAACCATTAAGTCAGTCTAAGAACAAGTATTGCTTCATATCACAAAAATGGAAGTTGAAAATCCACAGATATAGAAGTACAAACCGCTGCCAAAATATGTGAACAGGGAAATTAAATGCCTGGAATGTGGACATAGTGATGAAATTCCATACCATTATTCCTCGAAATGCACTGGAAAGCACTTTATAGGAAATCACTGTATAAATGGCAGGTGGCGATCAAATTACTATACAAGATTTGAGTATTCAAAAACGAGTCGTGTTTTTGGGTCGTTGACTGGTTAATCAAGTCACAACAGTCTAAAACATCTTAACAAAACTACCAAAAAACTTAAAAACGTGATTTTAAGACCCCATTCCCAATGTACTGGCGATGTAGGTGAACTTCGTAATGAGCCTATTAATACGATATTAGTAAAGTGATGCCCATGGATTTTTTTTATGTAAAAATAAATCAACTTTGAGCAATGAACAATGTTGTAAATATGTTTAGTTTTCTTTAGTTAAAGGTACTTCTATGTTTAAGAAACTTATTATATGATATTTAAAACAGTTTAATTGTAAGAGTATTTGCCTGCACATGACAACTGTCTCTTCTCTCTTAAAGGCGTTCTCTCAAATGTTTTAACTTTTACCTGTTCTCTCGTCTTCTTTTTCTGTCAATACTTTCTTGCTTTCTTGAGGCGGAATGAGAAAGAGTCATTCCGACTCCTAAACCGGATAAATTCTGCTCATTTTGGGATTTAATATCAAGTTTAACATCAATTTTGAGCAATGAAAAATGTTGTAAATATGTTCAGATTTCTTTTGTTAAAGGTACTTCTATGTTTAAGAAACTTATTATATGATATTTAAAACAGTTTAATTGTAAGAGCATTTGCCTGTTCATGACAGCTGTCTCTTCTCACCTAATGGCGTTTTCTCAAATCTTTTAACGTTTATTTTTCTCTCGTCTTCTTTTTCTGTCAATACTTTCTTGCTCTAAGGCAATTAGTGTAGAAGCATTATAAATGAGGTCAGGTTAGGTCACCTGACCTCATAGTCACCCTCAATTTCACACTCTTGAATTTTGAATTACTTTGAATTTTGCATGGAGAGAAATCCTAACGTACATATATGAAAGAAGTTACCCTTCTACGAAACCTTGCTCTTTAAGCTAAAGTTTTGATTTTGTGTCCTAATTCTTTCAGAACTATTCGTGAAACACAATGGCCGTTTAATTTGAATAATAAGCTTTGTTATAAATTTCTATAAAAAATGACTTTAGCGTAAAGAGCGGGGACTTGAGGAGGATGCAACCCCTGTCGTATACGTAATAATTTCTATGCGTTTTAAAGTTTGAGGGTTATCCTTATTTTCAGTTGAAAAACATGTGTTTTTTTTTTAATTACTTACAGATAGTATTTGTTAATGGAAACATGCGGGACAAGTTTTTTAAAGAAAAGTAAAGGGTCTCATTAAACCAAAATGAGCAGAAATAAAGTCAAATAATCTTCAAAGTAAAAACTATGGAGTCTAATAGAAAAAAAATGATATAGTTTTTTTTCTATGAAAAAGACCATTTCAATAAATAATGAACAGAAATTAATTTTTCTATCATCCTTTAAAAATTCAGAAAAGAACTTAAACTTTTCTTCAATTCTTTGAGAAAACTCAGAATTAAAGCGGAACTTTTTCTCTTCTTTGGGAAAATTTCAGGATTCAAGTATAAATTTTTCTATCTTCTACGGAAAAATTCAGAACAGACCTTGAATTTTTTTCTCTTCTTTAAGACACTTCAGAACTGAAGTAGAACTTTTTGCTCTTTGGAGAAATTTAGAATTGAACTCTAACTTTTTTCTCTTTTTTTCAGAAAATTCAGAAGAGAACTTGAACTTTTCTTCACTTCTTTGAGGAAACTCAGAATTAAAAGTGAACTCTTCTTGTGAACTCTCAGAAGTCTTCTTTGGGGCAGTAAAGGAAAGGGTTCGGTAAAACACTGAAGAAATAATAATTAGCGTTTCTTAAAGGATTTTAATTGTAATGTAACAACGTTGATTATCGCAGGAGATTGTTCATTTAGACCATTTGAATAACTTAGGAAACAACCTCATTAGAAAACAATAACACTAAGCGCATTTGAATAAAGCTCAGAACAGAACTTGAATTTTTTCTTTTCTTTAAGAAACTTCAGAACTGAAGTAGAACTTTTTGCTCTTTGGAAAAATTTAGAATTGAACTCTAACTTTTTTCTCTTTTTTAAGAAAATTCAGAAGAGAACTTGAACTTTTCTTCACTTCTTTGAGGAAACTCAGAATTAAAAGTGAACTCTTCTTGTGAACTCTCAGAAGTCTTCTTTGGGGCAGTAAAGGAAAGGGTTCGGTAAAACACTGAAGAAATAATAATTAGCGTTTCTTAAATGATTTTAATTGTAATGTAACAACGTTGATTATCAAAGGAGATTGTTCATTTAGACCATTTGAATAACTTAGGAAACAACCTCATTAGAAAACAATAACACTAAGCGCATTTGAATAAAGCTCAGAACAGAACTTGATTTTTTCCTTTTTTTTAAGAAACTTCAGAACTGAAGTAGAACTTTTTGCTCTTTGGAAAAATTTAGAATTGAACTCTAACTTTTTTCTCTTTTTTAAGAAAATTCAGAAGAGAACTTGAACTTTTCTTCACTTCTTTGAGGAAACTCAGAATTAAAAGTGAACTCTTCTTGTGAACTCTCAGAAGTCTTCTTTGGGGAAGTAAAGGAAAGGGTTCGGTAAAACACTGAAGCAATAATAATTAGCGTTTCTTAAAGGATTTTAATTGTAATGTAACAACGTTGATTATCGCAGGAGATTGTTCATTTAGACCATTTGAATAACTTAGAAAACAACCTCATTAGAAAACAATAACACTGAGCGCATTTGAATAAAGCTCAGAACAGAACTTGAATTTTTTCTTTTCTTTAAGAAACTTCAGAACTGAAGTAGAACTTTTTGCTCTTTGGAAAAATTTAGAATTGAACTCTAACTTTTTTCTCTTTTTTAAGAAAATTCAGAAGAGAACTTGAACTTTTCTTCCCTTCTTTGAGGAAACTCAGAATTAAAAGTGAACTCTTCTTGTGAACTCTCAGAAGTCTTCTTTGGGGAAGTAAAGGAAAGGGTTCGGTAAAACACTGAAGAAATAATAATTAGCGTTTCTTAAAGGATTTTAATTGTAATGTAACAACGTTGATTATCGCACGAGATTGTTCATTTAGACCATTTGAATAACTTAGGAAACAACCTCATTAGAAAACAATAACACTAAGCGCATTTGAATAAAGCTCAGAACAGAACTTGAATTTTTTATTTTCTTTAAGAAACTTCAGAACTGAAGTAGAACTTTTTGCTCTTTGGAAAAATTTAGAATTGAACTCTAATTTTTTTGTCTTTTTTAAGAAAATTCAGAAGAGAACTTGAACTTTTCTTCACTTCTTTGAGGAAACTCAGAATTAAAAGTGAACTCTTCTTGTGAACTCTCAGAAGTCTTCTTTGGGGAAGTAAAGGAAAGGGTTCGGTAAAACACTGAAGAAATAATAATTAGCGTTTCTTAAAGGATTTTAATTGTAATGTAACAACGTTGATTATCGCACGAGATTGTTCATTTAGACCATTTGAATAACTTAGGAAACAACCTCATTAGAAAACAATAACACTAAGCGCATTTGAATAAAGCTCAGAACAGAACTTGATTTTTTCTTTTCTTTAAGAAACTTCAGAACTGAAGTAGAACTTTTTGCTCTTTGGAAAAATTTAGAATTGAACTCTAACTTTTTTCTCTTTTTTAAGAAAATTCAGAAGAGAACTTGAACTTTTCTTCACTTCTTTGAGGAAACTCAGAATTAAAAGTGAACTCTTCTTGTGAACTCTCAGAAGTCTTCTTTGGGGAAGTAAAGGAAAGGGTTCGGTAAAACACTGAAGAAATAATAATTAGCGTTTCTTAAAGGATTTTAATTGTAATGTAACAACGTTGATTATCGCAGGAGATTGTTCATTTAGACAATTTGAATAACTTAGGAAACAACCTCATTAGAAAACAATAACACTAAGCGCATTTTAATAAAGCTCAGAACAGAACTTGAATTTTTTCTTTTCTTTAAGAAACTTCAGAACTGAAGTAGAACTTTTTGCTCTTTGGAAAAATTTAAAATTGAACTCTAACTTTTTTCTCTTTTTTAAGAAAATTCAGAAGAGAACTTGAACTTTTCTTCACTTCTTTGAGGAAACTCAGAATTAAAAGTGAACTCTTCTTGTGAACTCTCAGAAGTCTTCTTTGGGGAAGTAAAGGAAAGGGTTCGGTAAAACACGGAAGAAATAATAATTAGCGTTTCTTAAAGGATTTTAATTGTAATGTAACAACGTTGATTATCGCAGGAGATTGTTCATTTAGACCATTTGAATAACTTAGGAAACAACCTCACTAGAAAACAATAACACTAAGCGCATTTGAATAAAGCTCAGAACAGAACTTGAATTTTTTCTTTTCTTTAAGAAACTTCAGAACTGATGTAGAACTTTTTGCTCTTTGGAAAAATTTAGAATTGAACTCTAACTTTTTTCTCTTTTTTAAGAAAATTCAGAAGAGAACTTGAACTTTTCTTCACTTCTTTGAGGAAACTCAGAATTAAAAGTGAACTCTTCTTGTGAACTCTCAGAAGTCTTCTTTGGGGAAGTAAAGTAAAGGGTTCGGTAAAACACTGAAGAAATAATAATTAGCGTTTCTTAAAGGGTTTTAATTGTAATGTAACAACGTTGATTATCACAGGAGATTCATTTGAATAACTTAGGAAACAACCTCATTAGAAAACAATAACACTAAGCGCATTTGAATAAAGCTCAGAACAGAACTTGAATTTTTTCTTTTCTTTAAGAAACTTCAGAACTGAAGTAGAACTTTTTGCTCTTTGGAAAAATTTAGAATTGAACTCTAACTTTTTTCTCTTTTTTAAGAAAATTCAGAAGAAAACTTGAACTTTTCTTCACTTCTTTGAGGAAACTCAGAATTAAAAGTGAACTCTTCTTGTGAACTCTCAGAAGTTTCTTTGGGGAAGTAAAGGAAAGGGTTCGGTAAAACACTGAAGACATAATAATTAGCGTTTCTTAAAGGATTTTAATTGTAATGTAACAACGTTGATTATCGCAGGAGATTGTTAATTTAGACCATTTGAATAACTTAGGAAACAACCTCATTAGAAAACAATAACACTAAGCGCATTTGAATAAAGCTCAGAACAGAACTTGAATTTTTTCTTTTCTTTAAGAAACTTCAAAACTGAAGTAGAACTTTTTGCTCTTTGGAAAAATTTAGAATTGAACTCGAACTTTTTTCTCTTTTTTAAGAAAATTCAGAAGAGAACTTGAACTTTTCTTCACTTCTTTGAGGAAACTCAGAATTAAAAGTGAACTCTTCTTGTGAACTCTCAGAAAGCTTCTTTGGGGAAGTAAAGGAAAGGGTTCGGTAAAACACTGAAGAAATAATAATTAGCGTTTCTTAAAGGATTTTAATTGTAATGTAACAACGTTGATTATCGCAGGAGATTGTTCATTTAGACCATTTGAATAACTTAGGAAACAACCTCATTAGAAAACAATAACACTAAGCGCATTTGAATAAAGCTCAGAACAGAACTTGATTTTTTTCTTTTCTTTAAGAAACTTCAGAACTGAAGTAGAACTTTTTGCTCTTTGGAAAAATTTAGAATGGAACTCTAACTTTTTTCTCTTTTTTAAGAAAATTCAGAAGAGAACTTGAACTTTTCTTCACTTCTTTGAGGAAACTCAGAATTAAAAGTGAACTCTTCTTGTGAACTCTCAGAAGTCTTCTTTGGGGAAGTAAAGGAAAGGGTTCGGTAAAACACTGAAGAAATAATAATTAGCGTTTCTTAAAGGATTTTAATTGTAATGTAACAACGTTGATTATCGCAGGAGATTGTTCATTTAGACAATTTGAATAACTTAGGAAACAACCTCATTAGAAAACAATAACACTAAGCGCATTTGAATAAAGCTCAGAACAGAACTTGAATTTTTTCTTTTCTTTAAGAAACTTCAGAACTGAAGTAGAACTTTTTGCTCTTTGGAAAAATTTAGAATTGAACTCTAACTTTTTTCTCTTTTTTAAGAAAATTCAGAAGAGAACTTGAACTTTTCTTCACTTCTTTGAGGAAACTCAGAATTAAAAGTGAACTCTTCTTGTGAACTCTCAGAAGTCTTCTTTGGGGAAGTAAAGGAAAGGGTTCGGTAAAACACTGAAGAAATAATAATTAGCGTTTCTTAAAGGATTTTAATTGTAATGTAACAACGTTGATTATCGCAGGAGATTATTCATTTAGACCATTTGAATAACTTAGGAAACAACCTCATTAGAAAACAATAACACTAAGCGCATTTGAATAAAGCTCAGAACAGAACTTGAATTTTTTCTTATCTCTAAGAAACTTCAGAACTGAAGTAGAACTTTTTGCTCTTTGGAAAAATTTAGAATTGAACTCTAACTTTTTTCTCTTTTTTAAGAAAATTCAGAAGAGAACTTGAACTTTTCTTCACTTCTTTGAGGAAACTCAGAATTAAAAGTGAACTCTTCTTGTGAACTCTCAGAAGTCTTCTTTGGGGAAGTAAAGGAAAGGGTTCGGTAAAACACTGAAGAAATAATAATTAGCGTTTCTTAAAGGATTTTAATTGTAATGTAACAACGTTGATTATCACAGGAGATTGTTCATTTAGACCATTTGAATAACTTAGGAAACAACCTCATTAGAAAACAATAACACTAAGCGCATTTGAATAAAGCTCAGAACAGAACTTGAATTTTTTCTTTTCTTTAAGAAACTTCAGAACTGAAGTAGAACTTTTTGCTCTTTGGAAAAATTTAGAATTGAACTCTAACTTTTTTCTCTTTTTTAAGAAAATTCAGAAGAGAACTTGAACTTTTCTTCACTTCTTTGAGGAAACTCAGAATTAAAAGTGAACTCTTCTTGTGAACTCTCAGAAGTCTTCTTTGGGGAAGTAAAGGAAAGGGTTCGGTAAAACACTGAAGAAATAATAATTCGCGTTTCTTAAAGGATTTTAATTGTAATGTAACAACGTTGATTATCGCAGGAGATTGTTCATTTAGACCATTTGAATAACTTAGGAAACAACCTCATTAGAAAACAATAACACTAAGCGCATTTGAATAAAGCTCAGAACAGAACTTGAATTTTTTCTTTTCTTTAAGAAACTTCAGAACTGAAGTAGAACTTTTTGCTCTTTGGAAAAATTTAGAATTGAACTCTAACTTTTTTCTCTTTTTTAAGAAAATTCAGAAGAGAACTTGAACTTTTCTTCACTTCTTTGAGGAAACTCAGAATTAAAAGTGAACTCTTCTTCTGAACTCTCAGAAGTCTTCTTTGGGGAAGTAAAGGAAAGGGTTCGGTAAAACACTGAAGAAATAATAATTAGCGTTTCTTAAAGGATTTTAATTGTAATGTAACAACGTTGATTATCGCAGGAGATTGTTCATTTAGACCATTTGAATAACTTAGGAAACAACTTCATTAGAAAACAATAATACTAAGCGCATTTGAATAAAGCTCAGAACAGAACTTGAATTTTTTCTTTTCTTTAAGAAACTTCAGAACTGAAGTAGAACTTTTTGCTCTTTGGAAAAATTTGGAATTGAACTCTAACTTTTTTCTCTTTTTTAAGAAAATTCAGAAGAGAACTTGAACTTTTCTTCACTTCTTTGAGGAAACTCAGAATTAAAAGTGAACTCTTCTTGTGAACTCTCAGAAGTCTTCTTTGGGGAAGTAAAGGAAAGGGTTCGGTAAAACACTGAAGAAATAATAATTAGCGTTTCTTAAAGGATTTTAATTGTAATGTAACAAAGTTGATTATCGCAGGAGATTGTTCATTTAGACCATTTGAATAACTTAGGAAACAACCTCATTAGAAAACAATAACACTAAGCGCATTTGAATAAAGCTCAGAACAGAACTTGAATTTTTTCTTTTCTTTAAGAAACTTCAGAACTGAAGTAGAACTTTTTGCTCTTTGGAAAAATTTAGAATTGAACTCTAACTTTTTTCTCTTTTTTAAGAAAATTCAGAAGAGAACTTGAACTTTTCTTCACTTCTTTGAGGAAACTCAGAATTAAAAGTGAACTCTTCTTGTGAACTCTCAGAAGTCTTCTTTGGGGAAGTAAAGGAAAGGGTTCGGTAAAACACTGAAGAAATAATAATTAGCGTTTCTTAAAGGATTTTAATTGTAATGTAACAACGTTGATTATCGCAGGAGATTGTTCATTTAGACCATTTGAATAACTTAGGAAACAACCTCATTAGAAAACAATAACACTAAGCGCATTTGAATAAAGCTCAGAACAGAACTTGAATTTTTTCTTTTCTTTAAGAAACTTCAGAACTGAACTAGAACTTTTTGCTCTTTGGAAAAATTTAGAATTGAACTCTAACTTTTTTCTCTTTTTTAAGAAAATTCAGAAGAGAACTTGAACTTTTCTTCACTTCTTTGAGGAAACTCAGAATTAAAAGTGAAATCTTCTTGTGAACTCTCAGAAGTCTTCTTTGGGGAAGTAAAGGAAAGGGTTCGGTAAAACACTGAAGAAATAATAAGTAGCGTTTCTTAAAGGATTTTAATTGTAATGTAACAACGTTGATTATCACAGGAGATTGTTCATTTAGACCATTTGAATAACTTAGGAAACAACCTCATTAGAAAACAATAACACTAAGCGCATTTGAATAAAGCTCAGAACAGAACTTGAATTTTTTCTTTTCTTTAAGAAACTTCAGAACTGAAGTAGAACTTTTTGCTCTTTGGAAAAATTTAGAATTGAACTCTAACTTTTTTCTCTTTTTTAAGAAAATTCAGAAGAGAACTTGAACTTTTCTTCACTTCTTTGAGGAAACTCAGAATTAAAAGTGAACTCTTCTTGTGAACTCTCAGAAGTCTTCTTTGGGGAAGTAAAGGAAAGGGTTCGGTAAAACACTGAAGAAATAATAATTAGCGTTTCTTAAAGGATTTTAATTGTAATGTAACAACGTTGATTATCGCAGGAGATTGTTCATTTAGACCATTTGAATAACTTAGGAAACAACCTCATTAGAAAACAATAACACTAAGCGCATTTGAATAAAGCTCAGAACAGAACTTGATTTTTTTCTTTTCTTTAAGAAACTTCAGAACTGAAGTAGAACTTTTTGCTCTTTGGAAACATTTAGAATTGAACTCTAACTTTTTTCTCTTTTTTAAGAAAATTCAGAAGAGAACTTGAACTTTTCTTCACTTCTTTGAGGAAACTCAGAATTAAAAGTGAACTCTTCTTGTGAACTCTCAGAAGTCTTCTTTGAAGAAGTAAAGGAAAGGGTTCGGTAAAACACTGAAGAAATAATAATTAGCGTTTCTTAAAGGATTTTAATTGTAATGTAACAACGTTGATTATTACAGGAGATTGTTCATTTAGACCATTTGAATAACTTAGGAAACAACCTCATTAGAAAACAATAACACTAAGCGCATTTGAATAAAGCTATTAAAGCTCAATATGTCACCGGTCATTAAGTCAATAAATTTAGTATAAAATTAGTTTTGTTTCGAAAACTTGGTGATGCTATTAATATCAGAGGCAACACTGTAGCGTTGCTTATAGTAAAGGCCATACAAATCCTATGTTTTATTATCTAATAATTTAAAAAACTTTCCGAAAAATAAGTTTTAAATATAGTTAGGGTCATTTTAAACTTAAGCTCAGCAGATGCAAATAACTGTTAAAATTCAAACTCAAATCGACCATAAATTACTCCGTGGATGGATTTCACGAATTGGAATGAGAGCATCTACCCCGAGTTGGTGAAACGTCAGGCCCCCAATCAACTATTAATGTTAAAGTCGGAGACGTGGAGTGATTTAATATCCAATGGGGTGTTCCCCGGTCCCAAAGTTTGCTGTGTGGAAACACACGGCAAGGATGTAAAACAAGCGTGCAAAGGGGTGCCTACACACTATGTAAAAATAATTTCGACATGAGTGTCCACAGAAACTGTGTAGACAGTTGTCTTTTGCCAAGAGCAAAAGTGCTAGCAATTCGCTCTCTACAATACAAGAACTATACTGTTAGAGAGGAAAAAGATCGTTTCTACAGCTGAATTGTAATTTTGCAGATTTTTTTTTTCTTTTGCTGTTTTTAGATAAGATTTCCATAATTTTTAATGCTCAATTGTTGAATGCCTAGGTCTTCATTCATTTGCAAATGACCTTCACAGTCTCCCCATGAAACAGTTATATCAATTCGATATAACGTATTAAAATGGCTTTGAGAAAAAAGAAGCAAGCTAATAATAATAATAATCTGTATTTAAAAGCTAATTAAAGCCATATACAAAAAGACAAATACTAAAGAAATATTGCCTTGGAAATTAATGACATTGCGTCATTGTATGACATGTTTTCAGAAACTAAGTTCCATGTATTGTTCCCGAGGGTCATTAACATACTAAATGACATTGAGAAAAAAATTTATCATATATGTGTGGGAGGATCCCACTCCAACACAACCTACTTTCAGAGAATATTAGGGGAATCTGAATAAAATCGAAACAAAACTATGTGTATGCTGTTTATCGAACGAGTGAATCAGCAATATGTCAGGAACGACTGAAGACAATAAGTGGGAACTTTCAGGACTATATATTTGGAATCAGCATAATAAACCAATTCTTTTGATAAATCTATTGGTATCATATTCTGTTTTTTACAGTTTCGGCTACTATTATTGAGCCGGGTTGCTCCTTACTTACAGTTCGTAACCACGAACCGTTTTAAAATTAATAAAAAAGGACAATCAAGAATAGGTGAGACTATAAGTATTTTTTTCTAATTTTGTGTGTTTTCTTAAAAAAGGTCCAATCTTTAACAAACTACTGGAACTTTAAGTCAAACATGAATTTCATTATTGAGGTAGTATTAAACAAAAAAGTCTTACAATGTTTAAGCTATTCATTGCAATTATCTGATTAACGCATGTTTAGTTCAATGTAGACTGCTCTAAGAACTAACAAACAGAGACTTGTATCGCGAACGAAAGTAGGGATTCAACATCTCGATTAACCTATGTTATTAAATAAATTGAAAAACAAGCAAATGTCTTCCATCACTTACACACAGAACCTTTCAGGATGAAACCGTTATGCTAATCAGATAAAATATTATCTTTTAATCCCCAGCGCAGTTTAGTTTTACCCATCCAAAGCTACGAGCCGGAGAAAATTTGTCTGATTTTCGAAAAAGGGAGAAAGGCTCTATTGAAGTCGTATTTCAATGAAAATCATACCATTGGATTCGGCGTATCAAAGAACCCTACTGTAGAGGTTTCAAGCTCATATCAGCAAAAATGCAGAACTTGCATTTTTTTGCCAGAATGGAAAGATTTTGTACGGGGATTAATTTTCCATGAGGAGGGAGGTTTCCAGGAGTTAAATTTTCAGGGGGAAATTTTAGACTGGGTGAATTTGCCAAATTCCTATATGAAATTTCTTTATACGTTTTGCTTTTTCTTTACCAATTCAATTTTACGTCTGGAGATGTTGGGAGTAATTGTCCAGGGTAAATTTTCACCGGGATTGAATCGTCTAGAGGATCTTTTCTTTAAAGGGGGGGGGGTGGATTTTTCAGAGGAGGCGGAGCCAGATTTCCCGGCATTATATAAAAAAAGGCCTTAAATTAAATAAAAAAAAACTGTATTTTGTTTTATTATTTAATCAAACAGTTCGTGGTAACGAACTGTAAGTAAGGAGCGACCCGGCTCAATGGTAACCGAAACTGTAGAAAATTGGAATTTTGATACCAATAGATACATCAAAAGAATTAGATTTTAATGCTGATTTCAAATATATAAATTTCATTAAGTTTAGTCCTACCTATCAAAAGTTATGCGCTTGAGAAAATTTGGCTGATTTTGGAAAAAAGGGGGAAGGATCCCCTAAAAGATATAGAACCTTAATGAAAGTCACACCATCATATTCAGCGTATCAGTGAACCCTACTGCGGAGGTTTCAAGCTCCTATCTACAAAAATGTGGAATTTTGAATTTTTTGCCACAAGAAAGATCACGGATGCGTGTTTATTTGTTTGTTTGTTTGTTTTTTCCAGGGGTGATCGTATCAACCCAGTGGTCCCAGAATATCGTGGGAGGGCTCATTCGAGCGGAAATTAAAAGTTCTAGTGTTTTTAAGTGACCAAAAAAAATGGAGGGCAACTAGGCCCCCTCCCACGCTCATTTTTTCCCTAAGTCACCCGATCAAAATTTTGAGATAGCCATTTTGTTCACCATCTTCGAAAATATGATAACTATGTCTTTTAGCATGATTTAATCCCCTGAAGTCCCCGGGGGGGGGGGGCTGAAAGTTATGAACTTTACCCAATGTTAACATATAGTATTGGTTATTGGGAAGTATACAGACGTTTTCAGAGGGGATTTGTTTGGTAGTGGGGGGGGGGAGTGGGTCGGGGGTTATGTGGGAGGATCTTATCATGATGGAAGTTTTCATGGGAGAAGTAAGATTGCTATGAAGGGGGCGCCGGATTTCCCAGCACTATTTAAATAAAGATCTTTAGAGGGGGGGGGGGTGGATTTTTCAGAGGAGGCGGAGCCAGATTTCCCAGCATTATATAAAAAAGGCCTTAAATTAAATTAAAAAAAACTGTATTTTGTTTTTATTATTTAATCAAACAGTTCGTGGTAACGAACTGTAAGTAAGGAGCTACCCGGGTCAATGGTAACCGAAACTGTAGAAATTGGAATTTTGATACCAATAGATACATCAAAAGAATTAGATTTTAATGCTGGTTTCAAATAAATAAATAAATATATTCAAATAAATATATATTCGATATTAGATTTTGAATTTGTCAGTTACCCAGATCTGTTCTTCGCTAGATTAACCATGGTGACCGGAGCCTCCTAGAACCTCGCATACCTCTTTCTTAGTTAAATTTTAGCTCTATTTATTTAATAGATTTGCTGTCGAATTGGTCAATTACCAAGATCCTTGTTATTGGATTATTAGAGACGCCCAGAACCTACTAAAAACCTTACTTGTGCCTTATTAAATTGAACTATTTTTTTTCTTTATTCCGAAAATTTGCTTTCGAATTTGTCAGTTACTAAGAACGGTTTTGTGTTGGATGGCCAGAGACTTCAAGAAACTCCTAGGAGTCTTGCATGCCCCCTTTTCAAATGAAATTATAACTCTATTCGTTTTAGAGGTTTGCCTTCGCATTTGTCAATCGCCAAAATATGTTATCCATTGGATTTCGAAAGACGACCAAAACCTGTTAAGAACCTTGTATATTCCCTTTTTAGTTTAAATTTTAGATATTTTTTTTTGTAGAGATTTGCTTTCGAATTTGTGAATTACCAAAGACCTATTCTTTGTCGGATCACAAAAGACGCCAGAACCTCCTAAGGACCTCGCATACCCCCTATGTAGATTAAACTTTAACTCTTTTCACTTTAAAGATTTGCTTTTGAATTAGTCAATTACCAAAATCCGTTGCTAAGAACCTTAAATGTCCCCATCTTAAATACAATCTTAGCTCTTTTTAATTTCGATTGTCTTTCAGATTTCTCATTTACTAAGAGCTGTTCACCGTTAAATTGCCAAAGACACCCAGAACCTCCTAAGAACCTTACATAACCCTTTTTAAATTAAAATTTAGTTCTTTTGTCTTAGGGATTTGCTCCTCAAATTTTTAAATTAGAAAATGTGCGCTTCGTTCTATTATTATTTGAAAAAAACTACGTTTTCTAAAGAGTTAAAGAGGCTGAGTTACAAGGTCGAACCTTAAAACGTACAGGGATTAGGAGGCACAGTTGGGGGGCTGCCGCCCCCTAAATCCCCGCTTTCGCAGCCTTTAAATAAAAAAAAAGTTTTTTAAACTGAAAGTAAGGAGCGACATTAAATCTTAAAATGAACAGAAATTATTCCGTATATGAAAGGGGCTGTGCCTTCCTCAACGCCTCGCTCTTTACGCTAAAGTTTGACTTTCTCACAACTCTTTTTTAAACAATAAAAACTTTAGCGTAAAGAGCGAGGCGTTGAGGAGGGCACAGCCCCTTTCATATACGGAATAATTTCTGTTCGTCTTAAGATTTAATGTCGCTCCTTACTTTTGCCGCCCCCCAACTGTGCCTCCTAATCCCTGTACGTTTTAAGGTTCGACCTTGTAACTCAGCCTCTTTAACTCTTTAGAAAACGTAGTTTTTTTCAAATAATTTCTGCACGTTTTTGTACAGTTTATTACTTATTATTGCTTGACTAACTGTTTGCTGATCGTGTCAGGAGTTATTTAAAAAGAAACTGAGTTTCTTTTTTAAACTTTAAATTCAGTATATAAAAAATTTTCTCTGACGGTGAATCGAACCCGGGTTTTCCGCCTGACAGTCAGGAGTCTTGACCGCTGGACTAAACAGACACAATTATAATTGTTTTTTAGTAAATGGAATCTATTTTTTAAAGCAAGCAAATCCCCATAAAACTTGATATTTGGTTTTTGGAAAACAGGGAAGGAGTGATCAGATTGAGCTGAAATTTCGAGGATAAGCTCCCAGGAAAAGTTATCCTCTAAATTTCAGCCCGATCAGACAACGTTAAAGGGGGGTTGTGGTGGGAAAAATTAACATGGGCTATTATAGGAAAACGAGGTTTTTCGTAAATGTAAATTCGGGGGATAATTTTTTCGGTCTGAAAATATCAAAAGGCCCTAACAGGTCGAATTCTGCTTCGAATGAGTCCTCATTCACCCGGATCAGTTGCCAACTGTGGCCTGTAGGCGTGGATAACAAAAAAAAAGAGAAATGAATTTTAAGTGGCTGTATTTGGTTTTTTGAAAACAGGGAAGGAGTGATCGGATTGAGCAGAAATTTCGAGGACAAGCTCCCGGGCCCTAGGAAAGCTTAACCTCTAAATTTCAGCCCAATCGGACAACGTCAAAGGGGGGCTGTGGTGGGAGGGTCAAAACTTCCGGCCCAGTTTACCCCATGAAGATAAAGTCGGAGGAGGATGAAATTTTGCACGTTTCTTAGTTTGAGCTTGGGCTACAAAATGCGATCACCGCCGTCTCTCTGCGGCCTCTAGGACCTGAAATCGCTTAACATTGTGGTGGGTCGCCTCTTTATAGAGGCACAAGTGTGCCTCCTTGATAAAGTCGGAGGGGGGGGGGGTGAAATTTTGCACGTTTCTTAGTTTGAGCTTGGGCTAAAAAATGCGATTACCGCTGTCTCTCTGCGACCGCTAGGACCGGAAATCGCTTGCGGGCTCTTATAGGAAAACGAGCCCGCGTTTTCGCGAGCTAGCCCGCTTATAGCGGGTTCTTATAGGAAAACGAGGTTTTTCGTAAATGTAAATTCGGGGGATAATTTTTTCGGTCTGAAAATATCAAAAGGCCCTAACAGGTCGAATTCTGCTTCGAATGAGTCCTCATTCACCCGAATCAGTTGCCAACTGTGGCCTGTAGGCGTGGATAAGAAAAAAAAAGAAATGATGATGATGAATTTTAAGTGGCTATATTTGGTTTTTTGAAAACAGGGAAGGAGTGATCGGGTTGAGCTGAAATTTCAAGGATAAGCTCCCGGGCCCTAGGAAAGCTTAACCTCTAAATTTCAGCCCAATCGGACAACGTTAAAGGGGGGCTGTGGTGGGAGGGTCGAAACTTCCGGCCCAGTTTACCCCATGAAGATAAAGTCGGAGGAGGATGAAATTTTGCAAGTTTCTTAGTTTGAGCTTGGGCTACAAAATTCGATTCCCGCCGTCTCTCTGCGACCTCTAGGACCTGAAATCGCTTAACATTGTGGTGGGTCGCCTCTTTATAGAGGCACAAGTGTGCCTCCTTGATTAAAGACGGTCAGAACCTCAGAACAACATTAAATATCTCCTCTTAGAATTAAATCTTAAGTTTTTTAGTTGATAAATTTGTTTTCAAATAAATTCGTTTTGGTTTTGTACTTAGATATTTCTATACTGAGCTAGTAAAAACTGAAAATAGTGTTACAAAAAAAGCATGATGGAATTTGGAAGTCATTATGCAAAATACTGGCCGGGTACTGTGTTTTGGTTTTGTGTTTCAATTTTAGCCTCATATTTGTTCATATTTGTAAGTAACGACAAAAAAAAAGATTGATGAAAATCGAACACCCATTTATTTGGATTTCCATATTACTAAGTTAGCTTTTTAAACAGCAATCTCTAAACCCCATAATACAAACTATGATAGCAGTCATTCAATTTGTTTTTTATGTAATAAACATTTGAAAACAAATTTATCAACTAAAAAAAGTTAAGATTTGATTCTAAGAGGAGACATTTAATGTTGTTCTGGGGTTCTGACCGTCTTTAATAATAAAACGAAGCACACATTTTCTAATTTAAAAATTTGAGGAGCAAATCCGTAAGACAAAAGAGCTAAAATTTAGTTTAAAAAGGGTTATGTAAGGTTCTTAGGAGGTTCTGGGTGTCTATGGCAATTTAACGGTGAACAGCTCTTAGTAAATGAGAAATCTGAAAGACAATCGAAATTAAAAAGAGCTAAGATTGTATTTAAGAAGGGGGCATTTAAGGTTCTTAGGAACGGATTTTGGTAATTGACTAATTCAAAAGCAAATCTTTAAAGTGAAAAGAGTTAAACTTTAATCTACATAGGGGGTATGCGAGGTCCTTAGGAGGTTCTGGCGTCTTTTGTGATCCGACAAAGAATAGGTCTTTGGTAATTCACAAATTCGAAAGCAAATCTCTACAAAAAAAATATCTAAAATTTGAACTAAAAAGTGCGCATACAAGGTTCCTAACAGGTTTTGGTCGTCTTTCGAAATCCAATGGATAACATATTTTAGCGATTGACCAATGCGAAGGCAAACCTCTAAAACGAATAGAGTAATAATTTCATTTGAAAAGGGGGCATGCAAGACTCCTAGAAGTTTCTCGAAGTCTTTGGTCATCCAAAACAAAACCGTTCTTAGTAACTGACAAATTCGAAAGCAAATTTTCGAAATAAAAAAAAAAAAAATTATAGTGCAATTCAAGAATTCGCAACTAAGGTTTTTAGTAGGTTCTGGGCGTCTCTGATAATCCAATAAAAAAGATCTTGGTAATTACTAGGAGGGGGGTATGCGAGGTTCCTAGGAGGTTCTGGTCACCAAGGTTAATCTAGCGAAGAACAGATCTGGGTCACTGACAAATTCAAAATCTAATCTCGAAACAAAAAGAGCAAAATTCCAACTTAAAAAGGGAGGTTCTTTAGTAATCCAACGAAGAGTTGTTCTTGGTAATAGATTAAATAATAAAACAAAATACATTTTATTTTAAATTTAATTTCCGGCCGTTTTTTAGATAATGCCGGGATATCTGGCTGTGGCTCCTCGGAAGAATCCCCCCCTCTAAAGAAAAGATCCTCTAGACGATTCAAACCCGGTGAAAATTTACCCTGGACAATTACCCCCAACATCTCCACACGTAAAATTGAATTGGTAAAGAAAAAGCAAAACGTATAAGGAAATTTCATATAGGAATTTGGCAAATTCACCCAGTATAAAATTTCCCCTGAGAATTTCACCCCTGGATACCTCCCTCCTCATGGAAAATTAATCCCCGTACAACATCCTTCCATTTTGGCAAAAAAAAAAAAAAAATGCAAAATTCCACATTTTTGCTGATATGAGCTTGAAACCTCTACAGTAGGGTTCTTTGATACGCCGAATCCAATGGTATGAATTTCATTAAAATTCTACAGCCTCAATGGGGTCTTTCTCTCTTTTTCGAAAATCAGACAAATTTTCTCCGGCTCGTAGCTTTGGATGGGTAAAACTAAACTGCGCTGGGAATTAAAAGATAATATTTTATCTGATTAATATAACGGTTTCATCCTGAAAAGATCTGTGTGTAAGTGATGGAAGACATTTGCTTGTTTTACAATTTATTTAATAACATAGGTTAATCTAGACGTTGAATCGCTACTTTCGTTTGCGACATAATTCTCTGTTTGTTGTTTCTTAGAGTAGTCTACATTGAACTAAAGATACGTTAATCAGAGAATTGCAATGAATAGCTTAAACATTGTAAGACTTTTTTGTTTAATACTATCTCAATAATGAAATTCATGTTTGATTTAAGGTTTCAGTAGTTTGTTAAAGATTGGATATTTTTTAAGAAAACACACAATATTAGGAAAAATACTTATAGTCTCACCTATTCTTGATTGTCCTTTTTTATTAATTTTAAAACGGTTTGTGGTTCCGAACTGTAAGTAAGGAGCACAGTTCATATAATTATCCAGTAAGCTTATCGCAGATCGTTTCTGGTCTTCGTTCTGGGTGCGAACAAAAAGCTCCTCCCACTTCTTTCTGCATTAGCGGGTTAGTACTTGTTTCCGATTAGATCACAGTCTGACTTGTCTACCCATGAAAAGATCTGATGCCGCCTGTGTTTCTATCTGAAAAAAACGTTCTCCGGAGCACTCGCACCCCGATCCGGGTTTTTATAATGGGTGAGATAGGGAATGATCATACTGGATAATTATATGAACTGTGGTAAGGAGCGACCCAGCTCAATAATAGTAACCGAAACTGTAAAAAACAGAATTTGATACCAATAGATATATCAAAAGAATTGGTTTATTATGCTGATTCCAAATATATAGTCCTGAAAGTTCCCACTTAATGTCTTCAGTCGTTCCTGGCATATTGCTGATTCACTCGTTCGATAAACAGCATGCACATAGTGTGTGTTTCGATTTTATTCAGATTCCCCTAATATTCTCTGAAAGTAGGTTGTTCTGGGAGGGGATCCTCCCACACATATATGATAATTTTTTTTCTCAATGTCATTTAATATGTTAATGACCCTCGTGAACAATACGTGGAACTTTATTTCTGAAAACATGTCATACAATGACACAATGTCATTAATTTCCAAGGCGATATTAGCTTGCTTCTTTTTTCTCAAAGCCATTTTATATGTTATCGGATTGATATAACTGTTTCATGGGGAGACTATGAAGGTCAGGAGCAAATGAACAAGGACCTAGGCATTCTACAGTTGAGTATTAAAAATTATGAAAATCTTATCTAAAAACAGCAAAAGAAAAAAAAATTCTGCAAACTTACAATTCAGCTGTAGAAACGATCTTTCTCCTCTCTAACAATATAGCTCCTGTAGTGTAGAGAGCGAATTGCTAGAACTTTTGCTCTTGGCAAAAGACAACTGTCTACACAGTTTCTATAGACAATCATGTCGAAATTATTTTTTACATAGTGTGTAGGCACCCCTTTGCACGCCTGTTTTACATCCATGCTGTGTGTTTCCACACAGTAAACTTTTGGACCGGCGAACACCCCATTGGATATTAAATCACTCCCCGTCTCCGACTTTAACATTAATAGTTGATTGGGGGCCTGACGTTTCACCAACTCGGGGTAGATGCTCTCATTCCAATTCGTGAAATTCATCCGTGGAGTAATTTATGGTCGATTTGAGTTTGACTTTTAACCGTTATTTGCATCTGCTGAGCTTAAGTTTAAAATGACCTTTACTTTTTTAAAAACTTGTTTTTTCGGAAAGTTTTTTAAATTAATAGATAATAAAACATAGGAGTCGTGTGGCCTTTACTATAGGCAACGCTACAGCGTTGCCTCTGATATTAATAGCATCACCAAGTTTTCGAAACAAAACTAATTTTATACTAAATTTATTGACTTAATGACCGGTGACATATTGAGCTTTAATAGCTTTATTCAAATGCGCTTAGTGTTATTGTTTTCTAATGAGGTTGTTTCCTAAGTTATTCAAATGGACTAAATTAACAATCTCCTGCGATAATCAACGCTGTTACATTACAATTAAAATCCTTTTAAGAAACGCTAATTATTATTCTTCAGTGTTTTACCGAACCCTTTCCTTTACTTTAGTAATTTTACATAGAACGTTTGTTGCCAATTCTGCACTATATCAAACAGTTCGCGGTAACGAACTGTAAGTAAGGAGCGACCCGGCTCAATGGTAATCGAAACTCTAGAAAACGGGTTTTTGATACCAATAGATACATCAAAAGAATCAGATTTCAATGCTGATTTCAAATATATAACTTTCATCAAGTTTAGTGCTGCCCATCAACAGTTACGCGCCTGAGAAAATTTGGCTGATTTTCAAAAATAGGGGGAAAGACCCCCTAAAGTTATAGAACCTTAATGAAAATCGCACCATCATATTCAGCGTATCAGAGAACCCTACTATAGAGGTTTCAAGCTCCTATCTACAAAATGTGGAATTTTGCATTTTTTTGCCAGAAGAAAGATCACGGATGCGTGTTTATTTGTTTTTTTTGTTTTTTTCCCAGGGGTGGTCGTATCGACCCAGTGGTCCTAGAATATCGTGGGAGGGCTCATTGGAACGGAAATTAAAAATTCTAGTGCCCTTTTTAAGTGACCAAAAAATGGAGGGCAACTAGGCCCCCTCCCACGGCCATTTTTCTCCCAAAGTCATCCGATCAAAATTTTTAGATAGCGATTTTGTTCAGCATGGTCGAAAATAGGATAATTATGTCTTTTAGGATGACTTAATCCCCCGAAGTCCCCGGGGGGAGGGCTAAAAGTTATGAACTTTACCCAATGTTAACATATAGTATTGGTTATTGGGAAGTATACAGACGTTTTCAGGAGGTTTTTTTCTGGTAGTGAGGGGGGGGGGGTCGTGGATTATGTTGGAGGATCTGTCCATGAAGGAAGTTTTCATGGGGGAAGGGAAATTGCCATGAAGGGGGCGCCGGACTTGCCAGCATTATTTATTGGTTATTGGGAAGTATACAGACATTTTCAGGAAGGATTTTTTCTGGAGGAGGGGTTACTCGGGAGAATCTTTCCGTGGAGGTAGTTTCTTTGGCGTAGGGGACATTTCTATGAAGGGGGCGCCGGATTTCCAAGCATTATTTAAAAAACGATCAGAAATTAAATTAAAAAAAACAAGTTTTTTTGAAATGAAAATAAGAAGCAACATTAGAACTTAAAACGAACAGAAATTATAACGTATATGAGGGGGTTCTCCCCCAAGTCAATACCTAGCTCTTTACGCTACAGTTTTTTTTAGTGCTTTCAAAAGAGCTATCTATTAAAACTAAACGGCCTTTGTGATTCAGGGGTTTGTGAATTAAATTTGTTTTTAACTTTCAACGTAAAGAGCGAGGTATTGACTAAGGGGAGAACCCCCTCATATACGTAATAACATATACATAATAAAAAAAAACAAGCGATACGGCTCAATAGTGATCGAAACTTTTAAAAACGGAATTTTGATGTTAATAAATGTATCAAAAGAATGGGTTTATAATGCTGATTCTAAATATATAAATTTTATTAAGTTTAGTATTACTTATCAAAGGCTACGAGCCTGAGAGAGTTTACCCGATTTTTTAAAGAATGGGGAAACATCCCCTACAAGTGAAAGAATTTTAATGAAAATCACACCGTCAGATTCAGCGTATCAGAAATCCTATTACATAGGTTTCAAGCTCATATCTGCAAAAATCTGCAACTTTGTATTTTTTGCTTGAAGAAAAATATACGAATATAGAAGTTAGTTACGTAAGTTAATTTGTAAATTACGTCATAACCAAATTTAGAGACATCCATTTAGCAAAAGAAAAGTAAAATTTTTATGCAAATTTTGTTTACTTATTCAATGACGGTGAGCCAAAATAAAAGTTGCATTAACTAAAAAACGAACAGAAATTAAATAAAAAAAACAAGTTTTTTAAACTGAAAGTAAGGAGCGACATTAAAACTTAAAACGAACAGAAATTATTCCGTATATGCAAGGGGCTGTCCCCTCCTCAACGCCTTGCTCTTTACGCTATAGTTTTTTATTGTTTAAAAAAATGGAGTTGTGAGAAAGTCAAACTTTAGCGTAAAGAGCAAGGCGTTGAGGAGAGGACAGCCCCTTTCATATACGGAATAATTTCTGTTCGTTTTAAGTTTTAATGTCGCTCCTTACTTTCAGTTTAAAAAACTTGTTTTTTTTTTATTTTTTGTTTAGGATTGCTCCTTGCTTCTTTAATTAAATGCGAAAAAATATTTTAATAATTTGGAAAATTAGACGTGGCTCTTTACAGAAGAAATTACGTTATGCGTTCCCGTCGAAGATCATCCCTCCCATTCAGTGAAGCCTTTGAGATATTATGTCATATACCCAATTGAAATTCTTTTGATCCCTCTAAGTGTCAGACCTTTGCGCTCCCACAGATTTCGATTATTATTTTATTTCTTTTTGTTAGTGTTGGAGTGGCTTGATTGACTCTGAATATATTGATGTGAAACATTCTTCGATTGGTGTTATATTCGAGGCGGCATTTCAATTTGTAGATGATGAATATCGTGAAGTTTATACTTATAAATGGAATCTTAAGTATACTATGTTTAAGTATGATACAAAACGTTTGCTTACTACATTGAATTTTATAAACTGTAATGGCTTTTAAGATAAAATCGTAAGACCATTTAATAAAAATGGTTATAAAATAGAACAAGTGCAAGAAGAGATTCGAGAAATATGTAGTTTCTTCGAAGTGAGAGCTGTTTACGTTAAAGGAAACGTACCGACCGATAAGGTCCTAATAAAAAAATGTAATATAAATATTCCTTTATTCAACTTGGAGGACTTTAATTGTGAGAAGTATCCTCATTCCCGTCTAAAAATAAAAAGTGTTTAAGTTAAATCACTGAATATCTTATGGATTTTTCAATATCAGGCATCTTCGAGGGTATCCATTGTGCGAAAAACCGATCTTTATCTTCAGGTAATTGGAGTGTAACTAGCCCCCCTCCCCCCCCCCCACACACCCATCATTTCCCCAAATACATCCAATCAAAATTTTCAGATAGCCATTTTGTTCAGCATAGTTGATTTCCAGATAGAAAATATATTTTTGAGGAGGGCACTACTCCACAACCCTCAGGGCAAGGGTTTTAAGTTATGCCCTGGGGGCATATAAGGTTTTTATAGACGGTGTTGTCGTAGAAATTTCAAAACAGGCTCATTCAATTGGAAATTAAAGGGCTAGTGCCCTTTTTAATAGTCGAAAAGGATTGGAGGGCAACTAACCCCCCCCCCCCCGCCCATGCCCATTATTCCCCCGAACACATCCAACCAAAATTTTGAGATAGCCATTTTGTTCAGCATAGTTGATTTCCAGATAGAAAATATATTTTTGAGGAGGATACTCCCCCACAACCCTCAGGGTAAGGGTTTTAAGTTATGCCTTGGGGGCATATAAGGTTTTTATAGAAGGCGTTGTCCCAGAAACTTCAAAACATGCTCATTCGATTGGAAATTAAATGGCTTGTGCCCTTTTTAATAGTCGATAGTTATTGGAGTGTAACTAGCCCCTCCCCCCACACGCCCATCATTTCCCCAAACACATCCAATCAAAATTTTCAGATAGCCATTTTGTTCAGCATAGTTGATTTCCAGGTAGAAAATATATTTTTGAGGAGGACACTCCTCCACAACCCTCAGGGCAAGGGTTTTAAGTTATGCCCTGGGGGCATATAAGGTTTCTATAGAAGGCATTGTGGTAGAAACTTCAAAACAGGCTCATTCGATTGGAAATTAAAGGGCTAGTGCCCTTTTTAATAGTCAAAAGTGATTAGAGTGCAACTAGCCCCCCCCCCACGGCCATCATTTCCCCAAACACATCCAATCAAAATTTTGAGATAGCCATCTTGTTCAGCATAGTTGATTTCCAGATAGAAAATATGTTTTTGAGGAGTACACTCCCGCAGAACTTTCAGGGCAAGGGTTTTAAGATATGCCCTGGGGGCAAATAAAGTTTTTATAGAAGGCGTTGTCGTAGAAACTTCAAAAAAGGCTCATTTGATTGAAAATTCAAAGGGATAGTGCCCTTTTTAATAGTCGAAAGTGATTGGAGGTCAGCTAGCCCCCCCCCACCACGCCCATCATTCCCCAAACACATCCAATCAAAATCTTGAGATAGCCATTTTGTTCAGCGTAGCTGATTTTCAGATAGAAAGCATGTTTTTGAGGAGGACAATCCCCACAACCCTCAGGTCAAGGGTTTTAAGTTATGCCGTGGGGGCATACAAGGTTCTTATAGAAGGCGTTGTCATAGAAACTTCAAAAAAGGCTTATTCGATTGGAAATTCAAAGGAATAGTGCCCTTTTTAATAGTCAAAAGTTATTGGAGGGCTACTAGCCCCCCCCCCCCCCTACGCCCATCATTACCCCAAACACATCAAATCAAAATTTTGAGACAGCCATTTTTGTTCAGCGTAGTTGATTTCCAGATTGAAAATATATTTTTGAGGAGGACACTCCCCCACAACCCTCAGGGCAAGGGTTTTAAGTTATGCCCTGGGGGCATATAAGGTTTTTTATAGAAGGCGTTGTCGTAGAAACTTCAAAACAGGCTCATTCGATTGGACATTAAAGGGCTAGTGCCCTTTTTAATAGTCGAAATTTATTGGAGGGCAAATAGCCCCCCCCCCACGCCCATCATTTCCCCAAACACATCCAATCAAACTTTTGAGATAGCCATTTTGTTCAGTGTAGTTGATTTCCAGATTGAAAATATATTTTTGAGGAGGACACTCCCCCACAACCCTCAGGGCAAGAGTTTTAAGTTATGCCCTGGGGGCATGGAAGGTTTTTATAGAAGGCAGTGTCGTAGAAACTTCAAAAATGGCTCATTCGATTGGAAATTCCGAGGGACAGTGCCCTTTGTAATAGTCGAAAGTGATTTGAGGGCAACTAACCCCCCTCTCACGCCCACCTTTTCCCCAAACACATCTAATCAAAATTTTATGACAGCCATTTTTTGAAACGTAGTTTTAAGTTTTGGAAATTAGGTCTTTGAGGATTACAACTCCCCCAAAGCCCTCAGGGCAAGGGTTGTAATTTAAGGATTCTCCGAATCCTTCATATTATTTCTTATGGAAGGGACGCTCGTATAAACTTTAGAGAGGGCTCATTTGATTAGAAATTGAAAGTTCTTGTTCACTTTTTAAGAGTCAAAAGAGATTGAAGGGCAACTAGCCCCTCTCCCTCCTCCACGCCCTAAATGTATCAGATAAAAATTTTGAGATATACATTTTGTTAAAATAGTTCAGAGTTCTGATAACAAAAAACTCCGGTGTCGATACAGCCCACCAGGGCCCAGGGGTAGGCGTTGTAAGTTATATCCTGGGGCATAACTTATTAAGGGGGGTTTATAACTTATGGGAAGGGGTTTTTTATGGGAAGAACACATAGGAAATCTATTATAATTATCCAATTATAAGTTTAAAATACATACTCTGTGATAGATGCAAAATTGCTTTGGCACACAAATGTCTATTAAGGTCAATTCCAAACAGTCGTGATCCCTTTGTGTCAGCAAGTGAAATGGTCTAAACCCCCTTATTGGAACTATTTTTTCAACCCATTCATTGTTGTCAATCGCTGTCCACAAGTTATGTCAGCTGTCTATTGTTCATGTATAAGGTTTTTATCAAAGAGGTAATCGTACAGACTTTGAAAAAAGCCTCATTTGATTTAAATTGAAAGTTCTAGATCCGTTTTTTAAAGTCAAGAATAATCGGACAGTAAGCACCCCCTCCCCATGCCATAAAAACTTGAAACTTTTTGCAATCAAAAACGAACAAAAATTAATTAAAAAAAGCTTTCCAAAAAATAAGTTTTTCAAAGAAAAGTAAAGGCCATTCTAAACTTAAGCTCAGGAGATACAAATACCTGTTAAAATTCAAACTCAAAACGACCAGAAATTACTATTAAAGAATAAATGAAACCCAAAACGAACAGAAATTAAATAAACAATCATAGCAAAAAACATACAACAAGTAATAATATAAATGAATAAATAGATCTTAAAGCGAGTAATGCTTAGATTGAATATGAAAATCAAGCTTAAAAGGAAAACAAATATTTTGCTATTAAAGTATAAATGAAATTTAAAACGAACAGAAATTAAATAAACAATCAATGCGAACAAACATACAATATATATTAATATAAATGAATAAATAAATCTTAAAACGAGTGAAACTTAAATTGAATATGCAAATCAAGTTTGAAACGAATAAAAATAACTACAAACAAGAGTTTGGGTATCGTCTCACTGCAGAAGCCTAAAACCTACTGCGTCATTGGCGCTTTACTGAAAACGAATTATGTTAAAAATGTTTTCTTTTGTACTTAATATTGAAAATAAATAATATAATTACAGTAAAATTTTGAACTGATGAGCTTTTAGCAATTAATATCATTATGCATCAAATATTCAGTTTAATTTGTTAGTTCTTTTCAAGATTGGTCAAGACAAATATAGTTTCACTACAAGCAAAATTTGGATACTGCCCCCTTCTTTAACTGTAAAAACCTAAAGCCTTCTGCGTCATTGGTGCTTCACTGAAAACAAATTACTCGTATATTACAAATTTATTATTTCCGAGCTCTTACAGCATTGAAAATGAAAATAAAAATTACAGAGAAAAAAAAATCTTGAACTGATGGATCTTTCAACAATTAATATCATTATATATCTAATATTCAATTTGATTTTGTTTACACTTTTCAAGACTGTTCAAGACTCATATAGTTTTGCCATTTTTTTTTAACTCTGCCATTTTTTGTAACTAATCGTGTTAGTTTGTTATGAAAACATTCTATGGCTTCTAGGCATTTCTATTTGAGCGGAGAACTGCACCTCATTTGTGGAACATGCATTTTCTTGCATGAAACAACAAAATGTAATAAAATGTCAAGTTTCGGAGTTCCACCACTCGCAAACAAGTGCCATTGGTATTTTTGAATCCGCATGGTCAATTTAGGGGGTGGAGGATAGGCTAATTCTCGTAGCAGCCCCATTCCGTCGTGGTATGGTTCACATTTTCAACACCTGGCATCCGGACTATCATATAATCTACCAAGCATACAACTACCCCAAATCAGTATCAATAAATAAATGAAACCTAAAACGAACAAAAATTAAAATAAATATTAGAGTAAAACTCAAAACGAGCATAAATTAATCTGAGTAGGGTTCAAAACCCCTATACTTTCCAAAACCCCTAAAAGCCAGAATATAATTTGTACTTTACTGAAAAAAATTCAAATGAGTTTACTGAAAAAAAATGTGCATTGTCAATTTAATATACATATGCTGATATTTATTCCCTAAAATCTTCATTAATTTTTGATTCCTTAAAGTTACAAAAGTGAAAATATTTCAAAGAATTGTTTTCAGTAAAGCACCAATGACGCAGTAGGTTTTAGGCTTCTGCAGTGAGACGATACCCAAACTCTTGTTTGTAGTTATTTTTATTCGTTTCAAACTTGATTTGCATATTCAATTTAAGTTTCACTCGTTTGAAGATTTATTTATTCATTTACATTAATATATATTGTATGTTTGTTCACATTGATTGTTTATTTAATTTCTGTTCATTTTAAGTTTCATTTGTACTTTAATAGCAAAATATTTGTTTTCATTTTAAGTTTGATTTTCATATTCAATCTAAGCATTACTCGTTTTAAGATCTATTTATTCATTTATATTATTACTTGTTGTATGTTTTTTGCTATGATTGTTTATTTAATTTCTGTTCATTTTGGGTTTCATTTATTCTTTCATAGTAATTTCTGGTCGTTTTGAGTTTGAATTTTAACAGGTATTCGTATCTCCTGAGCTTAAGTTTAAAATGGCCTTTACTTTTCTTTGAAAAACTTATTTTTCGGAAAGTTTTTTTTTAATTAATTAGTTAAAAAGCCCTATGTTTTATAGAAAGGAGAAAGGACTTGCACAATAATTATCTGAGTGATAGATCTATGAAAACAAAAGGAACATAAAATAAGTGGAGAAAGCATTAAAATATGAACTAAGGACGTGTGGAGCGGAGGCCATGGATAAAAGTGCCGAGGATCTGGAAGATGCAGCTAGACGGCATAATAGTAAAATATTGTGCTGGCATGTTTATAAATTGAGAGGGAGTAGTCAATCCGGACTTGGCCCATTTAAAGATAGGAATGGGGCCAAAATGAGCGATAAGGAAAGAACTAAAGAGAGATGCGCCGAACATTTTGAGAATTTGCTCAACTGAGATAAAGTTGCAGGAAAAGATATAGAGGAAAATGAAAAAGTTTGTGAAAATTTTGGAAGTGAAGAAAGATTTTTTTTGTGAGAAAAAATTAGCGACAGTCCTAAAAGGATTAGAAATAATAAGGCTCCAGGTGCTGATAGGATGGTAATTGAATTGCTTAGATAAGGTGGCTCTGATGTTAGAAATAAGTCACTGAACATTATGAATATGATTTTATAAAAAGGGGAAGTGCCTACCGATTTTAGGAAAACCTTAATTAAGCCACTTTATAAGAAAGGTGATAAAAGTGAGTGTGGTAATTATCGAGGCATTAGTCTGGTCTCTGTAGGCAGTAAATTACTTAGTAATATGATACTTTTTAGACTGAGAGATGACGTAGACAAAGTTTTAAGAGAAGAACAGTGCGGTTTTAGAAAAGGTAGAGGATGAGTTGACCAAATTTTCACGTTTAGGCTAATAATTGAGAAGTGCCTGAGTTGTCAAACACCTTTGGTCCTCAATTTTATAGATTATGAGCAAGCGTCCGATTCTGTTGATAGAAGAGCTTTAGTAAAGGTTTTATCCTTATGTGGTATACAAGACTAATACATCAAAGTGATTAGTGTTATGTACGAGAATAACACTGCTGCGGTTAAGGTAGGAAATGAGGTTAGCAGCTGGTTTTGTATTAAATCAGGAGTTAAGCAGGGTTGTGTTCTATCCCCGTTTATATGGATTATTGTGATGGATTTTGTCTTAAGCAACACAGGAAAGGTGATGGGTAACCACGGAGTCAAATGGGGAGGAAAAAGTCTTCTGGACTTAGATTATGCTGATGATTTAAGCATCCTAGATGAAAGTGCGATCAAAATGAGCGAAGTTTTAAAGGTTTTGCGAGTTCAGGGTGCTAGAATAGGTTTGAAAATTAATGCTAAGAAGACTAAGTCACTAAGGCTAGGAATAAGAGAAGATGAAAATGTGACGTTGGGTAACGAAAAGATTGATCAGGTGGGCAGCTTTACATACATTAATAATAGTATTATTAGTAAAGACGGTGGGAGCAGTGAAGATGCTAAACGTGAAATATTGAAGACTCAGGGTGTTTTTCACAGTTAAAAAAAGTTTGGAAGAATAGGAAGATAAGTCTGCAAACCAAGATTAAAATATTAGAAGCTACAGTTATCACAGTGGTTAAATATGGCTCTGATGCATCGGCGCTCAAAAAAGCGGATGAAGATTTGCTAGATGTTTTCCAGAGAAATTTCTTAAGGATTGTTCTGGGTACCCGGCTGACTGACCGTATTTCAAACAATAGGTTATACGAAAAATGTGGTTCAATACCGCTGTCTAGGGCTATAATGAAATAAAGGTTGAGGTGGGTAGGGCACGTTGTGCAGATGAAGGATGACAGATTGCCGAAGATTGTTCTTTTCGGCCAACCGTCTAGGGCTAAACGGAAAGTAGATCGCCCTCGTCTGGGGTAAGAGGACGTCGTAAAGAAAGATTTAAAGGAAATGGGAACTTTGTAGACGGGTGTCAAAAGGGAGGCTTTGAATAAATTGAGATGGAGGAGTAGCGTACGTAGCTGTGTTGGTCTCAGGCGGCTTGGTGCTGCGGTGAGTTGTTAGTAGTAGCAGTAGTAGTAGTAATTTGGATTCTCATGCTTCCGAAGCTATTCTGGATCAATTTTCAGGTTTCTAGCTTGAGTGATTAAATAAGTATTTTACACATCCCTGAAGTAATGTCTGAAGACTTTAGGGATCGGTTTCATACACATTACATTTTCTTTTAAAAAAGAAAGTCATCAAAGGTGCAGCTTGGGGAAGGAAAACCTTCACCCCAGTAGCGTAGGGAGGGGTATGCAGGGGATGGCAGACCACCCCGGGTGCAAGCCCTGGAGGGGTGAAAAAATGGTATAAAAGGACTTATTATTGATTTGGGCCCGCCGTGCAAAAAGTGAGGTAGCAAAGTAGCAATGCTATTTGGCAGTTTTCAAATTTGTTGGCAGATTTTGTCTGAAAATACCATTTTATATTTAAATATTTTAGTATAATGATTGGCAGCACACCCGATGCCTTGCACATTGATCAAATGAGTGAAGTTAATTCGTTATGTACACACTGAGATCAATAAACTTGAAGTAAAGGAGTCATTTTTAGGCTATTATCAGGTTACAGGAAAAGACCCGTGGACATTACACATGATTAAATAAAAAAAAAACAAGTTTTTTTTTAACTGAAAGTAAGGAACGACGTTAAAACCTAAAACGAACAGAAATTTTTCCGTATATGAAAGGGGCTGTCCCCTCCTCAGCGTCTCGCTCTTTACGCTAAAGTTTTTTATTGTTTGAAAAAAATAGAGTTGTGAGAAAATCAAACTATAGCGTAAAGAGCGAGACATTGAGGAGATAGCCCCTTTCATATACGGAATAATTTCTGTTCGTTTTATGTTTCAACGTCGTTCCTTACTTTCAGTTAAAAAAACTTGTTTTTTTTATTTAGTTTTTGAACGTTTTTGAATTAATGCCGGTTTTGATTTTGGATCACTGTACATGAATAATTAAAACAAAATTTGTATATTAATTTTACTTTTATTTGGTTAAATGGCTTTCTCGAAACTTGTTTAATTTTATTTACGAACGTTTTAATTAGTAATAAATATACGTAACTTACGAATTAAGTTACGTAGCGAACTTCTATATTCATAGATTTTTAATACGTATATTAGGGGGTTCGCCCCCTAGTCAATACCTTGCTTTTTAAGCTAAAGTTCGAATTTTGTTCCAATTCTTCAAAAATCACCCCTTAATCAAAAAGGCCGTTAATTAGAATAAATAGCTCTTATGAAAGTACTAAAACATCTTTGGCTTAAAGAGCGAGGTATTGACTCGGGGGTGAACCCAGTCATATACGTTATATTTTCTGTTCGTTTTAAGTTTTGATGTTGCTCCCTACTTTCAGTTGAAAAACTTGTTTTTTTATATTTAATTTCTGATCTATTTCTTTAATAATGCTGGGAAATCCGGCACCCCCTTCATAGTAATGTCCCTTACGTAACTTACGAATTAAGTTACGTAGCGAACTTCTATATTCATAGATTTTTAATACGTATATTAGGGGGTTCGCCCCCTAGTCAATACCTTGCTTTTGAAGCTAAAGTTCGAATTTTGTTCCAATTCTTCAAAAATCACCCCTTAATAAAAAAGGCCGTTAATTAGAATAAATAGCTCTTATGAAAGTACTAAAACATCTTTGGCTTAAAGAGCGAGGTATTGACTCGGGGGTGAACCCAGTCATATACGTTATATTTTCTGTTCGTTTTAAGTTTTGATGTTGCTCCCTACTTTCAGTTGAAAAACTTGTTTTTTTATATTTAATTTCTGATCTATTTCTTTAATAATGCTGGGAAATCCGGCACCCCCTTCATAGTAATGTCCCTTCCCCCTTTAAAACTTTCTTCATGGAAAGATCCTGCCATATAACCCCCGACCCATCTCCCCCACCTACCAGAAAAAATCCCCCCTGAAAACGTCTGTATACTTCCCAATAACCAATACTTTATATTAACATTGGGTTAAGTTCATAACTTTCAGCCCTCCCCCCGGGGGATTCGGGGGATTATGTCATCCTATAAGACATAGTTATCAAATTTTCGACTATGCTGAACAAAATGGCTATCTCAAAATTTTGATTGGGTGACTTTGGGAAAAAAAGTGAGCGTGGGAGGGGGCCTAGTTACCCTTCATTTTTTCGGTCACTTAAAAAGGGCACTAGAACTTTTAATTTCCGTTCCAATGATCCCTCCCACGATATTCTAGGACGAATGGGTCGATACGATCAACCCTGGAAAAAAAACAAACAAAAAAAAAAAAAACAACAAATAAACACGCATCCGTGATCTTTCTTCTGGCAAAAAATGTAAAATTCCACAGTTTTGTAGATAGGTGCTTGAAACCTCTACAGTAGGGTTCTCTGATACGCTGAATATGATGGTTGTGATTTTCATTAAGGTTCTATAAGGGGCTCTTTCCCCCTTTTTTCTAAAATCAGCCAAATATTCTCAGGCACGTAACTTTTGATTGGTAAGACTAAGACTTGATGAAACCGGTAAAACTTGATGAAACTTGTATATTTGAAATCAGCATTAGAATCCGATTCTTTTGATGTATCTATTGGTATCAAAATTCCGTTTTTTTAGAGTTTCGGTTACTATTGAGCCGGGTCGCTCCTTACTTACAGTTCGTTACCACGAACTGTTTGATATTTTAAATGCAATTGAAGAAGATGGTCTGGATATAGCAATATGCCGAGGGCAGGGCTACGACAACGCTCCAGCAATGGTCGGAGAACATTCAGGAGTACAAGCTAGTATTCGTGAGCTTAATCCTAAAGAATTGTTTGTACCCTTTGCCATCCATTCACTAAATCTTTGCGGGGTGCACTCTTTTGCTACATTTCTTACCTGTGTGACATTTTTTGGTACTTTGGAAGCGGCATTAGATCTTTTCACGGGTAGACAAAGAATAATCACCTACGGAACAAGTACTGACAAAACCACTTTGCCGGCTCACCAATAAGTGGACAATAAGTGCAGAAATAAGTGGGAGGAGCTTTTTGTTCGCACCGAGAATGAAGAGCCAGAAATCATCTGCGGTAAACTTACTGGATAATTATATAAACTGTGTTCTCAACACACAGATGGAATGTCCTCTTGGCAAACCACAGTTTATAGAATTATCCAGTAAGTTTATCGCAGATCATTTCTGGTCTTCGTTCTCGGTGCGAACGAAAAGCTCCTCCCACTTATTTCTGCATTAGCGGGATCGATGTTTCCGATTGTTTCCAACAGAGTGCATTATTCGTAATAGCGGGTTTCCATTTGTTTCCGATTAGATCACAGTCTGACTTGTCTACCCGTGAAAAGATCTGATGCCGCCTATGTTTCTATCTGCAAAAACGTTCTCCGGAGCACTCGCACCCCGGTCCGGGTTTTTATAATGGGTGAGATAGAGAATGATCATACTGGATAATTATATAAATTGTGTGGCCATCGTTGAAGTTACGGTCAAAGGACTTGCAGAAAGCAGGTGGAATGCTCACTATGAAGCTGTTAAGCCAGTGTTTAAATGCTTTAAGAAGATTTTCGATACCGTTGAAAAACTTTGTGACTCTTTAGAAACTTCGTGCCGGATCTCAGATTAATCTAATCAGAGATTGAAGGAGGGAAAAGCTGGTTCTCGTGTTTGAAAAACTCTTCCAAGTCAGCGCCTCTGGGGCCGCAGCCAATATAGAGTTTGGCAAATAGGGTCGAATCTGACTTGCCCATCTGAAGGATCGATTTTGACTTCAGCTTCAATGATGGAATGGGAGTTGAAAATAACGGCATTTTCTTTTGGCGTATCGGTGAATCAATAGGCTTTGTGCGTTTTACAAAACACTCTTCCACAAAAGCATCATACTCAGATTAGCCAACAATTTCCAGATTGCGGTACCTACTGATGGCACGATAATGGGGTACTCTCCCGGAGTCGATGGAAACGAGACTGTCATACATACTTTTGAAAGGATTACCATATTCTATTAGGGTATTTACAAGGTTTTTAGTGTTTGTCTGGAACCTCTTCTAAAATGCCGAGCCCATTTTGTTATCTTCTGCAGTCCGCTGTTCCTTCACATTTCGGAATTTCAGTTCGTTCGGAAAACAGAAATTTTGATGCTTTTGTAGCGAGGCTGGTAAACTTGCGCTTTTTAACCGCTTTGGGTGCTTTATAAGACGCTTTAGAGTAATTGCTCGACTTCACACCGGTCACCATTGGGCTCCCCATATTTCATACTATATTTCCACTTTTTCCAGAAATTCTCAAAACGTTCCATCAGTTTTGCGGTATTTGAGCGCGCAAACACGCGCTTGGACTGACAAACTCGAGCTGCTTCTTGTAATAGTCGAACTTCTAGTACTCTAAACTATGTTTTTGTATTTTATCGAGTAGGCGCATCCATTTTGCGCTTCACGTACTTTTTTTTAGCATTCTTTTGCATACTTCAGAGCAATCTGTTGCTTTTATTTTGCTACCAATGTAATATCCATATATTAAAACGTGTAGTCAGAAGTTTTGATGCATCTGTAGAGAGACTAGTAAACCTGCGCTTTTGTAGCGCTTCGGGTGCTCGTAAAGGTGCTTTTGAGGGTCCGCTGGACGTGCTTCTCGTCACCATTGGATTTCCCGTGCTTTAATCTATATCTCCACCAATTTTGGTGTTTTTTTCCAGAAGTGCACAATTCTAGTGGTATTTTCCGTTTAACAGCTCCACTATGTAATAAGACCCCTGCCCAATTTAGCCTTACTTAATGTAAGCCACGAATTAAATGCTGTTGTTTGACATTGTAATAATAATGTTAACATGTATAAAAATATTGTACTTTGCTTAAATTTATGGAAGTTATTTACATTAAAATGAATACATACCAATGTTATACAGCACGCAATTTACTTTTCGCTCCTTAATTTAAACATTTCAAATGGATTTTTTTAATTGTATATTTCCACCATAAACAAATATGACTCAGCAATGTTTAAATATTTGCTGGGGATGATAATTTGAAATTCCACCCCGGGTGTCACAAGACTTTGCTACGCCACTGTTTCACCCTAGGAAGAAATTAGTAAATTAAAATAATATAATAATGTAAAAAGACTACCGTTTATATGCCGGTAGTACTTTCGGTTGTATTTTCTCATTGGGCATAGGCTATATCGTCCCTCAAAGCTTTTGTTAACAAATTAGCACCTGGGAAAGCTTAGACCCGTTCCAAGAGAGTGCGCAAAGGTACTTAATTGACCTCTCTTCAAAGACAGTTTCTAGTAAAATGCCTTTTCTCCGAGTTTAGTTTACTACTTGTTGTGGTTTAAGTAGGACGAACATGACTACCGAAAGTGAGAATGACGGAAAACGAAGCTCAATTAAGTCTGCGTTTGGCTTGAAGCCAAATGACAGAAGATCATCAAGACTCCTCCCAAAGTTCATGCAAAAAGCATTTATTGACCAAGCTTTTGGACAGCTGTACAACACATATACGAATAAACATAAACAGAATAATGTTTTTTATTTCATATGGGCAAATATACTGATCTCAATCCATACAATTATTTGCTGTGTTTATAATAACAGTATCATAATAGCTATTCCTTATAGCTGTGCTTTCGGTGCCCTTGTTATTCTGCTGCTTCTCTGCTACAGCAGAAAGCTGAAAGACAATCACTGGAATTACATTGCTTCAGCAGCTTGGGTTTTATCATACATAGAAGCGATTGGGTGCGTGTTTCTATCTGCTCTTATTTCGTATTTTCGAAGTGTTGTATGGTTGAATCTGACAACATTTCTAACATTTATATGTCTTCCATTTCGGCTGAGAACATGTGTCTTTCTTCAGTTGGTATCACTTTGTATTTTCATAGTTATTGGATTCCTAGTCGGTGGCGACAACTTGATACTAGAGGTATGATTATTGGACATTCATTTATTTGGATCTGATTTATCTTAATACTTATCTTAAAAATCTGTCCCAAATATTCAAATTATTTCTTAGACCACACTTGCCAAGCATGGTAAAGCGAGATAACGCAGGATAAAAAAAAAACAAGTTAAATCATAGACAGTGAAAAAATAGAAAAATGTAAATATTTCAGTAGAGAGCTCCTATCAGTCGTCCTCAGTAATTATAACCCTCTGTCGCCATCCCCAGCCAGGCGATAAGATGGTAAAAGGGAGATGAGGAGCAATAAAGCCAGTCTTTATATAGAGAATATTTTGACGGCTCTATGACATTCAATAAAAACTCGCGTTTTCCAGCTTGTGATGTATGCCACACAACAGGAGGGCGAGGGATATTTAGAATCGAGGTTGTTTGATGCCCAAACAAAACAAACAAATAAATAAAGCTCACACCTTAATAGCATCCAAAATACAGTAATCACTGTAAATAGCGTGAATCAGCATACAGAAACACCAGTTACACCAGATTGTCTCTTGTATAATTTCAATTCGGCAATTAACTTAAATTTTTTTCCCGTTTATAAAGGCTCCCGGACGTGGAATTGAAATATTCGAATTTTTTTTATTTGAAGGTTTTTTTTTGTTTTGTTTTGTTCTACTGTTTAAACGAAATTACACCCGTCTTATCTCTCTTAAATTCAGTATGATAAAATGACAAACGTAGTTCTACAACACCTCCGCTAGGCTTGTAAGAACTCACTGCAATTGCTTCTCACAACTACCAGTAGCATTTTCAAATATCTCAATAGCTTAATCTACCTTGGTTTCAAAGATTTAGTCCAATCTTTCTAGCCAACACTCCCTCACCCATACAAAGTGACGATTTCAAAAACCATTAAAACAGCTTTTTGGTCTTTCTCAGTGTGAATCCATAAGACTACTTTACGAATAATATTGTCATGATGAAAACCGAAGGGTATATTTGACATTCTCAAAATCTAGCTGAGAAATAAAAGTCAGGATTTTTTTAGGGGGGGGGGAGAGGTTAACGTTAAGAAAAAAAATTGACAGATATTAAAATCTATGAGTATTACAACTTGTAAATTTCAGATTGTTTGTGAGAGAGATGTGTTTTCTATATTGGTTGCAGCAGTAGCTGAAACGTAGACGGCCCATAGTAAATGAAAATATAAAAGCCCGTTTTGAAAAAAAAAACAGTCAAGTGAGAATAATTTCTCACTAAAAGAGGATTTAGGAGCAAGTCAATTCACTCACTCACACTAAAGAATTAACATTTACCATAGGTACTAAGAATCAGCAAAGGTACCTAGTGACTTAAGTCATTTTATTTATTATTAAGTCATTATATTATTATTTATTTAATATTTATTTATTTATTATTAAGTATTATTAAGTACTATAATACTCTTTTTATTGAAAACTATATGTATCTCTAACACTATCCTTTTGTTTTTCAAAATATCGACGACAAACAAATATAATGTCACTATAGTAATCAAGGTGACTGGAACGAACTAATGAAAATAAATTGAACATTTAATATGTCATGATTTATTCTTCGAAACTCATCAATTCAAATTTTATGTCCCTATAATTTTATTTTTATTTTCAATGTTGAAATAGTATTTATGTTGAAAACTATATGTATTTTGAACACTATACTTTTGTTTTTTAAACTATCGACGACAGATAAATATGAAGTTAGTATAATAATCAAGATGACTGGAAAAAAACAATGAAAACAAACTGAACATTTAATACATATTGATTTTAAATCTTGGAAATTCATCAATTCAAAATTTTAGTTCACTGCAATTTCTATTTCTATTTTTCAGTGCTTTAAATACAAAAGAAAAATATTTGTAATGCGTTTTGTTTTCAGTAAAGCACAAATGACGCAACGAGCTGTCGACTGTTACCGTTAGGGAAGAGGGGGGGGGGGGGGGGGGGGGGCGGGGAGGGCATTATCCGAACTCCCGTTTGTAGTAACTTTTATTCGTTTTAAGTTTATCTTGAGCATTGAGTTTAATCCCCGAAAGCATAGCAATTAGACTTTGTGACTATTTTGAATAAAATTGCTTTTTAAGATTTCAATCAGTGTAAAGAGGAGCATCTAAAAGGGCAAGAGGAGGGGGACGGTTGGCCTCCGTTACTTTTTAAACTTCCCTCTCAGCATGATTTTTCAGTTCCAACTTAATAACCTCATCCATTCCTTAGATATTGCTACTATAAAAACAATGCTATTGCTATAAAAACAATGAACAACTTATATAACATACACCACTTACCCCAGGGGCTATGGGGGGTTTTGACATCCTCTGGAAGCATGGTTATTTGACTTTTTGGCTATTGTGAACAAGATGGCTATTCAATTTTTTGTTTATCTGAGGTTTTTGGGGAGGTTAAAGCTAAAAAGGGCATCGGGTGGAGACTGGTTGCCCTCCGACCATTTTTCAAGATACCCCTAAACATGCCCTGAAAATCTAAACTTAATACCCTCAGCCTTACTCGAGATACTGCAAATACGGCCTTTTGACAGCCTGCATGGACACAGTATAGTATTAGTATATATATTTTTTTTTTACTTAGTTAAACATGCCCTTAGTATTCCCCGAAGTTTCACTTTAGTATAGGTAATTTTTTCGAACACGCTCAGAATCAAACATTCTCCCTTTTCCCAATGATATATCTTCCAAATAAAAAAGCGTAAATTGTATAATTTACAATCCTTGCCCTGGGGTTTTTGGGGCGTCACATCCCCGGAGGTATAGTCCCTAGATCTTTTGCCTATTTTGAATTAAATCGCTTCTCAAAATTTTGATCAGTGTTGAGGGGAGGGGAATCCAAGGGGGATCTTGTAGCCCTTTCGTCACTTTTCAACATCCCTCTCAACATACCTTGTAAGTTACAACTTAACACCCTCAGCCGTTCTTTATATATTGTTGATTCCCCCTTTTAACAACTAGCATGCACATGTTTTGATTGTGTTCGGCATTCCTCTTCAAAATTCTAGAGGGTTGTGTCCTCCCCATAGGCATTGTTATTTGAACTTTAGACCATTTTGAACAAGAGAATTAGGTTAAGATTTTAATCAAATGTTTTTGACATAGAGCAGCTAAAGAGGACATGGTAGGGGGGCTGGCAGCCCTCAAACCACTTGAAAAAACATCCCCAATCATATCCTAAAGGTTTCAAGTTAATATCCTTTGTTGTTCTTAAGATCTGCCTTTTTGTTAAACTGAATGCACATAGCGCCGTTTGATATAGTTTAAGATGCTCCTAAGCATTCTCCAAAATTTCAACTTAATACCCTTGGCCTTTTCAGATACACACAGGATCAAAACTTAACCCTTTTCAGAAGTATCAATCCTGTACGTAAACAATGAATAAATTGTATAATTCACAATCTTTGTCCGGGGTAGGGGGAGGGGGGATGGCCTTCCTGGAGGCACAGCTGCTGGATCTTTTGACTAGTTTAAACAAAATGAAAGTTAAAAAAATCGGCCATTGATGAGAAGAGTGGCGCATAAAAAGACCAAGGAGGAGGAGGGATTGTTACCTTCCAATCTCTCCTCAAAATCCCCTCAACAAACCTTAAATGTTTCAATTCTTGGACCTTTGGACTATTTTAAAGAAAAGGGCTATTTTAAAATTTTGATCGGATGTATGTGGGGGGAAAAGGGCGTGAGGGTGGAAGGGGTTACTCTATGATCACTCTACTTTTAAAAAGAGCACAGGAGGTTTCGATTTCCATTCGAATGACCCCCTCCCCCAGGGTTGATATGACCACTCTTTCCATAAAGACCTTGTATGTTAACAACGGGCAACTAGCATAACTTACAGCCATAATAGCATAACTTATAACATAGCTTATATGTTATCAATTCACAGCTTGTATGACTTACAGCCCTTGCCCTGGGAGGGGGGGGAGGTTGTCAACCGCAGAGGCATGGGTATTTGACCTTTGGACTAGCCCCTCTCCCACACCCATTAATACCTAAACACATCCAACCAAAATTTTGAGATAGCCATTTTTTCAGCATAGTTGAAAGGTCTAGCAACTATGTCTCCGGGATGTCGACTCCCCTTCCCCCCTCTTACAGACCTCAGGGCAAGGGCTGTAAGTTATGTGATTTGTCCATCGCTTACGCATAGTATTTGTTTTTGGGAAAAGGGGCATGTTTGGCCTTTTTCGTTCAAAAAAACCAAGGCTTTTCATGTGAAGCTTTCAGAAAATGTTGAGGGGAGTGTTGAACTAAATCAAAACGCGTTGTATACATACATATTGTCAAAAGGGTGCAGCTCAGGATCGGGTAAGAGTATTAAGTTGGAAATCTCAGGGAATGATGAGGGGGATGATCAATTGACCAAAAAGGCAATATTTACACGCAACTACTACTACTGCTGCTGCTGCTACTATTAATTCTGCTACAAGTACTAGTACTACTTTTACCGCTACTACTACTGCTGCTACAACTACTGCTTCTATTGCGACTTTTACTAAGGCTGAGGATGTTTCGTGAAACCCGGAGGAAATGTTGAGGGGAAAGCTGAACTGAATCAAAACATTTTGTGTGCACACAGATTGTCAAAAAAGCGTATCAGCAATATCTTTGGAATGACTCACCGTATGAAATTTAAGCCTCCAGGCCATCATGAGGTGGTTGTTCAACTGACCAAAAGGCAATATTTGATCACTGCTACGGTCATTAATACTACTGCAGCTACTCTTACTACTACTACTACTGTAATACTAGTACTACCAAGGCTAAGGGTATGAAAGTGAAAATTTAAGAGAATATTGAGGGGAAAAATGAACTAAATCAAAACAGACCCAATTTGGTAATACGGGACTTTGAAAATGAACTCAGCTGCAGCAACACACTGCAGGGCTCAGAATTTGACTCTGGTAAAGAGATTATGTGACATAGTCTCCATACTAATCTACAAAAAGGAATAAGAGAAGAGAAAGTCTTTTAATCAGTTGTTAACGAAAAATTGTCCTTTTTAATTGGCGGCTCTAATCATTATGATTTAGTGCAACACTCCCCTCAACATTCACCAAAAACATCAACTTAATTATGATATCTAATCAACGTACAGCTACCATAGCCTATTGGTAATTTAACTCTCCTTCGCTAGAGGGGTATGTGAGATCAGACCAGTCTGCAGAAACGACCCTGTATACAGTTTTAAGTGATAAACACCTATCTAAATTATTTATTTATACCTTTTGACTAAATGCACTTTTTATCACAAATGCTGAGAGCCATTTCACAGACTCAGGGTTTAAATCATTGGCAAATGATCTAGCCTATAGCCAATGGTCTAAGCCCTCAGTATGTGAAATGATAACATCACAATTCTTTAGTCTTGCGTCTAGGATAGAAAATGATCCAACACTAGCACAGATGTCATAAATTACCGACTTAGGCTGAAACTTCTGAACAAGTCTTTCATGTTCAGTGGCAAATTTACGGCTTCAATCAGAGACAGTATAGGATAGTGTTTTTGGCCATGAAGGATGGACAGATACGTTCCATGCTGTTCTAGTCCTTTGAATCACTTTAAACTTCGCTGGCACTTCACTCATCTTGTTTTCATGAGTAATGATACTTAATTGCGGCAGTATACCCAGATTCCATGTAGACAGTTAGATTTTCCAGGGTTGACAGATCTAACGGCGAGACTAATATCCTTAGCAAAAAAGGTCTGAAATATGTGAAATGTAAAGAACTCGTTAATTTCGTCAAAGGTACATGAGATCAAAGTAACTATTGAAATTACCCGTAGAATACTGATTTTATCAAATAATTTTAGCAACCTTGTACGATTAAACACTTGATCTTGAATATTGAATGGGAAGTTCTTCTACTGAATCTTAGCCAATTATTTTACTGCATTGAACTAAAACACAGGAAAAAGCCTTTGTTTTTTTCTTAGTTGAAATAGTAAAGAACAAACCATATGGAATCAGGCAGCGAGGTCAGTCGAATATGGCACCATGTCCCGGAGAAGCAACTTTTCAAAAAACAGTTGTGGTCTATTATCTTGTCAAAAGATAAGCGTGTTGCATATCGTGCATCTGATCATTCAGTTTTTATCACAAATTGTATCTATTTTAATATTTCGGTTACACTGGGCTAGAGTTCATTTTTTACTATTAATGATACCATCTTGAATCGCCAACTTAAACTGTTAAGGTGACGTGACCTGACGCCCTTTTATATCCTGACGGTATAACAAAATTATATACTGACTATGCTGACGTCATTATTACTAATGTAATCATATAGTTATCACTTTTACGTTATTTATGGTTGTAACCTACTATTGTAATGTTATTCATCATATTACATACGAAGATGCAGTTTTTGTCAAAAATAACTGTATTTTACTTAAATAGCTCTCTATGATGTTTCAGTTCCCCGCTAGCAGCGGAGAAAAACCGAAAAAAAAAACAGAAAAAAGAGGACACGTCAGTGCTACCCATGCAAAACAAGTGATTTTGCTTGTTGTTCAAGCCAGGGTACTGTAATATCCTGCAAAGTGTATTTGGCCACGGCGATTCCAATGGTTTACTTTTTATTTCGGTCCAATTTGTTTTCAATCACAAAAGTAGGCTATTACGGAGATTATGGAATTCTTATGACAGCAATTTTCTTGACAAAAAACCTCAATGAATAGTTGTTCGTGTGTGCAAATGTGTTTTTTTTTTTGGGGGGGGGGGACGCTTCTATGATTCTTAGTAATCGAATTGGTTTGAAAGATGGCACAAGAAAGGATCTGAAGGACATAAAAATTTAATGAGAGGAAGTAAAGAATGAAGCTCTGGGATGGAGGAGGATCGTTCATAGCTGTATTGGCCTTAAGGGCTTGGTCCTGCAATTTTTATTTTTATTTTACAGCAACACTGACAACTATATTTAGATATAGGCTTTAACAGTTAAACCCATATAATGTTTTAGCAGTATCTGTAAGGAATTCATGGCTCATGCCAGTCGACTAAAATTGGTCTAATAAAAAGTACAAGGAAAATTTTACAGAAAAAGTAATGCGAAAGAAAAAGATAAACAAAGGAGCAGAATATTCTGCGGATAATTTCACTTCAATTTTAATTCACTTGGTGGAAATAGTGAAATATGTTTGAAAGTACCGTTAGAATATTTAGTTTTTAGTTGATGGATTTTGCCACCTTAATTAGGAGCCGTATTTGGGTAAGACAAAAGTAATCCTTATCCCCCTCTGATTTTCTAGATTGCTAAAGTGACCTGAAATATGTGGTATTTTGTCCTTGGTGGCCAAAGCAATTTCTTCAGATGGGATGGGACAGAGTAGTAACTAGCTTCTAGTTGTACTGCTTGACTAGTTTCCCTTAATTGAAGCAATTCTAAGGCCATTCATCCCATCTGCTGAGTTGTACTGCATAGTATCGTTCTTGTTTAATCAGGGCTGTATCTCGATGGACTTCAGCAAGGGGAGGAGGGTTGACCTGGAATTTAACTCTTTTTTACTCTTTTGGTTGGAAAACTTGGACCTTTATTGATTGTTTTAGAAACTTTTAAGTAATGCTCCCTGCCTTGTTTTCTTATTTCAAAACAACTCAGAGCACACTCAATTCTCTCTGCTCTTTTGTACTGCGAGCCTTTTGCTGTTCCATCCACACCTAATTTTGATGAGCAACTGCAAGAGGGGGTGCGGGAAATTTTTCCGCCAGAACTGTCTAAATACACAAACATTTTCCAGGGGTTAGACGAAACTTCGATAATTTTTGGATTTGTACCCTTTAAATTTAAATAAAGACCTCCACAACAACAACAAAAAAAAGTTCCAGGTTTTCTCCCCATCTGATAAAAAACAATTATGCGTGTCTAAAATGAGGGTGTCTTAAGACGCTGCACAGCACCTTGCCTTAGCAATGTTCTGCATTCAGTAACTCACGTATTTTTAGTCAAAATCCTATAAATGCAGGATACCAATATAGATAACAGCAATCCTCCAAGACACAGCCACAAATGGACTTTTCTTAGACTCTAATGATGATTAGTCTGATACTATATTTCGTAAAAGAAGACTTAAAGAAAGTGTGATGCAGTGTGAAACAAAGGCTTGTTAGGTATTTGCAAATCAAAATTTACGCCTACTATCAGTTATGCGTCACATTGATATTTGATGCCTCCTTTAGGCCTTTTTGATATTGCTGATGATTTTCCGACGTTTTCATGATACTGTAGAATTTTTGTAACGTAGTTAGGCTTATATTTTGCCTTTAATTTTCATCTCGGTAAAACTTTAATTTTTTAGAGAAAGTCGCGTATTTATCAGACAATCTACATTCGAAAACCTAATTTCCTTAGTATTACAGCTGTTTTTGCATCTCAAGAACTATATACATTTTTGGTGTTTGTAATTTTGAAACGTAATTCTAAATACAGTCCCTTTTTTATTTTGAATTAGATATATAACCTTGTTTCTATACAAGTAAATTTTGTTTTAGCAATTTCTAACTTTTCCGTTACCTTGAGTAGTTTGGTTTCAATGACGATGGATGAGGTTTGCTCTTTACTTACAGCTGATATGGCCATGACAACTTCTCCACAGAAATTGATTCACTGAAACGAAGACTTGCAACGAAAGACATTCATAATCCTTTAGTAATGTTTCGGACAATACACTTTTCTAGACTTTTTACATTTCTATTACTCAGTCTCTCCTAACTAATTAGAATAAATCTCCTAACTCCTAAACTAATTAATAATGTTCGTCTAATATCATTTACAATAAAATTGTAAAGCTTTTTGTATTGCTTCCAACATTGTAAGAACTCACTAAGTTCTTTTCTCCCTCCAAGTGCTTTCTAAGCTCTTAGTCCTACTATTTTCAGAGAGAGCACGTTGCTTCAGCTGAGATGTAATAAGCTAGATAAATTGCAAATATATTCTGTGAATTTAGTTCTTCTATTTCTAAAACAAATCTATTTATTACTATTCCTTATTAAAAATCTTTACCAGCCTCGATTTCGTAGTGAACCAGTTTCGGTTTCAAACGCCCACCACAACCTTCATCACTGGCAGTGCCCTTTTGCGTTATTAAATAAAAAACAAACAAGTTTTTTTCAACTGAAAGTAAGGACCAACATTAAAAGTTAAAACAAACAGAAATTATTACGTATATGAGGGGTTCGCCGCCTAGTCAATACCTCGCTCTTTTCGCTAAAGTTCGAATTTTGTTCCAATTCTTTAAGAATGACCCCTGAATCAAAGAGGGTTTACTTAGAATAAATAGCTCTTTTGAAAATACTAAAAAAAACTTTAGCGTAAAGAGCAAGGTCTTGACTAGGCGGCGAACCCCCTTATATGCGTAATAACTTCCGTTCGTTTTAAAATTTTAATATTGCTCCCCACTTGAAGTTGAAAAAACTTCTAATTGTTTTTTAAAATATTGCTGGGAAATCTGGCGTCCCTTCATAGAAATGTTCCTTGGCCAAAAAAACTTATCCATGGAAAGATTCTCTCATGTAACCCCTCCCCCGACACCCCCCCCCCAAACCAGAAAATATCCCCTCTGAAAATGTTTATATACGTCCCAATAACCAATACTATATGTAAACAACTGGCCAAGTTCATAACTTGCAGCCCCTCCCCCGGGAGCTGTGGGGGATTAAGTCATCCTCAAAGACATAGTTGCTAGATTTTTTGACTACGCTGAACAAAATGGCCATCTTGAAATTTTAATCGGGTGACTTTGGGAAAAAATGAGCGTGGGAGGAGGCCTAGTTGCCTTCCAATTTTTTTGGTCACTTAAAAGGGCCACTAGAACTTTAAATTTCCGTTCGAATCAGCCCTCTCGTGGTATTCTAGGACCACTGGGTCAATACGATCACCCTTGGAAAAACAAAGCAACATAAAACAAAACAAAAAAGAACACAAATAAACACGCATTCGTGATTTTTCTTCTGGCAATAAATACAAAATTCCAAATTTAAATTCAAACAGTTCGTGGTAACGAACTGTAAGTCTGGAGCGACCCGGCTCAATGGTAACCGAAACTCTAGAAAACGGAATTTTGATATCAATAGATACATCAAAAGAATCAGATTTTAATGCTGATTTCAAATATATATATATATATATATATATATATATATATATATTATATATATATATATATATATATATATATATATATATATATATATATATATATATATATATATTATATATATATATATTAATATATATATATATATATATATATATATATATATATATATATATATATATATATATATATATTATATATATATATATATATATATATATATATATATATATATATATATATATATATATATATATCATCAAGTTTAGTCCCACCCATCAAAAGTTATGCGCCTGAGAAAATTTGGCTGATTTTTGAAAAAGGGGAAAAGACCCCCTAAAAGTTATAGAACCTTAATGAAATCACCCCATCAGATTCAGAGTATCAGAGAACCCTACTGCAGAGGTTCCAAGCTCCTATCTACAAAAATGTGGAATTTTGCTTTTTTTGCCAGAATAATGATCACGGAAGCGTGTTTTTTTTTCCCAGGGGTGATCCTATTGACCCAGTTGTCCTAGAATATCGTGGGAGGGCTCATTGGAACGGAAATTAAAAGTTCTAGTGCCCTTTTTAAGTGACCAAAAAATATGGAGGGCAACTAGGCCCCCTCCCACGCTCATTTTTTCCCAAAGTCACCCGATCAAAATTTTGAGATAGCCATTTTGTTCAGCATGGTCGAAAATAGGATAACTATGTCTTATAGGATGACTTAATCCCCAGAAGTCCCCGGGGAGAGGGCTGAAAGTTATGAACTTTACCCAATGTTAACATATAGTATTGGTTATTGGGAAGTATACAGACTATTTCAGGGGGGATTTTTTCTGGTAGTGGGGAGGGGTCGGGGGTTATGTGGGAGGATCTTTCCACGAAGGAAGTTTTCATGGGGGAAGGGACATTGCTATGAAAGGGGCGCCAGATTTCCCAGCATTATTTAAAAAAAGATCAGAAATTATATAAAAAAAACAAGTTTTTCAACTAAAAGTAAGGAGCAACATCAAAACTTAAAACGACAAAAAACAATACGTATATTATTGGGTTCACCCCCTAGTCAATATCTCGCTCTTTAAGCCAAAGATTTTTTAGTACTTTTATAAGAGCTATTTATTCTAATTAATGGCATTTGTGATTAAGGGGTCATTTTTAAAGAATTGGAACAAAATTCGAACTTCAGCTTCAAGAGCAAGGTATTGACTAGGGGGAGAACCCTCTAATATATGTATTAAAAACATATGAATATAGAAGTTCGTTACGTAAGTTAATTCGTAAGTTACGTATATTTATTACTATTAAGAACATTCGTAAATAAAGTTAAACAAGTTCCGAGAAAGCCATTTAACCAAATAAAAGTAAAATTAATGTTCAAAATTTGTTTTAATTATTCATGTACGGTGAGCCAAAATTAAAACCTGTATTAATTCAAAAACGTACAAAAATTAAATAAAAAAAAAAGTTTGTTTAACTGAAAGTAAGGAACGACGTTAAAACTTAAAACGAACAGAAATTATTCCGTATATAAAAGGGGCTGTCCCCTCCTCATCGCCTCGCTCTTTACTTTAAAGCTTGACTTTCTCACAAATCTATTTTTTAACAACAAAAAAATTTAGCTTAAAGAGCGAGGCGTTGAGGAGGGGACAGCCCCTTTCATATACGGAATAATTTCTGTTCGTTTTATGTTTTAATGTAGTTCCTTACTTTCAGTTAAAAAAAAACTTGTTTTTTTTTATTTAATTCGCAGATAGGAGCTTAAAACCTCTACAGTAGTCTTTTCTGACACGCTGAATCTGCTGGTGTGATTTTCATTAAGATTCTATGGCTTTTAGGGGCTGTTTTCTACCTTTTTTGGAAGATAAGGTAGACTTTCTTGTAACTTTTGATGGGTAAATCTTAACTTGATGAAACTTATATATTTTAAATCAACATAAAAGTCCGATTCTTTTGATGTATCTATTGGTATCGAAATTCCGTTTTTTAGAGTTTCGGTTACTATTGACCCGGGTCGCTTCTTACTTACAGTTTGTTACCACGAACTGTTTGAAAATAAAATATTGTTAAACAAAATATGTTTCGTGTACTTTCACAGGTATCTTAAATTAAGCCTAACTGGTATCTTGCATTATATTTTGATCCAAATTTTGTAGAATAAATTCCTGCAATTTTTAGAAAGAGCGCGTTGCTGCAGATTAGTTGTAATTTAATTGAGTTCTGTAATGCACAGGCTTTGAAAAAGAGAACTCAGCCTTGGAAAAATAATAGAAGACCCAGGGTTAGTGAGACTAATATTGAGCCCTTTTTGCCTCAAGGGTTCCAGGCATAAAGTTTCTCCAGAGCCACCGATGGTACATAGGGCGTTGACAAGCGTCCATCTTTTAGTTGGTAGATCCTTTTTACTGTAATAGGTAGCAGGCAGTCAACTAAATTATCGTCATCCGGGGACCAGACTCCGTCGCCTACTTTGTCGAGTATAAATAAATCCACTGCGTTACTGCAGAGTTTCAGGCCCCAAAATGCATTATATAAACGTTATATAACTAAGGAGTCGAAAAATATACCGTTTTTTGCTGCTAGGTGGATATTGCTGCCGGAATATATTATCTAAATAACGCTTGAATACATTTATATCCTTGAATATATTTTTACTCATTGCATATTTGGATTCCAAGGGGAAATGCAAATACACTTGTTACGAGGTGAGTTACAAGTACTCAATATTCTGGGTAATATAGGTGAAAAAGATGCACCTTAAGTACAAGATCCTGGAAATTTTAACGAAAAGACCCCATACTGTATTGTTAACCCGATGAATTTGTGATTTCTTAAAGAAAAGTGTTTTATGTTTGTCATATCGATCAGGAAATTTATCTAGAGATTTTACCTTAATGCTTGGAAAAGAGAATTGTGTTCTTTCCCAGATGTTTTCAACAACATTCCCTGGAATTTCCTGTTTACTTTTTTTCCGTATTTTACCCCCTTACCATAAATGTTTGGGCCTATGGGTGAAGTGTAGCCCTCATAGATCTGTATCATTTATATTTTTCAACCATTCTATGGCTCTTAAAGAAAGTTCGAAGAGAATAACTCTGCCGTTCAAAAATACAAGTCGGCTCGGGGTAGCCGATTGTATTTGGAAATAAATATATAAGTTGGGCCCTTATTTTTTTTATATAAAAAAAATAAGTCAGCACCTTTTTTTTTGGCTCTTATGATTCACCTTAAAATATTTTACACCTGATTGGCTTGGAAATATATCTGTGTTTTACATAAACGTATTTCTATTCATCGAGAAAGTGCTATTGGATTCGATGATCTGTTATATTTGGAAACTGAAGGGAAATTGAAAGATAGATTTCTCCGCAAATTGAGTCATATCACTGTTGACTCAAGAACCTAATGTTTAATTACTATTCCGCAATTGCCGAAGATTATTTTAGCAACAGAAGAGCTCCGAGATGTGATTATAAACACATAATCACATTTCTTCTCAATATGCTAGACAAAAAAGTGTGCGTTTTCGCACACACTAAGTAGAAGACCCCAAGCATTTGATGGTGAAATTTGAAATATCATTATGTGTTAGCTTTTCAAGACTTTGAGATATTCAGTCCATATATGCATAAACACAAGGATAATAAAGAAATTAAATCTCCCCCTGTCTCTCTGAAAATGCTGGTGGAAAAATGCCCCCTTTCCTTCTCAAATCATTAAGTGCAAGACCACAGATACTTAACAGGAAAATTTGGCAGTTCCCAATTTAAATTTCTAACACATAATTAGTAATTATAAAACTAATCTGTTTTGACTTGTTTTTTAAAAATATATTGTGGATGCATAAATATGGGCATTCCTTCAAAGCATGGTGTCTAGCGATTTACCTTTTTGGCCATCCTTTTTCAGCGGCCCTGGATGATGTCTTCATTATTCCAAAAAGTCTCTCAGAAGTCTACTATGCAGGGCATATCCAGGATTTCTGTTTGGAGGCGGGTGTATTTTCTCGGCGGGAGCACAATAGACTCTAAAAAACGCATCAAAGTTAATTTATATGTGTTTTTGTTATGTTTTTTCTAGCCGGATAAAAATCTCAGGGGCGTGGGGGGTAAAACCCTGAAGCTCCCTTCCCCTGAATACGACCGCACTACTATAGCTTTTGTTTTAGGTAAGAGTGTTTGAATTTTAAACTGACCTAGTTTGGTACATTGACGCCCAAGCCACATCACAGCCACACTCGTCAATGGGTAATACACGATTTTTAAATGGCATAAGTTTTTTTTTTTTTTAACTTTACACTTGTACTGCAGAAGCGGAAAATTGAAATAAATAGAAATTGGTTTGAAAGTCGTTTATCAGCCCTAGTTTGTTTCCAAAAATTACCTACAATTGTTGTATCCTTGTATCTTTTACCAGACTCACGTTACCAATAGAAAAAAGCGTTGTTCGATTTTTCATTCTTTTCCATTTTCAAAGGTAATGCCTTAAGTTTTAACTCTGATTGGTCAATTTCACTAATTGAAATGTGTTCAACTTGAGAAATGATTACTGGATACATAAATGGCAATTCACGAGCATTTATGTGTATTTTTGATGGTATCGACAAGCGGATTATAAAGTGGTCCGGCCATTATTCTTGTGGCTAAATTCGTGTCGGTTTTTTATTACAAAGACATTTTTCCGAGTAATCAAACAGTTTGTGGTAAAGAACTGTAAGTAAAGAGCAACCCGGCTCAATAGTAGCCGACACTAAAAAAAAGCGAAATTTTGATACCAATAGATACATGAAAAGGATTGGATTTTTATGCTGATTTCAAATATATAAGTTTCATCAAGTTTAGTTTTACCCATAAAAAGTTACGAGCCTGAGAATATTTACCTTATTTTCTAAAAAAAGGGGGAACACCCTCTTAAAAGTCATAGAATCTTAGTGAAAAGAACCCTAATTATAGAGGTTTCAAGCTCCAATCTGCGAAAATGTGGAATTTTGTATTTTTTTGCCAGAAGAAAGATCATGGATGCGTGTTTATTTGTTTTATTTTTTTTCCCAGGGGTGATTGTATCGACCCAGTGGTCCTAGAAGATCGAAAGAGGGCTCATTCAAATGCAAATTAAAAGTTATAACGCTCTTATAAGTGACCAAAAAACTGGAGGGGAACAAGGCCCCCTCCCATGCTCAGTTTTTCCCAGACTCACCCGATCGAAATTTTTAGATGGCCATTTTGTTCAGCATAGTTGAAAAATCTAATAATTATGTCTTTGAGGATGACTTAATCCCCAACACTTCCCGCGGGAAGGGCTGCAAGTTATGAACTTAGCCTATTGTTTATATATTGTATTGATTATTGGGAAGCATAAAGACGTTTTCAGGGGGGATTTTTTTCTGGTTTGGGGGGAGGGGTCTTGGGGAGGGGGTTACGTGGAAGAATATCTCCATGGAGGAAGTGTTCATGGGGGAAGGGGATTTTCTATGAAGGGAGTGCCTGATTTTCCAGCCTTATTTAAAAAAACTATCAGAAATTATATAGAAAAAACAAGTTTTTTCAACTGAAAGTAAGGAGCAACATTAAAACTTAAAACGAACATAATTATTATGTATATGAAAGGGTTTGCCCCCTAATCATTACCTCGCTCTTTACGCTAAAGTTTTTCAGTACTTTCAAAAGAGCTATTTATTCTAATTAAACGGCGTTTGTGATTCAAGGTTCATTCTTAAAGAATTGGAACAAAATTCTAGCTTTAGCGTAAAGAGTATTGTAATTACTAGGGGGTGAACCCCCCCCCCCATATACACAATAATTTCTGTTCGTTTTAAGTTTTAATGTTGTTTCTTACTTTCAGTTGAGAAAAATTGTTCTTTTTTCTGTTTAATCTGTATAATAAATTCATATACGTTATTGAAGAATAGACATAAGCATCATTTGGTTATTACTGATTATTTTTGTGTATTAACACATTGAACAGTGAATGCGTCTGTTATTGAGTGTTTTTTTATTTATGGATAAAGAAAATATTAACTGGCTATTGAAAAGAGTTGATTTAAAAAATAAAGTATTTTTCTGCGTTGCAATGTTTACCTTTCGTTTTCCTTCTTGAAAAATTTAGTGCTCAAATAGGCCTCTAATATTTGAACTTTCATTACTTGCTTTCACTTGAGACCCATGCTGTCAAGGGGGCAAGAACTCACTGGAATATATTCTGCATTTACTTTTGGTCTAGGGACAAACTATTTGGTTCTATGATTTGTCCCAGTTGTGCCATGGGCACCCATAAGCCAAATTTTAGGGGGGGGGCTTACTCTGTCTAATCGGCACTTCCAGTCCTGTATGATTTAAATATCAAAACAAAAATAGAAAAATCTAAGGTGGCGTCAATCAGCCAGGGGTGAGCTGGTGCCCCCTGCCCCCCTTATGGGCGCCCATGTCTAAGAAAACCCTCCAAAGCCTGAAAATATTTTCATTGTAGTGTATCATAATTTAGCTTGGACCATTGCCGCTCCTAACAATATTGCAACACCGTCAGAGGCGTCATTTGGGGGGTGGGGGATGGCTGGGCTATAGTCCCACCCTGATTTTAGAAGGAGCCCCAAATCAATTGTCACAATCTCTGACGATTTGATTTTAAGTGAGAAAAAAATTACGTAGAAAAGTGATCTTAATTAAAACAAATCCGTTTCTAATATAGCTGTACTTCACAACAATTTGGGCTTCATTCCCAAACAAATTTGTATAATATTCCTTTTTCATATATCGTGACATATTTTTATTTCATTGATGTTACAGCCACGACGACCAACTTTAATTACAATAAAGTAATTGACCCAGGATCCGTATTAAAATTATAAATTATAATTACAATGGAGCAGTGATCCTTTCCATATATACCTATTATGTACTCTATGTTTCTTTGGGACTGTTAGTGAATCTATTCTGAGTCATGTGTGACTCAGGTCTTCTCTGTTTCTGGACTTGGTAAATAAAACACTATTTTGTACATCGGCGGACTTTTGCGTTCCTAGTAGCCATATTCAATTCAATTCAATTATTAAATACTACAATAAATACATAAATACACTTAAGCGCTAGAGGTCCCAAGAAGCATAGCTTGTAGAGGACCTCGTAACAATCACAAAATCCACACAAAACAAATAAGGGAAGGAAAAAAAAAATACAACCATATCTAAAAATATGCGAGAAAAATCAACAAAAAAAACAACAACAAAAAACAAACAACTGCTACACAATAACCTTTGACTTAATTTTATCTGAACTGAAAATGTCCTGTAATTTATTAAAAATCCAAACCAATAATAATACTATTAAACACCGGGGTTCAAATCTCATTCAACATATTGAGAGAGGAGAAAAGAAAAAAAACTACATAAAGTAAATCGGAATAAATAGATAAAGCAAAATGAATAAAGAAATAAAGAAAAAAAAACAAAATTACTTCAAGCCTTAGAGAATATTTTTCTGCAAAGGGAAGAAGAGTTTTTGATAAGAGAAAGTTCACTGGGAATAGAGTTCCAAAGAGCAATTGCTCTATAAATTGGTGACCTCTGAGCTGCTGAGGATACCCTTTTAGGCAGCCGAAATTGGTGAACAGAGCTCCGAAGCAAAGTCTGGCACTTACGTGTTGATGCTAGATCAAAGTAGGATAAGATGTTTGGAGGAAGCGAGAAATTGAAGGCTCGATGAGCTAGTTTTAGGTTCTGCTTCTTGATAACCACATCTAAGGCATCTAGACCTGTATCACTGTAAAGATCAGCTGTAGGATAGAGTCGGGGTAGGCGAAAAGTTGCCTTCACCGCTCTATTCTGTGCTGTTCGGAGTTGCCGAAGGGAAGAATAGTTAGTATTGCCCCATACAGTGCAGCAATAAGAAAGATAAGGAAGGACAAATGCATAGTAAAGAGAAAGCATTACATCGGGAGGAAGAAATTGATTGGCACGATGAAGCATAGACACTTGACGAGAAATTATAGAATGTGTATAGGAAATATGAGTTTTGAAAGAAAGAAAACAATCAACATGCACACCAAGAAGTTTAACACAAGAGCACTGGGGAATTATATCAGTACCATAAAAAACAAAGATTGTTGGGGAAGGTTCAGACATGTGGTATGGGGTTCGAAAATGAATAATACTACTCTTAGAGCTATTCAACAGCATCCCGTTCTGCTCACACCAATCACGCACATGGTTGAGCAGAAGCTGAGCCTTAGCAACAGCAGAGGGCAGATCATTGGAAACCACGAAAAAATTACTATCGTCTGCAAACATAACAGTGTGGGTATCAAGGTTGGGAGATGGAGGAAGGTCATTAATATAAATAAGAAAGAGGAGTGGTCCCAAAACTGAGCCTTGAGGTACCCCTTTGGAAACCGAAGCTAGATCAGAACAATTCCCATCATAACACACAAACTGAGATCTATTAGACAGGTAAGATTTAAACCATTCAAAGGCAATTCCCCGAACTCCAAGTAGAGACAGTTTTCCCAGTAAGACAAAATGATCTACCATGTTGAAAGCATTATAAAAATCAAGAAATAGTCCTAGAACACAACGACCCTTGTCTATGTTAACACGCACGAATTCTGCAATGTCAACTAGAGCACATGCAGTAGAGAGTTTAGGTCGGAAGCCATACTGATGATCAGACAGAACAGAACTGCTTCCAACTGAAGCACCAGTAGACAAGAATGAAAAAAGCCTCTTATGCACAACTTTTTCAAGTAATTTCGAGAAAATTGGGAGAATTGATATAGGTCTATAATTTGACACTAAGCTGGGGTCACCCTTCTTAAAAAGAGGGATTACTTTTGCAATTTTAAACAAATCAGGGTATACACCTTTTGAAATAGATAGATTAAAAATATGGGTAAGAGGTTCAACAACATAAGAAGAAACATACTTGAGCACATGGTTTGTTAGTCCAAGTGCATCAGCTGTATTACTGCTACTTAAAGAAGAAATAAAATCACAGATCTCTATGCTTGTACAAGGAGTTCGAAAAATACTTCTCTCAGCTGGTGAAGATTTACCTAGTTTAGGAAAGGAGGGGGTCTTAACAGTTGGTAGGGTGGTAAAGTAAGAGTTGAAGGCACTAGGTACAGCTGCTTTTTCAATAGTTGAACTATCTGCATTCTTGAAGGCAGTAGGCTGTTTCTTTGATTGTTTCCTACGAGATAAAGCTTCATTAACTACACTCCAAACTTTCTGTAAATTACCTTTGAATTCCTGAATTTTCAACAAAAAATAATTCTTCTTAGCTAGTATAATTGTTGATTTTAATACATTCTTATAATGCTTATAGTTTGATAAATCATCAGGATCAAGGCTTTTGCAAGCCAGCTTAAAAAGCTCTGACTTCTGAATTGTTGATCTCACAAGACTAGGAGACATCCAAGGCATCTTAGGTTTATATTTACTTGAATATTTTACAAGGGGAAAATTTTTTTCAATTAGTGTTGTCAGTCGACTTATTAATGAGGGTGAAGCCCTATTAACATCATCAGAATTCATTACTGAACACCAATCACTAGCACTAAGATCAGACATAAGGTTATGAACATTGATCTGACAATAAATTATTGAATAAGACTCACCTCTGGTATCCTCTTGGCTCAGCATTTTCAATTTGGGAACAGAACAATAAATTGGAAAATGGTCAGAAAGATCAGAGAAAATAATACCAGAGGAAAATTTAATATCCTTTTTAGAAGACATAAAAATGTTGTCAATCAGAGTTGCAGAAGATCTGACTGGATCAACACGAGTAGGAAAGAAAATGCAAGGAAGAAGGCCAGAGGAAGAAATAGATTCAAAAAAAACGGTTAGACTCATTATCACACCCAATTTTCAATAAATTGCAGTTAAAGTCTCCAAGTATAAAAACATTTCTTGAAGCGAGCTTATCAACTGAGTACATTTCATCAATTAATTCAGAAAATTTCGCAATTGGGAAAGGTGGAGGCTTATAAAATAAACAAATAGTGTCACAACTTACTGTATCACATGACAGGTCAACAATCAAAGCATACACACTTCTATTATTTACGACTGGATCAAAAATCTTCTCAAGATCTCTACGTCTCACAACATTAAGATTACTTCTGACAAAAAGGGATATACCACCAGAGCACTTGGTTAGAGATCTAGTTGAGTGGTATGCAGTAAAACCTGGTATGTCATACACAGACATATCATCACCTGAAGACAGCCAGGTCTCTGTGAGACCTACTACATCATAAGGGCAGTTGATACCACGAATATATTGCAGAACATTATCCCATTTGTACCTTAAACCTTGCACATTCAAAGTAAACACATTAAAGTTTTTAACAGAAGACATTGAGGGCAGCACTTTTTCAAAGTAATGTTGATAAGAATGGTAACAACAATCAGACTGATGAAGAGATTTTAACAGAGGATGATTTTCACTATCATCACTAGAAACAAAAGGTGAATCAAAACACACTGAATCTAGAAGAGAAAGTTTACTTAGGAAAGAAAAAGAATCCTGAGTATCATCCATTTTCATTATCCAATATTAGGAAAAGTGGTGAAACAGATAAAGCTAAATTAGTGTGGACAGGAAGAATACAGCATGGAAAATAAGTTAAAAAAACAAACTGCATGTAATAATTTTGATGACAAGGGAAAAAGAACAAGCCAAAGAGAAAAAAGAAAAGCTGGCAAAAAAATAACTAAGCAGATGAAATTTTGTTGTAAAGAGAAGAGTTATGTTAAGCAGCATTAGTCATTCTGAAACAATACTGGCAAAAGATTCTTGCAAAACAGGAAGGGCATTAATGTCACCAATGGCATTAATGTTGTACCATTGAAGTTGTATTTGTAGTGATAGAAAAGATTTGCTCGTGGCGATAGAGATTTCTCCTATAGCGCCACTTATAGCGCTGGAGATTGTGTCAACTAGGCTAGCGCCGCTCTCAATTAATGAGAGAAAATTGAATATGTAGACATACAAATGTGGCTTCTTCTTTCTTGGCTATCTGGAGATCAGATTCCTTTGGGAGCATTTACCATGGAGACTGGCGAACTAGTTACCTATTATCGGACTAGACTCAGACATACAAGAGAAACAAACACATATTAAAAGACAATAGATTTATTGAACTTACATGCTTAGTTGTACAGCAACGGGTCACTTCAATGACAATAAAATGGTGTCCGAGATTATTTGCGGTACTACTTGTTTTGAGCCTGAATACATATTGAAATTAAAAAACACATTTACCCCCACTCCCAAACGCAGTTCTTTCGTCCTGCGCTCTAGGGACTGCCTGCCATTGGCTCAAGCGACCCAAGGACGCAAATCTTCGTCCAATAATCTCTTTAAGATTTTTCAGATGATTCAGGAGTTCACACAGTTTTTTGCCATTTAAACTTCCTTAGAAATATCGTGCTTAGCATTTTGTTTTTGCTACTAATTATCTTAGCGAAATTCGAACGACTAGCGCCGTTGTCTGACTGAAGCTAGAAATGCAATTTCTCTTTTTGCTGATTATGAATTTAGACTCCTGGAAGCGGTATTTGAACTCAATTAGGGAACGTTTAATTTCTGCCCGAATCATCTTTAGAAGGAAAGAATCTTATATTTTAAATATATGGTATTCTACTGCTGGTGCACATCACCCTTCCCATCAAATAATGACGTCCCGTCATTAGTAACTGCTCATTAGGAGTGCTTAAAATTTTTCAATTATTTTTCTTATTTTATTCTACATCCCTATCTAAAATTCATCTACCGGACTAAGATTATTTTTGGTTCTAGGTTAGCTACTATACTAAAGATTTTTTTTTTTTCTATATCTAACACTGATTACTTTTACTTTTCCAATAAGGTTGGGACTATTCTACTTTTATATTAGTTCTCTTTTTTTTTTTGATTTTGCTGTCTATATGACGTACTACATACTATCTACACAACGTTAAATGAATAACATAATAATATTACACCTAATTCTACTTGTGGTACATACATAAATGATTTATAACATACAATATTTGGTTCAACATATTCACAGATGACATTAAAACACTTTCACTATTTAGATTTTTGCATTGTCAAAGCTGTTAGGAAGTAACACATGTAGCTTCACATCTATTCATCACCTTTCGTGTCCTTAGTGTACTACACCCTTCTGTTGTAAATTACTGTCCTTCACTCCTTTTGTCGTGGCAAAATTTTCGAAGCACGTACGTTATGGTTTCTTCATGGAACAGTTCGAGTCTAGTTGTCTTTACACGGTATGTTTTTCCCTAATAGTCAACTGGGAAATGACCGTTAAATATCGTTCTAATAGTCAACTGGGAAATGATTCTTCCCACTAAAGGTGTTGGTGTTTTTCTTCTTAGCATATCATTTTTAGGATTTTTGAGGCACATAGAGAATGTATTCTCCAGTAAAATTGTTCATTTGTGCCTTTTGAAACGGGTTGCCGTCATATTATAGTGACTCTCTTAATATATTGTCTTTAAATTCAACTTCGAACCTCTTCAACTATCATCTAACTTCAAATATCGTTAAATATCGTTTATCTTGTACTGCTCGATGGTGTTCTCAGAGTTAAACTTCAAATTTTCTTTAATTTTGTCTTCAAATATCCTCAAATGTCTTTAAGTGTCATTTAACTTCAAATATCGTCTATCGTGTGCTGATTGATGGAGTTCTCAGAATTAAACTTCAAATTGTCTTTAATTTCATCTTCAAATGTCTTCAAATGTCTTTAAGTATCATTTAACTTTAAATATTGTTTAATATCGTTTAGCTTCAAGTATCATCACTATACTGTCAAATTATTATGGGGTCCATAGTGAGTATCAACAGCGATATCTACGTATTTATATCTTGTCCTAGCCGATGGGTTTCTCAGCGTTTATGCGATTATATAGTTCGTTAAAGCACTTGATACTGAGGTTCAAATATAGTGTTACCTGATACATAATATGGTTCATAGTCGAAGAAACGACGATCGAAGGTAACTGTTGTTTTCGTAGACGAAGTTTGGATGAAACTTGCCTGGAGTTATGGTGAGTACTCTTCGTTGGTTGAGATATGATGAAAATAGATGTTACTGGGTCGTATCTGTACTGGGCAGCTTGTTGTAATACTCGATGACCAAAGTGTCCATTTACCTTCCTGTAATAAAAACAACGCGGCAGAATCACATGTTCTTTTAAGTAAATACACATACAATAATTCACGCATTAATTGGGTTATAATTTCTTAGCTATGAGACAGAATTAAATAAATACACTAATATTGGTACTCACATTGAAAATCTCAAACAGAAATTTCTTCAAATTTGTTTTGATAACGAAAATATCGATATTAAATAGACATAATTTACCCTACATTATTAAGTTTGAGGTCTGTTTTTACAATATTTTTTCATGCCTGCATTGTTCACGCAAGTCCGCGCTGTATAAGAAACGCATGTGCAGCGTCATAACCGCACGGTTTTACGCAAACGATACTACAATGAGGGAACAAGACATAACAAGGACTAGTGGAGACCTCTATACCCACTAGTTTTCTGATGTCTTCCCTATTTCTTGGCTTAGACGTTCTCATGGGGCTCCGGGTTTAACGGCTGAAATGCCGAGGTTCTTAGTCTCAGGATTTTTCCGTAATTGCAAGTCAACATTGGTGCCTCGTATTCGCCTTTCGAATAAGGTCATTAGATGCAGGATTTCCAAGCTTGCCCGCGTAGATTCCAGTTGATGCTTGGCAAAGAATATAAGCATAATGAAGAACTGACATCAATATCTTTTTAGAAGGCTATTGTTTGAGCAAATCCTTCAGCACTAAATAAATAAATATTATATTAAAGTCTTATTAGAATCCGTTAAGCGAGAAACACCTTCACATTAATAGGGAATTCCTTGTGGGTTTTACTTAGTCGCCATTGGACATACACAGGGTTTCAATCCATATATCTTAACTGATTAAATGGTTTTAAAATTTTACATATTATTATTGAGATATAATTTCACATCCGCCGTGAAATTCTACATATAAACGTACCAATAGGTTGTTTGGTTATAGTTACCAATAGTTGGCTATTGGTACATATATTACTCGAGTAAGAAACATTATATTTCTCGAGTAAGAAACACATGAATAAGCAAACTTGCGGCGCATAATTACACTGGTAGGCCTAAAATAATTATAATCTGCACTAAGATAAAATATTTCATATAATTAGACGCTTCTGTACTGTAAATTTCTTTTTTTTTTTGATAATATCCATCTTGGTTAGGACATGGGTCGATTTTTCATGGAAAATCCGAGGGGACCTGAGTCAGTATAGGTAAGATATAACGTGACTGACTTGCGAAAATATTTCACAAAAATTAGAGCACAATATATGTCATAGATAAACCAATGAAATTAAAGGACATTTTTGTCACAGAACTATAGAACAGTGATCTCTCTGTTATTGTATACGTCATAGATATAAACTAATGAAATTAAATTTTTCGCCAAGGAGCTAAAGACATTAATGTCTCTGTTTCTCTTTGGAAGTAATGTTTAACACAGAGCCGTAGGACAGCATACGTCATAGATATAATATAATGAAATTAAAAAGCTTTTCTTTTTTTTTTCTTTTTTTTTCGCCTCGGAGCTATAAGAAAGTAAACTCTCTGTTTCTCTTTCAAAGCATTCAGATCCAAAAACGAAAACTTAGCTCACTGAAGTTTCTATTCAACCTTTAAGTATTGCTTTGACTGGCCCTGATTGGCATAAGAATACTAATTTCTTACACTTGAAGGACTGAGAAATATTCCTTCCTACGATCGTTTACACAAAAAAATTACAAAAAACAATCATGGGCCTTGAGTTCCTCCCCAGGCTTCCCACAAGACGTGGTCCAACACCACTTGTCGTTCTCAGTAGACCACGAGCTTCCTACCTTTGGTTATTTTCTGTTCCAACCTTTCTATTATCCTTTGAAAGGGCATAGAAATAACACTAACAAAAATAAGACATCTAAACTTAATCAAATCCTTAGTAACATAGACTAATTTAGTCTAAGCTGCGCAAAGTATAGCAATCAAGGATGCTTGTTGTAACAAAACATTGAACGTAGATTTAATTAAACTGAAGTACTAAGGTATGTCTTATGTCTAGCTACAAAAATAAAACCTACATATGCTCATTCTCTCTCGCTCTTAAATAAATAGAACAACATAAAAAGAAAACTGACATTTTCAAATAAGCAGTTTTTAAGAACAATAGACAGACTTTTGACGACCTTTCTTAATTGTCTTGAATGGTATCTGTTTATAAAAAAAGCAATAAGTTAAGTCTGATATTTGCCATCATTACAAATAACCCATAAAATTAATAAGCACAAATAACGCGGATATTTATCCACTAGGGGACCTAACGTGTGCGAGGGGAGTCGACCCCAGCAATACAAATGACACTCGACCAAAAAAAAATATATTCATATATTTTTAATTATTCTTTGTAAACAAGCATGAACACTGGCTTGTTTTACATCTACATGGCTCTAAAGCAGCCATGGTTTGAAATTCAAATTTTCCTGTTCACTCATTTTGCGGAGCTACTTCAGAATTTGAATTTTTTCTAACACCATTATTCAGATGAAGGTCATCTGTGTAGGTAAAGGAGACCCTTTTAAGACCTATCCCTATGCCTCAATTTTCTGTGATTAACGGTTTCTTTCGCCGAATTTCTCGCCTTATGCAGAGTTCCAGTCACAGCTGGGTAACAACTCTTCTTTTTTTGCTTCCTTCGGCGACTTTTGCTAAGCTTTCTAGCATGTGTGCTTATGCCGCTGCCGCCAATGTTCGTAGTGCTAGCTACCGCTGGCACCACTTATTGGGGTGTATGTGCAGGGTCACTACTTTTAAAGGCAAAAAATGACGCAAAAGATTGCTATGCCACTTACTCGAATGACGCAAAAAGATTGCTATGCCACTTACTCGAATGACGCAAAAAGATTGCTATGCCACTTACTCGAATGACGCAAAAAGATTGCTATGCCACTTACTCGAATGGGAGAACCCCTTGTCGGCCCTAATGTTAGTGAGATTCCCGCTCTTACCCCAACGGTTCTGCAAATATCGGGTTTGGTACTACCCTATTTACAGTATACCCTGTCTCAGGGTATGGTAACGCGATCGAGTGGTCAAATGGCCACTTTCTAAAGCCAAACGTACCCGCCTTGGGTTACGGCTAGAAAATTTCTACTCTCTCCTTGGAGGTAATAACCCTCCCTGTCAATATAATAATGACGGCGCCTTGTAGCTCTATTCCTACCCTGCCTGGGTTACGGAAAATACTACACAGTTTGTAGAAAATACCTTACTTGTATTCTTCCAAAAGGGTCACAAATGTAATTAAAGAAACGAAAATAGGTCATTTATCTGAAAGGAAAAGAAACAGGGGTGGAATATAACAGACCCCATTTGCTACTATTATGCCTAAAATTCTTCTGTTTCTACCAACGTTTCATCGGTCCAGCTAGATTTTGTTTTTCTTTCGTATTATCTTTTATTTAATTCTTTCAATTCACGGTACAAATACTTTATTATTTAGTAATATACGGCACTACTACATTGCATTTATTACTAACACTAAAAAAATTACTAATTATACACTTGCTTCTACTTGTTAAAAACTGAATACTATTTTTTTTTTTTCATTTTACAATTCTTCATTGAGCCTTTTCTCCATTTTTTCTATTGTACCCAACTCTTTGAGGGGATACAAATTTATTTCTAATAGCCAAAGTTCAAGCAAAGCTGCTCGAAGTTTTGCTAATTCGAGAGCAGCTAAAAGCGAAGTCCATTTACCTTCCTCCTTTGACAAAGCCATTTCTGTTACAATATACAATATTTCAATATTTTTTCTTTTGCGTTTATATCAACTTAAAACAAATTTATTATTTTACTTAACCTATTTTGGGGAGGCTATTATCTCCTATGAGATATAAGGGGTTTCCTATCGTAGCCTAGCGGTTATAGGCCTAATCACTTTATTTATATGTCTGTATCTCTCCAATAATTAAATTTAAATTACAAAGTTTTAATAGCCTAATTAGTTCGCAGTTTTCCTCCAATTTCCGACACGCGCCATTTGTAGCAATAGAAGAATTTCTTGGCACACGATATGGCGAACTAATTAGCTATATAGGCTAAATACAGACATATAAAATGGAATAAACAGAGATAAAAAGGACAATAGATTTATTGAACTTACATACTTAGTTGTACAGCAACGGGTCACTTCAATGACAATAAAATGGTGTCCGAGATTATTTGCGGTACTACTTGTTTTGAGCCTGAATACATATTGAAATTAAAAAACACATTTACCCCCACTCCCAAACGCAGTTCTTTCGTCCTGCGCTCTAGGGACTGCCTGCCATTGGCTCAAGCGACCCAAGGACGCAAATCTTCGTCCAATAATCTCTTTAAGATTTTTCAGATGATTCAGGAGTTCACACAGTTTTTTGCCATTTAAACTTCCTTAGAAATATCGTGCTTAGCATTTTGTTTTTGCTACTAATTATCTTAGCGAAATTCGAACGACTAGCGCCGTTGTCTGACTGAAGCTAGAAATGCAATTTCTCTTTTTGCTGATTATGAATTTAGACTCCTGGAAGCGGTATTTGAACTCAATTAGGGAACGTTTAATTTCTGCCCGAATCATCTTTAGAAGGAAAGAATCTTATATTTTAAATATATGGTATTCTACTGCTGGTGCAATGTCACAAATACGTCAATACATAGACGTATTATTATTAATAGAAGCCAGACCGTATGGGATTTTGAAAGTTCCTTGTGCTTTTTCTTCTTTGCTTCCAGTCAACATGTTAAATTTGAAATTAGATTTTGTTCAAATGATTATTTCATGAATTTTGTTCCTCGAATTGTCTTGAAATTTAGCTTCTTGAATTTGAAAAAATCAAAGTGGGAATTTCCGACCAGTATTTTTTTTTTTAGATTTCAGGAAAGATAAATAAGACAAGAAAAGTATATTATATAAAAGGACCATTCAAAGAATCGATAAAGATCTTGAAGAACAATACTTAATCTCACACACCAAAGATCATAACAAAACGAGAATATGAAAAAAGAAAACATTTGTTAATAAGACAGTAAAACAGAAATGGTACCGACAATCAAAGATTAAATATTTTAACTTCACAAACGAAAGGCTTTATCAGCAAGGCGGGGGGGGGGCTTAGCTTGAACCAACTTATAAAAAAGTGAGAAAAAATGACAAATTTAACAAATAAGAGCTATACAAGAACAATCTGAGCATTAAAAGAAAAAATTCAGACCAATGAATTGGTGTCAATTCAAGAAAATTTACGATGAGGGAGGGGAATTTACTGCTGAAAATCCAGAGGGAGTGAAAATTTGTTGTTTTTTTAATTTTTCTTTGAAAATTCCAGGGCAGTGTCATAAGAGACCAATTTTCAGGTGGACAAGCCTGTATTATATCAACTGCACCGGGTGCAATTTTTATTAACTGCCATCCTCATAGACTCACCCTTGTTTTGGATGATTCCATTCAGAACTTGAGATGAATTGGCTTTTTTTTCTCCACTCTTCAAGAGCAATACTGTTTAATCGCGAATAGTAGTACACCCTAATACCCTACCATCTGTTTGTTAATGTTCAGAAAGCTTTTGGCATAACCGGTCTTCAACTGGAGAAATCATCTACTACAAGATGGGCACACTGGAATAGATCGGTGAACAAAGTACTGAATAGAATATAACTGTATTTTGGCCGTTTTATCAATTACCAGAGCATCTAGTAACGGGGAATCTGCAGCTCACGCCCACGGACTCATAACCATACGTCAGACATTTGAATCTATATTTATACTCAATCTAGCGGAGAAAAAATTTGCGCCACGAATTCTGTGAGAGCAGCTGCAGAAGTTAGACCTAGTTTTCTCTAGTAGCTACTGGTCTTCTTTTAGGTACGCGAGGTAAAATTATAGACATGCGAACTGACGATGGTTTTGATGAAACTTTTCATAAATTCAATTCAATGTATTCGAATGAAAACACAACACAAACATCAATTACAATAAAGATCCTAGAGGAGAACTTGTAAAGGACCAAAGAAAAAAAAAAGAAAAGAAAAGTGACACTGAAAAAAAAAACAGAAGAATAAAACATGGGTACATAAAGCAAATTGGTTAAATGTTGAAAGATTAAATTATATTATCAAGTATTGTTACATTGTTGTACAGCGTGCAGAAACTTGTGGCTAGCTTAACACTGGAGGGTATTTTGCTCCATTGAATAATAGATTTGTAAATGGGAGATTGCTGGGCAGCACTAGAAACACATTTAGGGATTATAAAAGCTCTATTGGATGAACGGAGACAGTGGGCTTCCAAATTATTAATATTATAATAGCTTAGTAGTAGTTGAGGAGAGAGATTAATGTGGAAAACAGAGTAAGCAAGCGATAAGTTTACTTTTGTATGATTTGATCTAGTGGAGCTATGCCAAAATCTGAGTACACATCACGGGTTGGATTTAAATGGGGAAGCCGAAAAACTGCTTTAATGGCATGGTTTTGGGCAAATTTGGGTTTTTTAGTGAAGGACCGGTTTGTATTTCCCCAAAATGATCCGCAATATGAAAAGTTAGGAAAAAAAAGGAATAATAGAGGGTAATGCAGACGGTTAATCATAGCTACTTGTCTGAAAACTATTGCTGTGATGTAATAAATATGATTAGACAATGACAAACACGAGTCAATAAATACACCAAGAAACTTGGCAACCTCCAGTTGTGAAAGGATATCGGAGGAGTACTTGAGACCAGGAGCAGGTTGGATTACGTGTTTGTTGTAGGGGGTTCTGAATAATACTACTTGACTTTATTTTGCTATTAATGGTCATGTTATTCGTAAGGCCCCGCGCCTGGACTCTGTTCAGAAGGACTTGGGCAGAGGTTATTGCCGATGGTGCCACTGATTGGTGCCACTGATGAAGAAGTTGCTGTCATCAGCAAATAGTACAGGATACAATGAAAGGCCCAGGTTCGTAACAAGATCATTGATATACAGGAGAAATAAAATCGGAGAAATAAAGCAAAATAATTTTCTTGTCAGTGCAGTCTCACTGAAGACTTTTTGTAAAATTCTCAGAATTATGATTCTTCATGTAAAAGACCAAAGCGTGCACAGCAAGTAGCTTGCTGCTTATGTGATTTTGTAACCATGTCGACTTTGGGAAAAAGCAATATTGCTGAAGTGAAAAATAAACTAAAATGCTTTCAGAAGGGATCATTTTCTTGTGACAGACAGATTGTGCTCCAAATTTGAAAGTCGCTTCGTGAATGCTCCCCGCACTTTACCAATACTAGCCGACTAGCTATTGTAGCATTACATAACAAAGAAGCTTACACTGACACGACTCTGTTGGCCTCGCAAATGAATCTTGTGAGAAGGTGTACACTCATTAGCTAATACGCCAAAAGATTTCTTTGAACTTCGGGATTGTCTGAAAGCAATGTCATTAGCGTATTCGAAGTTTTAAAAATTATGCAAATCTTCATTACTCTGTCTATCACAACGGCTAGTCATGAGAGATTCTTTTCTAAGCTAAGCCTTATTAAAACTTATTTAAGATCAACAGAGTAGGCGACGAAAGGCTCAGTGATCTGATGTTGATATTTTATGAAAAGGCTCTTATGAAATTGTTTGACTTTAATGCTAAGGTTATGAAATATTTTTAAATATATAAAATTATTGTATAAAATTAAAGAATATAAAATATATGGTTAAAAAATATTTGTAGAAAAATGAGACCATCTTGGTTCTTAGAGTTACAATAAAACTGTGAATTACTTTCCAACTTAAGTTCTCTGTGAATTCATTTAAACACTTTTAAATTGCTTCTTACTATTATTAGTCGATTTTGGGAGAGACCTTTCCTAACCACTATGAAGAAATATTGCTCTTCAACAACTGTGAGCCGACAAATTAAGGGGGCCCATAGAATTTGCTTAGCCCCCCCCCCCTTAGTTCATAACGAAATGACGCCACTGAGCACCGTCTTAGTTTTCAGCTCTGGAAAATATTCTATAATGTCCTCTGCAATCATGGGTACGTGTTTACTTTTTGTTCCCCCAGGGGTAGTTGCTTGTAGCCAATGTTCCGAGAAGATTGGGAAAGGGCTCGGCCGAACTGAAATCAAAACTTGTATTGCTCTTTTAACTAGCCATTTCAAAGGCTTAAATGCCCTTTTATAATGCCTTCCCACGCCCTTTTCCCCCAAAAAAATCCGATCAGAATTTTGAGATAGCCACTTGGTTCGGCGCTGTTGAAAGGTCCAGTAATTATGCCGCTGAAGATAACATGACCTCAAAGAGTCCCCGAGGAAAGGGCTGTAAGTTATGCAATTTGCCATTGTTAACATAAAGTATTTTTTATTGGGGAATTTACGCAAAATTTTATTCAGGGAAATTTTCTGCAAAGGGAGGGGTGGGTGTTTTCCACAGGGAGAATTTCCTGGGTTGAGAAAATTTTCCGTAGGGAATTCTCCTGGATGCATTTTACACGGGTGGGAGAAGGATTCCCTGGCTTGATTTAAAAACGGTCAGAAATTAAAAAAAAGAACTAGTTTTTTCAACTGAAAATAAGGAGCAACATGGTAATCGGAACAGGTAGTTATTTCGTGTATGAGGGGAGTTAGATTCGATTTGTTTTTATTTGTTAGATTTGTTTTTATCTAAGAAACATAAGGTTTATCCTAGTAGGTTTTTGACTATTACTTCATTAGATTTTCTTCCTTTGATTTTTTCTCACTTGCTGTTCATACTTATTTTTGTGTCAAATATTTATAGTAACTTTCTAATTATAAATCAAGATTTGTTTCCTTTTTTGGATTAAATACCTACCAAAGAAAATATAATTTTGGGAAAATAAAGAGGGATGAGAAGTGGATAATACCTTGTCTGACTTCTAGATTTATAACTTATGTTAGTCGAGCGGATATTGTTAAAATTAAGGATATCTACGTAACTAGGTTTTATATGTTATTAATTAAAAAAAAAAATCAGCAAAATTAGTTTTTCAAAGAAAAGTAAAGACCTTTATTAAACCAAAAATGAGCAGAAATAAAATCGAATAATCTACCAAGCGTAAAACTATCACAAATCACCATCAATAAAGGAATGAAACTTAAAACGAACGGAAATTACAATAAACAACTGAGTCCAACTCAACACAAGCAGAAATAAACATAAGTAGGGCTGACAGCCCCCATGCCTTCTCAAAGCCAGTACATAATTTGTACTTCACTGAAAAAAAATTAAATGATTTCACTTCTTTAACTTTAATAAATAAAAAATTATTAAGACTTTAAGGAATAGCTATCAGTACATGTAGATTAAACTGACAGTGCAAATTCACTTGCATTTTTTAAAGTGTAGATTGTGTTCTGGTCTTCAGACGGCAGGGGGGCTGTTAGCCCTACTCATGTTAAATTCTGCTTGTTTTGAGTTTGACTCGGTAATTCACTGTAATTTCATTTTTTGGGGGTTTTATTTATTTATTACTGATAATTTTGTGGAAGTTATGTAAGGTGGTTAATATAAAGCCTTGTTATATGATTTTTGGACGATTTTGAACAAAATGTCTATCTCAAAATTTTTATTTGAGGCTAGTTGTCTTCAGACCACTTTTGAATCTTAAAAAGGGTACCAGAATTTCTAATTCCCAATAGAATGAGCCCCTTCCGAAGTTTCTACGACCACTCCTTCAATGAAAATTCTCGTATGTTAATAATGGGCAACTAGTATAACTTATAGCACGTGGCCTGAAGGCTGTGGGTTGTCATCTCTAAAGATATAATTACTCGAAATTGTTTTAATCATTTTTCATACACCAAATATTGGTATCAAAACATTGGTTGCCTTCTTTCCCCTTTCTCCTTTCTTGCCCCCTTCCTCCTTTGCCAATGAACTATTTCGTTGCAACCAATTTAAAAAGGTATAGAGTAATTGCATGTTTTTCAATCCCAGACTGGAGTTGCTAAGGTGTTTTTTTATTTATGTTGTACTTTTATTTTTCTTGGGGCAGAGTAGAGGAGGTAGGGCTAAAATCTCTCATCTAATGAAGATTGAGTAGATGGAGTAGATTCTCCATCTAATCATTGTAATTTATGTCTGTATTTCAAGTTCATTTCCCTAAAGAGGGTAACTTCAGCTCGATTAAAGTTTTAATATCGCATTTAGCTTTTTTCATGCTGCAAAATTTCTAAAGTATAGATGAATAATTATTGATCGTATAGCAACCGCAGTCCTAAGTATAGCCAATAGACGAAACAGAAAGAGAAATATCGGTGAGGTAGGGATTAATTCAAAACTTTTTTTTGTGATAATAGAGAGAACAAAAAAGGAAAAACTAAAAGTTAGAAATTCTTATTTACTCTTCTGCTATCATGCCTCAATGCCTATTGATCTGCTTCGTGTTATAGTATTTTACTTATTTCTGTAGAATGAAATATAGCATATCTGTTGACTTTCAACAGCGACTGTGTGAAATAGAGAATGTAAATTTAGGCCATTTGATCTGCAATACAGCAAGAAATATAAATTTAGGCAATACAACATTTTGCCAAAAAATCAAACAGTAACAAATTGTAAGTAAGAAGTGACCCAGCTCACAATAGTAAATGAAACTCTAAAAAACGGAATTTTGGTACCAATAGATATATATAAAAAAAAGCTTTTTATGCTGACTTCAAATATATAAGTTTCATTAAGTTTAGTCTTACCCACCAAAAGTTACGAGTTACCTGGGAATATTTGCCTAATTTTTGAAAAAAGTAGAAAGACCTCTTAAAAGTCATAGAATCTTAAAGAAAATCACACCGTCAGATTCAGTGCATCAGAGAACCCTGCTGTAGAGGTTTCAAGCTCCTATTTGCAAAAATGTGGAATTTTGTGCTTTTTGCCAGAAGAGCGATCACGGATCCGTGTTTATTTATTTTTTTTTTTTTCAGGGGTGATCGTTTCGAACCAGAGTGCCCGAACACCGTGGGAGGGTGACTCTTTTAAGTGACCACAAAATTGGAGTACAACTAGGCCCCCTCCCACGCCACGTTGTTTCTCAAAACCGTTCGATCAAAATTTTGAGATAGCTATTCTGTTCAACATAGCTGAAAGGCCCAATAACTATGTCTTTGGATACAACATGACCCCCCCCCACACAGCCCCCGGGGAAAGGTTTTTAAGTTAAAAATCTGTCCATTCTTTATGTATAACATTTGTTATTGGGAAGTATGTATACATTTTTCGGGTTGGGAGGGGAGGAAAAATTTTCTGCTGGGGGATTTTGTAAGGAGAGAATGTTCCATGGAGAGGGAAGTTTCCTGGGGGTGAATTTTTCAGGGGAAGTTTTATACTGGGGGAATTCGCCAGAATTTCTATACGAAATATCTATATGCCTTGCTTTCTCTTTACCGACTCAATTTTACGCGTGGAGATGTTAAGGGTAATTTTCCGGGATAAATTTTCCCCAGGAATGGGTTGTCCAAAGAATATTTCCGTTGGGAGGAGGATCTTTCCGTGGAATCGGAGCTAGATTTCCTGGCGTTATGTAAAAAACAATCAAAAACTAAATAAAAAACAAATTTTTCTGACTTTTAGTAAGGAGTAACATTAAAACTTTAAACGAACGGAAATTATTAAGTATATGATTGGGATTGCCCCTTTCAACACCTCGCTCTTCACGCTAAAGTTTTTTGGCACTTTAAAAAAAATTACTTATTGTTCTAATTAAATGACCTTTGTGTTTCAGGAGTCGTTTTTAATGAATTGGGACAAAAATTAAACTTTAGGATTGGGAAAAAAACTTTTTTATTTAATACTTTAAAGGATCCTATCTCGTCCATTATAAACCTGTTTGGTTTGTTTGGTCAGACTATTTAGGATGGTTTGGGCGGCCTTGCCATAAATTATAGGGCTTGGATAAGAGATCCAAATAAAAGACAAAAAACTAAAAGCCGACTCCTACTTTCCCAGAAATCTTAGAAAAACTACTTGACATCTCTCTGTTTGTCCCCGAGATAGAGATATTCAGATCTAGCGAAATTCACATCATAAGAAAGCATTATTTTTTCGATTAAACCGAGCACAAGTTTCCTTTCTATTTTCAGGAGTAGCAGTCCCTAAAAATGCTGTAGCATACCTGGTAGTAAAACACTGAAAACCAGCTAAAAGAAGATATTATTTGAGTAATTTGGAAGCTTTGGGAGTTCCTTGTGGTGCTACCAGCTTTGATAGAAAACCTTCCCGACAAGGGAGACGTAAAATTCCATCGTCTTTTCGAGCAAATTTTTTTAATCAAATCAAAGATTCTCAATAGCCCTCGATAATGGCTAGCCCCCAGGAAAATTCGCGAGCCATGGCTCGTGAAGGCACAAGCCATGAGAGTACGAAACTTGGCAAGCAATATCAAACAGTTCGTGGTGACGAACTGTAAGTAAGGAGCGACCCGGCTCAATGGTAACCAAAACTCTAAAAAACGGAATTTTGATATCAATAGATACATCAAAAGAATTAGATTTTAATTCTGATTTCAAATATATAAGTTTCATCAAGTTTAATCTTACCTATCAAAAGTTATGCGCCTGAGAAAATTTGACTGATTTTCGAAAAAAGGGGGAAAGACCCCCTAAAAGCTATAGAACCTTAATGAAAATCACACCATCATATTCAGCGTATCAGAGAACCCTACTGTAGAGGTTTCAAGCTCCTATCTACAAAAATGTGGAATTTTTGCATTTTTTGCCAGAAGAAAGATCACGGATGCGTGTTTATTTGTTTTTTTCCCCAGGGGTGATCGTATCGACCCAGTGGTCCTAGAATACCATGGGAGGGCTCATTGGAACGGAAATTAAAATTTCTAGTACCCTTTTTAAGTGACCAAAAAAATGGAGGGCAACTAAGCCTCCTCCCACGCTCATTTTTTTCCCAAAGTCACCCAATCAAAATTTTAAGATAGCCATTTTGTTCAGTATGGTCGAAAATGTTATAACTATGTCTTTTAGGATGACTTAATCTCTCTATGCCCCCAGGGGGAGGGCTGAAAGTTATGAACTTTACCCAATGTTAACATATAGTATTGGTTATTGGGAAGTATACAGACGTTTTCAGGGGGAATTTTTTCTGGTAGTGGGGGGTGGGGGTGGGTCGGGGTTTATATGGGAGGATCTTTTCATGAACGAAGTTTTCATGGGGGAAGGGACATTGCTATGAAGGGGGCGCCGGATTTCCCATCATTATTTTAAAAAAATTAGTAATAAATAATTAAAAAAATCAAATTAAAAAATTATGAATTGGCCAGTTAATTCGTGAGTTACGTATATTTATTACTAATAAAAACGTTCGTAAATAAAATGAAACAAGTTTCGAGAAAGCCATTTAACCAAATAAAAGTAAATTAATATGAAAATTTTGTTTTAATTATTCAGTTACGGTGAGTCAAGATCAAAACCTGCATTTATTCAAAAACGTTCAAAAATTAAATAAAAAAAACAAGTTTTTTCAACTGAAAGTAAGGAGCGACATTAAAACTTAAAACGAACAGAAATTATTCTGTATATGAAAGGGGCTGTCCCCTCCTCAACGCCTCGCTCTTTACGCTAAAGTTTTTCTTTCTCACAACTCTATTTTTTTTAAACAATAAAAAACTTTAGCGTAAAGAGCGAGAAGTTGAGGAGGGGACAGCCCCTTTCATATACAGAATAATTTCTGTTCGTTTTAAGTTTTAATGTCGCTCCTTACTTTCAGTTGAAAAAACTTGTTTTTTTTATTTATACTATCTAAAGCCAAGATAAGATTAATATATTAACACTTTTTCAACGTGGCACCATTACCCTTCCAGTTATCTGGTAAATCAAGGCTCCGTGATCTGTTCACAAGCCAAATGAGCCAACAAAAAAAAAAAATTATCATTCCAATTTGATGTCTTAGTTTCAGTGACTCGTTAAGTTTTTAGTTGATGAAACATTTCCTGCAAAAACAGAAAAAAAATAGTTAAAAAAAGACATTCACGAGTCGACATGATTCTGAAAATATTATTTTGACTAACTCTTTCCTAAAGGGTGCGAGATGCAAAATAAAGCTTTGGGCCTGCAATTTGATTGTTCTATGTGAACTAGGCACTTGGGCAGGACTTTTTTGGGGGTTGGGAGGGGATATTTGCCAAAAAATTCATAGCATACCCTGGTTAGAGGTGGAGCCATAGTCTACCTCCTTATGTAGACGTTCCTGGCTTTATCTATTAAAATGATAATCTAAAAATAACTAGACCCAGGCATAATCTATAATCAGTCAGTCGGATGAATGGTGAAATGGTATGTGTGTAACTTCCGTCTATACATGTGAGTAATTTCAAGGTAACTTTACGGAAAAAGATATTTTCAGTGAAAAGTAAAGAGCCATATTAAAACTTAAGACGAACAGAAATATAGTTCTATAATAATTCAAACCTAAAATGACAAGAAAACATTGTCAAAGAATAACTGCAAATCAAAACAAACATAAATCATAGGCAGCACGCTAGCGCTGCCTAAGTAAAGAACGATGTGGGCACAATGTGTTGTTTTTTTTTTTCTCCATACCCGGGCACTTCGTATCGAAAGAGTCGTCGTAGAAACTTCGAAAAGGGCTCATTCGATTGAAAATAGAAAGGGTTGATGCTCTTTTTAATAGTCGAAAGTGATTGGAGGGCAACTAGCCCCCCCCCCCCACGCCCATCATTCCCCCAAACACGTCCAATAAAAAATTTGAGATAGCCATTTTGCTCAGCGTAGCTGATTTCCAGATAGAAAATTTGTTTTTGAGGAGGACACTCCCCCACAACCCTCAGGGCAAGGGTTTAAATTATGCCCTGGGGGCATATAAGGTTTTTAAAGAAGGCGTTGTCGTAGAAGCTTCAAAAAAGGCTCATTCGATTGGAAATTCAAAGGGCTAGTGCACATTTTAATAGTCGAAAGTGATTGGAGGGCAACTAGCCCTCCCCCCCCCCCCCACGCCCGTCATCCCCCCAAACACAACCAATCAAAATTTTGATATAGCCATTTTGTTCAGCGTACTTGATTTCCAAATACAAAATAAGTTTTCGAGGAGGACACTCCCCCACAACCCTCAGGGCAAGGGTTTTAAGTTATAGTAGTTGATTTCCAGATAAAAATATCTTTTTGAGGAGGACACTCCCCTTCAACCCTCGGGGCAAGGGTTTTAAGTTATGCCCTGGGGGCATATAAGGTTTTTATAGAAGACGTTGTCGTAGAAACTTCGAAAAGGGCTCATTCGATTGAAAATAGAAAGGGCTGATGCCCTTTTTAATAGTCGAAAATGATTGGAGGGCAACTAGCCCCCCCCCACGCCCATCATTCCCCCAAACACGTCCAATAAAAATTTCGAGATAGCCATTTTGCTCAGCGTAGCTGATTTCCAGATAGAAAATTTGTTTTTGAGGAGGACAGTCCCCCACAACCCTCAGGGCAAGGGTTTTAAATTATGCCCTGGGGGCATATAAGGTTTTTAAAGAAGGTGTTGTCGTAGAAGCTTCAAAAAAGGCTCATTCGATTGGAAATTCAAAGGGCTAGTGCACATTTTAATAGTCGAAAGTGATTGGAGGGCAACTAGCCCCCCCCCCACGCCCGTCATCCCCCCAAACACAACCAGTCAAAATTTTCATATAGCCATTTTGTTCAGCGTACTTGATTTCCAAATAGAAAATATGTTTTCGAGGAGGACACTCCCCCACAACCCTCAGGGCAAGGGTTTTAAGTTATAGTAGTTGATTTCCAGATAGAAAACATGTTTTTGAGGAGGACACTTCCCTTCAACCCTCGGGGCAAGGGTTTTAAGTTATGCCCTGGGGGCATATAAGGTTTTTATAGAAGTTGTTGTCGTAGAAACTTCAAAAAAGGCTCATTCGAATGAAAATTCAAAGGGCTAGTGCTCGTTTTAATACTCGAAAGTGATTGGAGGGCAACTAGCCCCCCCCCCCCGCCCATCTTTACCCCAAACACATCCAATCAAAATTTTGAGATAGCCATTTTGTTTAGCGTGCTTGATTTCTAAATAGAAAATATGTTTTCGAGGAGGACACTCCCCCACAACCCTCAGGGCAAGGGTTTTAAGTTATACCCTGGGGGCATATAAGGTTTTTATAGAAGGTGTTGTCGTAGAAATTTCAAAACAGGCTCATTCGATTGGAAATTCAAAGGGCTAGTACCCTTTTTAATAGTCGAACGTGATTGGAGGGCAACTAGCCCCTCCCCCGCGCCCATAATTCCCCCAAACACATCCAATCAAAATTTTTAGATAGCCATTTCGTTCAGCGTAGTTGATTTCCAGATAGAAAATATGTTTTTGAGGAGGACACTCCCCCACAACCCTCAGGGCAAGGGTTTTAAGTTATGCCCTGGGGGCATATGAGGTTTTTATAGAAGGCATTGTCGTTAGACCCCGGCGCCGCGCCGATGAGGGAAGACCGGCGGTGCCGGTAATGCAACTGCGGCGCGCCGCCGGTAAGACATCGGCGGCGCGCCACCGGCGCGATCAATGTTGACCGCAAACATTAACGTTTTCATTCGTCTTTCTCAAATCACAGCTTTAATTTACAACAGATTCGAGCCTATTCATGGGTTCAAATCTTCACAAGTCGCTGGCTGGAAACTGGTCTTCTTTGTTATTCATCAAGAGAAGTAGAAATCTGGTAGAAACGAAATGGCTACCCTTGCATAATAGTTGAAGTATCTATTAGCTATGTATTCTTAACACAAATAATTATCAAAATTAGTAGTTTTTTTCATCGAGCATTACTGCATACAAAACTTCAAATACCGTATCACAAAATTCGTCAGTTATCTGGGTAAAAACTTTGAATATAAGTTTGAACTTGGAAGCTTAATTTTTTCATAATGCCCTTTGCCAATATCTGCTTGTCACCTTTAAAGCAGTTGAAATGGGCGACTTTGATATTGATCGTTTATTTTGCTCTTTTAGATTCCTAAAAATCCTTTCTTGTATTAAAAACGGGTTTTAAAAACAATTAAAAAAAAATACATCAAGTATAACTCACGAAAATCTTGTTAATTTTTAAATTATCATAGGGATTGGACAAAGATGTTGTACGGAGTATTTTTGCTTGGCTTCTTCCTTCTTTAATTTACATGTGTTGATTCATATTTCAAAACATTATCCAACTGTCGAAATATACCATACATAAAACATAAAATAATATTTACAATGCACAAAAGAACATACAATTGCAAGCAGAAATATATGTAAAACGCAAAAACACATCAACCTGTCCTACCAATTTTTTCCACAATCATTTATAATCATTTTGAATAGGATAACTTAAAATTTCACCTTAAAAAATAATCAAGCATCAGTTCCCAATGACGAAATGTGGATGACCCACCTCAGTACTGGAAGGAAAATGGAAGTTAATTTCCAATCAATGTGTTAGTCTCAACCAATTAGCTTGGTCGAACTTAAATGAATTTATATAATGGACGATATCAGAAAATTGAACATTTTTTCTAAGAGCATGCATAGCAATTCAACGTAATCTTGTGTGATTCGAATATGTTTCTCAATTATAATTAAACTAAAATGAAAACATTATGACGTTAGAAACTTTTAAGTAAGACAGTGAACGTTTAGAAATTTTCCTTTTCTTCATTGAATTTCCTTTCTTTTAAGATCGTGGCAACGCGTGACGGGTAAGCTGGTATACTAATGAAAGTCCAAATATTAGTATGTGTAAAAATAAGGTATTTTTCAAGATAGTGTGGACGGACAAGAAAATATAGGGGTCAACTGGTCGAAAACAATTCCTTCAGTCAAACTTGGAAGTCTATTCTAACTGCGGGATGTGGTTATAACTGCGGGATGTGGCTATAATAATGATACCGTCTCTACTTAAAAAAAAAAAAAATTGGCATCCCTGCTTTCAATAAAAAAAATTCAAAGTACTATCAGTTAAATATAATAACTCCCCATTGCCCCCCCCTCTGGATACCATCTTGATAGGATACCGTCTCTGCTTTAAATTAAAAAAAAAACTTTTTGGCATCCCTGCTTTCAATAAAAAAATATCAAGGTACTATCACTTAAATATAATAACTCCCTATGCCCCCCCCCTATGGATACCATCATCTTGATAGGATACCGTCTCTGCTTTAAATAAAAGAAAATTAACTTATTGGCATCCCTGCTTTCAAAAAAAAAATTCGAGGTATTATCATTTAAATATGATAGCTCCCAACCCTTCCCAACCCTTTATGGGTATTCTCATTGAATTTCCTTTGTTTTGAGATCGTGGCAACGCGTGACGGGTAAGCTGGTATACTAATGAAAGTCCAAATATTAGTACGTGTAAAAAAAAGGTATTTTTTTTTTAAATAGTGTGGAGGGACAAAAAACCTAGGGGTCAACTGGTCGAAAAAAATTCCTTCAGTCAAACTTGGAAGTCTATTCTATCTGCGGGATGTGGCTATAATTGTCATGAATAAAAATCAACTTATCCACTTTGTGTGGACTGAGGCTGCTTTCAATAAGAAAATTCAAGATATTATTATTTGAATATAATAATTCCCTACCCCCCCCCCCCTCTGGACACCACCTTGATAGGATACCGTCTCTGCTTTAAATTAAAAAAATAACTTTTTGGTATCCCTGCTTTCAATAAAAAAAAAAAAAAATCAAAGTTCTATCACTTAAATATAAACTTCCTATCCCCCCTCTGGATACCATCTTGATAGGATACCGTCTCTATTTTAAATTAAAAAAAAAACTTTTTGGCATCCCTGCTTTCAATAAAAAAATACAAGATATTATCATTTAAATATAATACTTCCCTAACCCCACCCCCCTGGATACCATACAGCTTGATAGGGTACTTTCTCTGCTTTAAATTAAAAAAATAATTAAATTTTTGGCATCCCTGCTTTTAATAAAAAAAATATCAAGGTACTATCACTTAAATATAATAACTCCCTATGCCCCCCCCCCCTATGGATACCATCATCTTGATACGATGCCGACTCTGTTTTAAATAAAAAAAAAATTAACCTTTTTGCATCCCTGCTTTCATTAAAAAAAATTTCGAGATGTTATCATTTAAATGTAATACCTCCCTACCCCCCCTCTGGATACCACCTTGCTAGGATACCGTCTCAGCTTTACATAAAAAAAATAATTTATTTAATAATTAACTAGGTCACTATATGGTTCAAACAAACACGCGAAAAAACGTTAAACAGCTTAGTGTTCCTTGAAAAAAAAATTGAGGGTATGAGTAAAGGGGTACGAAGATGACAACAAAAAAGGCAAAATTGTTCAGATATACCTCAAACTATTGGAAAACTGAGTCATAGATTCGCCGTGGCATTCAATAAGATCCAAAGAATCTAATTAAAAGGGAACAGACACACAAAGCCAAATTAGGCCAGTAGCCTATGAGAAATCGCAAAATACCAAAGACAATGAACAAGTCCTGATGGGGGGCCCTGGGTCTATCAAAATATTTCACTGGTTTCGCAGGGAGTTTGATAGCATTTTTTCTATCTCCGCTTTAAATGAAAAAAATAAATATCTTTTTGGCATCCCTGCTTTCAATATAAAAAAATGAGGTATTATCATTTAAAAATGATAGTCCCCTATCCCCCCCTATAAACAATAATTTACAATTTTATTATGAATCATATTTTTGGGGTAACTTCCGTTTCAATCTTTAATTCCCCAACCTTGTACATAGTTTAGTCTATAGCTAAATTTTGTCTCAATAGAAGGTTGGTTTTTTTTTTGGGGGGGGGGGAGGGGGGTAAAATATTTTCAGACAGAAGATTGTATTTTCATTAATCTGTCAGGCGTTCAACAATTGAGTATTAAACATTAAGAAATTCTTATCTAAAAACAGCAAAAGAAAAAAAATTCTGCAAACTTACAATTCACTTGTAGAAACGATCTTCGATCTTCAAAATCAAACTGTGGTGAATGTTGCGTTCTATAATTCTATTCAACTCGAAAATAAAATTCTTGACTGCGAATGATGTAAGGAATTGCAAGTGGGAAACTGGATTCGAAATGGTTTAAACTCATTTCATAAAGACGATTTTTTTTTTCTCAACATATGAAGAACTGTGTATATTGCAATATTTGCAATGCAATTGCATATTGCATCTGTCTGGTTTTTATGCAAAGTAATAAGAGACGAAAATTAACGAACCAGAGAATAGGGAAGAATTATGGTATGCAAAGTAATATTTGGCAGGAAAAGTCACTGGTGATAAATCGCTAGGGGTGGCACCGTGATTGCGTGATTTTCGGAGATTCGGGAAACCAAATTTTTTTTGGGGTGATGCATAGATTTTCGGGGAAATACTCGAAAATTCGGGGATAGTGCAAGCCCTGCTCGATTTCTAATCAGGAAAATCGAAATACTATACCACACGATGAAGGAAAAGCTCCGACTTTGCGGTTGACGCAACAAAGAATTGCCGCAAAATTGATTTAAAGTCGACCGAACGTCTGCGGAGTGCCGGCGGCGTTCCGACACTTCGGCGGCGTTCGATTGGGCCTCTTGTCGGCGGCGTTCGGTCGATCCACCGGCGCGGCGCCGGGGTCTAGTTGTCGTACAAACTTCTAAACAGGCTCATTCGATTGGAAATTCAAAGTGCTAGTACCCTTTTTAATAGTTGAAAGTGATTGGAGGGTAACCAGCCCCCTCCCCCAAGCCCATCATTCCCCCAAACACATCCAATCAAAATTTTGAGATAGCCATTTTGTTCAGCGTAGTTGATTTCCAGATAGAAAATTTGTTTTTGAGGAGGACACTCCCCCATAGCCCTCAGGGCAAGGGTTTTAAGTTATGCCCTGGGGGCATATAAGGTTTTTATAGAAAGCGTTGTCGTAGAAACTTCAAAACAGGCTCATTCGATTGGAAATTCAAAGGGCTAGTACCTTTTTTAATAGTCGAAAGCGATTTGAGTGCAATTAGCCCCCCCCCCTCACGCCCTTCATTCCCCTAAACACATCCAATCAAAATTTTGAGATAGCCATTTTGTTCAGCGTAGTTGATTTCCAGATAGAAAATATGTTTTTGAGGAGGACACTCCCCCACATCCCTCAGGGCAAAGGTTTTAAGTTATGCCCTGGGTGTATATAAGGTTTTTATTGAAATCTTTGTCGTAGAAACTTGAAAAAGGGCTCATTCGATTTGAAATTCAAAGGACTAGTACCATTTTTAATAGTCAAAAGTGATTTGAGGGCAACTAACCCCCCTTGGATAGCGACTAACGCCCCTCTCACGCCCACCATTCTCCCAAACACATCCAATCAAAATTTTGAGATATCCATTTTGTTCAACGTAGTTGAAAGTTCTGGAAATTAGGTCTTTTAGGATGATAACCCCCTCAGAGCCCTCAGTGCAAGGATTGTAAGTTATGCCCTTGGGGCATATAAGGTTTATATAGAAAGTTGTTGTATAATAATGATTTATTATAAGCCAAAAAACAGGCCATGCAGAACAGTATTGTTAATTACACTCCACAAGAAAAATAACATAAATATCAAGTATCACTCAATGATGTCAACGCTTCATTTACATATTTACATAACTGCCTGATTGTCGTTTTTACAGTCGTTTTCAGGGTCCCCGGGAACTCCAAGTTACCACCCTCAAAATACTTTTCCCTTAATAGAGAAAGTTGCTGGCACTCGGTGAGAATATGCCTTCCCAACACCCCTATGCCTTCCCAAGGTCAGAACAAAATTTGCACTTTGCTAAAAAAATACAAATGAATGTGCATTGTCAGTTTATTATACATATACTGATATTTAGTAATCAAAATGTTAATATTATTTGGTTTATTAAAGTTATAAAAGTAAAAACATTTATATTTTTCAGTAAAGTGCAAATTTTGTTCTGGCCTTGGGAAGGCATAGGGGTTTTGCGCCCAACTTTTGTTAATTTCTGCTCGTTTTGAGTTTGACTCAGTTAATTATTGTAATTTCTGTTTGTTTTGGGTTTCATTTATTTATCAATGCTGATTTGTGGTAGTTTCACGCTTGGTAGAAGTACTTGGTTTTAGTTTTGCTTATTTTTTGTTTAATGGAGTTCTTTACTTTTCTTTGAAAAACTTATTTTGTGGAAAAAGTGTTTTTAATTAATTAAAATAAACAATCACATCAAGCATAAAAGTATAATGATATAAAAGTATAATGATATAATATATAATGATATAGAGGAACAAACGAGTAAAAATTAAAATGAATACTCAAGTCAATATCGAAACCAACAAAATTACTACAAACAGAAGTTTCGTTACTGCCCCCCCCCCCCCCCAACAAAACCCTTAACCGTAAAAGTTCTAAAGCCTACTGCATCATTTGCGTTTATTGAAAACTGTGTTTATTTTTAACGGTGTGTTTTAATCCAAATATTGACGAAAAATAAATCAGTCTAATAATCAAGATAACTGTGCAAAAGTAATGAAAATGAATTATACATTTAATATATAATGATATTAATCCCCAGAATTATCTGGATTTCAAGATTCAAGATTTTGTTTAACGGTAATTGTTTCTATGTTATAATTGAAAGCACTATTTTTAAATACATAGGCCTAAATGTTATTTTCAGTAGAGTTCAAAACACAAAATAGACTTTAGAAGATTTACGGTAGGGGGGGGGGGGGGGGGGAGCAAAACAACTGTATGTAGCAATTTTTTTTGTAACTAACTTGAATATACATTTTGATTTTTATTCGTTTTAGCCTGTTAATTGTTCATATGTCTCATTACATTTTACTCTTTTGTTTGATTTGATTATTAATTTTGTGTTCTGTTCATTTAAGGTTTCAATCATTCTTTGCCATTAGTTCTCGGTCATTTTAGTAGAGATGACCCTATTGACCCTACTGGGGCACCATATATGGGCATAGCGTCATTAGGGAGAATGATTGCGTAATCGGTCAATGGCATCTTTCTCCAGGTGTGTTTTTGGCACGCCCTCAGCGAAGGTCAATGTTGTTATTGTTTCCGAGGCAAAATGCCAAGGTCATTGTTGTTTTGAACAGAGTCATTAGAGAGAACACGTGGTTAATGGGGTCAATGTTGTTGTTGTAAGTGCACGCTCGAGGCAGATGTCAAGGTCAATGTTGTTATTGTTATTCGAGCCAGATGTTATGAGGTTCCCGGGAAACAGCTACATCCCCCTTCTCAGCCAATCAGAGGGCTCCTCCTTCGAAAGAGGCAACGTCACAGAGTTACCCCTCTCCCTTTCCTACACTTTGAATTTATGGCGCGAGGACAATCAGTTTCGTTAGTTTTTAGTTAGCAGAGTAATAACATGAGTGACCAAGTTGAGTTAGAAATATCCTTTTATTGCAACTGTTCTATTTGTAAAGGACATTTTCATGATTTTGAGTATTCGCATGAACCTACTGAATGTTTAGATAGCTTAGAGGGAGAGACAGATGAGAAGAATCTGGAGGAAACGAGAAGAAAAATTATATGTGACATGGAGAGAAATTTATACCGATTGCAAGTAAGCTCAGATAAAAGAAGGATGGATATGATAGAAAAGGAGGATCAAAAGAAGAGACTGGTAAAAGAGGGCTTTCTCTATAGTGCAAAAGACAACAGTGAAAACTCAAAGAAAAATGTGTATAGTGCAAGTTATAACTCGGTTTATTATGATGATTATGCTCGAAGAGAAGAGAAAAAGTGGCCCTTTAAGAGACAACATAAGAGGTCATTCTACGAAAAGGATTTTAAACAACGGAAACCATGGTGGAAGTGTTCTCATATACCATTTTACGATAAATCCCATTTTTGATATGCTTGATAAGTTTTATACCATATTCATACAATAAATTTGTTTCTGATATCTTAATTTTCTCATACTCGATATGCATAGAGTAAGGATACCAGCAGAGACTACGATACATGAATAGTTCAGATTGATTAGATCACCCCTTAGAGTGTTCTCAGTCCACAACCAAGTTTTCTATCAAAGATAACAAAAAATCATTTTTCTAATCTTTATTCATTTGACAAATCAATATTTATAATAGTTTTTATATACACAATCTCGGGTTCAATTATCAGAATATCTATGTCTTCATCCTCCACTACCACTATGTCTAGCAGAGGGGGTGGTATACATTCATTTTCAAACTCAGGTTCATCACCTATTGATATATCTAGGAGAAGAGGCATCTCCTCAAATAAATCCTCGCGTACTCCTATTGTAGGCAAACTAGGGGCCAACCGCTCGTCATCCTCTATGCAAAGACGACCTGAAGGCCCCCGCCGTACCAAGTCCTCAGATGTATATGAAAGATCGTCTTCAGTATAGTGCACTTCTAGCACGTCATCATCACTAGCATCAATTGCTGTACTAGCACGGAGAAGAAGCTCCTCCTCCTCAACTGTGAGCTCCCACTCACTCCATACATCCTAAAAGATTGAGAACGCTATGATCGAAAACTAGAGTTTCCTGCGGAAAACCTATATTAGTTCAGATTTTACGGGAATAGTTCATTTTCGAACCAATATATCTACCAAAAGTTCAGCACCTGAGTTAAACTAAGAGGTTTCAACTTCAGGAAAAAATTACATTCTGACAAGATTTGACAATTTACTAAATTTAAAGTATTGTTTAGTTTTAAAAATGTTTTCTGTCACTCATCATCATCTTTTATTCATTCACAAACAATACTAAAGAAAACCGCTTCCCACGGTTTATTGATTTTAAATTATTAAGAAGGATATTATTTCGTTGAAATATACATTTTACATTTTTAATTTTCATGCTTTTGATAATTATCTTGTCCTTCTGGTGTAAATTGCAGCTGAAGGCTTATCACAAAATCACAGTTTCAAGTTTTTTAATATACTAAAATTGAAGGAAGCTAGAAAATGTGAAAACTTCTTTTCATCCGAATATTCTTCAGAGCCCAACCTAACTACGATCTGAAAACAATAATATAACTTATAGTTGAACAAATTTTTTTAAAATATCTTTTTTCTGACATCATATGGAACATGCAAATTACTATAAGTAGTAACTAATTACTTCATTTTTAAAAAACTTATAATTAATTGAACCAACAATCCAAATTTTTTTGATATGGCAAACGAAAAAGAATATACATCTACCCGAGTCAAATAAAGGTCCAACCAATATTTTTGGTTATTCACACCCCCCCCCCCACCAAACAAGCAGTGCAGTTAAAACCTTCTTAGAATCTATACTTAGACCGTGAAACTAGAAGAAACTAAATTTTCTGTAAAGTTATGTCTAACGATAGACTTATTAGAGAGACAGAAACTCTTTTTCCACAACCCACAAGAGGATATTTTTTAAGTAAAAAGTAAAGAGCTGCTACACTAAATCAAAGATGAACAGAAATAATGTCGAATAATTTGTCAAACATAAACCTATATCCAATGATATATTTAATTGGGTGACAAAAACTTTTTCCACAAGAGGTTATTTTTCAATTAAAAGTAAAGAGCTGCTACACTAAATCAAAGATGAACAGAAATAATTGTTCAAAAGTAAACTTATGCATAATGATATATTTAATAGAGCAGTAAGTCTAGCTTTGAAAAGCGTGCTAGAACATCTAGAAAGAAGGTATCATATCTAAATTAGTATTTTTTTTATTAATATAGTAAATAAAATTATACCAAATAAAAAAAAACAAAAAAAAAAAAACAAAAAAGCAAAAGAAAAAACTCGATAGGCAAGCGCCCAACGGGCTTGAACCCTTACACAAATTTGAAGAATTTCCACATTCTGTTATACAACATATTTTGATGCTTCCGCGCAATTAATCTCATCAATTTTGTTAAGTTTGACTCATGGTAAAATATGATGTGTGCCCACTGCGGGCAAATATATCCCTTAACAAAAAAATACGCATGTGTCTACACAAAGAGACAGTTTTACTGTTATGGATATGATTCAATACTCACTACAAATCAATGGGCTCTTAGTCTCCTTTCAAATGAATAGGAGTTCAACTTCTGAGCGATAAAAAATTATTTGACATAATTGGTAAGTGCTCGTATTGCCTAGGCAATTACTTGAGGTTATAGAGCGGATAGCTAAACCCAGTATTCCTCAAGATCCCCCCCCAGGCTCCCAAAGAGCCCCCAGACCCCAAAGACTCCCCGGGCGCCCAAAGGCCCTTCCCCTGTCCCCAAAGGTCCACCGGGACTTCCAAAGGACCAATCGGTGCTCAAGGGCACCCCCCAGACCCCAAAAAGCCATACCCGAGCCCCCGAAGGCCCTCCACCGTCCACAAAGGTCCACCACACCCACAAAGGTCCTCCCCCGGTCTCCAAAGGTCCCCGAACCCCCAAAGGCCCTCCCCTGATCCTCAAAGGCCGCCAGGCTTCCAAAGGATCCCCAAGCCCACAAAGACCCTTCCCCGATCTCCAAAGGCCTCCCCGGGCTCCCAAAGGCTCTCGTACCCTCAAAGACCCCCCCCCTTGCCCCCAAAGGACCCCCGAGCCCTTCCATTTCTCCCACCAAAGAGGATGCGCTAAGGTTTATTCTTTTTTTCATATCGCTTGACGAATAGACTATCTGGCATTACAAAGAAGGGAATAGAAAGAGCTCTGTCTTATAAGGTGCAATCGTTTATTATAACTGATAAATATTACTAATAAGGATCCTCTCATATTGGAGATAACGCGAACAAGACGAATAGTCTTACAACCCAAGCCTTGTAAGACCGTGGCTACCAGCCAATACAGTTTGCATTTTCGACACTATTTTGTGTCTCATTCTAGTAAATAAGTGACAATGAGGAGTAATTATTTAAATTATATTGTCTCTTAATTTAACTGTTAATTTAATTCCTGTTATTTGACATAATAAATTCGTAACGTATCGCACCATATCGAATATCACTAATAACGCTTAAGCAGAAATTCTTGTATTTTTCTTATTCATCTTCGCATTGAAGCGACACTCGATTACAGGTTCTTAGCAGCTATCGAACAGGAAGAAGGTAAAGCCGAGGTATTTTCTAATCTTCTTAAATCTACTAGTAGGAAGGTTAATAAGGATATATACACAGAGACATTAATGGGGGGGATTTTGAAAATACTTATTGACTGCATTCTGCTTGAAAAATAACTATTTGGTATTTTCATCGAAAAATTCAAATTGTCCATTGCCCACCATAAGTTTTAGGAAATATATCTGACCCTCCCCTCTAACTTTTTCATGAATTGATACCATTTCTCATACGTAAATCAAAACAAGACGAAATCTAATCAGGAAGCTTCAAGCTATGGAATCCATAAGACAATTATTAAACCAAGTAAGACAGGGCTTTAAAGATTTTAAACAGTAAGTCTTTAAAAAGTCGAATGTTCGTTGAGAACAACACTATTAATAAAAAAAGATGCAGAAAATGTAGTGTAAGATAAGCACTGATAATTTAAAACACCCAGTGTAGGAAAGGAGTTTAAAGAAATATAGGAACATCATGGGAGTCAGTAAATAGTGAAACCTTTATCATATTAGGGCGAGGGACGAGCGTGTGCAGTTGTGTTGCCCTTTGCAGCTTGGTGTTGCCCTCTGGAGCTCTAAGTAGTTGTATTTATAAAGGTCTACAAAAGAAGTAGGCCTATGTCCAATCTCCACTTTGAAAAATATACAACTGTTTTGACACTCCTGGTCATTGGTGAACAGTTCTGCATAATCACCTTATATACTGAAACCAGTCGAAGTTTTGTAGCATAGATACATAGCCCCCCCCCCCCCAAACTCAAAAATTTCTGAGGGGGGAGGGGGGACATATTTTCTTTGCATTTGAATATTTTCCTTCGGAAAACACACCGAAAAGCCATATTAAGAGCTATATTTGTGAGTTTTTCACCGATAATTCCTTTTTTAGCCATACCTTTATAATCAATGGAATATAGTTCTTTGTATTTTACGTATTTTTGGATGGAAAACACACTGAAAACACATATTAAGAGTTATATTTCATCATATTTTGCATATTTCCGTTGGAAAAAACACTGAAAAGCCATATTAAGGACTAATTTGTGAGTTTTTCACCGACAATTCCTTTTTTAGACATGCCTTTATAATCAATGGAATATAGTTCTTTGTATTTTACATATTTTTGGATGGAAAAACACACTGAAAAGACATATTATTGTACTCACATCAAACTTTGGCGGGATTGCATTCGAAGAACCTTCCATTATTTTCTATCTTGTCCTTATTTCAATCTATACTGACTTTTAAACCCTTTCAAAGCACTAAATATAGTAAGCTAACGGTTATTTATTTACGAAATCGTGGCAAACTGTTGATTTTAGGACAATAATTAGCTTTCTATATATCAATTAACACTCACTAGAATTGTAACTTTTCACTCGTGAAGAATGGTTTCAAAACAATACTTCTTACATTATATAGACTAATTGTGTCAAACGAGACATCTTTCAATGCAGATTAATTATTTGTTGCGTTCAATTTTTGTTTTGAACATAGGAAAGCATCGATGGGAGTGAGAATTTCTGTAAAACTATCAAAGATTGATCAACTCTGTGATTTCATACTTCATGTGTAATCAGAAAGAAAAAAGAAGAAAAATTGATAAAAGATATTTTGAAATATGCCCCAAATCAGAGCTATTACAACTTAAATGGGGCAAGGGGATGAGGGAATCAGGTTTAAGAATATCCTGGATATATCATTTCATATTATCTAGGTACTCACAGAAGGAGTCCACACAGAAACTTTGAAAAGGACTCATTTGATTGGGAATTAAAGCGGCTAGCATCCAATTCACAGGAGGGGCGTGAAAACTATGGTTTTTAACTTTAATATGCAAGACTAGAAAGAAAAGTTCTTAGGTGTGGGGCTGCCCCCCCCCCCCATCCAAAACTCAAAATTTATAGGAACATATTTTCAACATATTTAAATATTTACCTACGTACGCATCACTTAGGTTAGATTAGATTAGGTTAGAGACAGACAAAAAGTTAGGTGTATGGTTAGGTTAGGTTAGATTATGTTAGGTTAGGTTAATTTAGGATAGACTAGCTTAGCCTACGTACGAGAAAGAAAGGTTCTTAGGTGTGGAGCTCCCCATCGCCTCAACCCTCGCTCTTGAAATCCCTTGAATTAGGTTAGAGACAGACAAAAAGTTAGGTGTATGGTTAGGTTAGGTTAGATTATGTTAGGTTAGGTTAATTTAGGTTAGACTAATTTCTAGGAACATATTTTCAACATATTTAAATATTTACCTACGTACGCATCACTTAGGTTAGATTAGATTAGGTTAGAGACAGACAAAAAGTTAGGTGTATGGTTAGGTTAGGTTAGATTATGTTAGGTTAGGTTAATTTAGGATAGACTAGCTTAGCCTACGTACGAGAAAGAAAGGTTCTTAGGTGTGGAGCTCCCCCACCGCCTCAACCCTCGCTCTTGAAATCCCTTGAATTAGGTTAGAGACAGACAAAAAGTTAGGTGTATGGTTAGGTTAGGTTAGATTATGTTAGGTTAGGTTAATTTAGGTTAGACTAATTTCTAGGAACATATTTTCAACATATTTAAATATTTACCTACGTATGCATCACTTAGGCATCCCCCCACCCTCCTCACCTCAAACTCAAATTTTCCAGAGGATTTTAAAATCCTCCACTGAAAAGCCATATTATGAGCTATATTTGTGAGGTTAGGTTAGGTTAGGCTAGATTAGGTTAGGTTAGGTCTAGAAATAGCAGGTTAGGCTAGGTTAGATTAGGTTAAGTGGCCGATCCCCACCCCAGGGGCCACAGGCCGAAGGCGGCACAGTCGGAGTATCCATCCCCAGGATAGGTTAGGTTAGGTTAAGTGGTCTTAACCTAACCCAGGTTAGGTTAGGTTACCTAACCTAACTAGGGTTAGCAGGTTAGGTTAGGTTAGGTTCGGTTAAGTGGCCGGCCACTTAACCAAACCTAACCTAACCTGCTAACCCTAGTTAGGTTAGGTAACCTAACCTAACCTGGGTTAGGTTAAGACCACTTAACCTAACCTAAACTATCCTGGGGATGGATACTCCGACTGTGCCGCCTTCGGCCTGTGGCCCCTGGGGTGGGGATCGGCCACTTAACCTAATCTAACCTAGCCTAACCTGCTATTTTTAGACCTAACCTAACCTAATCTAGCCTAACCTAACCTAACCTCACGAATATAGCTCATAATATGGCTTTTCAGTGGAGGATTTTAAAATCCTCTGGAAAATTTGAGTTTGAGGTGAGGAGGGTGGGGGGATGCCTAAGTGATGCATACGTAGGTAAATATTTAAATATGTTGAAAATATGTTCCTAGAAATTAGTCTAACCTAAATTAACCTAACCTAACATAATCTAACCTAACCTAACCATACACCTAACTTTTTGTCTGTCTCTAACCTAATTCAAGGGATTTCAAGAGCGAGGGTTGAGGCGGTGGGGGAGCTCCACACCTAAGAACCTTTCTTTCTCGTACGTAGGCTAAGCTAGTCTATCCTAAATTAACCTAACCTAACATAATCTAACCTAACCTAACCATACACCTAACTTTTTGTCTGTCTCTAACCTAATCTAATCTAACCTAAGTGATGCGTACGTAGGTAAATATTTAAATATGTTGAAAATATGTTCCTAGAAATTAGTCTAACCTAAATTAACCTAACCTAACATAATCTAACCTAACCTAACCATACACCTAACTTTTTGTCTGTCTCTAACCTAATTCAAGGGATTTCAAGAGCGATGGTTGAGGCGATGGGGGAGCTCCACACCTAAGAACCTTTCTTTCTCGTACGTAGGCTAAGCTAGTCTATCCTAAATTAACCTAACCTAACATAATCTAACCTAACCTAACCATACACCTAACTTTTTGTCTGTCTCTAACCTAATCTAATCTAACCTAAGTGATGCGTACGTAGGTAAATATTTAAATATGTTGAAAATATGTTCCTATAAATTTTGAGTTTTGGATGGGGGGGGGGGCAGCCCCACACCTAAGAACTTTTCTTTCTAGTCTTGCATATTAAATTTAAAACCATAGTTTTCACGCCCCTCCTGTGAATTGGATGCTAGCCGCTTTAATTCCCAATCAAATGAGTCCTTTTCAAAGTTTCTGTGTGGACTCCTTCTGTGAGTACCTAGATAATATGAAATGATATATCCAGGATATTCTTAAACCTGATTCCCTCATCCCCTTGCCCCATTTAAGTTGTAATAGCTCTGATTTGGGGCATATTTCAAAATATCTTTTATCAATTTTTCTTCTTTTTTCTTTCTGATTACACATGAAGTATGAAATCACAGAGTTGATCAATCTTTGATAGTTTTACAGAAATTCTCACTCCCATCGATGCTTTCCTATGTTCAAAACAAAAATTGAACGCAACAAATAATTAATCTGCATTGAAAGATGTCTCGTTTGACACAATTAGTCTATATAATGTAAGAAGTATTGTTTTGAAACCATTCTTCACGAGTGAAAAGTTACAATTCTAGTGAGTGTTAATTGATATATAGAAAGCTAATTATTGTCCTAAAATCAACAGTTTGCACGATTTCGTAAATAAATAACCGTTAGCTTACTATATTTAGTGCTTTGAAAGGGTTTAAAAGTCAGTATAGATTGAAATAAGGACAAGATAGAAAATAATGGAAGGTTCTTCGAATGCAATCCCGCCAAAGTTTGATGTGAGTACAATAATATGTCTTTTCAGTGTGTTTTCCATCCAAAAATATGTAAAATACAAAGAACTATATTCCATTGATTATAAAGGCATGTCTAAAAAAGGAATTGTCGGTGAAAAACTCACAAATTAGTCCTTAATATGGCTTTTCAGTGTTTTTTCCAACGGAAATATGCAAAATATGATGAAATATAACTCTTAATATGTGTTTTCAGTGTGTTTTCCATCCAAAAATACGTAAAATACAAAGAACTATATTCCATTGATTATAAAGGTATGGCTAAAAAAGGAATTATCGGTGAAAAACTCACAAATATAGCTCTTAATATGGCTTTTCGGTGTGTTTTCCGAAGGAAAATATTCAAATGCAAAGAAAATATGTCCCCCCTCCCCCCTCAGAAATTTTTGAGTTTGGGGGGGGGGGGGGCTATGTATCTATGCTACAAAACTTCGACTGGTTTCAGTATATAAGGTGATTATGCAGAACTGTTCACCAATGACCAGGAGTGTCAAAACAGTTGTATATTTTTCAAAGTGGAGATTGGACATAGGCCTACTTCTTTTGTAGACCTTTATAAATACAACTACTTAGAGCTCCAGAGGGCAACACCAAGCTGCAAAGGGCAACACAACTGCACACGCTCGTCCCTCGCCCTAATATGATAAAGGTTTCACTATTTACTGACTCCCATGATGTTCCTATATTTCTTTAAACTCCTTTCCTACACTGGGTGTTTTAAATTATCAGTGCTTATCTTACACTACATTTTCTGCATCTTTTTTTATTAATAGTGTTGTTCTCAACGAACATTCGACTTTTTAAAGACTTACTGTTTAAAATCTTTAAAGCCCTGTCTTACTTGGTTTAATAATTGTCTTATGGATTCCATAGCTTGAAGCTTCCTGATTAGATTTCGTCTTGTTTTGATTTACGTATGAGAAATGGTATCAATTCATGAAAAAGTTAGAGGGGAGGGTCAGATATATTTCCTAAAACTTATGGTGGGCAATGGACAATTTGAATTTTTCGATGAAAATACCAAATAGTTATTTTTCAAGCAGAATGCAGTCAATAAGTATTTTCAAAATCCCCCCCATTAATGTCTCTGTGTATATATCCTTATTAACCTTCCTACTAGTAGATTTAAGAAGATTAGAAAATACCTCGGCTTTACCTTCTTCCTGTTCGATAGCTGCTAAGAACCTGTAATCGAGTGTCGCTTCAATGCGAAGATGAATAAGAAAAATACAAGAATTTCTGCTTAAGCGTTATTAGTGATATTCGATATGGTGCGATACGTTACGAATTTATTATGTCAAATAACAGGAATTAAATTAACAGTTAAATTAAGAGACAATATAATTTAAATAATTACTCCTCATTGTCACTTATTTACTAGAATGAGACACAAAATAGTGTCGAAAATGCAAACTGTATTGGCTGGTAGCCACGGTCTTACAAGGCTTGGGTTGTAAGACTATTCGTCTTGTTCGCGTTATCTCCAATATGAGAGGATCCTTATTAGTAATATTTATCAGTTATAATAAACGATTGCACCTTATAAGACAGAGCTCTTTCTATTCCCTTCTTTGTAATGCCAGATAGTCTATTCGTCAAGCGATATGAAAAAAAGAATAAACCTTAGCGCATCCTCTTTGGTGGGAGAAATGGAAGGGCTCGGGGGTCCTTTGGGGGCAAGGGGGGGGGGGTCTTTGAGGGTACGAGAGCCTTTGGGAGCCCGGGGAGGCCTTTGGAGATCGGGGAAGGGTCTTTGTGGGCTTGGGGATCCTTTGGAAGCCTGGCGGCCTTTGAGGATCAGGGGAGGGCCTTTGGGGGTTTGGGGACCTTTGGAGACCGGGGGAGGACCTTTGTGGGTCTGGTGGACCTTTGTGGACGGTGGAGGGCCTTCGGGGGCTCGGGTATGGCTTTTTGGGGTCTGGGGGGTGCCCTTGAGCACCGATTGGTCCTTTGGAAGTCCCGGTGGACCTTTGGGGACAGGGGAAGGGCCTTTGGGAGCCCGGGGAGTTTTTGGGGTCTGGGGGCTCTTTGGGAGCCTGGGGGGGGATCTTGAGGAATACTGGGTTTAGCTATCCGCTCTATAACCTCAAGTAATTGCCTAGGCAATACGAGCACTTACCAATTATGTCAAATAATTTTTTATCGCTCAGAAGTTGAACTCCTATTCATTTGAAAGGAGACTAAGAGCCCATTTGATTTGTAGTGAGTATTGAATCATATCCATAACAGTAAAACTGTCTCTTTGTGTAGACACATGTGTATTTTTTTGTTAAGGGATATATTTGCCCGCAGTGGGCACACATCAAATTTTACCATGAGTCAAACTTAACAAAATTGATGAGATTAATTGCGCGGAAGCATCAAAATATGTTGTATAACAGAATGTGGAAATTCTTCAAATTTGTGTAAGGGTTCAAGCCCGTTGGGCGCTTGCCTATCGAGTTTTTTCTTTTGCTTTTTTGTTTTTGTTTTTTTGTTTTTTTTTTATTTGGTATAATTTTATTTACTATATTAATAAAAAAAATACTAATTTAGATATGATACCTTCTTTCTAGATGTTCTAGCACGCTTTTCAAAGCTAGACTTACTGCTCTATTAAATATATCATTATGCATAAGTTTACTTTTGAACAATTATTTCTGTTCATCTTTGATTTAGTGTAGCAGCTCTTTACTTTTAATTGAAAAATAACCTCTTGTGGAAAAAGTTTTTGTCACCCAATTAAATATATCATTGGATATAGGTTTATGTTTGACAAATTATTCGACATTATTTCTGTTCATCTTTGATTTAGTGTAGCAGCTCTTTACTTTTTACTTAAAAAATATCCTCTTGTGGGTTGTGGAAAAAGAGTTTCTGTCTCTCTAATAAGTCTATCGTTAGACATAACTTTACAGAAAATTTAGTTTCTTCTAGTTTCACGGTCTAAGTATAGATTCTAAGAAGGTTTTAACTGCACTGCTTGTTTGGGGGGGGGGTGTGAATAACCAAAATATTGGTTGGACCTTTATTTGACTCGGGTAGATGTATATTCTTTTTCGTTTGCCATATCAAAAAAATTTGGATTGTTGGTTCAATTAATTATAAGTTTTTTAAAAATGAAGTAATTAGTTACTACTTATAGTAATTTGCAAGTTCCAAATGATGTCAGAAAAGAGATATTTTAAAAAAAATTTGTTCAACTATAAGTTATATTATTGTTTTCAGATCGTAGTTAGGTTGGGCTCTGAAGAATATTCGGATGAAAAGAAGTTTTCACATTTTCTAGCTTCCTTCAATTTTAGTATATTAAAAAACTTGAAACTGTGATTTTGTGATAAGCCTTCAGCTGCAATTTACACCAGAAGGACAAGATAATTATCAAAAGCATGAAAATTAAAAATGTAAAATGTATATTTCAACGAAATAATATCCTTCTTAATAATTTAAAATCAATAAACCGTGGGAAGCGGTTTTCTTTAGTATTGTTTGTGAATGAATAAAGATGATGATGAGTGACAGAAAACATTTTTAAAACTAAACAATACTTTAAATTTAGTAAATTGTCAAATCTTGTCAGAATGTAATTTTTTCCTGAAGTTGAAACCTCTTAGTTTAACTCAGGTGCTGAACTTTTGGTAGATATATTGGTTCGAAAATGAACTATTCCCGTAAAATCTGAACTAATATAGGTTTTCCGCAGGAAACTCTAGTTTTCGATCATAGCGTTCTCAATCTTTTAGGATGTATGGAGTAAGTGGGAGCTCACAGTTGAGGAGGAGGAGCTTCTTCTCCGTGCTAGTACAGCAATTGATGCTAGTGATGATGACGTGCTAGAAGTGCACTATACTGAAGACGGTCTTTCATATACATCTGAGGACTTGGTACGGCGGGGGCCTTCAGGTCGTCTTTGCATAGAGGATGACGAGCGGTTGGCCCCTAGTTTGCCTACAATAGGAGTACGCGAGGATTTATTTGAGGAGATGCCTCTTCTCCTAGATATATCAATAGGTGATGAACCTGAGTTTGAAAATGAATGTATACCACCCCCTCTGCTAGACATAGTGGTAGTGGAGGATGAAGACATAGATATTCTGATAATTGAACCCGAGATTGTGTATATAAAAACTATTATAAATATTGATTTGTCAAATGAATAAAGATTAGAAAAATGATTTTTTGTTATCTTTGATAGAAAACTTGGTTGTGGACTGAGAACACTCTAAGGGGTGATCTAATCAATCTGAACTATTCATGTATCGTAGTCGCTGCTGGTATCCTTACTCTATGCATATCGAGTATGAGAAAATTAAGATATCAGAAACAAATTTATTGTATGAATATGGTATAAAACTTATCAAGCATATCAAAAATGGGATTTATCGTAAAATGGTATATGAGAACACTTCCACCATGGTTTCCGTTGTTTAAAATCCTTTTCGTAGAATGACCTCTTATGTTGTCTCTTAAAGGGCCACTTTTTCTCTTCTCTTGGAGCATAATCATCATAATAAACCGAGTTATAACTTGCACTATACACATTTTTCTTTGAGTTTTCACTGTTGTCTTTTGCACTATAGAGAAAGCCCTCTTTTACCAGTCTCTTCTTTTGATCCTCCTTTTCTATCATATCCATCCTTCTTTTATCTGAGCTTACTTGCAATCGGTATAAATTTCTCTCCATGTCACATATAATTTTTCTTCTCGTTTCCTCCAGATTCTTCTCATCTGTCTCTCCCTCTAAGCTATCTAAACATTCAGTAGGTTCATGCGAATACTCAAAATCATGAAAATGTCCTTTACAAATAGAACAGTTGCAATAAAAGGATATTTCTAACTCAACTTGGTCACTCATGTTATTACTCTGCTAACTAAAAACTAACGAAACTGATTGTCCTCGCGCCATAAATTCAAAGTGTAGGAAAGGGAGAGGGGTAACTCTGTGACGTTGCCTCTTTCGAAGGAGGAGCCCTCTGATTGGCTGAGAAGGGGGATGTAGCTGTTTCCCGGGAACCTCATAACATCTGGCTCGAATAACAATAACAACATTGACCTTGACATCTGCCTCGAGCGTGCACTTACAACAACAACATTGACCCCATTAACCACGTGTTCTCTCTAATGACTCTGTTCAAAACAACAATAACATTGACCTTGGCATTTTGCCTCGGAAACAATAACAACATTGACCTTCGCTGAGGGCGTGCCAAAAACACACCTGGAGAAAGAGGCCATTGACCGATTACGCAATCATTCTCCCTAATGACTCTATGCCCATATATGGTGCCCCAGTAGGGTCAATAGGGTCATCTCTACTCATTTTAATTTCAAATTATTACTCGTATTAATTAATATTGCGAAATTTAATTTTTGGTTAATTTAGTGAATATTTCTCCAGTTTTTCAAGTTTTCGAATTAATGATTAAAATTTTGGATGCTAATTTAAATTTTTAGGTTGCATAAGGTGATCTTAGTGTTGTCTCTGATTGCATTCAGTGTAGTTCCTGCATAAATTTCGTTCAACTTGAAATCAAGGTTTGGAAGGGTTCTTAAACTAAGATTTTGAATCAACAGTTAATATATTCGAAAGAATTCTCTTGGGAGAATGTTCAGAAATACATGAATGGAAATGGAAATGGAGAGCAGATGTTTAATAGAGAAATCCCTTAGCTCCCTTTTTTCTTACTCTTTACACTCTTTTAGTTACTTTGACGTGAGTGTTTGCTAAGTACGGAGTGAAAAAGATGTTCTTCTGGCAACCTGGATACTTATGATGTCCGTTGATTGAGTTCAACATCCCACACAAAATTCATGAAAGTTCAAACTTAATACCTTGACCATATTTGTAATATTCCTCATACGCTCGTTTGACAACCTGGAAGCAAGTAATATCTTTGGATTTATCTCAATATCCCCCTTTCCATAAAATCATGACTAAGTATCCTTGCTGCTCCTGAGATATTGCACAAACAATTTTAACAACATGAATTCACATAGCATCTTTTGATTTAGTTCAACACCCCCTCAACATTCCTTGAGATTTTCAAATAAATACTGTTAACCGTTCCTGAGATGTTCCAGATAGGCCCTATTGACAATTGGGATGCATATAGCGTCTATCGATTAAGTTCAGTATCCTCCTAAACATTCTTTGAAAGTTTCAACCTAACTGCTGTTAAGATATTGAGGACATGCTATATTGACAACCTTAATAATCTTAGCTTTTCCTGATAAATCACAGTTATAGTCTTTTGACAACCGGTGTGCCTATAGTATTTTTAAATTCAGCACCCCCCTCATATTCCTCTGAAATTTTTAACTTATTAATCCTTAACTATTCTTAAAATATTAAAGGTACGTCGTTTTCACAATCTGGATGTATACAGTGTCTTTTGATTTAGTTTTTAAGTCCCCCCCTTAGCAGACTCTGAAAGTTTCTACTCAACACCTCAACCATCCTTGAGATCTATCTAGATTTGCGCATATGTACCCTTCTGACAACCTAGCTCTATTTAATGTCATTTGATTTAATTTAATACCCCACTCAGCATTCTCTGAAAGTTTCAACGTAATACCCATATAAGTTCCTGAGATATTACAGATACTCCCTTTAAAACACCTGGATGAAAATAGAATCCTTTGATTTAGTTATATTCCTCTCAATTTTCTCGGAAATGTTCAACTCAATAGCCTTAACCTTTCTTGAGCTATTGAGGTGAGCTCTATTGGCAAACAGGATGCGCTTAAATTCTTTTGATTTAGTTCAATAGTAATAGTAATAGTAGTGGAAGCAGTCCCATTCACAGTCAATATCGCAGAACAAGTAATAGTAGTCAAAAACAAAAGAAGTTAAGGTTACATCCCCATAAAGTCACAGTAGCAAACAATCATCATCACAACCGCAAGTAGTCACAGCTACAAATAGTCGCAGTCTTATGTTTTTGCGGTCACAACAAGCTACATTTGCAAGTAGTTATAGTCACAGTCACAAGTATTCACAGTCCATATTAGTCACATTCGCAGTTGCAAGTAGTAATAGCCATAGTCGCAAGTAGCAGCAGACGCAGTCACATGTAGCCAGAGTCGCAGGTAATCATAGTCACAAACAGTTGCTGTCGCAAGTAGTCAAAATTGCAGACAAATTCTCAAGTTGTCACGATCATAGTCGCAGTAAAAAGTGGTCGCAGTCGAAAGTAGTCGTAGTCACTGTCGAAGTTGCAGTAGTAGCCTAGTTATCCATTCCTAATATATTGCAGATACACCCTACTTTAGCCGGAATGCATATAGCGTCTTTTGATTTTGTCCCCTGAAGCTCACCTCAATACCATTAGCACTTTTGGACCCACCCAAAGTGGTTTACAGGAATTTAAAGATAGAAAGAAAAAACGGTCAGCTAGACTTGTTTCCACTTTACAAATAGCTAATAACAGTGATTTTTCCCCAGACCACTAGTTCTTTTTCACAGACTAAGAGACTTTTTTCTCGTGTGTCTGAACTCACAGATGCAGCATTATATTTCCTGGTCAAATTTTAAGTTCTCTATTTGTAAATTAAACACCTCTCTCAAATTTAAAATAAGAACTACCTCACGCAAATGGGAAAACTTCCAGTTTTGTCAATGCTATACAAATTTAGTTTCATCAATATCAATCACCTTATCATTGGCAAAGCTTAGAAGGTTTTTCATCCGATTGTAAACAAAGTGTGATGTCTGGAGCGATGACAAAGCTCTGTTTATAATTCATAAGTACAAAATCATCAGCCTGAAGTAAAGCAAGATTGAACCATGTTATTGTTAACGATCAAAATTATCCTAGACTTCCGGAGGGAGGTTAGGAATAGAACTGGCCTTACTAGCCAAAGAGCTAGGGAGATGGCCTTACCAGCCAAAGAGGCCAGCTCTTTGGCTGGTATATATAAAAGCAGTTTTTGCAGGGCCAAAGACCTTAGCTCCTTGCAATCTTACCTGAGTGAGGCGGGTACCATCACAAAGCCTGCAAAATGGTATTTCATGTATACAAATAATGGTCACACACAAAAATTAAATAAAAAACAAGCTTTTTCAAATGAAAATATGGAGTGACATTAAAACTTAAAACGAACATAAATTAATTCGTATATGAGGGGATTGCCCCATCCTGAACCCACCTGAAAAGGACTGCTGAGTTGGAATAAGATGTATTTATATACCACTATAAAATATTTAACGAAAAGAGAGGGGCTTCTGGAGGGGGTCAGCCCCCTCATATACAGAATAAATTCTGTTTTTTTTAAGTTTTAATTTCACTGCTTAAATTAATTTGAACAAGTTCTTCTCTTTTGTTTAATTTCTAATCTTTTTTTCAAATCATGCCCAGGCAAATCCACTTATGGTGGGTGTCCATAGACTGCTCCCCCCCCCCCCCCCCCCATAAAATTTCCACGAATTGCTGCTAAATTGCAAATATGAATACTTGTAAACTGATAGGTAGTGTCCTAGATTGGTAGCGTGAAAATAGCGTGGGACTTAGTTTTTATGTAGTAACAACTGAATTGAACGATGGAATGCATGTTAAAAAATAAATGGCAGAAAATTTGCTAGGATGGATTTCAAACTGAGTTCAATTCACGAATTTAAAAAAAAAAAACATAGATGCGAAAGTTTTCTCCCTTTTTCTCGTAAACGCAACAAACTGACTCAGACTTGTAACTTTTCTTGGGTAGCTTCCAAAATAAAAAAATTATATCCATGGAGTTGTCATAAAATATTGATTCTGTTGTTATGTATGTTGCTACAAGATATTGTTTAAGGTCTGGTTACTGTAAGCTCAAGTCACTCTTTACTTAAGGTTCGTTCCAACGTATTTATAACTATTTTATTTATAAAACATAAATATAAAACCCAAATTTTCCATTTAAACCTCGATAGAAGAAAGTTCCTGGTAATATCTATCAACCCCTTCCTGAGAAATGCATGACGACGTTCAAGATGCCTTTCCACTTCTCCTTTTTTTGCTGGTAAGATTATGAATGTAATCTTTTTTGTCGCAAAGAAAACATTTTTCTGCAACAAGAAGGGAGCTATCACCCTGCAGCACACACTATCGGGCTTAGTCGAGACGAAGAGAGATTGCAAATTGATGTAGCCTTCTTCCCCCAGATAAACCTTCTATATTTACCTTCTCCCCTAATCACAATGCTAGAGGCATCTACTCTTATTTTATTTATTGTCAACATTTTTTGGAACCTTGCTAGAAATGCCTGCAATTCTGTGAAGGGATATTACTGAAAATGTGTCTTGAAGCTGGAAAATGGCACAGCTAAGGGTGGAACCTTCAAAGCATGCTATTGGGGATGTTGGACTAAATCAACAGACACTACTTGCACCTAAGATTGTCATGAGGAAGTATTTGTGATATCTTGGGAACGGCTAAGGGTATTGTGCTGAAACCTTCAGGTCATGTTGACAAAGATTTTTAACTAAATAGGGTTGTTCCAGGAGTGTACCTACAATTTATCTGGAATGGGTAGGAGCATAACGCTGAAAATTTCAGGGAATGCTGGGGCGATTGTTGAACTAAACCAAACCATATTATATGCATGCAGGTCGTCAAAATGGTGTCTTTCCAACCTGCATGCGCTAAAAATGTATTTTTTATTTAAATTAATAGTTTTAGTAGTAGTAGTATTAATAGTTATAACACTAGCAGTACAAGTAGCCATAGCAGTTGAAATAGACGTGGAAGCCGGAATCACAGTCGCGATTGTAGTAGTAATATATAGAAGTCACAGTCACAAGTGGACGCAGTCATAAACATTTGCAGTTGCAGTCCCATGTAGTTACAATTGCAGTCGCAAGTAGTCACTGTCACAAATAGTTGCGGTCGAAAGTATTCACAGCCATGAGTAGTCGCAGCTTTAAATAGTTGTAGTTACAAGTAGATGCAGCATCAAAGCAACAATCGTAGTCACAAGTAGTCGCACTTGCAAGTAGTCTCTGTTACAAATAATTGCCATCGCAGGAAGTCCTAGTCACAAGTAGCAGCGATTATGGTCATAGCTAGTTGCAGTTTCAGTCAAGCATTCGGAGTCGCAATGAGAACTAGTTGCAATTACTATTAGTCCCATTTGTAAGTAGTCACAATCACAAGAAGACACAGTCAAGGCAAGTTTTTGTAGTCAAAAGTAGCCACAGTCACAAGTAGTCGCCATGGCAAGTAGTAAAAAACCAGCAAAGAGAAAAATCTCAGTGAAAAAAAAACAACAAACAAGATCACGGCCAGTGGAGAGAAAAGAAATAAAATACTCTGGTGTCCTCACTGAAGTAACTCCATAATAGCATCTTTTCCCTACGTGGATCAGTTTGCGCCAATTCTATATATATATACATTTTTTTTTTTTTTTTTTTTTTTTTTTTTTTTTTTTTTGGTGGTAGTTTATTGTTTTTTTTTTAGTTTTAACTTGTTTTTTTTTATCTTGTTCCTCTTGTGTTTCTTTCGTGCTGAAGACGCCTTGTTTGGATATAGGCGAAACGCATTGTTTTACATTTTTCGTTTCTTTTCTCTCCACTGGCCGTAGTCTCGTTTGTTTGTTTGTTTGTTTTTTTTTTGTTCACTGAGATTTTTCTCTTTGTTGATTTTTTGTCATAGCTGGCCAGTTCGGCTTAAGATCTTTCATTGCAAGTAATGGCAGTCACAAGTTATCTCAGTCACAAGTATTTGTACAAGTATTATTACAGTAGCAGTCACAAGTAGTTACATTCGCAGTTGCAAGTTGTCACAGGCATAAGTAATAGCAGTGAGAAATAATTGCAGTTATAAGCAGTCTCAGTTGCAGGCTTTTACAGTCGCAAATAGTCCCAGCAGCAAGTAATCGCTGTAGCAAGTAGTCACAGTTCTAAGTAGTTGCTGTCACAAGTAGTCAGAGTCTTGGTAGTAGAAGCAGCAGCTGTTGTAATAATAGTATGTATACAGAGTCTTTAGGTCCCTTTCAATATGCCAAAAAAATTTCAACCTAATTCCCGAAACTATTCCTGAGAATTTGCTGATACAGCTTTTGACAACCAGTACGCGCATAGTATGCTTTGAGTTCTAAATTTCCCTTAATGTTTTCTAAAAGTCTTACCTTTATAACCTCAGCCTTAGTAGTAGTAATATCAGTAGAAATAGTATTAGTAATATTTTGGTTAGTTCAACATACCCCTCAACACACCCTGAAAGTGTAAGTGTAATACTCTTCCTGGGATATTACTGATACGCCTTTTTGACAAGATGATTGCATATAGGGTGTTTTTATTTAGTTAAACATCCCCCTCAACAATCCCTGAAAGTCTTATCTTAATTTCCCTTAACCCTAGAAGAAGTGTTAGCAGTAGTAGTAGTAATAGTAGTAGTACTGGTGGTAGTAATAGTGGTAGAAGTAAAAGCAGTAGTAGTAGTAGTAGTAGTAAAAGTAGCACTAATGGTAACATGAGTATTAGTAGCGTGCGCATAGTGCCTTTTGGCTAGTCTAACATCCCCCTAAATTTGCCCTGACGACTTCACCCTCATAACCTTAGCCTTAGTAGTAGTAGCAACAGTTGTAGCAGTAGTAGTAGTTGTAGTAGTAGTAGCAGTAGTAGTATTAATGGCAGTAGAAGAAATAGTAGCATTATGTATGTTGTACCCTTTCATAAATTAATTAAAAAAAACTTTTTCCAGAAAAAAAGTTTTTCAAAGAAAAGTAAAGAACTCCATTAAACAAAAAATGAGCAAAAATAAAATCAATTAATCTACCAAACGTGAAACATCCACAAATCAGCCTCGATCGGAAGGCCTAGGGGTTTTGCGCCCAACTTATGTTAATTTCTGCTCGTTTTGAGTTTGACTCGGTTATTTATTGTAATTTCTGTTTGTTTTGGGTTTCATTTATTTATCGGTGCTGCTTTGTGGATTTTTCACGCTTGGTAGATTATTTGATTTTATTTTTGCTCAGTTTTTGTTTAATGGAGTTCTTTACTTTTCTTTGAAAAACTTATTTTCTGGAAAAAAATTTTATAATTAATTTCTGTTCGTTTTATATTGACATAGTCTTTTCAGGGAAAAAGAAAATAATACTTTAAATCTTTTCGTTTTTTAAGACTTTATAGTTTCGCCTGCTATTTTTATGCTGGACAAAAATTTTCAGCAATTTTTAACAACATACACCCTTTTAAAATCTAGATTCAAATGGTTTTGTTTAATTTAGTTTCATACCTCCTCTAGTTGACCTGAGATGGAAAACTTGATACAATTGAGCCCTTTTTCAAGTTTCTATCACAAAGATTTCAATAAAATCCTTATATGCCCCCAGGGCATAACATATAATCCTTACCCTGAGGGTTGTGGGGGAGTGTCCTCCTCAAAAATATGTTTTCTATCTGGAAATCAACAACCCTGAACAAAATGGCTATCTCAAAATTTTTATTGGATGTGTTTGGGGGAATGATGGGCGTGGGGGGGGGGGGGCTAGTTGCCCTCCAATCACTTTCGACTATTAAAAAGGGCACTAGCCCTTTGAATTTCCAGTCGAATGAGCTTTTATTGAAGTTTCTAAGACAACGCCTTCTTTAAAAACCTTATATACCCCCAGGGCATAACTTAAAACCCTTGCCCTGAGGGATATGGGGGAGTGTGTCCTCCTCAAAAACATATTTTCTATCTGGAAATCAACTACGCTGAACAAAATGGATATCTCAAAATTTTGATTGGATGGGTTTGGGGGACTGATGGGCGTTTGGGGAGGGGGCTAGGTGCCCTCCAATCACTTTCGACTATTAAAAAGGGTACTAGCCCTTTGAATTTCCAATCAAATGAGCCTGTTTTGAAGTTTCTACGACAACGCCTTCTACAATAACCTTATATGCCCCCAGGGCATAACTTAAAACGCTTGCCCTGAGGGTTGTGGGGGATTGTACTCTTCAAAAATATATTTTCTATCTGGAAATCAACTACGCTGAACAAAATGGCTATCTTAAAATTTTGATTGGATGTGTTTGGGGGAATGATGGGCGTTTGGGGAGGGGGCTAGTTGCCCTCCAATCACTTTCGACTATTAAAAAGGGTTCTAGCCCTTTGAATTTCTAATCAAATGAGCCTGTTTTGAAGTTTCTACGACAACGCCTTCTATAATAACCTTATACGCCCCCAGGGCATAACTTAAAACCCTTGCCCTGAGGGATGTGGGGGAGTGTCCTCCTCAAAAACATATTTTCTATCTGGAAATCAACTACGCTGAACAAAATTGATATCTCAAAATTTTGATTGGATGGGTTTGGGGGACTGATGGGCGTTTGGGGAGGTGGCTAGGTGCCCTCCAATCACTTTCGACTATTAAAAAGGGTACTAGCCCTTTGAATTTCCAATCAAATGAGCCTGTTTTGAAATTTCTACGACAACGCCTTCTACAATAACCTTATATGCCCCCAGGGCATAACTTAAAACCCTTGCCCTGAGGGTTGTGGGGGAGTGTACTCTTCAAAAATATATTTTCTATCTGGAAATCAACTACGCTGAACAAAATGGCTATCTTAAAATTTTGATTGGATGTGTTTGGGGGAATGATGGGCGTTTGGGGAGGGGGGCTAGTTGCCCTCCAATCACTTTCGACTATTAAAAAGGGTACTACCCCTTTGAATTTCCAATCAAATGAGCCTGTTTTGAAGTTTTTACGACAACGCCTTCTATAAAAACCTTATATGCCCCCAGGGCATAACTTACAACGTTTACCCTCGGGCCCTAGGGGGCTGTGTCGACACCGGAGTTTTTGTTATCTGAACTTTGAACTATTTTTAACAAAAAGTCTATCTCAAAATTTTTATCTGATACATTTAGGGCGTGGAGGAGGGGGGGGGGAGAGTAGTTGCCCTCGAATCTCTTTTGACTCTTAAAAAGTGAACGAGAACTTTCAATTTCCAATCAAATGAACCCTCTCCGAAGTTTATACAAGCATCCCTTCCATAAAAACGATATATGCCCCCAGAGCATTACTTACAACACCTGCCTCCGGGCCATGGAGGGTTGCGTCGACACAGGAGTTTTTCTTATCTGACCTTTCAATTTTCTTTAATGAAATGGCTATTTTAAAAATTTTATCGGACAGGCTTGGGGAAAAATGGATGTGTATATGTAGGGGGGGGAGGGCTAGCTGCCCTCGGATATCTTTTGACTCTTAAAAAGTGAAATAGAACTTTCAATTTCCAATCAAATGAGCCTTCTCTGAAGCTTATACGAGCATCCCTTTCATAAGAACCATACACGCCCCAGGACAACACTTACAACGCCTACCGCCTGGGCCCTGGGGGGTTGTGTTGACATCGGATTTTTTGTTATCTAATTTTTTAACAATTAAAAAAAACTGGCTCAAAATTTCTAGCGGATAGGTTTGGAGAAAAAAGGGCATGGGGGGGGCTAGTTGCCCTTAAATCTCTTGACTCTTAAACAAGTAAACTAGAATTTTCAACTTCATATCAAATTAGCCGTCTATGAAGTTTATACGAGCATCCCTTTCATAAGAACCATACATGCTCTCAGGGCATAACTGAGAACGCCTTCTCCCGGGCCCTGGGGGGTTGTATTGACTTCGGAGTTTTTCTTATCTGACCTTTGAACTATTTTTTTTAACAAAATGTCTATCTAAAAAAATTCATGAGATGGGTCTGGAAAAAGCAGGCGTGGGGGGGGGGGGCTAGATGCCCTCGGATCTCTTTTAGCTATTTAAAAGTGAACTCGAACTTTCAATTTCCAATCAAATGAGCCTTCTCTGAAGTTTATGCGAGTATTCCTTTGATAAGCACCAAATATTCCCCCAGGGCATAACTTACAACGCCTGCCTTTGGGCCCTGGGGGGCTGTGTCGAGCCTGGAGTTTTCGTTATATGGTCTTTGAACTATTTTTTAAAAAATGGGTATCTCAAAGTTCTTATCAAATTGGTTTGAGAAAAAAAGAGCGTGAGGGGGGGGGGTATAGGTGCCCTTCAATCTCTTTTGACTTTTAAAAAGTGAACTAGAACTTTCAATTTCTTATCAAATGAGCCCTCTTTGTAATTTATACGAGCATCCCTTCCATAAGAGCCATATAAGCCCCCAGGGCATAAATTACAACGCCTTCCCCCGGGCCCGGGGGGTTGTGTCGACACCGGAGTTTTTGTTATATGATCTTTGAACTATTTTTAACAAAATAGCTATCTCAAAATCCTTATCGGATGCATTTGGGAAAAAAAGGGGGGGGGGGGGTCTGGTTAACCTCCAATATCTTCTGATGCTTAAAAAGTGAACTAGAACTTTCAATTTCCAATCAAATTAGCCCTCTCTGAAGTTCATACGAGCATTCCTTCCATAAGAGCCATATATGCCCCCAGGGCATAACTTGTAACCCTTGCCCTGAAGACCTTGGGGCGAGGGGGGGGGGGTGGGTAATTTAATACTCAAAGATATAATTTCCAGAACATTTAACTATGTTGAACGAAATGTCTATCTCAAAATTTTGATTGAATGTGTCTGGGGAAATGGTGGGCGTGGAAGGGGTGTTAGTTGCCTTCCCATCACTTTTGATTATTAAAAAGGGCACTATTTAAATTTCCAATCAAATGAGCTCTTTTTGAAGTTTCTACGACAACGCTTTCTATGAGAACCTTATATGCCCACAGCGCGTAACTTACAACCCTTGCCCTGGGGGCTGTGGGGGGGGGTCTTTCGTCCTCAAAGACCTAATTTCCAGAATTTCAATCACGTTGAACAAAATGGCTATCGCAAAATTTTGATTGGATTTGTTTGGGGAAAAGGTGGGCGTAAGGGGGGTTAGTTGCCCTCCAATCACTTTCGACTATTAAAAAGGGCACTAGCCGTTTGAATTTCCAATCGAATGAGCTCTTTTTGAAGTTTCTACGACAAAGCTTTCTGTTATGCCCCCAGTTATGCCCCCAGGGCATAACTTTCAACCCTTGCCCTGAGGGCTGTGGGGGAGTGTCTTCCTCAAAAACATAATTTATGTCTAGACATTAACTACGTAGAACAAAATGGCTGTCTCAAAATTTTTATTTGACGTGTTTGGGGAAATGGTGGGTATGGAAGGTGTGTTCGTTGGCTTTCAATCCCTTTTGACCCTTCTATTTAGGCGATTTCCTAGTGCCCAAAGGGCACTAGAACTCTCGATTTCTAATCGAATGAGCCCCCTTTGAAGTTTTTACGACGATCCCTTCCATATGAAGTACCTCTGGGGAAAAAAAATAATAAATAAGCAATAAAACATTGGAGCCGTATGGCCTTTACTATAGGCAACGCTATAGCGTTGCCTCTGATTCTAGACATACCCTTTTGACTTCAGCACTTTTCTGAACAAGCCTTGAAAGTTTCAAGTTTAAAAGTCGCTCCTGTGGTATAGCGGATGCACCCACTCAATACTCTGCATGCATATAATGTGTTTTAATTTATTTCAACATCCCCCGCAATATGTCCTGAAATGTTCAATGTTATACCCTTAGCCGTTCCTGAGATGTTGCTGACAGGCCCTTTTGACAGTAGAATGGCCCCTATTGATCCGGAACGAACCGCTTGGTTTATGGTTTTCTCAGTGAGAATGAAAAAACAGGAATTTTCTCACTTGAAAAAACATGAATTTTCTCACATTGATGGATGTTTCCATGGATGGTTATGTGTGTTGGTCAATTTATTTGATGTTTTTCATGGATGTCAACAGCAATTCATGTCTGTTTTATGGTTCGTTGTCAGTGAGAATGAAAAAACAGGAACTTTCTCACTTTGATGGATGTTTTATGGTTCGTTGTCAGTGAGAATGGAAAAACAGGAATTTTCTCACTTTGATGGATGTTTCAAGGTCGATTTATTTGCTGTTGTTTGTCCAGGTGTAATGACAATGGGGTGATTTTGTCAGTGAGAATGAAAAAACGGGAACTTTCTCATATTTATGGATGTTAACAGCAATTTATGTCTGTTTTATGGTTCGTTGTCAGTGAGAATGAAAAAACAGGAACTTTCTCACATTTATGGATGCCAACAGCAATTTATGTCTGTTTTATGGTTTTTGGTCAGTGAGAATGGAAAAACAGGAATTTTCTCACATTTATGGATGTCAACAGCAATTTATGTCTGTTTTATGGTTCGTTGTCAGTGAGAATGTACATGCTCGACGCGAATGTTATGAGTTTCCAGGAAACAGTTAGATCACGTGTTTCCTTCTCAGCCAATCAGCGAGTCGGTTACATCCCCCTTCTCAGCCAATCAGAGGGCTGGTTACATATTAGCGGTGGAGGGAATATAAGGAAAGGGTTTTTTGCTAAAGTTTTATTAGTCTGTGAATAGAATTCAAAGGATTGAGAAGAAGAAGAACAGTTTGACTTTACTCATTTGGATATATATTTGTGTTGATGGCAATGAGTGGAATGTTTACCCTATTAGAAGTTGATAGTGGAGTTGATGATAATAATACAAGAGCACCAAACATTGCGGTGGAAATCACGAAAGGATCACGTCTTTGTCTGGAATGGGATGCAGTATATGCAAGATATGTGATATCCTTGAGCAAATTTAAAATGGAGGATCAATTATGTTTTGCAGCTAAAGTTGATATAGCATATGTGAATAGACTTCAATGTGCTTTAAGTGCATTGGTGAAACATATTGAAGACAATAAACAGTATCGCTAGTTGTACATGCTCTGTATTATTGATGTTGTTGTAATTATTCAATAAAATTGTTTCGAAATCGAAAATGTTTTCTTTCTTTTCTGGTTAGGTTAGGCTATGGGACTAACGAATCAGGGTCAGTCTAGAGTCAGCAGTCGGAGTGAAAGAATTGAAAAATGAATAAATTTGAGAAAGAGAGAATTAGATCAAATCTAGTGTTTATGGAAAAACATTTGATTTTGGATGATGATTTTCTCGAGTTATCTCTTAAACGCAGGATATTCTCTTGTCAGGGAACACTTGAAAATATAATGAGGAGTGATTCTCCCCCATTGGACTATTGTATGAAACTTTTAAAATGTGAGTCAAGTGCTTATAGTCAATTTATTGATATATTAATTGGAACAAAGCAGAATCATATTGTGGATATACTTTTGAAAACATTGCCAATGGATTCAATGTAGATGGCTCCTCCTTCGAAAGAGGTAACGTTACAGAGTTACTCCTCTTCCACATTTCCACTCATTGAATTTATGGAGCGAGGACGATCAGTTTCGTTTTAGCTGTGAGTGAGTTGAGTCCGGAAACCAAAAATGTTCTATATATGTCCAATGTGCATGTACACTCTTGGCAGTTGGACTCAGTGTGAGAATTGTACAATTATAGATGACTATAGTGAAAAGTGTAAATTATGTAATCCTTGTAAATTACATAGAGGCTATGCAGTACAAATTAAAGGATGTAATTCATGTCTTGAAGAGGTGTGTGACTCTCACCCTAGAGGGCACCTGTGCTCCAATTGTCACTATGATAAATGTGATCAGTGGGAGAATACTTAACCCGCTATGATTGGAAAGAATCCCAAACGTGATTTTAGTTTATTTCTACGAGATTGGTATCGTCGTGGATTTAAATTATTTTGGGAGGAAGAATCAGGTCAACGGTTCAATTGTTGGGGTAACAAGACAATTTGGTTTCTACGTCATCGCTGTGATGACACTGCCTACTATGACTATAAACCAAGTGATTTTTATTTGGCAGTTACCGAATGTGATTCACCATTTGAAAACATTGTATGTGATATTGCTTCAAATAGACAGATTGAAACTCGTGAATTTCATAATATGAATGCAAATAGTATCATTGACTATACAAAGAGATATGACAAGAGTGAAGTTACATTGTACTGTAGAAAATGTGACCCTGACTTTGCAGTCAATCAAGATCAATATACAGTGAATCCAAATGATTTACCAGCATTAGTGGTTCACGACAATTGCCTATACATCGAAGATGAAGAAATCTAAAGTGAAGATTTAAAGACATTGTTGTATATATATGCATTTTATTAATAAACAAATTCACAAACATTTTTTAAGCACTTTACTCTTAGGGCACTGAAATCAATACTATATAGGTCTGAGAGGATATTTTCCACTAGAAAGTCATTCAGACGTGGATTGTCAACATAAATGTGGAGTAACTGCTTGTAAGTATAGCCGCGAAATCGGAACACAAAATATAGTAGTGCATGGAAGCCACAGCCTTTAGTCGTTAGATCCTGAACCCTCTTCCGATTTTGAATAATAGTTTTCCCACTGCTCTCAATATAGTTGCTGATGTGAGGCGTGTAGAATGTATAGGATAGACCAAGAGGATCAAAAAATTCAATCGTCTTCATTGTTTGAAAGATGCACAGCCAATGACCCGTCAGCACAGTCGACGGACTTCTATTAACAATAATCAAGGTATTGTTGACACTTTGAATTTTTCCAAGAAAGTCCGAGGGCAGACAATAGGATTTGTACTGGGACATGTAGGGGTCCATATTAAATACATTGATTATTTGACTGGTGTTCATGGCGCCAAGTCTAGTAGAACACTGCCTTCGGGAGTGATTTCCCAATAGGTTTCATATTGATATAGTGAGATTAGTGCAATACTCTCAGCCAATGGGTCGGCAAATGTACACTCTAAACGCACACTCCCCGTACGTACTATACTCATATCCTGTGTACCAGACAAATCCAGTACAATGATACCATGTGTTTTAGCAAACATATCTTCGGTTATACCATTTTCAAATAGTTGCGAATCATGATCTAGGGTTTGCATGGTCAACTCGTACAATGTTCTATAGGATTTATCAAAAGATAGATTGTAGAGTGGGATGCCGTTTACTTTGCACACAAGAGATGAAAGTCCAACATCTCGAATTTATGTGGGCATTCAGTCCATGATCCTATTGCACTGGCGCTTTTTACAAATGCCAAAGCAAGTTTTGACGGAATTTCACCATTGATAAAGGATGAATTGGTGAAGGTGCGTGAGCCCATGGCAATATGACGTTGATTGGTGATTGTATGAGGAACAAGTAGTTTAATATTATTTCCATTGGCTCTCAGTTTTTCCACTGCCAAAGCAACAGAACTCATGACCTGTTGTTTGCGTACATGAAGTATTGCCGAGGTGAGGGAGAGACTTATATCAGGATTGACAGCAAGTTCTTTTCTCAATATGAAATTGGAGGGTACAAGCGTTAGTTTTATATCCACTTTAACATTGGGTGGTAGCCATTGGGGTATATTAAATATTTCATGATATATTTTTCCAACTAGATGTAATTCACTAGTTGTATCATTTTTAAGTGCATCTGTACTATCAGTATTGGTAATATATTCATATCCATTGGAGGTACCTCTCAATTCCTTGTATGACTTGGGTGTCATCAGCATGAATTGCATATAGCTTGTATAATTTGAGAGACTGTTGCTTGTGCTCACCAGCGTGCAATTGATGTAGACACTAATTTGACGAAATAAACTATGTAATATACAATTTTCATAGGATATTCCATCGGCCCGAATTGGCATTGTATTATCGGATTTCCGGACTTTCATTTGCAAATCTATAAATGTTGAAGACATGTCCATAAAGTAGTCTTCATTGGAATAAATTTGAAAGTGGATATTATCGGAGAGGGGTTGTTGTGGATAAAATTGTTCATAGTATCCATGCTTGACACTCACATCAACATTTTCAGCATTGAATAGATTCAATGAGGCGGTGATTGAAGGTTGAGAATCCTTATGCGGTAGGTAGGACATTTTAGAAGAAGAAATCTAGTTTCGATCTAACAATTTTCTTCCTGGGACTTCTTCTTCTGTTTACAGGACGTGTCGGCTTTTTCCTTCTTTTCTTTGACAGGAGGGATGATGTCTTTCGTTTCCGACCTGAGTGGAGACTGATGAGTGATGCATTGTTTCTTGACCTTTTTAAGCCTTTACCATTTTGTTTTAATCTCTCGCCAAGGGTTCGCGCACTGGACCTAAGATTTTCCGAAGCACTTTTTTTAAAATCCTTGCCAGAGCCCCAATCGTAGAGTGTAGAGGATGCAAAATCTGTCGCAGCCGGTACAAGATATTTTCTAGCCAGTGGTAGTGAAGAGCGAAAGAGCTTAGCAAACCAACTGCCAAGACCGTAGCCAGACATTGACGAGCGACCTTTGTAATAGTCCATTCCATTGCCCTGTTGTCTTGGGCCAAGAGTATTAACATAGCAGTCAATATCAGGACAAGTGAATACCACTTTCTTATTAGACATCTTGCTTTTGAACGATGGGTCGAAAATGGCATGTAATCACAGCCAAACCTTTTGAAATTGCTATGGAATCACCCAATTCGGTTCTTAGTGTTAACTGACAGAGTTCCAAATAGGAAGTGTTTACGGGAATATACTGAAGATGCTTTATATTGTAGTGGTGAATATGTTCTTGATTGGTTTTTCGTTCAAGAACTCGTAGGAGGGGAACATTTGAATTACCAACCCGAGATGTTTCCACAAATGAAGCATAGAGAAATATACAGGTGTCCGTGGAGAAGGCAGGCGGATAGTCTGCAAAAATGAAATTAGTGTTTCCGGCACTTTTACCATTGATTATATTGAGCTTAAAGCCAAGAACATCCTTTAGATTATCATTGAGAATAACCTTTTCGTTGGCAATAGGTGAACTAATGTAGATCTTACCCTCCTCCTTTGAATAGTTGAAATGAAAAGCTCCCTTTTTACGAGCGGAAATTCTTTTATTAATAGAACGACATAAATCACTCTTACAGGTGAGTTCCTCGTAGGGTAATTCAATGTATGGATAATCCATCCAATTGATTTTTTGAATTTGTTCTTGATCACTTGAGGATGGTGGTGGCGGCCAATCATAGGGTCTAATTTTTATATCATATTTACGATCTTTTCTCAGGATGTCGTAGGTATTTTTGAGAATACAGTCGACAAGAGCCACTTCATACTTTCTATTGTCATCGAATTTGATGGTGGGGGAGAGTTTCGTCCAAAAATCACTTGTTCTATTCAAGTCATTGTAGAGAGGATCGGAAACATTGGACTTGAAAGTCACATAGAAATCATTGGGCATTGTCAATGTCTTCAGCACTGACCCAAGAATCAAAATCTGAGTTGTATCCTAGCCAGCGAACAAGCAACTGTCTCTTGCCCCTAGGAGTACGACTCTTTAATATCTTTTCAATTTGATAAATTTCACTAGTGTTTCTAACTTTTTGCAGTTCATATTCATAAAAACCGCCGAGAATCTCATCATCTTTGGTGTCTGGCAGACGATATGTCGTGGGCTCGGTGTCCAGGATTTTGGACACTTTAAAAAGTTCGGTGCTCCATAAATAATTCCCCTTTTCAAAAATATTGGTGGTTCTATTAATTCGAACAGTATCACCAACATTGAATTTCTTCTTCACATTTTTTTTCTTTTTCACCATTGGAGTATTGCTTTAGAAAAGCATCAAATGTATTTTCATTGTAGTGAACATCCCGAAGGCTTGAGTTGGACAGAGATCGATGAGGTCGATGGTTGTATATCTGCATGATTTTATCTAAATCATGAACAAAAGCCGATGTATTTTTCAGGGTACAATATCTTGAAATTAATAGACGAATCGTTCTTCTTAGTCGTTCAGCCAATGCAGCCTTTATCGGACTGTGACTATGATAAAGTATTGTATTATATTTCAAAAGAACCTTTTGCACATGGGAATTAACAAATTCACTGCCACGATCCGATTGAATTTTTCTATACGAATCCTGTTCTAGAATACTTTCAATGGCCCGAGCAACTTCAACACCTCTCTTTGATCGCAGTGGAATGGCATAGGCATAGCGACTAAAGACACTGATTGCCACCAGAATATATTTGTAAGGTGCATTGTGACGTCGTTGAAGTGCATCTAAAGTTAAAAGATCCGTTTGCATTATATGCAGAGGGAAAAAGGCTTTAGTTTGTCGATATTGTTTGCCGCGAAGCCTGTGATTCTGATGCAGTGTGTAACTCGGTTGATTCTCTAGATACTCTTTTACTTTCTTCAATGTGGTGCCGGAGACAGCTTTAGAAAGCGTTTTGGGAGAACTTAAACTTCCCGCTTCACCAATATTTTCATAGACACCTTTCAGAACTTCATCCATTTTGAACGTAAACACGTAGTGTAATGTCCACTCCCCTTTTGCGCACTGGAGGGTGAATCAATTCGTCTTCGCTTTTGACTAGCAGCCACAGGTGTTGTAAAATCAGTGGTGCTAGTATTTTCAAATATTGAATCTTCTTCTTCTTTTTTAAATTGTGTTGGTATTGTTGGAGGACTATATTCTCTTAGTTTCTTTAGAATTTGCTTATTGCCAATAAGACTTTTGGGAAAGTTTGATACACTTAGAAAGGTGTATAGATTATTGTCAAAGGATAAAAGTCCTTTACGATTCGTCACCATATCACAAATTAAATCAACTAGATTATAACTTTTTCCCTGAATTATAATTTGTTTCCCTGTGCTATCGACTTGAACTTGATGTTCATCTTCAGTTTCCAACATGAGATAAGATAATACTCTTTTACTCTGTTCTCGATAGGTCACTGGCAATAGGTTTCCAATTTTCGATACAATTGAATTCAATTCTTTCTCCTTTGATTGTGCAGAATCTTGAGGAGATGTTTCCTGTTTCGAGGGATCAGTGGCGACAGCGACGGGTCTCTCACGATAAGGTTTATGTTTGTCCACACGTCGCAATGCATCTTGGAGTAAAAGCAGTTTTTTGTCATCGGCAATGTTCTCATCGTTAATGAATTTGCTTAGATTGTCTTCAAAATGTTCGACGGGCGAGAGGACAAGTTCAAATGGTGTCAATTTATAGGGTTTTGCCATTCTCTAGAGAAAACTGTTTACAAGTCCTGCAATTATTGGCAGTAAAAGTGTGAAAAAGCTACCGCCTGCTTGAAGGAGCCGTTTTCTTTTAAAAATTTTCCCCTTGTTTTTACAAGCCAAGGCGCGTACAGTGGAACGATGTTGCTTTTTCTGTTGTCTAACACCTTCTGACAGTTGAACATTGCCCTCAGTTAAATTTAAACAAAGTTCAGATATTAGATTAATGAAATCATTGTCAACCCCATGTTTGAGTATAGCCTTCCTAAGCAAGGGTTTTGAAGTGCTTAAAACGGAAAATAAATGCCGTTGTTCGTGTAGTTTCTTCAGTGTCATAATGGCAACTAATAGTCTTTTCTACTGTTCACCGGAAGATATACTGTAATTTCATTGTTGAAAATGTCGGTGACTACACGTAGATCCTCGGGTGTGCTCTGATTAAGATCCAGCAAAATGTAACCGTAGGGCTTGCTAGTCGACTGAGTGTACGCTGACAACAGAAATTTAGGGGCGCCGGGGTATATCTGTTTATTGAGAGTTATGAGCGAGCTAGAATCACGAACAACTCGATAGATAATATAGATAGTGCAATTCAAAGCAAGGGTTCGCATACATTTGCTCTGATGAAACAGATTGTGTAGAACTAGGGTTATGGAAATGTGTTCATGGTGGGAGCGAACAGTGAACAGTTGTAGCATTTCCTGTGAGAACTGTTCAATGGATTCAGCCAAATCATCAATAATCAGCCACGAGTTCGGTTCAATACTATTGAAAACATCAAGTCCCCGTATGAATTGTATTGGTATGGTTGTGGCAATAGCTTTTATTTTATCATAGGACTCCTGCCAAATACTATAGCAATAGTAGATTTTTTTCGGCTTTTCCAAAAACATTTTATCGCAATTTTGAATTATTTTAGCTAAAAGTGTTGTTTTCCCCGACATTGAGGGCCCACACAGAAACGATCTGAAGGGTGTTTTAAATTGATACATGCTGTTGACAACAGTCGGACTACAACTAACTGTAAATCATACGTGTCCAATGAATAAGTAGCAATAATTTTCCCATTGATCTATCTATTCAAGAACAACAAAAAAAACAATATTTCATGGTAGCATTTATTTCGGCAATATGAAAACAAATATTTGTTCAACGTGAACTGCAACGATAAAAATAACACTTGTTCAACAAGAACAGTTGACAAAATTTCATGGTCAACATGAAAACTCTATTTGTTCAACATGAACTGCAATGATAACACTTTATGTACAATATAAATAAAAAACACTTTTGTCCATCATCAGCACTTATTGTCTTTAAAAAAAAACACTTTTCTGTACAACACTTTTCTGTACAACAACATCAACAGCACTTATTGTCTTTAAACACTTTTCTGTACAACAACAACACTTTTCTATACAACAACAAAAAAACAGAAAACACTTGGAACATGAACTAGCACAGTTGAACATTACAGTGAATTTAAAGGTGGGGTCCCCCCCCCAAGGCCGCGGGGCCGAAGGCCGGCCGGCCGCGGGCGGGACACCCCCCCCCCCCCCCCCCCCCCACCCCCCCCCTGGGAGCCGGCCGCGGGAAGGCCCCCCTCCCACCCCCCGAGAACCGCGGGGCGAAAATGGATTTTACACAATAGTTGTCCGGTTACTGTGGCAGGTTAGGTTAAGGTTGGGTTAGTTGAGGTTAGATTAGTTAATTTATGAACGGGTTGGTGATGGTTAGTTGGAGCATTTAATTTATGAACGGGTTGGTGGTGGTTAGTTGGTTAGTGGTTGGGTTAGTTCAGGTTAGGTTAATTTATCCAGACAAAGTTGATTGCGATAGTCTATGCATTCAGCTCGGTCTGAAATACGGTAGTGGCCATGAGGTAGGACACTCACACCATTCTCGAGCACATAGACTTTGTCGGATATACACGACATTGTATTCTTTTCCACTCTCACAGTATAATTTCTATACTGTAGAGAGCGAATTGCAAGCACTTGTGCTCTCGGCACTAGGCTACTTTCTACACAGTCTCTGTACACGCTCATGTTGAAATTGCTCTTAACAAAATGTGTAGGCACCCCTTTACACGCCTTCTTTTCATCCCCACTATGCGTTTCAACGCAATAAACTTTGGGGCCCGGGAACACCCCCCTGGATATCAAATCACTCCCCGTCTCTGATTTTAACATTAATAGTTGGTTGGGGGCTTGACGTTTCACCAACTTGGGGTAAAGTGATGAATTCCAGTTGGTGAAATCCATCCGCGAGCTGATGTGTTCCCCCTTTTCTAAATCACCCAATAAATCTTCGGTCCCATTTACCTTTAACAGCAGAGAATCTGTATCCCCATAGTAAACTTGAACCTCCCCCTCCCGTGGCCATTGCACCTTGCACACATTGTAAAAGAACGACAACATGAGCTTTTTTGAAATTTCAAGTACTGAACTACCGCCTGCTATATTCTTGTTCAGTACCACATTTCGCTTTCGCCTGTGTAGAAGAACCATGCCAGCCTCTATGCTCGTGAACGATGTAAAATTGGGGTCGGCAATAATTCGTGCACACTCTAGAGGGTCAGACACAACGTCGCAGCGAGATCTATTACATACGCTTTCACACATTTTGCCAAACGCTGAATTTAGGATGAGCTTGTACATTTCCTTCTCCACCTTTGAATTTGCCCTAGAGCGTTTATCGACAAAAGTGTCGATAAACGTTTTCAAGTATGGTCGCTGATTGAACTGCAGGACCCTGTGTATTTTGGTGATCTTGAAACTATTGCTCACCATCCAGTGCAAAAGCACATGGTGAACAACGATATTCTCCTTAGGGTCCAAATCAGCAATCAGTTTCTGTTTGGAGGGAGTCCAGTGCATCCCCATATCCTCAACCAATGATTGATGTAGGGGCTCAGAGAGTCCCTGCTCACGGGCTGATTGATACAGGGAAAAACAAAATCTTTGACTGAGTCGTGAAGCGCCAGCGGAATGTGACCGTCAACTTCAAAGAACCATCCTTGTGGCCCATTGTCCTCGACGGTGGTAATGTCGGGGAACTCACAAGGATTCTCAAGCCATTGATAGTTCCCACACGGCAAAGAGTAGTGAGACATTGCCGAGGGGTACAATGAGCTCATGTCCAAGAACACTGCATTTGACTTTGCACCGGTGCTTTGTCCGCTCGGATCGGTTGATAAGACGCGGTCCCCATGAAAAATATACCCTCCCCTCATTGAACGCTCTACAAAAAGGTGCTGATCTACATCGGTGATTAGGCCTATTTCCTCCCTGCTAATTTTTAAAATCAAATCGATCACTAAATGGGGTGTGGAAAAATAGTAGCCTATATCTAACCCGAACTCTGAATAGATTTGGTCTGTGTTCTTACAGACTATATCCAACAGAGTTAGAACGTCACTGGCCAAGTACAGTCTACAATAATCCCACCCATTTTTACAATCCCCCTTGGACCACACCTTCTTGGGAAACTCATACTCCTCGGCTGTGCATTCACTGTTGGTCAGTGAATTGTAAAAAGCTTCAATTGGAGGTAGTTTCACCTCACTTAAGCGAGCGCCAGAACAGTAATAATCGTATGCGTATACACCTTTGCAGGTCAACAGATCATACATTTCACCGTCTGGAAAGTGCTGTTTAAGCAAGGGAAAGCTATCAAAATTGTCGCTTTTCTGCACTTGAATCAATTGACTCAATGCCTTGGGAAAAAAACTAAAGGAATCTAAAAACCTGATTTTATTCCAACACGTATGCCCATTATCCACTGCCTGCCATTTCAGCTCGAGAAGCAACAACTTCTCGGCCGATTTGGGAATAATGTTATAGGTAAATGAACTATTTACCCATGGACTATCTACTCCCCCTCCCTCCCTATGCATACGTGCCACTGCCGGTAAAATAAATTTTAAGTCATAATTAGAGTTGTGGATAAAAACAGGATAAAAAACTGTTGGCTAACATTTAAATTACACGATTGATGCGCAACCCCCCGAAAACTACTACCCCCCGAGGATATTTCCTGCCACAAGTGATTATGATCTCTGACTTTCCCCCTCCCCCCTCTTCTCCCTTTAGCCCCCTTATCCCCCTCCTCTGCAAACTCCCCCTTACAAACCCAACATATTTTTTGATTTTTAATCGCAAGACGATCCTCTGCAGACAACACCATTGGATAATGGGTATTTCTCAAACGAGAAATAGCACCATTAGCCGTGCCAATTAGTTTAGTCAGTGCCTTGACCATACACTCCCCCTCATCCAATGTCTCAACTATTTCTAACAACCGCATGGTGTTAGAATTGTCTCTTTGCGCGTGAGCATAGGACACTGCGATAGCCTGGTGTTCTTTGACTCGGTTTGGAAATTTGGGATCATTCACCTCTACCAGCTTAGCTTCACAGTCTAAAGATATATTGTTGCACTGGAGAAGGGTGTTCTGGAAATTTTTGAAGCGTAAAATAGCCCTATCCCCTGAAACCGTTTCCACTGTCTGGTAGCCATGCCGGCTACAATGCCTCATATGATTTTGCAACTTTAATTCAGTCCAAAATCTAGAGAGGCATGTTGGACAGTAGAAACGTGAACTGTGTTTCTTACCCTCCCCCAGAACTCTACTGATGTTTGTGATAGGATTAAAATGGCCAATTGAATCGGCAGGGTCACTAGGTGGTGTGTATAACAACCAAACCCAGTGTCTGACCAAATCAATTGACGGGCCCCTTACAGGGAGCACCACCCCCTTCTTTTTAGAACGAACCCCATCTTCAAATTCAGTTTCATACTGAACCACAGTAACGACGATATTTAAATGGGCACTAGCCCTTTCAAAAATATCAATGGATCGAAGCGTTACTGGGTATTTCCCCTCTAAACAAGAAAAATCTACAATGGGAAAATCGGACCCTTCCTTCCCATGTACAGCCCAATTGTCTAAATTCGTCTTGGAAGCGTCACGTGCTAGAGGCTCGAATGCTGATATGAGGAAAGCATACCTGAAAAACATTTGACCTGTTTCAAAACAGATCCGCTGGACACCTTGACAACCTTCTAGATCTGGATTATAATTTAAAACTACTGACCTCTCAGACCCTGCCCCCCCTCTTAAAATAAAATCTTTCTTAAATTTACAAATATTTACACTTAAATTTTCAACAAAAAGAACTAGAGACCCACTACCGTTTTCGTTAAAGTTCTCAAGATGTGCAATAATTTGATCTACCCAATCCATGAAAGCACCCTCAAAATTTTCTAAATTCGAATAAATTATGCGCATCTCGGAATGTATATAATGATAATAAACTTCGCTTTTCCCCTCATTTAAATAGAACACTTTTAAAACAATAGAAACCTTAATTGAATCCCTCCCCCACAATTGAATTTGGTTATCCAGAAGTGCACGAATTTTATCTACATAGTCGTGCACAATTTCTACGGGGTCAAAAACAAATTTTCCCCCCATAAGTGAATTAAAAGGGTCTCCAAAAGACGCAGTGTAGACAACTATTGCATTCAAAATTGTGTTGGTCAATTGAAAATCGGGGAAAGTTGTACCCCACTCCCCCTCTTGTATATTATCCCCTCCCCCAAGTTGTTCAACAATATCTGGGGTATGCTCCACTTCAGTTGTTTGAAGTGGACTCGTTAGGGTATCGGAGGCTGGAGGAGGAGGAGGAGAAGGGCTCCCAGTTAATTCGTTTGTGAAATCCTCCAAAAGCTGTAGTATATTTGGGCTCATGTCCCCCAGCTCAACTGTGCTATTATCTACATTTAAAAAATCATTTAAATACTCATCAATATTATCAGGTATTTCGTCGGAATTAGCAATATCACTCCAGGGTGAAATGTTGTTGTTGGAGAGCTCCTCACCTTCTCCAACTGATGAGGGGGAAGACAAAGAATAAGGGACCAATGGTCGTCCAATCTATAAATGAAAAAATAGCTTATTTTCAAAGTGTTCAAATCACCCCTACTGCTTTTAAAATTTGGATTATTATTTAAAGTCAGGGCTTAGTAGTAGTAGTAGTAGTAGTAGTTGTATGCACATAGTAGCATTTGGGCATTTGGTTAATTCAACTAAAAGTTCCAAAATATCAAACTTAATATATTTACAATCTAAAACATCGCTTTACGTAGAAGGCGGCAATTTGTTCAAAAAATAGCTTATTTTCAAAGTGTTCAAATCAACCCTACTTTTTTTGCGGCGCTTTTCGGGCCCGCGGTGCATCCTGCGGCGCCCCTCTGCCCCGCTGCACACCCCGCGGCGCATCCCCCGCGGTGCTTCTCGGCCTGCGACGCATCCCGCAGCGCTTCTCTGGCCTGTGGCGCACCCTGCGGCGCATCCCCGTGGCGCTTCTCGGGCCCGCAGCAAATCTTATATTAGTATAAGATATTTACAGTCTAAAACATCGCATGACATAGAAGGCGACAATTTGATATTGTTCAAACAAACCCTCCAAATAAAATTTCATATTAATACTCTTTATCTGCTCTGGAAAAAAAAAACAAAAACATAATTTGAAATGGATAGCCATCTCCTCTCATGATACACAACTCATTCCGATAGAAAGTTTTTTTTTTTATTGTAGAGGCAATGTGAACCATTCGCTAATAAAGCAATTTATAATGCAATAGATTTTGCTACTTATTATGAGCGGGATATAGAGCATTTTTTTTTTTTTGGCTTCACTAATCTAATTTAGCAAAGGGTGAATGCATGCACTTGACATGATTCAAAAGGGAGAACATTATATTTCCTTTGGGGAGAAAAAATCTTTCAATATCCCGCTGAGATATACTTTTACACAGTGCTCGAAAATGGTGCATGTAGAAAAGGCCTGAAAAGGTAGGAAGAAAATGGTAGATATTTCTATATGATAGGTAGGAAAAAAATGCTTACATTTGCAAAATCCGTCTGGGCTTGGGTGTCGGATGGATCTGACATAGCATGCTGGTGGGTAACCTCCTGACCTAGTGTTGATGGGGCAGCTATTAGAGGTCCAAGGAGAGCGGATGTGCTAGCGATGTCACATTCCAACACGGCTTGGGCAGGCATCACTTGTTTAGGAGGCTTCGGCCAGCGACCATATTGTATGACTGTCGCCTTCGCAGGGGCCGCATTATTAGCCCTTGCTCTCTTACTGGGTGGTGGCGACGGGCATTCTTCACAATTTGCCTTAAAGAAGAGAAAAAAGTTAGTATTGAAATAAATTCCCCCTTTTTTTAAAAGGAGGAAAATTAGTATCACCATCCACACGAACCATCATTTTGTCTAGAAAAGCATTTATCACTAAGAAAGCCCCCCACGCCAGCATTTTCAGTAAAGCAAAAAATAAAAATATACTAAACTCAGAAATCAAATGCTATTTTAATTAATTAAAAAAAAGGCTTATTCATAGACATCCCAACCTAACCTTACTTTTCATGCAAACACTTTGTTTTCATTTTACAATAATGGCGATAGAATTGAGGCATGTCAAACCCCCCCCCCTCCCCCCCCCCTTTCACCAATGTCCTAAATATATTGTTAGTAATTATTTTTGGAAATAATCCCGTTTCATCGGTTCTCCTGCAAATACTGGTTACGAATCCACAAGCTTAATAAACAGTAATCTCTTTTTGCTTAAAACTGCTTTAATTTGAGAAAGAGAAAAACAAATCCTTTTTATCGTTGAAACCTTTTGGTTAAGTCACTAACGTTAAGGATTAACAAGCAGGAAGTGCAATTGTGGGGTGTCAGCTGTTTAAATCATTGCGGAAAATGTTTTTATGTCAAGTAAGCGGTGGTGGTGGCTTAAATGGAAACGATTTATTAATAGCTATGGGAATAGACAGAAGTTGAAGGCCACTTTTTGATAGGCTTACAGAAAGAATAAATTTATCGAAAAAAAGAGAAATATTTCTATTAGCAAGAATTATACCTGTAAAAACAGAGTGGGGCTGGGAGGGATGTTAGGTTTAGGTAATAAAAAGAACATATTTTATGTTTCCTAGTGAGTATAAAGATTGCACGGTGGTTAGGTTTGTGGGGGGGGGGTACTTACCTAAATATACTAGAGGGTGACCAAGGAAAATAATTTTATTTTGAAAATAAAAAATGAAAATGTACTCACATTGGTAATTGTGGCTGCCAAGGCTTCAAGCTCATCAAAAATTTCAAGTGGTCTATCCATTGTCAGGTTACTTTACTTTCTGATAATTTAATCACAATGCATGTCCTTTATATACGAAATCTCAAGGGTGAATTGTTATGTAACGGGGAAAACCATACGTAACCAGCTCTCTGATTGGCTGAGAAGGAGGATGTATCCGACTCGCTGATTGGCTGAGAAGGGTGCATGTACTTCCGGTTTCCTATTCCAGGACACCTTGACATTCATCCCTAGCATGCACTTGTCCAAAACAACAACAATAATAAATAAATCCCTCAGGCCTAAAGATTAAAGAAACCATAATGTTTCTTAATTCCCCCTTTCATGAATCAATAATTCCCCCGCCAATTATGTAAATCAATTTCTCAGGTTAGGTTAGCCTAAAGATCAAAGAAGCCATGTTTGTTTCTTAATTCCCCTTTTCGTAAATCAATACATTCTCCCCCACCGATTATGTAAATCAATTTCTCAGGTTAGGCTAGCCAAACAACAATGAAGCCATGTTTGTTTCTTAATTCCCCCTTTCATGAATCAATAATTCCCCCGCCGATTATGTAAATCACTCCATTGTCATTACACCTGGACAAACAACAGCAAATAAATCGACCTTGAAACATCCATCAAAGTGAGAAAATTCCTGTTTTTCCATTCTCACTGACAACGAACCATAAAACATCCATCAAAGTGAGAAAGTTCCTGTTTTTTCATTCTAACTGACAACGAACCATAAAACAGACATGAATTGCTGTTGACATCCATGAAAAACATCAAATAAATTGACCAACACACATAACCATCCAAGAAAACATCCATCAAAGTGAGAAAATTCCTGTTTTTTCAAGTGAGAAAATTCCTGTTTTTTCATTCTCACTGAGAAAACCATAAACCACGTGGTTCGTTCCGGATCAATAGGGGCCATTCTACTTTTGACAAATAGCCTGCACTTAGTGCAATTTATTTTGTTCAACATTACGCTTGGCATTTCCTGAAAGCTTCGGCTTAATTCCCTAAGCCTTTTTGGATACCCAGGATCAAACATCCCCCTTTTTCTTAAAAAAAAACCTATAAGCCTATGTAAATATTGAGAAATTTGCAAAAGTTACAGTCCTTGTCCACCATAGCCCAGTCATAACTGTTTGACCTTTAGACAATCTTGATGTCAAAATTTTGATTAGATGTTTTTGGTAGAAGTCAGCTAAACAGGGTATGAGAGGGGGCTTGTCGCCCTCCAATTACTTTTGACTTTCAGAAATGGCACTACAATTTTCAATTTCTAATCGAATGTGCTTCTCCAAAGTTTCTACAGCAACTTATTCCATAGGAACTGGCTTGCTGAAAAGCTTAAAAAAAGAAAAAATATATAAGACTTAGAGTCCAAGTTTATATTGAAGTCACTCTTTACTCAAGCAGCACTATTGCACTGCGTATGATTTCGTCACCACGAGTTGTTTGGTTAGTTTATGGTCAGAAACTTGAAAATTTTCTGAAAAATTAAACCAGTAGACAGAAGCAAAAATCCGTATGTGCATTAGCTGATATTTTCACTGAAACCCCAAGCCACTTCTGTAAATGCATTAAGATTTCCCTTTCCAATTACCATTGAAGAGGCTCAGGACTTGTGAGTAGAACCATAACAAGATTCGTATATCTTGGAAAAAAAACCTGCTTTGAAAACAATTTTGGGTGTCAGGGCTGAAAAATTCAAAACAATTTTGGTAAAAATAAAAAATTAAAACAAATACGAAAACATTTTTTGGTGTCAGGACTGTAACTTTTATTATAGCTTTTCTCTCTCTTCCTTGGTGAATTTCTCAAATAATTTTAAAGATTAGTTACTAGAATAATTATTTTTAAAAAGCCACTTATTTGTAGTTTTCTCCTGAGACTATCAATCTCGCTTGTATCGGGAAACATTCTTCTTAACATTTATGTCGATAAAAATTTTGAATCAAAGAGGGCCAATTAATTTTGAAATTGTCAGAATGGAGGAGGGCTATTTTCTAATGGAACTAAGAGCTTTGTCAGATTAGAAAGACTTGAGTGACAAATGGATGAATTTTTTACCTCTTCTAATTGTGGAAGTCGGAATCTTTTCTCTTGACATTTTTTATTCAGTAATATAATTTGTCAGGGGCTGTGTCCAAGATAACAAAATAGTACTTGTCCTAAAACTATGATCATCTATGCTTGTTGTTTTTCGTCTAACAGGTTAATGCGAGTTACTCCTCAAATTATCGGATATCAGCTTTATTCTAGTAAAAGATGTCCATACTCAAGTAGGAATTTTTTGTTATTGAGAATATTTATCCTTCACAAGAAGAGTACTGTTAATACTTATGCCCCCCTAAAAGTACAATCAGTGATTAACCCCCCCCCCTTTTTCACCAAAAAACGAAAAGCCAAAGGTTGTCGAAATTCTAACTGGCATTGGACTACCAGTCAACATTTAGAATTTTTATTTCATTTTGAACTCAATTTGAATTTAAAATTAAAAAATTCAGTTTTAAGTTTTTCCTAATTTTTTTTTCAGACGTATATGGTTGTGAAAGCTTCCACTTAACCATTTTAAAGAATAAATTTTCCTTTTTGGTTTTCTTGGTACTTTAAGTGGTGATTCTAAGGACGGTCTAAGGGGCGGTTGGTTTTTTGCTTTGTGAAAATACCAAAATGAGGAACCAAAATTTCTAAAATAGTACGCTATTTTCATTTTTATACAACGAGGCAAAATTTTCACACGAACTTTCTAAATGCTAGGTATGTTCAAAATCAATAATAAAAATGGTGGCGGGAGGATCCTAGCTTTAAGGTCAGCGGTGGAATATTTGTGGATGATTGCACAAAGAATAGAGAAGAAATAGTGTAATATTTACAAGGGGGGGGGGTGGTTCCTTAACCTGGCCAAATTTGGAATGACATGACTTTCATTAAAATCGGAATTACACAGTATGTAAAATGTACAATTTCAGTAGTTCTTCTTTTCGTAGATGCTCGGGATGCCCGATTTCGTAGTTCTTCTTTCTCTTCTTTTCGTTGATATATCTATAACTACGTCCGAGTGACTTAAAACTAAATTAAATTTTCCTTTATTCGATGCATCAACTTACTACTGGTCTGACCAAAGAAGATGGGTAGCTTATAAGAGTGGAAACTTGTGCCAATGCCAGGAAAACAAAATCATCAATGCCTTCTAGCTCTTGGCGACACTTGGAATTTTTTGTAAGGTGTTTAATCGTTTTTCTTTCAGGAACTGAGATCATATACTTGTTACTACAATAATTTTACCAACTACACTAATTAAAATAATTATTCTTATTTTTACACTGGAAAAAAATGTCAATTTTCACCAAACACTAGATGGCGTTGGTGGATTTTTTCCTGACAATGGTGCCAGTTTACAATCTTATAAGTAACAAAAGCTGGTACTGTTGCTTTATATGGGCCTTTACAAGAAAACCAGTCACGAAAAACCCGCCCATTCAATAGACCGCTATAAAGCAATGCAATGCAAGGCGTGATTTTCATTGCGATTACGATATTTATACTGTTGTTTTTGGGGCTGAGGGGGGGAAGGTACCTAGGTTAGGTTACGTATTTAACATGTGCTATGCTTTACCCCTCCCCCCTCCTAATGATCAAATATATAGCCCAAATTTGTTTCTAAACTATTATATATTCATCCCATTTTATTTTATTTCATTAGCAATAACCAAACTTGGCTTTTTAGAAAGGCCCATATAATGCAACAGTACCCAAAAGCTAGATGGTGTTAAGGGTTTTCTTTTGTCGACATTAACACCAGTTTTCACCCTTATAAGTTACAAATACTTTTGGGTGGGACTATCCGAGCATTTCCACAGGGAAGGGCAAATAGGGTTTTTTAGCCCCGTCGCTCCCAAACAGTAAGTGTTCGCAAGAACTAGAAATTTCGGTAACCTAAGGGAGGGGGGGGGGGGGTCATGATGTTTTACTGACAAAGTGCGTTAATCCCAAAAATCTTGCTCTCTTTAAAAATATTTGCAAATTTGCACCTCTCCCTTAGGAAAAGTTTTTGCTAATAATCATGTAACCTTCCATATAATTCGCCAGTGCAAACAATTATTAATATCCTCATTGTTATTAACTGGAATTGTCCATCAGGGCAAATCTCCGTTCCCTGATTAAAGGGAATGATTTTTTTTTAAACAGGTCAAACGTTCTTAAATTAGATTACAGTATTGTTTGTCCTTAACCAGATATAAAAATAAATAATTGATTATCTAAAGCTCTCAGTTTATTTTGAATAATTAAAACGTTCAAGATATCTTTAAGTGAGCTTTTAATTATTCCGAAGCCAAACCAATTGTGCATAATCCAATTTTTATTTTAGGTATGGGGTATTTAAGTGTTAAAGTGCTGAATCGACTATTAGCTTCCCAAATCATGAGATACGGTAATCAATGAAAAATACTTTTAGTTATGAAGGTATATGTAAAAAAATGAGATTTGGCCGTGACAGGGGTAGGAGGCAGCAAGGACCCAAAGGACTTTCTGTATCCGTGGCTGTTGGTCGGTAAATAATTGTCAAATCTAGCTATACATATTCATTTTCTTTGTGGAGGTAATACATTTGGAAGTAGAACCCCTATTTCTAAGTCTTACTTGTAAAACAAAGAAAATGTTGTCAGTTAAAACTTTTACCTACCTCTAAATAGTTTAATGCCAAACTTTACTGCATTTTACAAATAACTGTTACTTAGATACTTAGATTTACCAATTATTTCAATATATTGATTGACTTAGTTACTTAATTTATTAATTGATTAATTTACTTAATTTATTAATTTAATTTCATTATTTAATTGTTAATTTAGTATTTTTCAGCAAATATTTTAGAGAAAAAGAGCTCCATAGTTTCTTAAAGGGGATTTCGGTTGAGGTTCAACTCTTGCTGAATTTTGTTTTTGGAAAACCTTTCTCAGGCATTTTTAAAAAATTTAACAAAATAAGAACAAAAAAAAACAAACAAAGAGAAAACAAGTATATATCTCGGGCCCGATACTTACTTTTATGAAGGAAATATGTTAAATTCTCAGAGACTATGTAATTTACAGACGTTTGACTTCATTTATCTAGAGTGGTGTTGGTGCTACTCCCAAAGTTCCGATAATTTTTAACAATCCATGCCCCCCCCCACTCCTTAAGTTGACAATATTATATATGTGCTTTTTAATCATAAAATACATTTTAGTTTCTGCTGAAATCTTTTTATTTTTTTAATTCTTTCGAACAGAAATGAACCCTTGGAAAAATGAGAAGAGAAGCAGGAAAAAGACAAATTCTCTTGCGTTTATATTTTTCAATACCTTTTATCATCGAATAAAATTTAATCTTAAACTAAAGACGGTTTTTTAAAACATGAATTCTTACAAAGAGTAAACAAAATTAGGCTATCTAGAACCTTTTGTTACCCTTAGAGGCAAAACACCAAGTAAGTCTTTTCTTATCTGCCACTTTTTTTATGTAGTTAACTTTCTATCTTTACCAACTTAATACTATTAAGACAATATTTCCACAAATTTCATACCTACACACTACGGCTTCGAATTAAAACATAAAAAAGAATGTTTAGTAAGAGTATTGTTTAAATTTAACCAGAATTCTCTAAACTTTTCTATGAATTAAAGGATACCTTATTATGTAGGTGATGCAGAGTGCCATCTTAATATTTGGTTCTGGGATCCTTGGACTGGTTGCGAATTTGGGCTCAGATAAACAGCAGAGACAATCTTTTTTGGATACTAGAAAATCACTGGAAGCCCGGCTAGCCATCGAAGAGCAATCCAGGCAACAAGTAAGTGCTTGAGTGAAAAGGGAAGTTGCTTTTGGGGGGTGAATTTGACCTAAAAAAAAAAAAAATTAAAATCTCAGTTTGTGCACTGTTGTAGTAGAGATGTGTTAATTTATGATAGATAGCAGACACCGGATATATAAGAGCTGCTTACACTTTTTCTTCCATTCCACAAGAGAAGATTCCTTAAGCTGTTTGAAGCAGGCTAGGTTTGTTTCTGTATTATTACCATTAGTTATTAGATGCCTAATGGCACCTAATACAGTGAAGTTTATTGTATAGAATACATTGGATATATAATGAAATGAATATGTAATACAATGATAATCTCCTAACCAACGCAGAAGTGAATGGCAATAAGGCAATAAAGAGACCTTATCTTAGACCTTAGTTCCTCCAGGGCCAGGTGTGGCACATAGGGCGTCTATAAAGCCTCGTCAGACGTCTTAGAGTGGAGCTGCGGCAGTGACATCCTCCCATTACGGTCGAAGTGACATCTCTGCTGTCCTGAAGTCCCGGTCGTACTTTCGTCTCAAGGTATGTTTCGGTTGACCTCTTCTACCCCTCCCCCCTGGGTGCCACTCGTATACGGTTCTTGGAAGTGGGTCCCCAGGCATTCGAAGGACGTGACCAAGATTTGTAATAAGAGGCTGACCAGTTGACGAACTTCTATATTCGTAGCCTTCTCCTGCCACGGTATGTTCAGGAGTCTTCTAGAGCACATATTCTCAAGTGCTTGGACACGTTTTTCCAGCTGTAAGTTTAGTTTCAATCACTCGCTAGCGTAAAGGAGAATAGACATGACGTTACTGTTTAGAAGACGTAGCTTTAAGCCTAGTGAGTATTTACTACTACACCAAACTGATTTCAGTTTGCTGAAAGCTGAAGTTGCTTGTCCTATTCTCCTTTTTATTTCACTCGTGATTTCACCATCATGTTCAATCCAACTCTCGAGATATTTGAATTCCTGGACTTGTTGAATATCTTTATCCTTGCATCTCAGTATCAGCGGTGAGTTAGATGTGGCCATACTCTTTGATTTATCCACGTTTACCTTCTGTCCCACTTCCTCGGCCTTATCAGTTATGGTGTCGAGTTGCAGCTGCAGTTGATGTTTCGCTTCTTCTAGGAGGACTACGTCATCTGCGAAGTCAAGATCCAAGATCTGTCTGCTGCTAATCTTTACTCCACAACCTGATGACTGCAATAGAACGTAGTCCGCAGAAACGGAGATAGAACTCATCCCTGTTTAACACCATAAATTTCATAAAGAACCTTGTCTCCCCGTTTTCGGTTCGAACACAGCATTCGCTACGTTCATAAAGAGCTATTATCATTTTGACTAGTTTTTCAGTTACTCCATAATGCTTTAAAATCTTTTATAAAATATCTCGGTCAATAGAATCAAACACTTTTTCAAAATCGATGAGCAGTAGGTAGGGCTTTGTATTCCATTCTTTAGACTTCTCCACCATTAGTCTGAGGATGAAAATTAGATCGGAACAGGATCTACCAGGCCGGAATCCATGCTGCTCTTCCCTAAGGTACGAGTCAATTGCTGCTCTTAGGCGATGCAGTATGACTGTGGCTAATAATTTACTAGGAACTGACGTTAGAGTGATACCTCTCCAATTGCCACATATTAGGGTATCTCACTTCTTGAAAAGTCTAACTACAATTCCTCTAGTCCAGCCGACTGGAATCTTCTCACTGTTCCAGATACTCACTAGAAGGGCGGTCCATATAGCTATACAGGCTCGAAGGGATACCTTTAGCATATCTGCCGCGATTTCATCAATTCCTGGTGTACGCCCATTGTTCAGCTTTTTCGTAGCTCTTATTACTTCTTCGGTGCTGGGAGGGACAGCACTTACGTCAATTTGTAAAAACGGTGTGTCAGGTACTATTTCTCAGTCGTCAGGTCGGGATCTTTTCAAGATTTCTCGAAATGTGACACCCATCTCTCACCAACTTTCTGGGGGTTCAGAGATTAGTTCTCCATTCTCCTCTTTTATTAGAGACGACCGGTTTGCTTTCTCACCGACTATCTCATTTGTCAAACGATACCATTTTCGAGTCTCCTTTTCTGGCTGCTTCTTAAGCAAGTGCCGCTTTCTCCTCAATTATTTTTCTCTTGTCTCTTCTTGCAATTCTCTTGACAGCTTTATCTTCCTCATCATAGTGGAGCTGTAGCCGTTCTTTTTGATCAGGGCTCGATGAACTCAGCATAGCTGTTTCGGCTTCCTTTCGTTTCCTTATGTATTCCCAGGTGTTATCAGATATCCACTCTTCTTTCTTTCTTTTCTTGAATCCTATGGTTGTCTCGGCCACTTCATGGTACGTTTTCATGATTGAGGCCCAGATACATTCCACATCTGTGAAATCGTCAAGTTTGTTTAAGGCTTCGAATCTGTTCTGCAGAGGTATACAGAAGCCTCTACGTATATCCTGATCCTTCAACTGTTCGCTTTCAAATTCTTTGGAAACCTTCTTGGCTTTCTGTTTCTGAGCTTTTAGCTTAACTTGTATTTCAGCTACCGCAAGGATGCGATCTGAATTCTCGTCCGCTCGTCGAAAGCCACGTACATCAAGCAAGCTGCTTCTCCAGTGTCTTGATATCAGTGTCTGATCGATATGATTTCTCGTTCGACCATCTGGGGACCTCCATGTGTATTTATGAATTGCCTTGGGCTCGAAAAAAGTTACCCCTATTATTAAATCGTTATTCAGTGCGTAGTCCACAAGAAGTACACCATTTCCGTTTATTTACCCTGTGTCGTGACAGCCTAGCACTTTTGGGCAGTACTGGCGGTCCGCACCAATTTTGGCATTTAAGTCATCAACGACACACATTATATCGTGACTGGAGACATCCTTAATAACTACCTGCAGCACGTTGTAGAAAGAGCCCTTTTCGTCATCATCAGCTTCATTTGCTGGTGCATAACATGCGATTATAGTCAGTTTTGTGTGGTTGGAGACAAAGCGAACTGTCATTAAACGTTCATTGACTGAGTTCCAGCTCGCCATTGCCTTATGTGCGCTTGGTGACATCATAACTCCCACATCAGCCCGATGCATAGAGGAGTCTCCGCTATAGGCCATAGTGCATTCATCACCAAACTTCTCTAAACCACTTTCAGTCCACGCTGTTTTGCTGGAATCAGTATGTCAATCAGATACTATCTAATCTCTTTAATAACTTGTTCTGTTTTCGAAACATGGCTCGTAGTTCTCACATTCCAATAACCCATCTTCAATGTTTCTTTCGCAGTCAAAAATCGAGTCTGGGGGCAATCAGGGGTCGTTATCTGGGAGGAGGTTGTATCCGAGGCAGTTTTAGACGTTTCAGTTACAAGGCTTTTTCCCCCGAGGATTTCCCCTCAAGGTCCTGGGTGTGGGTCGCAAGTCAACAGCCCAACCCTCCTCACTTTATCCAGGCTTGGGACTGGTTACTGTGCACACCAAAGTATACACAATAGGTGGAGTTAAAGAGAACTTAAACAGAACTAAAAAATAAATTAATTTTGTCTTTAGAGAAAAAATCTCCTAATTCAGCTATTTATTTGGGTTTTGCAATTAGTGAAACCCTAAGGTTTATTTTGAATGACCGAGTTACAATTTATGTTAATAGGTTTGTTTAAAAAAAAAAATCTCTGTTAATCAGTACATCTACATTTTTGTTTCTAATTTCTACGGATTCTCTGACATATAGCGTATTTTCTTTAGCGCAAGAAATAGCTGTCGCTTCTTCAAATTGTACAAAATAGTCGGGATGAACAAAAACATTCTCTGCGAAAGCAAAACAAAAGGCACCGGAAGCTTTCTAAATTTAGGAGTTTTATTTATGGAGATGCAGTGCTCAATAAACCGTTCTGCAAACTGCGGGTACGTTTGTCTAATGTCGAACATATTACAAGAGCAAGGAAAGCTTTATGCTTCACCCTTTAGATTGGTATAAGCATTTCCTTTCGACAAATTATATAAGATACCTACAGGTCTAACTGATTTGAAACAAGTTTGAGTGTGATGTTTAAATACAGTTTGTTTAAGCTTTTCACCAAGGTCTGGTACATAGGGTACCAGGTAACTAGTTGAAATTTTAGGATTCGAAATTGAGGCTCTTCATTTTTGCATGTTTATTTTGTCTCTTCTTTATTATTATATAAATAGATTTAGTTCAATAGCCATTGCAAATTCTGACATCTCTCAATTAAATTAGCTAAGAATTAAAATAATCTGAAGAGAAAAAAAAATCAAAGAAAGCTTTCAACTAATTATATAACTAGTCCTTTTTTCACAGAAACTTGGTGGCGTAAGTGAATTTTCTGACATCTATAATTGTGAATTGGTTTTACTATATACTGAGAAAAGCATCGGCTTTCTTCTTTTAATAGCAAAACGTCTAGAAAAGGTTGTTCTTCCACCTCTTCGAACTTGAGTGTAAATTTAGTTTTTTTTTTTTTTATCAAACCTGTTTAATTATTATTATTATTATTCATTTATTGCCCTTCAAAATAGGTATATAGACGGAGTAATCACTAAAGTAAAAAAAAAAAAAAAAAAAAAAAAAAAAAAAAAAAAAAAAAAAAAAAAAAAAAAAAAAAAAAAAAAAAAAAAAAAAAAAAAAAAAAAAAAAAAAAAAAGAAAAAAAACATTACATAAATTACATTAATACAAACAAACTATTGTGAACAAATTGGTGACCATGGATGATTAAACTTACTTTGAAAACGGGATAGAGATTGATTAATTCTAATATGGTGGCTCTTATTTATTGATTATTTGAAAAAAACTACGTTTTCTAAAGAGTTAAAGAGGCTGAGTTACAAGGTCGAACCTTAAAACGTACAGGGATTAGGAGGCACAGTTGGGGGGCTGCCGCCCCCCAAACCCCCCGCTTTCGCAGCCTTTAAATAAAAAAAAAAGTTTTTTAAACTGAAAGTAAGGAGCGACATTAAATCTTAAAACGAACAGAAATTATTCCGTATATGAAAGAGGCTGTGCCCTCCTCAACGCCTCGCTCTTTACGCTAAAGTTTTTATTGTTTAAATAAAGAGTTGTGAGAAAGTCAAACTTTAGCGTAAAGAGCGAGGCGTTGAGGAGGGCACAGCCTCTTTCATATACGGAATAATTCTGTTCGTTTTAAGATTTAATGTCGCTCCTTACTTTCAGTTTAAAAAACTTTTTTTTTTATTTAAAGGCTGCAAAAGCGGGGGGTTTGGGGGGCGGCAGCCCCCCAACTGTGCCTCCTAATCCCTGTACGTTTTAAGGTTCGACCTTGTAACTCAGCCTCTTTAACTCTTTAGAAAACGTAGTTTTTTTCAAATAATTTCTGCACGTTTTTGTACAGTTTATTAATTATTATTGCTTGACTAACTGTTAGCTGATTTGACAGCTTGCGGGCTTGCGGGCTAGCCCGAACGGGAAACGATAAGAGCCCGCTTATAGCGGGTTCTTATAGGAAAACGAGGTTTTTCGTAAATGTAAATTCGGGGGATAATTTTTTCGGTCTGAAAATATCAAAAGGCCCTAACAGGTCGAATTCTGCTTTGAATGAGTCCTCATTCACCCGGATCAGTTGCCAACTGTGGCCTGTAGGCGTGGATAAGAAAAAAAAAGAAATGATGATGAATTTTAAGTGGCTATATTTGGTTTTTTGAAAACAGGGAAGGAGTGATCGGATTGAGCTGAAATTTCGAGGATAAGCTCCCGGGCCCTAGGAAAGCTTAACCTCTAAATTTCAGCCCAATTGGACAACGTTAAAGGGGGGCTGTGATGGGAGGGTTGAAACTTCCGGCCCAGTTTACCCCATGAAGATAAAGTCGGAGGAGGATGAAAATTTGCAAGTTTCTTAGTTTGAGCTTGGGCTACAAAATGCAATTACCGCCGTCTCTCTGCGACCTCTAGGACCTGAAATCGCTTAACATTGTGGTGGGTCGCCTCTTTATAGAGGCACAAGTGTGCCTCCTTGATAAGATTGCAAAACTTTGGGAAAAAATATTGCCGACTCAGGAAGTATAACCAATATTAACCAATTGTAGTTGTCATTTTGTTATCATCCATTGATAAAAGTACATACTCGGAGGATATATTGACTCTAATATAAAGCATAAACTATTGGACCCTATTTTAGCAATAGCTAACGTTAACCTATCATCACCCAAGTTACATAAACACTTTTTTTCACGTTTTGTTTTAATCAAAAATAGGCTAAGATTAATTTAAAAAACAAAGTTTTTCTGAAGGAGTTGAAACTGAAAACGAACAAAGTTATTGCTTCATAGCCTATCTAACATATATTGACAAAGCTAGTGCAAATAAACCAACCAACTGATGATATTTTCTTGCTTGTAGACTAACTCAGAAAATCTGGGTATTTCTCTCGATACAGCAGAAAATTTCAAATTATTATAAAAATCCTAAAGCTAATCTATAGTCGTAATACTATCCAGATGGCTTCACTCTGGACTTTTCTAAGAAATAATCATAAATATCCTTTTCTGAACCAAAACAAGAGCCAATCATTGGACAGAGCTCATAGTGCAGAACTGATACCCAATTATATGAAAAATAGTTGTGCAACAATCCTAAAGTGCTTTATTTTTATACTGTAAAAAGAGTCCTTAATCGGCTTGCTTTTACCTGACCGAAACCCTATATTGTTTTCTGTTTTCAGCAAAATGCTAGTTTTCTATAATCATAATACTAGGGAAATATCATCAGTTTGTTTATTTGCGCTAGTTTTGTTGATATATATATATATATATATATATATATATATATATATATATATATATATATATATATATATATATATATATATATATATATATATATATATATATTATATATATATATATATATATATATATATATATATATATATATATAATATATATATATATATATATATATATATTATATATATATATATATATATATATATATATATATATATATATATATATATATATATATATATATATATATATATATATATATATATATATATATATATATATATATATATATATATATTATATATAGGCAATGGTGCAGTAATTTTGTTCGTTTTCAGTTTCAATTTGGCTCTTTGCTCCCTCAGAAAAACTATTTTTTTTTAAATTAATGGAAGTAAGGAGCAACTATAAAATTTACAACGAACATCAATTATTTGTATGTGAGGAGGCTGCCCCTTTCTTATTCCTCGCTCGTTACGCTTAAGTTGCAGTCGTTCTTAAAGAATTGCTACAAAAAGTCCAACTTTGGCGTAAACAGCGAGAGTTGGAGAAGGGGCAGCCCCTCTTAGAGACAGAATAATTTCTGTTTGTCTTAAGTTTTAGCGTTGCTCCATGTCCATACTTTTATTTGAATAAAATATGTTTTGTTTATTAAATTCCTGATGGTTTTTCAAATCATCACAGAAATTCCCCCCCCCCCTCGTGGAAAATTTTCCACAGGGAATTCCTCCAATGGGATGTTCGCCCTGGCGAAAATTTCTCCCTCCCTCTGGTGAGGCCAAAGATGCCACCCTCCTCGCCTATCTACCTCTGTGCCTGCAGGCATGTCAATGTAACATTTTATACTAAATGGAAAAAGATTGTCACAGTGGGAGACGTGTTTATTCCCCCCTCTAGCACCAATAATAAAGGCTTTGACCAAAAACACTTTTGAGTCAAGAGGTAATTGATGTAAGTTTCAACCCCTTGTTCTGCAATAAGAGGGGAGGGCTTTACCCGGCAGCACCTTTATTCAGGCTTAGTTTGAATGAAGGGAGATGAGAGATAAATTTTACTCCCCTGATTCCTTTCTATATTTATCCGCAAACTCATGAAGAGCTAAACATTGAAATGCCCTCTTTTGGACATCTCCCCCAACTCAACAACTACTCACCCCCCCCCCCCTCCTCTTCGTAATAGATGACACACAATTATTCACCACTAACCATAAATTCATTGAAAATCAAGTCAATGAACTTAGTTAGATCAAATATTAAGATAAATATCAATATTAGCCATTTCAATCAGTTCGCGGTAGCAAACTGTAAGTAAGGAGCAACCCTGCTCAATAGTAACCGAAAATCTAAAAAAAAATTATACCAATAGATTTATTAAAGGAATTGGCTTTTTATGTTGATTTTAAATATATAAGTTTCATTAAGTTTAGTCTTACCGATTAAAGGCTGCGAGCCTGAGAAAATTTGCCGGGGGGGGGGGTATCCTCTGAAAGTATTACAATCCATAATGAATATCACACCATCAGATTCAGCGTATCAGAAAACCGTACTGTAGTGGTTTCAAGCTCCTATATGCAAAAATGTAGAATTTTATATTTTTGCAAGAAGTAGGATCACGGATGCGTGTTTATTTGTTTTTCTTTCCTCAGGGGTGATCGTATTGACCCAGTGGTCCTAAAATATCGGAAGAGAGCTCATTCAAACGGAAATTAAAAGTTTTAGTGCCCTTTCAAGTGATACAAATTGGAAGGTAACCTGGCGCCCTCCCCGCCCCTTTTCCCAGAGTCGTCAGATCAAAATTTTGAGATACCCATTCTGCTCATCATTTTTGAAAGGCCCATTAACTACGCCTTTGGATATAAAATGACCTTCCAAAGTAAGAACTGTTTGAATTTTCAGGAGCAAACACGCCACCATGTGGAATTATCTCCTCTGCACCTAAGAAGCTCACTGTATAGTTTTAAATCAATCGGCTATCTCAGAATTTTCAGTAGATTGTAAATTGGTCCTCTTTGGGGTAAATCCTAATCTGGTGCCCAAAAATGAATGAAAACATCACATCACTTTCCCATGTCACAATCTTTTTGGTCTCTAAACAGAACACTAGAACTTTTAATTTCCGTTTGAATGGGCTCTTTCCTGATCTTGTAGGACCATTGATTCAAAACTATCATCCCCCGAGGGAAAAAAAGACGCATCCGTGATCATTCTTATGATATGTAAAAAAAAAGTTTGACTCTGTCTCACAAATTTATTTTTTAAAACAATAAAGCACTTTAGGGTAAAGAGCGAGGCGTTGAGCAGGGGACAGCCCCTTTCATATACGGAATAATTTCTGTTCGTTTTAAGTTTTAATGTCGCTTCTTACTTTCAATTAAAAATACTTGTTTTTTTAATTTTTGAACGTTTTTGAAGTAATGCGGGTTTTGATTTTGGCGTACCGTACATGAGTAATTAAAAGACAATTTACATATTGATTTTACTTTTATTTGGTTAAATGGCTTTCTCGAAAGTTGTTTAATTTTATTTACGAACGTTTTTATTAGTAATAAATATACGTAACTTACGAATTAACTTACGTAACGAACTTCTATATTTATATATTTTTAATACGTATATTAGGGGGTTCACCCCCTAGTCAATACCTCGCTCTTTGCGCTAAAGTTTGAATTTTGTTCCAATTCTTTAAAAATGACCCCCTAATCACAAAGGCCGTTGATTAGAATAAATAGCTCTTATGAAAGTACTAAGAAATCTTTGGCGTAAAGAGCGAGGTATTGACTAGGGGACGAACCCAATCATATACATAATAACCTCTGTTTTATCTAAGTTTTGATTTTGCTCCTTACTTTCAGTTGAAAAACTTTTTTTTTTAATTTCTGATCGTTTTTTTAAATAATGCTGGGAAATCCGGCACCCCCTTCATAGCAATGTCCCTCCCCCCATGAAAACTTCCTCTATGGAAATATCCTCACAAGTAACCCCCGACCTCCCCCCACCACTACCAGAAAAAATCCCCCTTGAAACCGTCTGTATACTTCCCAATAACCAATACTATATGCTAACATTAGGTAAAGTTCATAACTTTCAGCCCTTCCCCCAGGGACTGAGGGGGATTAATTCATCCTAAAAGACATAGTTATTATATTTTCGACCATGTTGAACAAAATGGCGATCTCGAAATTTTGATCGGGTGACTTTGGGAAAAAATGAGCGTGAGAGGTGGCCTAGTTGCCCTTCATTTTTTTGGTCACTTAAAAAGGACACTAGAACTTTTAATTTTCATTCTAATGAGCCCTCCTACAATATTCTTGGACCCCTGGTTCGATAAGATCACCCCTATGAAAAAAAAACAAGAAAAAACTAAAAAAAAAAAAAAAAAAAAAATAAATACTTATCCGTGATCTTTCTTCTGGCAAAAAATACAAGATCCACATTTTTGCAGATAGGGGCTTGAACTAAGGTTCTCTGATACGCTGAATCTGATGGTGTGATTTTTGTTAAGGTTCTATAATTTTTAGGGGGTGTTTCCCCCTTTTTTCGAAAATCAGACAAATTTTCTCAGGCAAATCAGGCAAATTTTCGCAAATTTTCACGCGTAACTTTTGATGGGTAGGTTTAAACTTGACTTGAAATAAGCATAAAAATCTAATTCTTTTGACATATCTATTAGTGTCAAAATTCGGTTTTTTAGAGTTTCGGTTAATATTGAGCCAGGTCACTCTTTACAGCGCGTTACCACGAGCTGTTTGAAAAAAACACATGACTCCAAATTTTCGTAGACAGGAGCTTGAAAACTTTACAGTGTAGTTCGCAAAAATACAAAACATTATATATTTTTTAAATCGCTAATCGTTTTTCTTGGACAAATTATATTTATGAGCTAAACATAAATTCGAACTTTTGATTTTAGGTAATGGCGATGAGCTGTGTTGCCATTTAATTTTATTTTCAAACAACGAATGTCGGAGAAATTTTCTCAATATGACACCCGTAAGGCTGACCCACACTCTTTTTTTGATTGTTTAGATTGACACACACACGTTCAGAAGACACCGAAACGTGTGTCAGAGTAAAATGTTGAGGAACGGCGGATGGGACTAAATAAGTCTGAAAGACACTAAGAACGTCAAAAAAGGTCTTATGGTCTTGGAATTTAGACCCCGAAGCCGCGCCGAAAAGTCGGCGGCGCGCCGCCGTAAAAAGACGGTGGCGCGCCGCCGAGCTTGAATCAGCGCGCTGACGCCGCCGCTGATTCTATCGGCGGCGGCGTCACTAATACACCGCCGTTTTTTTTTGTTTTTTTTCTCTCTTTTTTGGTTATCGATATCGACCTCCGGGCTTCAACCGTCATGGGGCTAATCTGTTTCTTAAAGACAAACACAGTCATCTTGGGCTCGCGATGTATATCGGTTCGTAGGAAGGAGAAGAAGAAATTTTTCTTGAAACAAAAATTCTACCTTCCACTTTAAAATTCTGTTCATTTTTTTTCTGTTTTTTCGGATGAAAAGAGGTAGGTAAAAAAGCAATAGGCAATTCAGGATGTTATCATAGGCAGCGCAATCGAGCTGCCTAAGTAAAGAATAATGTTGGCACAATGTATTATTATTATTTTTTATTCCATACCAGGGCAATTCGTATCGAAGGAGTTGTCGTAGAAACTTCAAAGAGGGCTCATTCGATTGGAAATTGGAATCACTAGTGCCCTTTTTAATAGTCGAAAGCAATAGAAGGCAGCTAACATCCCTTTCACGCCCACCATTTCCCCAAACACATCCAATCAAAATTTTAAGATAGCCATTTTGTTCAGACTAACTGATTTCCAGAGAGAAAATATGTTTTTTGAGGAAGTTACTCCCCCACAACCCTTTAGGGCAAGGGTTTTGTAGTTATGTCCTGGGGGTATATAAGAACGATGTTGGCACAATGTATTACTTATTATTTTTCCTTTAGACCAGGGCACTTAATATCGAAGAAGTTGTCGAAGAAACTTCGAAAAGGGCTCATTCAATTAGAGATTGGAGTGGCTTGTGCCCTTTTTAATAGTCGAAAATGATTGGAAGGCAGCTAACACCCCTTCCACCCCAACCATTTTCCGAAACACATCCAATCAACATTTCGAGATAGGCATTTTGTTTAACGTAGTTGAAAGTTCTGGAAATTAGGTCTTAGAGGATGACAACCACCCTTACAGCCCTTAGGGTAAGGGTTAAAATTTATGCCCTGGGGCATATACGGTGTTTATAGAAAGCGTTGTCGTAGAAACTCAAAAAGGGATCATTCGATTGGAAATCGAAAAGCCTAGTGCCCTTTTTAATAATCGAAAGTGATTGGAAGGCTTGCCATTTTTATAGTAGAGATAGATGTGGGTATAATGTATCATTTTGTTGTTGTTGTTTAGACCGGGGCATTTCGTATCGAAGGATTTGTCGTAGGAACTTCGAAAAGGGCTCATTCGATTGAAAATAGAAAGGGCTGATGTCCGTTTTAATAGTCGAAAGTGACTGGAGGGAAACTAATCCCCCTCCCACGCCCACCCTCCCATTTGCCTTTATGTTTAAAAAGTAAATGTTGCCTTAAGATTAAATCAAAATGCACTGTGTTCATGCTAATTCCCAATAAGACATCTCAGCAGTATCCCAAGAACGACTGAGGGTATTATGTTCAAACTTTCGGGGCTTCTTCTACTCTTAAAATTTGACCAAATCAAAATAGCGTAGGTGTATCCAAGCTATCAAAGAAAGTAAACAAATTTTTTTGCGAATGTTATCAAGTTTTCCATTTCAAGTCAACTAGAGGAGGTATGAAACTAAATTAAACACAACTATTTGTGTCCAGATTTTTAAAAGGGTCTATGTTGTTAAATTTTGTTGAATTTTTTTTTTCCAGCATACAAATAGCAGACCAAACTATAAATTATTAAAAAAAACGAAAAGATTTAAAGTATTATTTTCTTTTTCCCTGAAAAGACTATGTCAATATAAAACGAACAGAAATTAATTTAAAAAAAACTGTGTCCACAAAATAAGTTTTTCAATGAAAAGTAAAGAGTTCCATTAAACAACAAATGAGCAAAATTAAAATCAAATAATCTACCGAGCGGGAAACTACCACAAATCAGCATCGATAAATAAAATGAAACCCAAAACGAACAGAAAAGTAGAGAAGCCCTAATATCTCCGATCACGCACCCCTGCTGCCACCTACAACTTTTTTTAACACCTAATATGGGCATAGCCTCCCTAGGGAGAATTCGTGGTTAATGGGGTCAATGACCTCTTTCTCCAAGGTCTCTTTCTCCAGGTGTGTTTTTGGCACGCTCTCAGCGAATGTTATGATCCAGGAATAGATCCAAGTCATTATTGTCTTTGCCTCGGAAACAACTCTTTTGATCGAACTCCAAAAGATATTAATAACCAAACGCCATGGAAACAGTTCTCCAAGAAACATCTTAGCGATGAATTGTTTTAGTGCGGGAATCAGGTTTCTTATTAATTTGAAATGCGTTAGCGCAGAGATGCCAAAAACAAAAGGAACACGCTGAAATTACGTTTAGGGATTATTTGGGCGAAACTGTTTTAGACAGGTTATGGAATTATTTCGGCGAAACAGTTAGAGACATTTTAAAAGATGATTTTTGAAGAGATTTTGGAAGAGGATTTGAGGGTGAAACTCTGTGGTCGTTATACTACACAAGTTCCATTGAACAGTGTCGTGAGGTCCTCTACCCCAACCCCAAAGGGTTCCGATCTCCCTACCCCAACCCCGAAGGAAACCCCCGGTCCTCAAAGGTCCCCCGGGCTCCCAAAGGACCACCCGGCCCTCAAGGGTCCCCCAGACCCCCAAAGGACCCCCCGGTCCCCAAAGGGCCCCTCCCCCCTTTGGCCCCCAAAGGGCCCCTCCCCTCCGTCTCCCTCCCTCTCCTCCCCCCTCCTTACCACCCCTCCCCTCCCCCCCTCCCCCTCCCCTCCTCCTCCCCCTCCCCCATTTTTTGATTTTTTTAGCATTGAGACACAGAAGGCCCCCCCCCCGAGCCCCCAAAAGGGCCCCCGGCGCCCCAAAGGCTCCTGAGCCCCCATTTTAATACTTTTTTAAGGCATTATTATATCTTTTAAGAACAAATTATTATTTTAGGGAATTATTTCGGCGAAACGGTTAGAGACATTTTAAAAGATGATTTTTGAAGATGTTTTAGAAGAGGATTTGAGGGTGAAACTCTGTGGTCGTTATAATACACAAGTTCCATTTGATCAGTGTCGTAAGGTCTCATACCCCAGCCCCAAAGGCCCCCGGTCCCCCTAATGCCCCTCAAGCCCCCAAAGACCACCGGGACCCCCCCCATTTTTTTTAAAAAATAATTTTTGAAATTTTTTTAACATGGTATTTTTTTTAACTTTTTTACGTATCTTAAAATGATATGAAATATGCTTACGGCACTACCAATCGTACTCTGTGCTTGTTCATAGACACGACGCGGCTTTCCCACTGGTACTCTATGGCAGGTTATCGACACTACCTAGTTTATTGTGTGCATTAAATCAGTATTTTTTTCGCAGTGGAAGGATAAACACACAATTCATATCTGTAAAAAAGTGAAGATGAATTATTCGACGAAAGTATGTACACATGAAAAAATCATCGTCGCGTTGAATGCTGACAAGGAGAAATACCTGAACTATGAAACGAGTGCAAGTGGTAACACTATTGGAAATGTGTGCATGCGTTGTCATGACAGCGAGAATTTAGATTTCTTTGGAGTACCCAAGAATTTCAATCGTGTAAACGGTGGATATGCGAGAGTAACATTACCAGAGAAATTAGTGCTCAAAGAGAATGCAAACTTAAAAATAATTGTCGATGATCGGGGACAACTCCTTGCTACTGTTGCTGGTAACACATTACCAGTTGATACATCCTATCAGCATCTTTCCGGTATTAGCATTTTAAAGAGAACAATAAGAAGACAAGCATACTCCTGCAATAATGCCATTAATCATATCTTGTCAATATGTCAAAACTGCTATCTACGTAAAAATAATGTGACAATAGACAGTGAAATCGCAGGCAGAATAAAAAGGACATTAGCAGACAATATCATCAATGAATATAAAGATGAATTGACGGAAAGTGAAGCGAAAGTGTACTAATAATGTATAATAATGTATTTAACATATTTTTATATTAATATTCTACATGTCGTTATTTCATTAAAAATATCTTATGCATTATTTTGTTAAGTGTTCATTATTTTTAGGGTATGCTAGAACGTCAAACGTTCAGAATATCTATTAAAAAGGTCAGAGATGTAAGAAAAAGAATTTTTAGAGATAAAAATACTAGCAGGCTCAATTTTTCATAGAAGATAGAAAAGTTCAAGGTCTCTTCTGAATTTTACCAAAGAACACAATTCAATTCTAATTTCTCTTGAGAAAATAAAAAGCTTACACTTCAGTTTTATGTTCACCAAGACATAAAAAATTTAAAGTTCAGTTCTAAATTTTTCCGTAGAAGATAGGAAAAGTTATACTATGATTGTGATTATTTTCTATGAAGATTAAAAGTTTCACTTCAATTTTAAATTTCCTCAAAGAAGTGAAGAAAAGTTCAATTTCGATTCTGAATTTTCTCAATGAAAATGAAATAAGTTATTGATCATTTCTATTTTCCCAAAATAATATAAAAATTTTCCACTTCAGTTCAGGTTTTTCTCAAACAGATGAAAAAATTTTAAATACCGTTCCAAATTTTTCATAGAAGATAGAAAAGTTCAAGTTCCAATCTGAATTTTACCAAAGAACATAATTCATTTCTAATTTCTCCAGAGAAAATAAAAAGTTTCCATATCACTTTTAAGTTCACCAAGACATAAAAATTTAAAGTTCAGTTCTAAATTTTTCCATAGAAGATAGGAAAAGTTATACTATGATTGTGATTATTTTCTATGAAGATTAAAAGTTTCACTTCAATTTTAAATTTTCTTAAATTCAATTCCGACCTTTCTCAAAGAGATGAAAATATTTGAAGTTCTGTTCCAAATATTTCTCCGAAAGAAGAAAAGTTCAACTTCGATTCTGAATTTTCTTAATGAAAATGAAATAAGTTATTGATCAATTCTGTTTTCCTAAAATAATATAAAATTTTCCACTTCAATTCAGATTTTTCTCAAAGAGATGACAAAATTTTAAATATTGTTCTAAATTTTTCATAGAAGATAGGAAATTTATATCATGATTGTGATTATTTTCTATGAAGATAAAAAGTTTCACTTTAATTCTAAATTTTCTTAAATTCAGTTCCGACCTTTCTCAAAGAGTCAAATTTAAAGTTCTGTTCCAAATATTTCCCCGAAAGAAGAAAAGTTCAACTTCGATTCTGAATTTTCTTAATGAAAATGAAATAAGTTATTGATCAATTCTTTTTTCTCAAAATATTATAAAATTTTCCACTTCATTTCAGATTTTTCTCAAAGAGATGAAAAAATTTAAAATATTGTTCCAAATTTTTCTTAGAAGATAGAAAAGTTCAAGTTCTAATCTGAATTTTACCAAAGAACATAATTCAATTCTAATTTCTTCAGAAAAAATAAAAAGCTTCCACTTCAGTTTTAAGTTCACCAAGACATAAAAAATTTAAAGTTCAGTTCTAAATTTTTACATAGAAGATAGGAAAAGTTATACTATGATTATGAATATTTTCCTTGAAGATAAAAAGTTTCACTTTAATTCTAAATTTTCTTAAATTCTGTTCCGACTTTTCACATAGAGATGAAAAATTTAAAGTTCTGATCCAAATTTTTCTTAGAAGATAGAAAAGTTCAAGTTCTCTTCTGAATTTTACCAAAGAACACAATTCAATTCTAATTTCACCAAAGAAAATAAAAAGCTTCCACTTCAGTTTTAAGTTCACCAAGACATAAAAAATTTAAAGTTCAGTTCTAAATTTTTACATAGAAGATAGGAAAAGTTATACTATGATTATGAATATTTTCCTTGAAGATAAAAAGTTTCACTTTAATTCTAAATTTTCTTAAATTCAGTTCCGGCTTTTCTCAAAGAGATGAAAAAATTTAAAGTTCTGTTCCAAATATTTTCCCGGAAGAAGAAAATTTCAGCTTCGATTCTGAGTTTTCTTACTGAAAATGAAATAAGTTATTGATCAATTCTATTTTTCCAAATAATATAAGAAGTTTCCACTTCAGTTCATATTTTTCTCAAAGAGATGAAAAATTTAAAATACTGTTCCAAATATTTCTTAGAAGATATAAAAGTTCAAGTTCTCTTCGGAATTTTACCAAAGAATACATTTCAATTCTTATTTCACCAGAGAAAATGAAAAGCTTCCACTTCAGTTTTAAGTTCACCAAGACATAAAAAATTTAAAGTTCAATTCTAAATTTTTCCGTAGAAGATAGGAAAAGTTATACCATGATTGTGATTATTTTCTATGAAGATAAAAAGTTTCACTTTAATTCTAAATTTTCTTAAATTCAGTTCCGACCTTTTTCAAAGAAATGAAAAAATTTAAAGATCTGTTCCAAATATTTTCTAGAAGAAGAAAAGTTCAAGTTCGATTCTGAATTTTCTTAATGAAAATGAAATAAGTTATTGATCAATTCTATTTTCCCAAAATAATATAAAAATTTTCCACTTCAGTTCAGATTTTTCTCAAAGAGATGAAAAATTTAAAATACTTCAAAATTTTTTATAGAAGATAGAAAAGTTCAAGTTCTCTTCTGAATTTTACCAACGAACACAATTCAATTCTAATTTCTCCAGAGAAAATAAAAAGCTTCCACTTCATTTTTAAGTTCACCAAGACATAAAAAATTTAAAGTTCTGTTCTAAATTTTTCCGTAGAAGATAGGAAAAGTAATACTATGATTGTGATTATTTTCCATGAAGATAAAAAGTTTCACTTTAATTCTAAATTTTCTTAAATTCAGTTCCGACTTTTCACATAGAGATGAAAAAAATTTAAAGTTCTGTTCCAAATTTTTCATAGAAGATTGGAAAAGTTATACTTTGATCGTGAATATCCAAGTTCTCTTCTGAATTTTACCAAAGAACACAATTCAATTCTAATTTCTCCAGAGAAAATAAAAAGCTTCCACTTCAGTTTTAAGTTCGCCATGACATAAAAAATTTAAAGTTCAGTTCTAAATTTTTCCATAGAAGATAGGAAAAGTTATACTATGATTGTGATTATTTTCCATGAAGAAAAAAGTTTCACTTTAATTCTAAATTTTCTTAAATTCAGTTCCGACTTTTCACATAGAGATGAAAAAAATTTAAAGTTCTGTTCCAAATTTTTCATAGAAGATTGGAAAAGTTATACTTTGATCGTGAATATTCAAGTTCTCTTCTGAATTTTACCAAAGAACACAATTCAATTCTAATTTCTCCAGAGAAAATAAAAAGCTTCCACATCAGTTTAAGTTCACCAAGACATAAAAAAATTTAAAGTTCAGTTCTAAATTTTTCCATAGAAGATAGGAAAAGTTATACTATGATTGTGATTATTTTCCATGAAGATAAAAAGTTTCATTTTAATTCTAAATTTTCTTAAATTCAATTCCGACCTTTCTCAAAGAGATGAAAAAATTTAATCTTCTGAATTTTACCAACGAACACAATTCAATTCTAATTTCTCCAGAGAAAATAAAAAGCTTCCACTTCAGTTTTAAGTTCACCAAGACATAAAAAATTTAAAGTTCTGTTCTAAATTTTTCCGTAGAAGATAGGAAAAGTTATACTATGATTGTGATTATTTTCCATGAAGATAAAAAGCTTCACTTTAATTCTAAATTTTCTTAAATTCAGTTCCGACTTTTCACATAGAGATGAAAAAATTTAAAGTTCTGTTCCCAATTTTTCATAGAAGATTGGAAAAGTTATACTTTGATCGTGAATATTCAAGTTCTCTTCTGAATTTTACCAAAGAACACAATTCAATTCTAATTTCTCCAGAGAAAATAAAAAGCTTCCACTTCAGTTTTAAGTTCGCCATGACATAAAAAATTTAAAGTTCAGTTCTAAATTTTTCCATAGAAGATAGGAAAAGTTATACTATGATTGTGATTATTTTCCATGAAGAAAAAAAGTTTCACTTTAATTCTAAATTTTCTTAAATTCAGTTCCGACTTTTCACATAGAGATGAAAAAAATTTAAAGTTCTGTTCCAAATTTTTCATAGAAGATTGGAAAAGTTATACTTTGATCGTGAATATTCAAGTTCTCTTCTGAATTTTACCAAAGAACACAATTCAATTCTAATTTCTCCAGAGAAAATAAAAAGCTTCCACATCAGTTTAAGTTCACCAAGGCATAAAAAATTTAAAGTTCAGTTCTAAATTTTTCCATAGAAGATAGGAAAAGTTATACTATGATTGTGATTATTTTCCATGAAGATAAAAAGTTTCATTTTAATTCTAAATTTTCTTAAATTCAATTCCGACCTTTCTCAAAGAGATGAAAAAATTTAATCTTCTGAATTTTACCAACGAACACAATTCAATTCTAATTTCTCCAGAGAAAATTAAAAGCTTCCACTTCAGTTTTAAGTTCACCAAGACATAAAAAATTTAAAGTTCTGTTCTAAATTTTTCCGTAGAAGATAGGAAAAGTTATACTATGATTGTGATTATTTTCCATGAAGATAAAAAGTTTCACTTTAATTCTAAATTTTCTTAAATTCAGTTCCGACTTTTCACATAGAGATGAAAAAATTTAAAGTTCTGTTCCCAATTTTTCATAGAAGATTGGAAAAGTTATACTTTGATCGTGAATATTCAAGTTCTCTTCTGAATTTTACCAAAGAACACAATTCAATTCTAATTTCTCCAGAGAAAATAAAAAGCTTCCACTTCAGTTTTAAGTTCGCCATGACATAAAAAATTTAAAGTTCAGTTCTAAATTTTTCCATAGAAGATAGGAAAAGTTATACTATGATTGTGATTATTTCCTATGAAGATTAAAAGTTTCACTTCAATTTTAAATTTTCTCAAAGAAGTGAAGAAAAGTTCAACTTCGATTCTGAATTTTCTCAATGAAAATGAAATAAGTTATTGATCATTTCTATTTTCTCAAAATATTATAAAATTTCACACTTCAATTCAGATTTTTCTCAAAGAGATGAAAAAATTTAAAATACTGTTCCAAATTTTCCATAGAAGATAGAACAGTTCAAGTTCTCTTCTGAATTTTACCAAAGAACATAATTCAATTCTAATTTCTCCAGAGAAAATAAAAAGCTTCCACATGAGTTTAAGTTCACCAAGACATAAAAAATTTAAAGTTCAGTTCTAAATTTTTCCATAGAAGATAGGAAAAGTTATACTATGATTGTGATTATTTTCCATGAAGATAAAAAGTTTCACTTTAATTCTAAATTTTCTTAAATTCAATTCCGACCTTTCTCAAAGAGATGAAAAAATTTGAAGTTCTGTTCCAAATATTTTCCCGGAAAAAGAAAAGTTCAACTTCGATTCTGAATTTTCACAATGAAAATGAAATAAGTTATTGATCAATTCTATTTTCCTAAAATAATATAAAATTTTCCACTTCAATTCAGATTTTTCTCAAAGAGATGACAAAATTTAAAATACCGTTCCAAATTTTCCATAGAAGATAGAAAAGTTCAAGTTCTATTCTGAATTTTACCAAAGAACATAATTCAATTCTGATTTCTTCAGAAAAATAAAAAGCTTCCACTTCAGTTTTAAGTTCACCAAGACATAAAAAATTTAAAGTTCAGTTCTAAATTTTTACATAGAAGATAGGAAAAGTTATACTATGATTATGACTATTTTCCATGAAGATAAAAAGTTTCACTTTAATTCTAAATTTTCTTAAATTCTATTCCGACTTTTCACATAGAGGTTAAGGTTAGGTCAGGTTAAGTTAGGTTAGGATAGGTTAGCCTACGTACGCGCGCGTACGTAGGCTAACCTATCCTAACCTAACTTAACCTGACCTAACTTAATCTAGTCTAACCTAACCTAATTTAATCTTTTTACAATGTTTTAAGTTAGGTTAGGTTAGCTTATCATGAGCGCTCATGATAAGTTAACCTAACCTAGCCTAACTTAAACATGGAGAAATGTTTCTAATTATTTATTAATATTTATTTATACCTAACCTAACCTATTGTTTTTGGTGGTTAGATGAATGAACTGAATTTAAGAAAAATTAGAAATAGAGTGAAACTTTTTATCTTCATGGTAAATAATCACAATCATAGTATAGCCATTCCTATCTTCTATGGAAAAAATTGTAGAATTGAACTTTAAATTTTTATGTCTTTGAGAAATTATGAACTAAAATGGAAGCTTTTTCATTTTCATTGGTAAATTTCAGAATTGAGCTAACTTTTTTTCTCCTCTCTAAGAAAATTCAGAAGAGAACTTGTACATTTTGCACTTCTTCGAGAAAACTCAGAATTAAAGTGATGCTCCATATCTTCATGAAGAATATTCACAATCAAAGTATAACTTTTTCCATCTTCTATGAAAAATTTGGAACAATATTTTAAATTTTGTCATCTCTTTGAGAAAAATCTGAATTGAAGTGGAAAATTTTATATTATTTTAGGAAAATAGAATTGATCAATAACTTATTTCATTTTCATTGAGAAAATTCAGAATAGAAGTTGAACTTTTCTTTTCCGGGAAAATATTTGGAACAGAACTTTAAATTATTTCATCTCTTTGAGAAAGGTCGGAATTGAATTTAAGAAAATTTAGAATTAAAATGAAACTTTTTATCTTCATGGAAAATAATCACAATCATAGTATAACTTTTCCTATCTTCTATGGAAAAATTTAGAACTGAACTTTAAATTTTTTATGTCTTGGTGAACTTAAACTCATGTGGAAGCTTTTTATTTTCTCTGGAGAAATTAGAATTGAATTATGTTCTTTGGTAAAATTCAGAAGAGAACTTGAACTTTTCTATCTTCTATGGAAAATTTGGACCAGTATTTTAAATTTTTTCATCTCTTTGAGAAAAATCTGAATTGAAGTGTGAAATTTTATAATATTTTGAGAAAATAGAAATGATCAATAACTTATTTCATTTTCATTGAGAAAATTCAGAATCGAAGTTGAACTTTTCTTCAATTCTTTGAGAAAATTTAAAATTGAAGTGAAACTTTTAATCTTCATAGGAAATAATCACAATCATAGTATAACTTTTCCTATCTTCTATGGAAAAATTTAGAACTGAACTTTAAATTTTTTATGTCATGGCGAACTTAAAACTGAAGTGTAAGCTTTTTATTTTCTCTGGAGAAATTAGAATTGAATTGTGTTCTTTGGTAAAATTCAGAAGAGAACTTGAATATTCACGATCAAAGTATAACTTTTCCAATCTTCTATGAAAAATTTGGAACAGAACTTTAAATTTTTTCATCTCTATGTGAAAAGTCGGAACTGAATTTAAGAAAATTTAGAATTAAAGTGAAACTTTTTATCTTCATGGAAAATAATCACAATCATAGTATAACTTTTCCTATCTTCTACGGAAAAATTTAGAACAGAACTTTAAATTTTTTATGTCTTGGTGAACTTAAAACTGAAGTGGAAGCTTTTTATTTTCTCTGGAGAAATTAGAATTGAATTGTGTTCGTAGGTAAAATTCAGAAGATTAAATTTTTTCATCTCTTTGAGAAAGGTCGGAATTGAATTTAAGAAAATTTAGAATTAAAATGAAACTTTTTATCTTCATGGAAAATAATCACAATCATAGTATAGCTTTTCCTATCTTCTATGGAAAAATTTAGAACTGAACTTTGAATTTTTTATGTCTTGGTGAACTTAAACTGATGTGGAAGCTTTTTATTTTCTCTGGAGAAATTAGAATTGAATTGTGTTCTTTGGTAAAATTCAGAAGAGAAATTGAATATTCACGATCAAAGTATAACTTTTCCAATCTTCTATGAAAAATTTGGAACAGAACTTTAAATTTTTTTCATCTCTATGTGAAAAGTCGGAACTGAATTTAAGAAAATTTAGAATTAAAGTGAAACTTTTTATCTTCATGGAAAATAATCACAATCATAGTATAACTTTTCCTATATTCTATGGAAATATTTAGAACTGAACTTTAAATTTTTTATGTCATGCCGAACTTAAAACTGAAGTGGAAGCTTTTTATTTTCTCTGGAGAAATTAGAATTGAATTGTGTTCTTTGGTAAAATTCAGAAGAGCTTCCGATCTACTTGAATATTCACGATCAAAGTATAACTTTTCCAATCTTATATGAAAAATTTGGAACGGAACTTTAAATTTTTTTCATCTCTATGTGAAAAGTCGGAACTGAATTTAAGAAAATTTAGAATTAAAGTGAAACTTTTTATCTTCATGGAAAATAATCACAATCATAGTATAACTTTTCCTATCTTCTACGGAAAAATTTAGAACAGAACTTTAAATTTTTTATGTCTTGGTGAACTTAAAAATGAAGTGGAAGCTTTTTATTTTCTCTGGAGAAATTAGAATTGAATTGTGTTCGTTGGTAAAATTCAGAAGAGAACTTGAACTTTTCTATCTTCTATAAAAAATTTTGAAGTATTTTAAATTTTTCATCTCTTTGAGAAAATCTGAACTGAAGTGGAAAATTTTTATATTATTTTGGGAAAATAGAGTTGATCAATAACTTATTTCATTTTCATTAAGAAAATTCAGAATCGAAGTTGAACTTTTCTTCTTCCTGGAAAATATTTGGAACAGAACTTTAAATTTTTTCATTTCTTTGAAAAAGGTCGGAACTGAATTTAAGAAAATTTAGAATTAAAGTGAAACTTTTTATCTTCATAGAAAATAATAACAATCATGGTATAACTTTTCCTATCTTCTACGGAAAAATTTAGAATTGAACTTTAAATTTTTTTATGTCTTGGTGAACTTAAAACTGAAGTGGAAGCTTTTCATTTTCTCTGGTGAAATTAGAATTGAAATGTATTCTTTGGTAAAATTCAGAAGAGAACTTGAACTTTTCTATCTTCTAAGAAATATTTGGAACAGTATTTTAAATTTTTTCATCTCTTTGAGAAAAATATGAACTGAAGTGGAAACTTTTTATATTATTTGGAAAAATAGAATTGATTAATAACTTATTTCATTTTCATTAAGAAAACTCAGAATCGAAGTTGAACTTTTCTTCTTCCGGGAAAATATTTGGAACAGAACTTTAAATTTTTTCATCTCTTTGAGAAAAGCCGGAACTGAATTTAAGAAAATTTAGAATTAAAGTGAAACTTTTTATGTTCATAGAAAATAATCACAATCTTGGTATAACTTTTCCTATCTTCTACGGAAAAATTTAGAACTGAACTTTAAATTTTTTGTGTCTTGGTGAACTTAAAGCTGAAGTGGAAGCTTTTAATTTTCTTTGGTGAAATTAGAATTGAATTGTGTTCTTTGGTAAAATTCAGAAGAGAACTTGAACTTTTCTATCTTCTAAGAAAAATTTGGATCAGAACTTTAAATTTTTCATCTCTATGTGAAAAGTCGGAACAGAATTTAAGAAAATTTAGAATTAAAGTGAAACTTTTTATCTTCAAGGAAAATAGTCATAATCATAGTATAACTTTTCCTATCTTCTATGTAAAAATTTAGAACTGAACTTTAAATTTTTTATGTCTTGGTGAACTTAAAACTGAAGTGGAAGCTTTTTATTTTTTCTGAAGAAATTAGAATTGAATTATGTTCTTTGGTAAAATTCAGATTAGAACTTGAACTTTTCTATCTTCTAAGAAAAATTTGGAACAATATTTTAAATTTTTTCATCTCTTTGAGAAAAATCTGAATTGAAGTGGAAAATTTTATAATATTTTGAGAAAAAAGAATTGATCAATAACTTATTTCATTTTCATTAAGAAAATTCAGAATCGAAGTTGAACTTTTCTTCTTTCGGGGAAATATTTGGAACAGAACTTTAAATTTGACTTTTTGAGAAAGGTCGGAACTGAATTTAAGAAAATTTAGAACTAAAGTGAAACTTTTGATCTTCATAGAAAATAATCACAATCATGATATAAATTTCCTATCTTCTATGAAAAATTTAGAACAATATTTAAAATTTTGTCATCTCTTTGAGAAAAATCTGAATTGAAGTGGAAAATTTTATATTATTTTAGGAAAACAGAATTGATCAATAACTTATTTCATTTTCATTAAGAAAATTCAGAATCGAAGTTGAACTTTTCTTCTTTCGGGGAAATATTTGGAACAGAACTTCAAATATTTTCATCTCTTTGAGAAAGGTCGGAATTGAATTTAAGAAAATTTAGAATTAAAGTGAAACTTTTTATCTTCATGGAAAATAATCACAATCATAGTATAACTTTTCCTATCTTCTATGGAAAAATTTAGAACTGAACTTTAAATTTTTATGTCTTGGTGAACTTAAAAGTGATATGGAAACTTTTTATTTTCTCTGGAGAAATTAGAAATGAATTATGTTCTTTGGTAAAATTCAGATTAGAACTTGAACTTTTCTATCTTCTATGAAAAATTTGGAACGGTATTTTAAATTTTTTCATCTGTTTGAGTAAAATCTGAACTGAAGTGGAAAATTTTTATATTATTTTGGAAAAATAGAAATGATCAATAACTTATTTCATTTTCATTGAGAAAATTCAGAATCGAAATTGAACTTTTCTTCACTTCTTTGAGGAAATTTAAAATTGAAGTGAAACTTTTAATCTTCATAGAAAATAATCACAATCATAGTATAACTTTTCCTATCTTCTAGGGAAAAATTTAGAAGTGAACTTTAAATTTTTTATGTCTTGGTGAACTTAAAACTGAAGTGTAAGCTTTTTATTTTCTATGGAGAAATTAGAATTGAATTGTGTTCTTTGGTAAAATTCAGAAGAGAACTTGAATATTCACGATCAAAGTATAACTTTTCCAATATTCTATGAAAAATTTGGAACAGAACTTTAAATTTTTTTCATCTCTATGTGAAAAGTCGGAACTGAATTTAAGAAAATTTAGAATTAAAGTGAAGCTTTTTATCTTCATAGAAAATAATCACAATCATAGTATAACTTTTCCTATCTTCTACGGAAAAATTTAGAACTGAACTTTAAATTTTTTATGTCTTGGTGAACTTAAAACTGAAGTGTAAGCTTTTTATTTTCTCTGGAGAAATTAGAATTGAATTGTGTTCTTTGGTAAAATTCAGAAGAGACCTTGAACTTTTCTATCTTCTATGAAAAATTGAGCCTGCTAGTAGTATCTTTATCTCTAAAAATTCTTTTTCTTACATCTCTGACCTTTTTAATAGATATTCTGAACGTTTGACGTTCTAGCATACCCTAAAAATAATGAACACTTAACAAAATAATGCATAAGATATTTTTAATGAAATAATGACATGTAGAATATTAATATAAAAATATGTTAAATACATTATTATACATTATTAGTACACTTTCGCTTCACTTTCCGTCAATTCATCTTTATATTCATTGATGATATTGTCTGCTAATGTCCTTTTTATTCTGCCTGCGATTTCACTGTCTATTGTCACATTATTTTTACATAGATAGCAGTTTTGACATATTGACAAGATATGATTAATGACATTATTGCAGAAGTATGCTTGTCTTCTTCTTGTTCTCTTTAAAATGCTAATACCGGAAAGATGCTGATAGGATGTATCAACAGGTAATGTGTTACCAGCAACAGTAGCAAGGAGTTGTCCCCGATCATCGATAATTATTTTTAAATTTGCATTCTCTTTGAGCACTAATTTCTCTGGTAATGTTACTCTCGCATATCCACCGTTTACACGATTGAAATTCTTGGGTACTCCAAAGAAATCTAACTTCTCGCTGTCATGACAACGCATGCACACATTTCCAATAGTGTTACCACTTGCACTCGTTTCATAGTTCAGGTATTTCTCCTTGTCAGCATTCAACGCGACGATGATTTTTTCATGTGTACATACTTTCGTCGAATAATTCATCTTCACTTTTTTACAGATATGAATTGTGTGTTTATCCTTCCACTGCGAAAAAAATACTGATTTAATGCACACAATAAACTAGGTAGTGTCGATAACCTGCCATAGAGTACCAGTGGGAAAGCCGCGTCGTGTCTATGAACAAGCACAGAGTACGATTGGTAGTGCCGTAAGCATATTTCATATCATTTTAAGATACGTAAAAAAGTTAAAAAAAAATACCATGTTAAAAAAATTTCAAAAATTATTTTTAAAAAAAATGGGGGGGGGGGTCCCGGTGGTCTTTGGGGGCTCGAGGGGCATTAGGGGGACCGGGGGCCTTTGGGGCTGGGGTATGAGACCTTACGACACTGATCAAATGGAACTTGTGTATTATAACGACCACAGAGTTTCACCCTCAAATCCTCTTCTAAAACATCTTCAAAAATCATCTTTTAAAATGTCTCTAACCGTTTCGCCGAAATAATTCCCTAAAATAATAATTTGTTCTTAAAAGATATAATAATGCCTTAAAAAAGTATTAAAATGGGGGCTCAGGAGCCTTTGGGGCGCCGGGGGCCCTTTGGGGGGCTCGGGGGGGGCCTTCTGTGTCTCAATGCAAAAAAATATAAAAAAATGGGGGAGGGGGAGGAGGAGAGGAGGGAAGGGGAGGGGGAGGAGGTGGAGGGGGCGGTGAGGAGGGGGGAGGATAGGGAGGGAGAGGGAGGGGAGGGGCCCTTTGGGGGCCAAAGGGGGGAGGGGCCCTTTGGGGCCCGGGGGGTCCTTTGGGGGTCTGGGGGACCCTTGAGGGCCGGGTGGTCCTTTGGGAGCCCGGGGGACCTTTGAGGACCGGGGGCTTCCTTCGGGGTTGGGGTAGGGGGATCGGAACCCTTTGGGGTTGGGGTAGAGGACCTCACGACACTGTTCAATGGAACTTGTGTAGTATAACGACCACAGAGTTTCACCCTCAAATCCTCTTCCAAAATCTCTTCAAAAATCATCTTTTAAAATGTCTCTAACTGTTTCGCCGAAATAATTCCATAAAATGTCTAAAACGGTTTCGCCCAAATAATTCCTAAACGTAATTTCAGCGTGTTCCTTTTGTTTGGCATCTCTGCGCTAACGCATTTCAAATTAATAAGAAACCTGATTCCCGCGCTAAAACAATTTATCGCTAAGATGTTTCTTGGAGAACTGTTTCCATGGCGTTTGGTTATTAATATCTTTTGGAGTTCGATCAAAAGAGTTGTTTCCGAGGCAAATGACTTGGATCTATTCCTGGATCATAACATTCGCTGAGAGCGTGCCAAAAACACACCTGGAGAAAGAGACCTTGGAGAAAGAGGTCATTGACCCCATTAACCACGTGTTCTCCCTAGGGAGGCTATGCCCATATTAGGTGTTAAAAAAAGTTGTAGGTGGCAGCAGGGGTGCGTGATCGGAGATATTAGGGCTTCTCTACTCAGAAATTACAATAAATAACCGAGTCAAACTCAAAACAAGCAGAAATTAACATAAGTTGGGCTCAAAACCCCTATGCCTTCCCAAGGCCAGAACATAATTTGCACTTTACTGACAAAAATACAAATAAATATGTATTGTCAGTTTAATATACATATACTGATATTTAGTAATAAAAATGTTAATATTATTTGATTTATTAAAGTTATAAAAGTAAAAACATTTATATTTTCTTAGTAAAGTGCAAATTATGTTCTGGCCTTGGGAAGCCATAGGGGTTTTGAGCCAAACTTATGTTAATTTCTGCTCGTTTTGAGTTTGACTCGGTTATTTATTGTAATTTCTGTTCGTTTTGGGTTTCATTTGTTTATCGATTCTGATTTGTGGTAGTTTCCCGCTTGGTAAATTGTCTAGAGCTAGTATAAAAATATATATATAGAAATGAATTACATTTTTTCGCAAAGTTAGCAGAGCACACTCAAGTTGAAGTAGCCTTAAAAATTGACTTGAAATGTTATACTTGAAACCACTTGAAACCACAACGTTATTGACTTGAAACCACTTCTTTCAGAAAAGAATTTTGGAGGGGTATTCCGTGTTGATAAGAAAAGAGAGTAAAGATGCAGTTTAGTTCTTCCTGTAGTATAGGGCGCAGGAGCCCTATGGTAAAGGTGCAAGTTTGTTCTCCCTTATAAAAACAACTTATTTCAGCAGATACAAAGAAGAAGCCCATTTGCGGCATTCTGTAGGACCCCAAGGTCCAATGCTAGAATCAGATCCCGCGAGTGGCAGTTTACGCTTGTCAAGTTCTGGCTGTACCGGCCACAAGTGCCCCAGCTAAACGGCTTTTTAGCACGATAGGACTAATAGCGACTGCAAAAAGATCAATGGCTCCAGGCAGAGTGAACGAACTCACTTTTGTTACATAAATTGTAACTGAAGTGACGTAACCGCTGATTTAAAATTGTTGGTGTTGTTAAGCCATGGTATCTGACTTGTATACAGTGTTTTTTTTATGTTGTTATTTGTTGTTGTTTTTTTTTTCATTTTCTTTTCGTATGTATCTGATGAACAGGAGATGTTTGAACTTCAAACTTTGAAAGTTATACACACATTAACCCAAATCATTAACAAGAAGGAAATGACTAAACACGGGATTTATAGGAACAATGCGATGTTAAACATAAACACAACATAGGTTTCCCTGGGTCTAGTGGCTACAAATGAGAATTCTACTTGGTCTGATCGACGGTGAACATAAACACTTTCCGCACAGCCCAACAAATTCCTATTTTGTCATATTGTTCTTGTATGTTTTTAGCCAACCATTTAAATTTCCTTACTAAAATCGAGGTTGAACATGCTTGGTGAAATGGAATTTTTATTATTATTTTTAATCAGAAAAATCGGCGCGCTGTGGCGCGCCGCCGGTCTAAAATCGGGGACTACTTGGAATAAGGTAGAAAATGTTTGAAGAAAATAGGATGAGACTCAATAAGGGTTTAAGAAACAAAAGGCGTCAGAAAAGGTATTTCGATCCTGGAACAGGCTAGGTGATGTTGGGAGAACGTCGGAAGGGGATATATGAAGGGGGAGATATAAAAAGCGTTGATTCAGGCCTTTTGGTCCAGGAATAGGCTAGGAGAGGTTGGATGAACGTCGGATGGGACTAAATAAGAGTAGCATACGCCAAAAACCTCATAAAAAGACTAGACCAAGAATAAGACAGTAAAGAATGTCATAAGGGGTGAAAAGCGGGCCAGTTGAGACGAGGGGGTTGGAAAACACTAAACCAAGTCGTATGAGATTAAAGGAAGTTCTATGAGAAAAGGAGGGCTAGATGAGACCAATACGACTGTACAAAAGTTAGACCAAGACGTAAGAGAGTAAAGCGAATCGAATAGAGCAAAGGAGAGAAAGGGAGGGTCATTGGAAGGGATTAAGGATTACGGAAGCCATAAAAGATACCTCAGAAGGATAACGAGGAAGGTAAAAAAGGACTTAAGGAATTCCCAACGTGGTAAGAACACCCATAAGGACTACCAATGTCAGAAGGGGCTAAAAAGATCAAAGGAATGGTAAAAAGGAAGGCTAAATTCTTTACTTGCAGAAATGAAATAGTTCAATTTTGGAAAGTTTTGCCATGGGAAAGTTTTTGACAATGAAATTTAAATTGAAAAATAACTGCGTGCCGTGGTTGCACAGTAAGTTTGATCTCAGGCTGGTAATACAGGACCCCGAGTTTGAACCCGGTAGAAGCAAAACACTGCAAAGGGGCGAGCAACCTCCAAATTATGTTTGTCCTGTTGCCTGTGCGCATTCCATTTGGCTTTATTTAATTTCTTATAAATTTTTTGTCTATTTGTTCAGCAGTTTTCCAACTTTTCCTCAATAGCAGACATTAATGCCGTTTTTATTGACAAGATAAAGTCAGTCAAATATTTTGTCAATTATAAAAAAAAGCTCCTTTTAACTTTATTGCACTTTGAAATACCTTATCAATGATGTCTTCTATGATAGCTAGAGCATAGAACTTGTAAAAGAAATGTTAAAAAAGCGTTATACTGTATGCAAAGGATCAACTAAAATAAAACTAAAAAAATACCTATTGTTGATAAAAGATCCAGTGAAAAAAAATTTGACTTAAGCCATTTTTTTCTTTTTATCGGCTTAAAACTTAAGATAGCGACAGCAGGTAAACAAATCGGTAAAAAGATTAGTAAAAACATAGGCCTATCGGTAAAAAGATCAGTAGAAAGACATCGGTAAACATCGGAAAAAAGGAATTAGAATTATTTTTCTTCTTTTTTAACATGTATTTATGGAATGATATAAGTGGTTGACGAAAATACCGCTACAAAAAAAAAAAAAAAAAAAAAAAAAAAAAAAAAAAAAAAAAAAAAAAAAAAAAAAAAAAAAAAAAAAAAAAACAAGAAACAAGTAGAACTAAAGCAAACTCTATAATGAGGGAGTGACTGCTTTCAGAAATCAAATACACGAGGTGGTGCGTGCCAAGCATGGTGAAAACTGTAAAAGCGTGGAGGAAACTGGGGCAAGCGTGGCAAAACTATTTACCACAACTGGGATTCTGAGATATACACTGGGGGGTGGGGGAGGTGGAAGCCCCTCGGTTTACAACACAGATGTATAGGACAGTAATCTTTCTTTTCTCTTTGACACGGCTAATAAGACTAATTTAATTCAATGACTTGCTCTTGTACAAGGAGGGAAAATTTGGGACGCCAATTATTTCCTTTTTCTCTTTTCCGAGCTTTGATCGGTTAATCTTGTTAGGCAACGCCGTCTTCCCAATTGTTAATTATCAGTACATTCATAATACAATTTTTCTTGCCAACCCGATCTTTTCTTTGAACTATAGAACGTTATTATTTTTTCCATTAAACATACTGTAGTTAGTTTACTTTCTAGTCATGGCGGAATTTCATTGATATTCTGCCAAGTTAGAAAAAAACTTTTTCAATGATGTCTAGCATTCCGATAAGGGGCGTCAATTCCTGAAAATGCAGGTGGGTACAAGGTTTTTTTTTAAAGGAAGATCCGGGAAATATATATTTGTCAAAGTTTAGGCGTAAGCGATTTAGCTATGTTTTTCAAATAAAATACCAAAAGAGATATTTTCCCGAATCTCGCGAATGCGAAAGCTAGGATTATGTTTTGCTGTTGCTATTTATGAATTGGGAATGTTTGGCAATATTTTTTTTTACGTGTTACCCCTTATTCAGAACTAAACTTTGCTAAATTTGGTGTTGAAAGACATGGGTAAGTAGTCACAGTATTTGACGGACAGTTGTACCTGAGGCGTAGCCGGTATGCTACTGACTATTGTAACGAAATGGCTTGTGGTGTTTTTGGATTTTTTTTATTTTTTTTTTACTACTTCTTTTGAATTTTTTGGAAAGAACATTTTTCAACATGTTCCATGCACTATTTTGTCCATACTTCATTTACATTTTTGTCTTCAAAATTATTCTCTATGGCGATGACAAATTTTGCTTTTTTGGAATTTTTACCAAACGAGCCTTAAGACATTCCCACCTTTCGTAAAGACCTGTTCAAAGTTTTCTCTATGATGAGCCGTATTTGACAACTAATAATTATTTATTTGTCTGATTTTGGCGATATTTGGTATAATCAATGGCGAGGACTCGGGTCTATTTAATCTTTTTATCTTAGCTCAACTCGGGTGAAATTCTAACTTTAGACCAACGCTGAAAGCTAGATATTTCAAATGGAATTCGATTCAGATTTCAGATTGAATCGAAATAAACTTGAGCTTAAGCGTCTTTCCTAATAAGGCTAGTTTTTGCCAATTACACGATTTAAAATGACTTTGACTAAAGAACTTTCAAAACTAGCCCAATTGGGTGAAATATAAGTCGTAAAAACTAGCTTTACGTTGCCTAGGCAACGTGAAGTGTTGTAGCAACCCTTTGTCGGCTTCGAAAACAAAGGGGTTACAAAACTAACACCTTGATCGGGAATCCGAAGAAAGGATTTAGAAATATTTTACTGACTTTGCGGCCTGTTGAATCTCAAATTTATGTATGTAATGTGCCCTTAACTATGTTGGAAACAAGATGACTCAAGTAAAATATGCACAAACTGGCACTAATATACATTAGTAGTCACTAAACCCTGCTTAGGTTTTGTTTCTTCACTGTTGTTACATTTCGTAAAGATGATAAGCTCAGTATAAATCACGAAGTTGGAAATTCTAGATAGTAGAATTTCCAAAACCGTGGACGGATTAAAAGTTGCAATATTTTAATATCATTAAACCTACCTTTTGCTATAAAGCTATGTGTCACATTTCAGAATCGTGTACTATAAAAAACTGGGAAAAATTCAGGAATTATGTCACTGTGTTTTATAATTACTTATAATCGTTGCATAAACGCTTAATCCTATGTCAAAGATGATTCTTCTTACCTTCAGGTGTATAGAAAACCACCAAAAGGTTGACTAGGTGTGGAAAACTGTTCAACCTATCACCAATGAAGATTACCGTATTCTAATAAATGATTAATGAATCACTTCGCTTCTATTTCTTCGCTATCTACTACTGCCATGACTAACAACTCCCCGCAGCTCCAGGCCACCTGAGGCCGATATATCTATGCTTGCTCATCTTCTATTCCAATCTATTCAAAGCTTCCCTCTTTTCACCCTCCCAAAAAATTTTGGGGCCTCTGAGTTTTGAGGCCTCTCCCAGGCCACTCAGTGCGTCCCCAGGTGGTGGATAGGGGAACGTCCTGTAGATATGCAGGGCACCTCCCGGTAGGGAGGCACGGACCAAGGGAGAACCCGGTCTCTGGGGGTCTTGAAATATAGCTGGAGCACCCACGTCTGGGGGCCATAAGTTCAGGCGGAAGAGGTGGAAGGCCCTTCTGATGTGCACTGGGCAGGGCCTATCGGTGTATGGATACGTCCCGCCAGACCACAAACCTTCTCCCAGCAATGGGAAAATTGCAGGTGATGCAGGACACCAGAAGGGCGCATTATCGGTAGTAGATATAGCCGGCCCCTGCTAGGGATGGAGAGGAGTGGCTTACCGCCGGCCTGAGATTAGCCATGAAACTTTCTTTCTTATTAAAAACTATGAAGTACAAACGATCAAGAACGAGAACCAATACTACCGCGTCCGGGGCAACCGACGAAGTTACCGCGTCCTGGGTAACCGACGACCTGACGACCGAGAATCTCGTGAATGGAGACCCTTTAACAAATGTTGACAACTCCGAACCCGAAGGCTATGCTTTCCCCTAAATTGATTTTATCCCATGGAACCCTGAACGTTAGGACGCTTGCTAAACAAGACAAAATAGATCTTGTCCTAAATGAACTGAACCGATATAAATAGGATATTTTGGAACTTTCAGAAACACACCTCCCTAGGACTGGCGAAGAAAGAATCGGCAAAACTAGTCTGATAGTGTCTGAGACAATCGATGGCGTCCATCGCCAAGGTGTTGGCTTTTTGATGTCGAGTAAGGCACGAAGATCCCTGATTTCCGTAACGCCTGTGTCAGAACGGTTGATTATGATACGAATGAAAGGATCACTGATCAACATCACGATCATACAAGTCTACACTCCTGACTGCAGCAAACCAGATGAAGAGTCTGACAATTTCTACCTTCAACTGCAAAGCCTAATTGACGCAGTTCCTAAAAAAGACCTTGTTGTTGTCATTGGCGACTTCAATGCTATTGTTGGTAACGATTCTGTTGGAAACGAAGATTTTATGGGTAAATTTGGCCTTGGACGACTTAACAAGAGGGGAGAACGCCTCATTGAATGTTGCAGAGACAGTGATCTGGCCATTACCAACACTCTCTTCAAACACAGAGAACGTCGTAAAGTGACATGGACCTCGCCAGATGGAAAAACCCGTAATCTTATTGATTACGTGCTCGTCTTTAGGCGGTGGAAATCGTCTGTGGTAGATACTGTCACCCTCGCAGGTGGCGATTTCGACAGCGCCCATTCCCTGGTCATGTCTGCACTAAAGATACGCCTGAAATCTTCCGCAAAGCTGAATAATAGACCAGCCCGTTTCAACGCACATCTTCTCAAAGACCCTCAAACCCACCAGACCTACATCGATGAACTGTCTACTCAAATATCGGACCTCCTTTCTAATATTCCTATAACTCTATCTAAAGAGGACATCGATAAACTGGTCACAGACTCCTTTAAGATCATCAACAAAGTAGCGATGTCCGCCCTAGGAACAAAAAAGGGTGATAAAAAGCCTTGGACAACCAACTAAATCATTTTATTATGTGCTGAGAAACGAAAACACAATAACACCATAACTTCGGGTTTTGTTATTAATGTGTTATAATTTTTTTAATAAAACCTTTTTCTCTTTAAAAAAAAAACAAAAAAAAAACAGGTCAGACAGAGAGAGCAGGGACAGATAAAAGCAACTGAAGCGTGCTGTAGAAAAAGCCACCCGTAGAGCCCATCGCACCTACATTAAAGACAAATGCGAACAGTGTGAGTCTGATTTTAAGAAAGGCGACTTATACTTCATGTATAAGAGAGCTCATGAGCTAACAAGCAAGAAAAGTCTCAGTTCGTGTGCACTGCTAGATAAAAACGGCTCCCAGATACAAAGCACAGAAGGCATCTAATCGAGATTGATGGAGCATTTCAAAGAAAAGCTTAATCCTGATATCCTTCCAAATCCTGCTGTCCTGGAACTATTTTCCGTTACTGTCTGAGACCCCAGCCCACCTCCTCTCCGTTCTGAGGTCGAGGATGCCATCCAAGCACTGAAGATTAACAAGGCCCCTGGCCCGGACAGAATACAGGCAGAACTGCTGGAAGTCCGGTGTGAACCACTTATAGATCTTTTCCACCAGATTGTATCCACTGCCTGGAGGCATTTCCCAACTTCTGGGTGTGAAGACACAACTACACAACTACACAACACAAAAAGGTTTTTCCACTACACAAAAAGGGGTCAAAGGTGATATGTGATAGTTACCGTACTATTACCCTAACAAGTCAAACTGCCAAGTCAGCGCACATATAGAGGGTGTTCAGACAGATAAACTAGCCTACGCCGACGATATCGACAAAATGGCTGAAACACCCGAGGATCTACAAGCTGTTGCTAACGTCGTCCTCGAAGCCACTAGTTCTTTTGGAATGATCATTAATGTATCAAAAACAAAGGCTATGTGCTGCTCACAAAAGCCGCAGGATACAGTTAAACCAGACCTGAAACTTAATGGAGAGAGTATCCAGTGGGTTGACGAGTTCCCTTACCTCGGTAGTCTGATCACCAGCGACAACAGTCTATAGAAAGACATTAAAAGACGTCTCGCCCTCACGATTTCCAGTTTCAAGGTCCTTATGCCCATATGGCGAAGCCAGGATTTGTCTCTGCGGCCTTAACACACGACTTTTCCATACCCTGATCATCCCCATCGCAATATACCCTTGTGAAACATGGATGCTGAAGGTGAATGACAACCATCGACTCACAGCATTTGAAACTAAGTGCCTCCACCGCATCGCCGGGATCACTTACCTTGATAGAATCTCAAATGTCGAACTTTTCGAGCGCCTTAAAGTACAATAAACAATTCTCATGAAGATCCAGCTCCAGCAACTTCGATGGCTCGGTCACGTACAACGGATGAGTCGGTCCCGTCTCCCAAAAATCACCTTCGAAGACCAAATTCACGGTTCTCCTCCTCTTGGTTGTCCCCCCAAAAAGGTGGAAGGAAAACTTTGCACCTCACCACCTCTCGGACCTTCTTCACCTAGCAGAAGACCGTGAAGCATACAAAAGGTTCAACCACACCATTACGAAGAAAGAGGCCCCAAAACGACCTTCAAGGACGGATGGGACTTAAGTCAGTCAGGTCTAGTAAGTCAAAAAATTCCGATTTCTCTTGCATCTTACCTTACGACATCCTTCTACCCTGTTTGGGGACTTTCTGCTTTTCATTTGGCCTTAGAGGGTCAGAGAACAAGGACGTTCTTTAGTAATGATTCATCCTTTATCCGCAGGGTGTGTCCTAGCCATCCCAATCTTTCTCTCATTAAAGTCCTAGAAAGTAGCGTTGGACCACAGTTTTCGTGCAGCTTACTGTTTGAGGTAAGGTCAGTCAAACGGGTACCCAACACAATGCATAGACAATTACTCTGGAAAACATATAGCAAATCCGCCTCCTTCTATTGGAGAACCTACGCTTCAAAACCATACTTGACCACTGTCTTCACTGTAGCTTCCAATATTCTAATCTTGGTTTGCAGACTTATCTTCCTATTCTTCCAAACTTTTTTTTAACCGCGAAAAAACACCTTGAGTCTATAAACGCGAGTCGCTTATTCAATCTTGGTTCAATATTCTTATCTTGGTTCAGAGACTTTTCTTCCAATTCTTCCCGACATTTTTCAACTGTAGAAAACAACCTGAGCATTGGCTGTTCTAATTTTAACACCTTCACTGCACCCACCGTCCTTACTAATATTACTTCCTCAATAAGTGATGCTGTCAACTTGATCGATCTTCAAGACGCCAAACATAACCTTATCACGGTCAGTTATTCCCAGTCTTAGCGACTTAGTCTTCTTACCATTAATTTTCAAACGTTCTTCCACCCTGAACACTCAAAATCTCAAAAAGTTCAATTCATTGTGCTAACATTTTCATCTAGGTTGCTCAAATCATGAGTATAATCTAAGTCTAGGAGAATTCTACTTTGCACTTTTATTCTATGCCCTCTCATAGCCTCTGCCGTGTTCCTTAGGATAGAACTAATCCAAATAATTCATTAAAATGGTGATAGAAACACAGCCTTGCTTAACTCCTGATTCAATAGAAAACCAGAGCTAACCTTATTTTCTACCATAATTGCAGCAATGTTGTTCTCTTACATATTACTTATAACTTTAATGAATCAATCTGATATACCATACAAGGAAGGACCACCACTCTCACCAAGTTCTTTGATCAGCTGCATCAAATGTATATTCATAATCTATAAAACTTGGGACTAAAGGTGGTCTGATGATTCGGTAACCTTTCAATTTTTAATCCAAGAGTCAAAGTTTATTTGACGCATCCTCTTCCCTTCTTCAAACGACACTGAGCTTGCCTTAAAACTTTATCTACAGCATGTCTTATTTATAATTACAACAAAGCAGAAGGCTTTCGCTTATCGGGCATAAATACAAATATATTATGAAGCACTTGGAGCATCTAATATAACTAATTACTAATTTGAAAAACAACTTCATATTTCAAAACTAAACCTAGGATCCTCAGTGCCATACCAGTAAAAATCACTAATGAGTATTGAGCTCTTAACTTGGAAGGTGTAAGATACACATTCGCCGAATGTATGGTAATTGCTTCAGATGCAGAACTAGCCTTGTCCTGCACCTCTGTACGGTTTCCACTCGTAGCCTGTAATAATGGTTAAACGGATACCATAAGCTAGGGTAATACTTAGTAATAGGCATCAATAATGCCTTATATAATGTTTTTAAGCTGTGTAATAAATTTAATTATGCTAAGTATTGTGGTCCTCACAGAGACCAAGTTAATACCTCTTTTGCGGATCCTAGACTCCTATAGATTAAAAAGTAATTAGGCTTACCTCACAAAAATGCACATTTCCCCATTTTTAACAGAGAAAGTGATCTAATTACGTTTTGCTTTAACATCTGGAAAAAAAATTCTCGAGTCTTATTTAAGTTGTTAAAGGGCGAAAGAATATAAGGGTTTTAGAATATGTTTAATAAATGTACTAATAAATAGACTTTAATATTTCCAACCAAATTCCTTCAATGCTTCTAAATACTTCTCTAATCTTTCACTCAACTCATATTTATGGGTAAAATTCATTTACCAGAAAAATTCGCCGACAAGGTAAGGGTTAAAAAAAAAGTAAAGAATACGGCATTAGACTTTACAGTCCCTACCGGCGGTCCTGATCTCCATTTCAAGACCCTTCAGCCAGGAAGTGCAGTGGGAAATTGGGGGCCAGCCATCATCTGCTTTCTTTCAAACGTCCTGTTTACCTTCCCCATATTTCCCTAGGAGCCTATTTACAGCTGGGTCGACTCTGGCTCAGCTTACAGAGTCACACCAATGACAGGCCTTCCAAACAGAACCAACAGCGACACCAGGATTCTTAGGCCTTGAGTTGCGAAACAAACTAAAAGCAAAATCATTCCTTAATAATCAGTTGTACTTCAAGATTCATCAAGAGACATACCAGTTGAGGTTCTCGTTAAAATATAAAAACTATGCGTCTATTAAATACAAAACAAACAAGAAACCGTTAAAGCTGGACCAATTCCTGTGTTTATACTTTGACTACCAAAAGAACTAAAAACAAAAAGGGCAGAGTCCTGGTATTGTTGTTTGTTTGTTTTGGGACTAAGGTCAGTGGCGTGACACTATAAACTCAGACGGAATCAACTGATCTCCGAATGTGCACTTGCGGAAATTGGGGAAGGTTAACAATATGGGTGTGTGAAAGTACAAGATAGTTTAACCCCAGCCCCAAATCGCGCTTCCCAGTTGAAGGGTCATAAAAAAGTGGGTCAGTGTTGTCGGTTTAGACTGTAAAGTCTGGTGCCACATTATAATAAATGCAACCACCACCGCAATACAATACTGTGTCATTGGCGCTTTACTGAAAATCAATTTTATTACAAATATTTTCTTTTGTACTTTTGAACTGATGAGCTTTCAGCAATTAATATCATTATACATAAAATATTCAGTTTAATTTATTCGTTCTTTCTAAAGTTCTTCAAGACGAATATAGTTTCACTACAAACAAGAGTTTGGATACTGCCCCCCTCCTTAACTGTAAATAAGAATCAAAAGTCTTTTGCGTCACTGGCGCTTCACTGAAAATGAATTATATTACAAATATTTTTTCTTTTCCAGTTCTTACAGCATTGAAAATAAACATAAAATTAGAATGAAATAAATTCTTAAGCTGATGGATCTTTAAACAAATAATATCATTATATATCAAATATTCAATTTGATGTTGTTTATACTTTCCAAGACTGTTCAAGACGCATATAGTTTTCAATAAAGCGCCAGTGACGTAGTAGGTTTTAGACTTTTACAGTGAGAGAAGGAGGCGATACACAAACTCTAGTTTGTAGTGATTTTGTTTTTTTCAAACTTGATTTGCATATTCAATTTAAGTTTCACTCGTTTTAAGATTTATTTATTCATTTACATTAATATCTGTTGTGTGTTTGTTTGCAATGATTGTTTATTTAATTTTTGTTCGTTTTAAGTTTCATTTACACCTCAATAGCAAAGTATGTTTTTCATTTTAAGCTTGATTTTCATATACAATCTAAGCATTACTCGCTTTAAGATCTATTTATTCATTTATTTTATTACTTGTTGTATGTTTTTTCCTAAGATTGTTTATTTAATTTCTGTTCGTTTTGGGTTTCATTTATTCTTTAATAGTGATTTCTGGTCGTTTTGAGTTTTAATTTTAGCAGGTATTTGTATATCTGCTGAGCTTAAGTTTAAAACAACTTTTACTTTTCTTTGAAAAACTTATTTTTCGGAAAGTTTTTTTTTAATTTTTTTTTTTTTTCGTTTTTGATTGCAAAAAGATTCAAGTTTTAAAAAATTCCTTTTTTCAGAATCAAAGTTTAAAAAAAAACAAATCTTCATCAAAGTATCAAAACTGGTATCAAAGCAACAATATAAAAGTGAAAAAAATTGCCCCCTTTGAAATGCACCCCCTTCGAAGTTTATACAACGACCCCTTCTATATGAAGTGCTTCTGGAAAAAATAATGGAGTGTGGGGGGAGGCTAGCTGCCCCCGATCACTTTTTACTCTTAAAAAGTGAATTACAACTTCCAATTTCCAATCAAATGAGCCCTCTATGAAGTTTATACGAGCATCCCTTCCATAACAACCATATGTGCCCCCAGGGCATAACTTACAACGCCTACCCTCGGGCCCTGGGGTGCTGTGTCGACACCGAAGTTTTTGTTATTTGAACTTTGAACTATTTTTAACAAAATGTCTATCTGAAAAGTTTTATCTGATGCATTTAGCGCGTGGAGGTGGGGGGGGGGCTAGTTGCCCTCCAATCTCTTTTGACTCTTAAAAAGTGAACGAGAAATTCCCATTTCCCATCAAATGAACCCTCTCCGAAGTTTATGCAAGCATCCCTTCCATAAAAATGATATATGCCCCCAGAGCATTACTTACAACCTCTGCCTCCGGGCTATGGGGGGAGGGGGTTGCGTCGACACCGGAGTTTTACTTATCTGATCTTTGAATTTTTTTTTAATAAAATGGCTATTTTAAAAATTTTATCGGATAGGAATGGGGAAAAAAGGGTGTGGGGGGGAGCGGGGCTAGTTGCCCTCGGATATCTTTTGACTCTTAAAAAGTGAGCTAGAACTTTCAATTTCCAATCAACTGAGCCCTCTCTGAAGTTTATACGACCATCCCTTTCATAAGAGCCATACATGCCCCCAGGACAACACTTAAAGCGCCTACCCCCTGGGCCCTGGGGGGCTGTGTTGACACCGGAGTTTTAGTTATCCAATTTTTGAACAATTTTTAAAAAACAGACTATCTCAAAATTTGTAGCGGATGGGTTTGGGGAAAAAAGGGCATGGGGTCTGCTCTCAAAAACTGAACTGGAACTTTCAATTTCCAGTCAAATGAGCCCTCTTTGAAGTTTATACGAGCATCCCTTCCATAATAACACTATATGCCCCCAGGGCATCACTTAAAACGCCTGCCCCCGGGCCCTGGGGGGTTTTGTCAACACCGGAGTTTTTGTTATATGATCTCTGAACTATTTTAAACAAAATAGCTATCTCAAAATTTTCATCGGATGCATTTGGAAGAAAGGGCACTGGGGGGGGGGGGGGTTGGTTATCCTCCAATATCTTTTGAAGCTTACAGTGTTTACTAGATAAGATAAGATAAGATAAGTTTTATTCTTCATTAAATACACATACAATATTACATGTTATTAATCCCTCAAAGGCTCATTGGCCTGTACAAAGAGAGACGACATATGAATTACATACTCATAGATAAAAAACAAAAGAAAATTTAAAATGATCACTTACTCACATATGAAGGAGAAGAAAAGAAAATATAGATGAAATGGAAACTATAGAAAAAATTAGAATAAATAAGCTAAATTTATTAATTATATTAAATAGACTCAAAAAAAAAAAAAAAAAAAAAAAAAAAAATATATATATATATTATTATTACTATAAGCGAATTCCTATCGTCGATACAGAATTATGTGTATTGTCAGGTAGAACCAACATCATAATAGCTGTTACGATATTATTCATAACACTTATCCAAGATATTAAAAAATCATAACTTAAACCATGTACAACCCTTTTAAACTTGTATTTAAAACTATATAAATTCCAATTCAATCAGCTCTGCTTATTTCTTGGCTAGGTAGCAAAATTGACGTTTATGGGTTATTTCAGTCATAAGGCTTATAATTATTGGACTGTAATAAAATGGTACAAAAGCAATAAAATTTAACCCGTCTTCTTGAATGCTACTCCTTAGTGAACTATACAAGTTTCAGCAATAAATATTGATAGTCATACCTGAGGCCTGGGAGTCATAGCACAGAGAAGACCACCATAAAACATAACTAAACATTCAGGGGACATCAACTCCACAAAAAAAAAAAAAAAAAAAAAAAAAAAAAAAAAAAAAAAAAAAAAAAAATATTCAGTTTGATTCTTAACTAAATGGTCCTTAAGAATCCTCTGAAAGTGCCAAACGAGTGGCATTTCTGTACTGAAGAAGGCAGGGAGTTCCAAACCTGATGACAAGCGATGAGGGGATTGAAATCTGACCGCACAGTGGGAGTAGGAGGAATGCAGATATTATGTGACGAACGAAGGTTATATGGAGCTGAATCAGAAATAAACTGAGGAGTTTTTTGAAGAGATTTTGGAAGATTGCCATGAAGCTGATGAAAAACAAAAGAAGCACAAGAAAGAATGTAGATAGACTGTAGATTTAGAAGCGGTCTTGGTGAAGAACGGTTGGTGTCCATAACCAGACGCCGTGTTTTATCATACATGACAGAAAGCGACCGCAGTGTAGAAGGAAAAGTAGACATCCATACTATGGGGCAATAAGAGACATATGACTGGACAAGGCAGAAAAAAAGAAGCTTCAGAATAGATCCAGGAAAGGTGTGTTTGAGTTTTCGAATGACACCCAAACTCCGTGAGACCTTAACCCTAATCATGGCTATATGGTGTCTAAACGAAAGGTTCTCATCAAGCAGGATACCAAGAAACCGGACCAACCGATTCTTTGGTCTACACAAGGAGCCTTGTGACACCTGAAGCTGTGTCAGTTGAGGGAAAGCTACACCAATTCGAGAAAAAATAAGAAAATTTGACTTGGTAACATTCAAGGCCAAGTAATTCGCCTCAAACCATGAAACTACTCTCTCAAATATTGCCACCAGATTAGACCTGACATCACATTCCGTCCTCCCTAGAGTCCCAAAAGTGCTGTCGTCAGCAAAAGCAACGAGGCAATCTTCATTATAAGTAGCATTGGGACACGAAGGAACATCCGGATGACAAAGATTACAGCATACTAGAGAACTGGTGTTCTTGACTGCTGAAATCAGATCATTGACATAAATCAGAAATAAAACGGGGCCAAGAACAGATCCCTGGGGGACACCATATTCTACTTCAGAAGGGCTCCGGAAAAGCGGATCAATTGAAATAAGTCTACCAGAAAGATATGATTCAAACCAAGAGAAAACATTTGATCTTATACCGATATGCGATAATTTCCAAAGAAGAATCTGATGAGTCAAAGAATCAAAAGCTTTACGAACATCCAAAAATAAAGCTGCCGGGATAAGACCAAAATCTATTGCCGAATGAATGAAATTCAAGAGAGATGCGCAAGCATGCTCTGTAGAGTGATTCGCTCTGAATCCAAACTGGAAATCATGGAAAAAAATTTTGACATCCAGAAAACTAAGAAGCCTGGATAGCATAGCCTTCTCAAAAATTTTGCTGAAAACAGATAGAAGAGAAATTGGCCTATAATTAGCAGGATCACTCCGGGACCCACCTTTATACAGCACTATAACCTGAGCTCGCTTGAGTGATTCAGGGAAAATTCCATTCACGAAAGACAGATTGACAAGCTTAGTCAATGGTGACAGAATAGCAGGAAGAACGGCACGGATACCCCTTGTAGGAATTCTGTCTGGCCCTGAAGACGATGAACCTTTAAGTGCATTTACGATCTGAGCTACCTCAAACTCAGAAACAGGGTTCAAGACCATTGACTTTAAACATGGGGGTCCAAGATAGGCTCTGAAGTCGCAACGAAGAATTGTAGAGCTCACAGATGAAGCAGTCGTTTTTCCTATATTAGAAAAATAAGACGTAAGCTCTAGCTGAACATTTTCTTCTCCTTGGACAATTTTACCGTCAACTATCAGCGTTGTTGGAACTGAAGGCGGAGGGGGAGTAGGTTTAAGTACAGAATTAATAATTTTCCATGTCTTCCCAACATCCTTTCCACACTCAGAAAATTTCCTGTGATAATACTGAGACTTGGCCTTCCGACACAGAGAATTAAATATATTCCTATAGACCTTGAACCGCTGATGATGAGAAGCAGATGACGAAGCCTTGTATAGTTTCCACAGATAATTTTTCCTTTTCCAGCTTTTATGGAGACCTGGAGTCATCCACGGATTCAGCAGTATTATCCTTTTCGAGGTATGAGGCTTTGGATTCTGGTGGCAATCTTCTAGGATACCTTCTTTTACTGAATCATAAAAGAAATCAAAAGAGCGGTTAAAATCCGATTCAGAATCCAAACTATCCCATGGCTGATCAGTCAAACGAGATTTAAGTAGACTGATCTCACTGACACCAAAACGGAAAAATGGGAGATTAGATGGCGAAGCTTTACGCTGCGATCGATTTGCAGTCCTATATCGTGAAATAGCAGGGAAATGATCAGAAATATCACTAATCATCACCGAATTATCTAAGACATCTAGTGACGAAAAAATATTATCAATAAGTGATGCATGCATCTCAGTAACTCGGGTTGGTATACAAACTGAAGGTAGAGTTCCTGCAGAAAGCATCATTGACAAAAAATCTGCAGCCGAAGCAGAATTTTGATCCAGCAGGTTAAGGTTAAAATCCCCCATAAGGATTAGTTCGCAAGGATGCTTTTGGACTAAGTCCAAAACCTCTTCCAGAATTTTCATAAACGAAGGAATAGATCCACTAGGGGATCTGTAAACCAAACCGACAACTAAATCCTTACAACCTGACTTAATCTCAATAAAAAGGGATTCAAAGATTCCTTCCTCATTTCTACTCAAATCACTTCGGAAATTATATACAAGATGATTGGCAATATACAGGGCAAGGCCACCTTTCGCCATCTGTTTTCGGTTCATCCTCTCCATCCTAAATCTTTGGATATCTAAAAGCATATCCTTTTTTGAATCCAGGAAAGTTTCACATAAACCAATAACATCCGGATTTCCACCACTGACGATCCGTTTCAGCTCATCAAAAGAGGAACAAAGTCCCTGAATGTTTAGGTGAAGCACAGAGAAAATACCATCTTGTTTAGAAGAGGCAGAACCACTTAATTGCGAAACATACTTACTTTCAATAACTGATTTAGGATCATTATAATTCCTATTTCTACTTCCAACTGAATTATTAATTATACTTTCTATATCTAAAGGATTATTTTGTAACTCAACAAAACGTTCCCCAAAGAGTTAACATCACCCTGGTCACTAAAAGAATTGATCATTTTACTTACGGTGGATGGTAGATCCGCTCCGCGACCAAACTCACCAGACCAAAGGTTAACGACATAAATAAATAAATAAAAATCACAATAATCATACCAATAACTAAGATACATATACATTTTATATTATTGAACAAATTAATATTAATAATTTCAGATAAATTTAGTGACTTTCTTAAATCATTAATCATACTACTCATTTCCTGAAATAAAAAAAATAAAAAATATGTAACGCTAAAGCTTCACTGCATTAATGTACCCATGAGACCAATACAAGTAAAATCATTTTCAAGATAACAAAGGATTAAAATCCCAAACTGACGCAATGACTTGTGAGAACAGGCATGTAATAAAAAGAATAATTATTGAAATCCATAAAATTCATTGAAGTTAATTGGAACGAAAGTAAATCATTAGACAGATACGCAAAAGAAAAAGATAAGCAAAAGATAAATAAAATACGCTGAATATATGAATGGCAAGATACTAAACATATCTAAAAAAAAAAAAAAAACACAAAAAAAAAAAAAAAAATTAATCTTAAATACAGTCGGCTAGAGTATGAATTTTTTTAGTGACACTTTCACCGTTAGGCCTTGCCAAAATTTGCCCACGATCAGTCCAAACATTTCTATGACCAAATCTGTCCTTAGCGGCATATAGGATCTCACGTCGCCTCTTTGTCAATGCTTCCGATAGGAAAATTCCACTTGAAGCTAACCTAGCTTTTGCTTTGAAGACTTTTTTCGCTATATCACTATTCACAAATTTAACTAAAACAGGAGGGACTTTGTCGTTTAGGGAGGCATCGGTTAAAGCAGGGGATATTTTGAATCTGTAAATATTCCTAATTTGGGCAACATTAATTTCAGTCAGGTTCATTTTGGTTGTGAAAACTTGCAGGATTGTTGATTGGAGGTCAGATCCGGACTGTTGCTTAACACCATGCAAAATTAGCGAATCAAGCAGCACTTCTTGTTCAAATGAATCTAGTTTCATCTCAATTTTCATGATTTTCTCTTCTTGATTTATAATTTGGTTGCGAAGAGTCTTCAGCGATTGTTCAATTTTTTCAAATTTTGGTTGGTAATCAGGAGTAATCGCGTCATATATTTGACAAATAATGTCGTGGGATGACTGGCGGAAGGAATCAGCATCCGAAAACCTTTCATTGACCTTCTTAGTTATATTTTGCAGTAACTCTCGCTTAGTTTTTTCCAGGTCAAGTTCCGTAGAAGTGATTTTATCCATCAACGAAGCACATTCTCCAAGATTCCTTAATTGTTAATGCATTAAATGTCTTGGAAAGGGATTTATAAATATCGGGTGAATTTTTCAATTCCTCAAATGCAGTCTTTACACCTGCAGTCTGTTTTGTTGAAGTTCGGCTAACGCTTGGATTATATTCTGCCAAGTTGGCTTCAACAAGTCTGTATTCGTCATGTGTCCCATAGCAAAATACCAAATATGATGGCTTTCATATTTTCAATTTCCAATCAAATGAGCCCTCTCTGAAGTTTATACGAGTATTCCTTCCATAAGAACCTTATATGCCCCCAGGGCATAACTTAAAACCCTACCTTGAAGACCTTGGGGGGGGGGGGAAGTGTCATGCTCAAAGATAGAATTTACAGAACTTTCAACTACGTTGAACAAAAATGGCTATCTCAAAATTTTGATTGGATGTGTTTGGGGAAATGGTGGGCGTGGAAGGGGTGTTAATTGCCTTCCAATCACTTTTGACTATTAAAGAGGGCACTAGCCATTTAAATTTCCAATCGAATGAACCCTTTTTGAAGTTTCTACGACAACACTTTCTATAAAAATATTATATGCCCCCAGGGCATAAGTTACAGCCCTTGTCCTGAGGGCTGGGGGGGGGGGGGTCATCCTCAAAGACCTAATTTCCAGAATTTTAACGATGTTGAACAAAATGGTTATATCAAAATTTTGATTCGATGTTTTTGGCGAAAAGATGGGCGTGAGAAGGGGGTTAGTTGCCCTCCAATCACTTTTGACTATTAAAGAGGGCACTAGCCATTTAAATTTTCAATCGAATGAACCCTTTTTGAAGTTTCTACGACAACGCTTTCTATAAAAATATTATATGCCCCCAGGGCATAACTTACAACCCTTGCCCTGAGGGCTGTGGGGGAATGTCCTCCTCAAAAACATAGTTTCTTCTGGGAATCAACTTCATAGAACAATGGCTATCTCATTATTTTGATTGGATGTGTTTTGGGAAATGGTGGGCCTGGAAGGGGAGTTTGTTGTCTTCCAATCACTTTTGACCCTTAAAAAGGGCACTAGAACTCTCGATCTCCAATCGAATGAGCCCCCTTTGAAGAGTTTACGATAACCCCTTACATATGACGTGGCTCTGGGGAAAAACATAAATAAATAATAATAAATAATAAAACATGGAGCCGTATGGCCTTTACTATAGACAACGCTATAGCGTTGCCTCTGATACTACCAAGCACGTGACACCCATCCTTTTATTCTTCATTTTTAATTTATTAGTTAATACCTATATATTTAATCGCTGCTGATTAATGTTCACATTAAGTTTTTTTTTTGTTAGTTTCGAAGGTTTTGTTAGTAAGATTTTTCTTTGGTTTTTCTTTTTAACTTTTTTTTTATACTAGAAATTAATTTCTATATTAAAACCACGATCAGCAGAGCCAAATAGTACGCATATCAGAGGCAACGCTATAGTGTTACGTATTGTAAAGAGCCATAAAGCTTCACTGTTCTGTTATTTATTTAATTTTTCTCTGATATGTACTTATATGGAAGGGGCGGTCGTTTGAACTTTAGAGGGACTTTTAAATAAACTTCGTATAAGCTTGGGAAGTGCTAGTGTCCAATTTCAGAGTCGAAAGGGATTGGGGGGTAACTTTCCGCTCCCCCACGCCTTCTTTTCTCTAATTGCATCCGATCAGAATTTTGAAATAGCAATTATGTATCCAAATAGCCTAAAGTCAAATTAATATGCCTCCGGTGTCCCCAACCCCCCCCCCATATTCCGGGGTTGGGGTTTGTAAGTTATGAAAGTTGCCCATTGTTAACACATATTGCGTTTATGGAGGAGGTTGTCATATAAACTTTAGAGGAGGCCCCTTTGGCTGGAAATCAAAAGTTTTGTTCCTTTTTAAGAGTCAAAAGTTTTCAAAGGGCAACCAGCCCCCCTCCTCTAATACTTTTTCCCCAAATGGATTCGATCAAGACCTTGGAACAGCCATTTGTTCAAAATAGCTCACAGGAAATATAACTTTACCTTCGAGGTTGACGAAAACCCCCCTCCCAGCCCCCAGGCCAATGGCTGTAAGTTATGCTAGTTAATTATGGTTAACATATAACAAATTTATGCAAGGGGTGATCGTATAACCTTTGGAAGGGGCTCATTGAATTGGAAATTGAATGTGCTAGCACCCTTTTACGAGTAAAGGAATTGGAGGGCAACTAGTCCCTACGCTATTTCTTTTTTTTTTACCAAAAGCATCCGATCAAAATTTTGAGTAAGCAATTATATTCAAAATACACCAAAGGACAAAAAATTATGCCTCCAAAGTTAACAAAACACCCCACAGCCCCTGAGGCAAGGGCTGTAAGCTATACAAGTTGCCCATTGTTAACTTGTAAGCTCCTTATGGAAGAAGTGGCTGTCTAGCTTTTGGAGGAGGTTCGTCCGATTGGAAATCAAAAGTTCTACTTCCGTTTTTAAGAATCAAAAGGGATTGGAGGCCAACAAGCCACCCCACGCAGTTTTTTACATTTAGAGTATGACATTTTGTACTCAGTCCTTTAAGAACAACGGCTCAGCGACAAGGGACAGCGACAATATGTAAAGAATGGAAGAACTTATCAATGTGTCTTTCTGCAGCCCCCCCCCCATATACGGAATAACTTCGTTTTGTTTTGAATTTTAATATAGCTCGGTACATTTATTAACATAACGAAAGGTTTATTGTAATGAAAGGTTACATTATAAACTTAAGCAATTTATTTTAGGGTGAAGAGTATGAAATTGAGGGTGACTACATGAGCCTCATACTCATTTATAATACTTCTACACATAATAGCTTAGAGCAAGAAAGTATTGAGAGGAAAAGAAACCGAGAGAAAAAGAGAAAAAAATGATTTTAAGAGAAAGACATTGAGAGAGAAGAAATGTTTGTCTTGGATTTGCGAATACTCTTATATCTAAATTGTTTTGCATAATATATACAAGTTTCAAACAGTTCGTGGTAACGAACTGTGAGTAAGGAGCGACCCGGCTCAATAGTAACCGAAACTCTAAAAAACGGGATACATCAAAAGAATTAGATTTTACTGCTGATTTCAAATATATAAGTTTCATCAAGTTTAGTCCTACCCATTAAAAGTTACGTGCCTAGGAAAATGTGGCTGATTTTCGAAAAAGGGAGAAACACCCCCTAAAAACTGTAGAACCTTAATGAAAATCACACCACCAGATTCAGTGTATCAAAGAACCCTACTGTAGAGGTTTCAAGCTCCTATATGCAAAAATGTGGAGTTTTGTATTTTTTTGCCAGATGAAAGATCACGGATGCGTGTTTATTTGTTTTTTTTTTTTTTTTCTTTCCCCAGGGGCGATCATATCGACCCAGTGGTCCTATAATATCTTGGGAGGGCTGATTGGAACTGAAATTATTCCGTATATGAGAAAATACAGCCACTTTAAAATACATAATAATTTCTGTTCGTTTTAAGTTTTAACGTCGCTCCTTACTTTCAGCAAAAAAAAATGTTTTTTTTTATTTGATTTTTTTAAACATAGAAGTACCTTTAACTAGGAAAAATTAATAGGTTTACTATATTGTTCATAGTCAAAATTTGATTTTATTTTTGCTTGTAAAAAAAACTGTGAATATCATTTACTAATTTCACATTAACAATCACGTTACTAATTCCACCCGCATTGTCAGTAGACTGAGAATTCACTTTTCTCTTAGAAGCAAGATCTTAAGTCTCTGAGAAATTTTGTTAAGACGTTCTAGTATGTTGGAGCTCGATTGTTGATTAGCCAGTCAAAGACCCAAAAACAGAAGTTTTTGTGTTTGGATACAGAACTTTTGTATAGCAGTTTGCTCGTATAGCAGCTTTTGCAGCTGCAGCAGTATAGCAGCTTTTGTATAGCAATCTGCTTTCCAATAAAGTGCTTTCCTAAATAATGGCAAGGAAGCTCATCACTATGTCCAAATTCCATGCCTTTAATTGTTCTGTTAAAAGGTTTTGGAAGCAGTTTGTACCTCCTTTTTGTCTGCAAATTTCCAACTTCTACTTTTAGGATATAAAGCAAAACAAATTTCTGAGATTAACACAATGATTTTAAATTTATCATGAAGTTCCAAGTTTTCAAGCAGTGTAAGAAGCTCAGTAGATGAGAACTGTTCAATGTTAATCATGCCCAAGACTTCCAAGGGTGCCATAGATCTTTTTTTAACATATTTCACCGTAAAGTTATAAAATGCTTATAAAGAACCATCCCACTCCTCAACTTTCTTGTCTTTCAATACTTTAAAGTATATTTTCGAAAACCCCTTAAATTTACTGGTCGTAAACACTTCAACAGAATCTGGTGGATCTTTCCCCGCAGTAACTATTAGAACAACTTCTTTTAAAGCAGTCATCCTTCACATTGGATTGTCACAAATGGAAAAAAACATTCTGAAGGCCTCTATATTTCCAGTTTCTCTGTAAATATGAATTGCCTTCTGAGCAGCTTCTTCCCGAATACCTAGAAAATCTATTTCTCAACAATATATTCAAAAACTTCATTGTTTTCTTCATTGTCCACCAAAATGAAGCCTTCAGGGAATATTCAGAGGCATGTCAAACTAAATCAGAACACACTTGGTATGTTCGGGTCACCAAAAGAGTTTATGAGCAATTTCTCAGAAACAGCTTAGAGTATAAAGTTGAAACTTTCAAGGTTTATTGAAAGGGATGTTAAACTGACCAACAAGCGCTCCGTGCATATTGCTACTACTTTTGCTATTATTACTACGACTACTAGTACTGATGCTAAGGGTAGGAAGGTGAAACTTTCAGGAAAGGGTTAGGGGTTTGTTGAACTAAATACAAACACACTCTGTGCATGCACTATGTGAATACAGGTTATTAAAAGGGCGTAAGAGTACTAAGAGTTCGAGTACTATGTTGTAACTTTCTGTGCATATTGAGGGAATGTCAAACCAACCAAAATACACTATATACATACTACTACTACTTTTATTACAACTACTACAAATACTGCGTTACTGAAAATAAAATATATTACAAAAAAATCTCATTTATATTTACAACAGTAAAAATAAAAATGGGAATTGCAGTGAAAAAAATTTTGGATTGGTGCTTTTCAGAGAATTAATAAAATTATATATCAAATATTCAGTTTATTTTCATTAGTTATTTCTAGTCTTTCCAGGTCGAGTATTGACCAATTAAAACGCGTAATTAAAAGAGATTAAGAAACGTATAATCACTGACAAAGTAATGCAACATAATTTATCACTCTCCAAGAGATTTCGTAACGACAGTGATGTTCACTCCTTGATTTATACTTAGGAAAGGCTTCTTCTATCCGTTTTGCCCCAACATGTTGCAGTGCGCATGAGAAACGACCTAGGATCCGCCAAAGACAGTCAATTCAAAAAGATTTATATGAGTCGCCATGAAAATGTCAGGTTAGTCTTTTTATACACTTAGAATTTTATTCCAGTTTTTTTTTTTTTTTTAAGAAGAAAGAAAGGGTTTATTAATCAACGATCTCCAACGTAGTTCAGATTCGCAATGTGTCATATGAACCTGTCGTCTAAACTTAGAAGCGGTGAATTTTTCTTTTCTTTTTTGGTTTATGGATCGTTTTCAGTGTTTTCTTGATTCTCGTTTGAAATTAGATGTTATTTTAAATTCAGCTACCGGAAGTGATAAAGATATGCCTTATGCAAATAATCTACCTGAATGTGATTATTCTTCAGGCGACTTTCTATCGGATAAAACAAAAAATTGTGATTTTCCGATCCGATCGTCACGCGTAAATGCCTATGGGTTACAAAGTGCATTCAATGAACTGAAGCTCTTGCTTGCATCTAGTCCTATAGACATTGTTGGAGTTTGCGAAACTTTTTTGTCTGCTAATAAACCCCTTAAAATGTTAGATCTGCCCGGGATGAAGTGTATTTCGCGTAAAAGGTGTCAGAATGCGAAAGGAGGTCGGATGCTGTATATTCGTGATGACTGGTCTTTTAGTATTCTCAGTGATTTGTCTGTATTTGATGAAGGGTTATGTGAGACTATTTTTGTTGAAGCTGTACCTTTGGGCTGTAATCCATTTATTTTCGTGTCTGTTTATCGATCTCCGTCGGGTAACTCAAAAAGATTTTTTGAAGTTTTTGAACCGCTGTTGAAAAATCTGGAAGCGTTTAAAAAACCGGTTATTATTTCGGGTGATTTTAACTTTGATCTTCTGAATTCCGATGTTGGAAATAATAAGGAGTTTTTAAGTATGATGTTGTGTTCTAATTTTCTTCCAAGTATTTTGATGCCGATATGAGTTACAGCTAACACAGCTACATTGTTAGATAATATATTTTTCTCTCCTGTTTTATTCAATGCTGAAAAAGCGTCAGTAATTTTGTCTGATATGTCAGATCATTTTCCGGTGAGTGTCCTTTTAAATTTAAATAGTAGTAATAAATAACATCGAGAATTAACAATCGATAATTCAAAAAAGCGACATACATGGATTAATTGTAAAGTTCTGCGTCAGTTAATTGGTGACCATGATTGGAGTTCGGTTTATGGCTCAGATGACGCAAATGCTGCGTTTTCAGATTTTAGTGATCAAATGATGCGACTGCGGGATCCGGCTTCTTCAACACGAGTGTCGCATGGAAAGTTTGCTCAGAAATTTGACCCGAGGATTACTGAAGGTATTTTGACATCGTTTACAAAAAATTAAACAAGAAAAACGGGTTTTAATTTCTATAAAGCAGTGAATACAAAACACTTAATTAAACAAAAATACTCCGAATATTTCGGCCCCACTTCCGGGAGCCTTTCTCAACGAAAAAAAAAACAAAAAATTTTCTTACATCAACATAAAAAACATACTAAACAAACAAAAGAAAAAATATAAGTAAATAGGAAAAGAAAACTCACATATTAAATAAACAATTCCATTCACTGACGTATAAACAAAATCGAATGCTTATATTGATTGGAACACGCCTTCTCACAGAATATAAATGGAAATCTATCAAAAAATGAAAATATATTTATACTTAAACTAAAACAAAAAAGGTCAGCTAACCCCCGGCCCATAACCCCTAAATAGATCTCACAGGTTCATCACCAAATGTTTGAATTATAAATTGAACAAATTCGTTTGCTTGCAAGCTTAGCTGCAGTTCGTTAACCTTTCCCAGCATTTAACCCAGTCTGCCCTTTGTCCGCAAGGTCATCATTCGTATCCGAACTATTATCAAAAATAGTACTGGTTGAAAATTTTACCTGCTTTTTAATTAAACTATTATAAATCGAATTGATCCTAAAATCCCCTTCATCTCTATTGATACTAATACCCCCATATATTATCTTTTTCATTTCTATAATTTCCCTGAACCTTTGTAAAAGTCCTACAGACGTATCTACTATTTTTGTTTGATCAAATAAAATACTGTGATGAGGAAAATTATAAAGATATTCTGCAACAGCTGACTCAAACTTTTCCTGTGTTTTATTATGTTTTAGAGATCAATCTATGGCATTCTTGTGTTGCTGTAGCCTATTTTCTAAAATCTGTTGTGTTCTTCCCACGTAAAATTTACCACAAGAGCATGGAATTTTGTATACTCCCTTTTACAAATTTCTTGGTACCTTGTCTTTCCCTTTATTTAACAACGAGCTTATATTTTGTCCTGATTTAAATGCTGTATTTATATTATGTTTTTTTAATTCTCTTCTTAATTTTTGTGATAATATTGGGATAAAAGGCAAAGTTATGTAATTTGTTTCTTGATTTGACCCATCTTCTTCTAATATTTTTGGTTCCGTCAACTTTTTTTCCTTTTTTCAATTATTTGAGAAATCATATTATCCGGATAGCCATTACCTATTAGAATATCCTTAATAAAAATTAGTTCATTGCTTATGTATTCTGGTGATGCTAATTTTAATACCCTATCAACTAAAGAAATAACCACACCCCTTTTTACCTGGATCGGATGATTTGATGTGAAAGACAAGTAACGGTTGTTATTAGTCGGTTTACGGTAAATTGAAAACGCTAGTTCGTTATTATTTCTATGGATCAAAATATCTAGAAACGGTAACTTATTCTCTGTTTCCTTTTCAATTGTAAAAATTAATTCTCCTCCCAGATTATTTAAATGTCCCAAAAAACCTTCAATTTGTGATTCCCCGTAATTCCAAACAACTAAAATATCATACATATATCTGCCCCAAAATTTAGGTTTTAAAAAATATGTTTCTATAGCTAAATTTTCTACATACTCTACATAAATATTTGCTAACAACGGACTTAAAGGCCCTCCCATTGCCAATCCCCTAATTTGATGGTAAAAATTATCTCTAAACGTGAAGTAATTAGTATACTTGCTAGTTATTCTGACTAAATTTAATATAGTTTCCAGTTCAATTCCCGAAGATAATTCTTCTATCTCATTTTTACGTTCCTCAAGTTTTTTGGATAAAATACTAAACGATTTATCGAAAGGAATATACGTATACATGGATTTTATATCAAAACTGAACAATCTAGATTCTTCTGATATTTCTACACTTATAAGTTTATCTTTTAAAAATTCCGAGTTTTTTATATACGAATTTTGGAGATATAATAATGGTTTAAGTGTCATTGCTGCCCATTTCTCGATTTTTACCGTTGGTGAATTGGTTGTTGAAACATTAGGTCTTAAAGGGATACCTGTTTTATGTGTTTTTGGCTAACCATATATTCTAGGGCTAACTGATCCCCTTGGAAAGAACTTGTGATACATCTGGGGTGTGATACTTCCATTTGTTTTAAGGTCTTCTAAATCTTTTCTTGATCTTTTAACATACAATTCAGTTGGGTCTGAGTTAAGTTTTTTATATGTTGAAGTATCACAAAAAATTTGTCTTACATCAACATAAAAAACATACTAAACAAACAAAAGAAAAAATATAAATAAATAGGAAAAAAAAACTCACATATTAAATAAACAATTCCATTCACTGGCGTATAATTTATATTTTTTCTTTTGTTTGTTTAGTATGTTTTTTATGTTGATGTAAGAAAATTGTTTTTTTTTCCATTGAGAAAGGCTCCCGGATGTGGGGCCGAAATATTCGGAGTATTTTTGTTTAATTAAGTGTTTTGTATTAACTGCTTTATAGAAATTAAAACCCGTTTTTCTTGTTTAATTTTTTGTAAATGCAAAAGCAGTGTGGTCTAAGAAATTATTTGACATCGTTAAAACACAAAAATAGAAAATTTAAGAATTATTTAAAATACTGACACCTGAGTCGTTTGAAGAATTCACAGTTTATAGGAATAAGCCAAATTCAGTTATCAGACATGAGAAGAGAAAATATTATAAAGAGAAATTTTTGGAGTGTAAATCAGATATGAGAAAAACATGGCAATTGATAAATGAAAAGATACATCCTCATAGTCGTAAAAGTACTAGTGTTAATTGCCTTGTTTTAAATGGAGAAAATGTTACAGAGCCCAATGAAATTTTAAATGCTTTTGGAGATTATTTCTGTATTATTGGTTCTAGACTTGCATCGACTAAGAATATGCAACTGAATTCCCCTTCTGTTCCAGTTAATCAGCAACATGCATAAAATTCGTTTTCTTTTTCTGAGATTAAGCCTCATGAGATTGAAAAAGTTATTCTGAAGCTTAAACGGAGTTTTTCTTAGCATGAATTTTGATTTTCAGCTAAAACCGTAAAGCAAATAGCGTCAAGCATTTTACCTTTGTTGGCACATATTTTTAATCTATCACTTATGCATGGGGTTTTTCCTGAGCTTTAAAAAAAAGCTAATGTTATAGCATTACCTAAAGCTGGGAGTTCAACTGACCTTCAGATTATAGAGGCATTTCTCTACATTCAATTTTTAGCAAAATTTTGGAAAAACTTGCAAATAGTCAATTACAAAAATATTTATTTGATGGTAAGATTTTACACACGTCTCGATAGGGTTTTATAAAAGGAAAGTCAACTGAACTGGCAATTCATGAGCTTTTACTAAATATTAACGATTCACTAGATGAAGGTCAACACGGGTTGGCGATTTTTCTTAATGTCGCCAAGGCGTTTGACACCGTAAATCATTCATTGCTTCTTTTTAAACTCAAGTCTTAAGGTTTTTCAACACAAGCTGCTAAATTCTTTGCATCTTACCTTTCTGGGAGACGACTAGATTACTTACTTTACTTCTTGTACTTGTGGCGGGAATCAGGCGTTTCCACCTCGCCCGGCATCGTTGATCTTGGAGACCTTCTTGGACCAAGTTGAGCGATCTTCTGCCAGCTGCTCTGCAAAAGCGAGCCACTGAGTTGACCATCTGTGTCCGAACTTTCTTAATCCCCCGATAGGTTCAAGGTCTGATTTGGCCGGGTTCCACCAGTTCTTCCTCTGTCCTCCTTGGCGTCTCTTCCAGGAGCTAATAGGCTCGACTAGAAGTATTTGGCGAGGCAAGTATTCTGGCGGCTTCCGTAATACATGGCCCAAACATTTCAAACGGCGTTCTTTAATAGTGAGCGCAACATCTCTCTGAATATTGCATATTCGACGTAGATCCGCGCTGGAGATACGGTCACGCAGCTGTATTCTGAGAATTCTTCGCAGGCAGGTATGCTCAAACACCTTCAGTGCATTCTCATGCCGTAGTTTTACTGACCATGTTTCGCATCCGTAAAGGAGAACGGTGCGGACTAGTGCCATGTAGATTTGAACTTTCGTTCGGACACTGACTTCGCGGTGATTCCATAAGGGTTTCCAAAGGGAGGCAAAGACTGTCTGCGCTTTCTGTATTCTCTGTTGGATATCAGCGTCGGAAGATCCGTCAATACATATTTGGGAGCCTAAGTATGTAAAACAGTTGACTTTTTCCAGCTGAACTTGATTGACAGTTAGTGTGAATGGTCCTGTTTCATGGTTAATAACCATGAATTTCGTTTTCTCTGTGCTGACTTTCAAGCCGATCAGGTCTGCCCAGGCCACCACGTTGTCAAGCATGTTTTGAGCTTCTACGGGGTCTGACAGGAGGCCAACATCATCCGCATAATCGAGGTCAGTCAGTGAAAGATTCTGTCCGATCTGAACTCCTGGATAGGACGACAGTGCATTTTCAAGCACCCAATCGACGCAATAATTGAACAGAGTCGGAGAGAGGACACACCCTTGTTTTACTCCGAACTCACCCAGGAATTCTTCAGTTTCTTCACCATAGACTCGAACTCGGCTCACTGACGCGTCATAGTATGCCTTCATCAGTTCAACAAACTTCAGCGGCATTCCATCATTCTCTAGGATCTTCCAAAGTTTCTTGCGAGTGACAGAGTCGAAGGCGGCAATGAAGTCCAGGAACATCAAGATCAGGGGTAGATTGTACCTTGCAAACTGCTGGATAATGAGGCGTAAAACGAAGATATTATCAGTACAGCCTCTACCTGGCCGAAAGCCGGCTTGATTTCCTCGGGTTCTTTCCTCCCTTGCCCCTTTGAAGCGGTTCAAGAGTATGATCCCGAATATTTTGACCGCAATGTCTATAAGACTTATTCCGCGGTAGTTTTTGCATTCGGTTTTATCTCCTTTCTTATAGAAAGGGAGAATGATTCATGTCTTCCAATCTTTTGGGAAAGAATTGGCCCTCCACACTTCTTCGAGAATGCCATGGAGCTGTTCAGCAGTGACCTCAGGGCATTGTTTGTACACTTCCGGGGGGAGGCGGTCTTCACCTGGGGCTTTGTGGTTCTTCAGGGTCTTGATCGCTTTTAGTATTTCGGCTCTGGTCGGTGTATCCAGCTCGACGTCGTAGGGTTCTTTAGAAACGGCAGGTGGGAAAACATCAGGAGCGAATGATGGGGATGGGTTTAGGAGGATCTGAAAGTGATCCTTCCATCTTGCTAAGCGCTCCTTCTTACAACTGATGATTTTTCCTGATCTGTCTTTGACTATTTCTGAGACAGCAGCTTTCTTACCAACGGACTCTTTCAGGATCTGGTAAAGCTTGCGGGTACCATGTGAGCATGCTGCTTTCTCTAACGACACGGTAGCATCTTCCCACATTTGGCGGCGGTCCAGACGAACAGAGCGTTTTACCTGTCTGCGCAGCTCTTTTGTTTCTTCTTTAGGGCCGCTCATCTTTTGTCTTCGCTCACCGACTATTGACAGGGTCCTAGCGGTAATCCAGTGCTGTCGTTTGATCTTTGCTCGGCCTAGGATCTCATCAGCAGTCTCTGTCATCACTGTTTTAAAGGTCTCCCATCTCTTCTCGGGGGTTGGGTTTTCATCAGAACTGAGGGCGTCAAATCGGTTAGTCAGTTCCAAATTGAGGGCCTGCCCAACTTCTTTGTCTTGGAGCTTACCAATGTCAAATCCTGCCTTGGGTTTGTTTTTTCTCCGAGTTGCAAGACGTAGCAAAATTTTGCAGCAACAAGCCTGTGGTCAGACCCAGACTGCGAGCCTGTGTCCGCACCGTTGTAAGAGCGAGAGTCCTGTACGGAGCTTCTCCAGCGCTGGCGTACGAGAATGAAGTCTATTTGAGCCTTAGTGACACCGTCATTTGAATGCCAAGTTAAAAGGTGGCTAGGTTTGTGCTGAAATATGGTATTGGTGACAACAAGGTGGTTCATCAAGGCGTAGTTTAACAACCTTTGCCCATTCTCACATCTGTGACCTTGTACAAATTTTCCCAGGACTTGTCTTGTGGTTTGGTCAGACGGACCAACTCTTGAGTTGAAGTCTCCAGCAACAATCAAGTAATCACGTGCGGCAACAGAAGAAGACAGCTGCTGTAGCTCGCCGTAGAAACCATCCTTGGTCGTATCAGCAGCGTCACGGGTGGGGGCATAGGTAGAAATTATCGACACATTTGCGGGGTTTCCTTTTAGTCTGATTCTGGCAAGTCTACAGGAGACTGGTTCCCATTCTAGGAGAGCATTTCTGGTTCTTTGGTTCATGATGAAACCCACTCCGTGGAGTCCCGAATTATCCTCTACTCCGGAGTAGAAAAAATGGAATTGATGTTGCGTTTCAGGAGCTGTAATAACTATGGAGCCAGAACCTGAAATTCTGGTCTCGGATATGCAAAGTATGTCTATGTTGTCCTTCTGCATCTCATGGACAAGAAAAACTTGCGTGGCTTCTTGTTTGACGGATCTTACATTCCAGCATCCCACATTTATTCTAGATTTTGCCTGTTTAATGACTGTAGTGGGTTTTCCTAGATTTATGGCATGAAAAGGATTTTTCGACTTCGCCGCCATATTCGAAGTCGTGTCGCCTGCCGGGAACGCCGTAGTATGGTTGGCTTGTTTACTTCTCGACACCCGCGCCAATACGGGGGCCGCGTCGCTTGCCGGGGACGCCGTAGCCGTTACAACTTTTCTTCTAGTTCTCAAATCCATTCTTCTACGACTTCTACGACTAGATTGTGTTCATAAATCTCGTGATCTCCGTTCCGAAACTTTTCCGATTAATTACGGAGTGCCTCAGGGCTCTGTCCTTGGGCCTATTCTATTTCTTCTTTTTATAAATGATTTGCCAGAAGTTTTGCCTCTTTGTAAAATTATAATGTTTGCTGATGATGTAGTAATTTTTGCTTCTCACCGGGACCTATAAGTTCTTTTCCAGAACCTCGAAAGTACGTTACTAACTGTATCTGATTGGTATTCAAGGAATTTACTAGCTCTTAATGAAAAAAATGCCAATATATGCTATTTTCGTGAACTGGATCAGTAGTGTCAGATAGCTTCTCTCTTTTCTTGAATGGTCTTGAATTAAAACGGGTAGATCAGTATAAATACCTTGGGATTATTTCAGATGAAAATTTGTCGTTTCATGAATATGTAAAAACACTGTCGTTAAAAACTTCCCGAAGTATTGGCATGCTAACTAGTCTTCGTCATTTCTTTCCTAAAGCCATTCTAAAATCTATTTATTATTCTTTCGTCCACCCATATTTTCTCTATTGCATTTCGGTTTGGGCATCTACCTTTTCGTCTGTTTTAAAATCTCTCCAAATACTTCAGAATAAAGCAATGAAGATTCTTTTTAATGTTGATTGCAGATCTTCAGTTAGACACCTATATGGGACTTCAGGAATTTTTTCTTTGGACCAACTTCATTTAATTTCTATCTCTAGTATTTATCACGATTATCAATATAGTTATTTATTTGTAAATTTCTCCGGCATTTTTCCAACTAATTCTCAATTTCATAATTATCCTACTACGCATCGTTCAGACTTTTCTTGCAAAATTCGCCCGACATCGAGAGCGGGATTCAGCATTCGTCACACTGGGCCAAAAATCTGGAACTCAATTCCAGCATCAGTTCGAGAATGCAGCAACAAGCGACATTTTCTAAGACTGATGAAGAAATGTTTTATGACATGCTAAGCATTTTGTTCATTAGGGTTTTCTTTTTTGTTGTTGTAAAATTTAGTTAGAAAATGGCTGTGTACTTTCGTTGGCAATATTTTAAGCGCTAAAGTATGCCACCAGGCATGTGCGCTGTTTTGTAACATTTATTTATGTATGTGTTATAAATAAAAATATTCTACTCTACTCTACTCAATAAAAAGATGACACAACCTGACGTAAAGCTTGCTTAGGTAAATAGACACCCCCCTCCCGCCTAGGCCTAAATATAAATCAAATTATGAAAGGTGATGAAAATCACCCACCAAAGACAAAACTAGAAACGACAAAAAATCAAATAAAAAAACATTCGATCATCAATTCATCAAGCCAAAAATCCAACAGTTTGATCAATTTGATAAATAAGGAAACGAGATTATAATCAGAGGCTCGATTATCAGTTGAGCAAGGGAGAAACGTTTCAACCTCAGCTTGGGAATTATTGGTAAAAATTAGAAAAAAGGTAACCAAAGTATAATGTGCTATCGAACAGTTCGTGGTAGCGGAATGTAAGTAAGGAATGATGCGGCTCAATAGCAGCCGAAACTGTAAAATTTAGATATCAAAAGATATATCAAAAGAATCGGCTTATTATGTTGATTCCAAACATATAAGATTCATTAAGTTTAGTCTTTTGAATCACAGGCTACAAGCATGAGAAAATTTTTCCTGATTTTGGAAAAAGGATGATAACACCCTCTAAAAATCAAAGAATTTTAAAGAAAATTACACCATCAGATTCAGCGTATCCGAGAATTCTGATGTAGAAGTTTCAAGCCTCCATCTGTAAAAATGTGGAATTATATTTTTTTTGCCAGAAGAAAGATCACTGATGCGTGTTTATTTTTTTTTTCAGGGGTGATTGCATCGAACCAATAGTCCTAGAATGCTGAGAAAGGGCTCACTCGAACGGAAATTAATAGTTCTAGTGCCCTTTTTAAGTGACCAAAAAGATTCGAGGACAACTGGCCCCACTCTCAAACTTTTCCCCACTCTGGAAAAGTTTTCCAGAGGATAAATTCTCCAGAGGGAATTATAAATGGAAGAACCTTTCTGCGGGGGGGGGGTATTTGTGAGAAGAGTTTTCGACGGAGGGGATATTACAGCATGATTTTAGAAAAATTCAGAAATTAAAGTCTTTTTCAAATGAAACTGGGCTAAGAAAAAATTTTCAGCCGGAATCGTCCGCAAGAAGGGTTCCGCAAAGGGGTAATTTTCAGTCAGAATAGAATATTTTATGTGGGAAGAACTTAACATGGAGGGGTTGTCCACGGAGGCCGGAGCCGGATTTCCTGGTAATATTTAAAAACGATCAGAAATTAAATTAAAAAACAAGTTTTTCAACTGAAAGTGAGGAGCAACATCAAAACTTAAAACGAACAGAATTATTACATATATGAAGGGGGATACCCCTTCCTCAATATCTTGCTCTTTACATTACTTAATGAAATTTTTAACCAATCATTTTCTTTGATTATGAAGTGGGAATTTGCAGTAACGACATATCTTGAAAATAATTAAAAAACCTTTTTCAACAAAATAAGTTTTTCGAAGGAAAGTAAAGAACTCCACAAAAAAAGCAAAAATAAAATCAAATAATCTACCAAGCGTGAAACTACCACAAATCACAATCGATAAATAAATGAAACCCAAAACGAACAGAAATTACAATAAATAACCGAGTCAAACTCAAAACGAGCAGAAATTAACATAAGTTGGGCTCAAAACCCCTATGCCTTCCCAAGGCCAGGACATAATTTGCACTTTGCTGAAAAAAATATAAATGTTTTCACTTTTATAACTTTAATAAATCAAATAGTATTAACATTTTGACTACTAAATATCAGTATATGTATGGTTAAATGAAAATGCACATTCATTTGTATTTTTTTCAGTAAAGTAAAAATAACCCTTGCCCTGAAGACTGTGGGGGAAGTGCCCTGCTCAAACGAATAATTTCCTGAACTTTAAACTGCGCGGAAAAAAATGCTATCTCAAAATTTTGATTGGATGTTTTTGGGGAAATGGTGGGCGTGGAAGGGGTGTTAGTTGCCTTCCAATCACTTTCAACTATTAAAAAGGATACTATCCATTTCGAATTCCAATCGAATGAGCCCCTTTTAAGTTTCTACGGCAACGCGTTCTATAAAAACCTTATATGCCCCCAGGGCGTAACTTACAACCCTTGCCCTGAGGGCTGTGGGGGGGGGTTGTCATCCTCAAAGACCTAATTTCCAGAACTTTCAACTCTGGTGAACCAAGTTGCTATTTTAAAATTTTGATTGGATGCGATTGGGGAAAAGGTGGGTGCGAGAGGTAGGTTAGTTGCCCTCCAATCACTTTCTACTATTAAAAAGGCACTAGTTCTCTGAATTTGCAGTCGAATGAACCTTTTTTGAAGTTTCTACGACAACACTTTCTATAAAAACCTTATATGCCACCAGGGCATAACTTACAAGCCTTGCCCTAAGGGCTGTGGGGGATTGTCCACCTCAAAAACATAATTTCTATCTGGAAATCAACTACGCTGAACAAAATGGCTATCTCAAAATTTCAATTGGATGTGCTTCTGGAAATGGTAGGCACGGATGCGGTGTAAGTTGCCTTCCAAATACTTTCGACTGTTAAAAAGGGCACTAGCCATTTCAATTTCTAATCGAATAAGCCCTTTTTGAAGTTTCTACGACAAAGCGTTCTATAAAAACGTTTAATGCCTCCAGGGCATAACTGACAACCCTTGCATTTTGGGCTGTGAGGGGGTTGTCATCCTCAAAGACCTAATTTACAGAACTTAAAACTACGTTGAATAAAATGGCCATCTCAAAATTTTGATTGGATGTGGTTGGGGAAAAGGTGGGCGTGAGATGGGGGCTAGTTGCCCTCCAATCACTCGACTATTAAAAAGGAAACTAGCCCTTTGAATTTTCAATCGAATGAGCCTTTTTTGAAGTTTCTACGACAACACCTTCTATAAAAACCTTATATGCCCTCAGGGCATAACTTACAACCCTTGCCCTGAAGGCTGTGGGGGAGTGTCCTTCTCAAAAAATAGTTTCTATCTGGAAATGAACTACGCTGAACAAAATGGCTATCTCAAAATTTTGATTGGATGTGTTTCAGGAAATGGTGGGCGTGGAAGGGATGTTAGTTGCCTTTTAATCACTTTTGACTATTAAAAAGGGCACATGCCACTCCAATTTTTAATTGAATGAACCCTTTTTGAAGTTTCTACGACAACTTCATCGATACGAAGTACCCTGATCTAAAGGGGGTAAAAAAATATTAAATAATACATTGTGCCAACATCGTTCTTATATGGCCTCAGGGCATAACTTAAAACCTTGCCCCGAGAGTTGTGGGGGAGTGTCCTCCTCAAAAACATATTTTCTATCTCGAAATCATTTACGTTGAACAAAATGGCTGTCTCAAAGTTTTGATTGGATGTGTTTGGGGGAATGATGGGCGTGTGGGGGAGGGCTAGTTGCCCTCCAATCACTTTCGATCATTAAAAAGGGCACTAGCCCTTTGAATTTTCAATCGAATGAGCCTTTTTTGAAGTTTCTACGACAACACCTTCTATAAAAACCTTATATGCCCCCAGGGCTTAACTTACAGCCCTTGCCCTGAAAGCTGTGGGGGAGTGTCCTCCTCAAAAACATAATTTATATCTGGAAATCAACTACGCTGAACAAAATGGCTATCTCAAAATTTTCATTGGATGTGTTTCGGGAAATGATGGGCGTGGAAGGGGTGTTAGTTGCCTTCCAATCCCTTTTGACTATTAAAAAGGGCACGAGCCAGTCCAATTTTCAATTGAATGAGCTCAGGGCATTCTTATATGCCCTCAGTGCATAACGTAAAACATTTGCCCCGAGAATTGTGGGGGAGTGTCCTCCTCAAAAACATATTTTCTATCTGGAAAACAACTACGCTGAACAAAATGGCTATCTCAAAATTGTGATTGGATGTGCTTGGGGGAATTATGGGCGTGGGTGGGGGGGGCTACTTGCCCTCCAAACACTTTCGACTATTAAAAAGGGCACTAGCCACTCCAATTTCCAATCGAATTAGCCCTTTTCGAAGTTTCTACGACATCTCCTTCGATACGAAGTGCCCGGGTATGGAAAGAAAAAAGAAATAATAAATAATACATTGTGCCAACATCTTACATACTTAGGCAGTGCTATTGCACTGCATACGACTATTTAATAAGCGTGTGAATATTTAAACAATTTGTTTATTATTATTATTGACATCAGCAACATATCATTATATGTTTTGTTAGGCTATTATATTTTTACAGCAAAGACAAACAATTTCATGTATTTCTGATTTCAGCTCTTAGAAGCTTTATTTTGTAAACCTATTGTTATCAAACAGTTTGTGGTTACGAACTGTAAGTAAGGAGCAACGCGGCTGAATAGTAACCGAAACTCTAGAAGAACAGAATTATGATACCAATAGATATATAAAAAAATGTCTTATCATGCTGATTCCAAACATATAAGTTTCATTACCCATCCAAGGCTACGAGTCTCAGATAATTTGCCTTAATTTCGAAAAAAGGGGAAAACACCCCTTAAAAGCCAAAGAATCTCAATGAAAATCACACCATCAAAATCAGCATATCAGGAAACCTTATTGCAGAGGTTTCAACCTCCTATATCCTAAAACATAGAATTTTCTAATTTTTGCCAGACGAAAGATCACGGATGCGTGTTTATTTGTTTTTTTTTTCAAGGATGATCGTATCGACCCAATGGTCCTAGAATATTGGTAGAGGGTTCATTTGAACATAAACTAAAAGTTCTAGTGTCCTTTATAAGTGACCAAAAAGATTGGAGGGCAAATAGAGTCCTCCTCACCCCTTTTTCCCAAAATCGGCCGATCAAAACTTTGAGATAGCCATTTTGTTCGTCATAGTTGAGAAGCCCAATAACTATGCCTTTGGATATAACATGTTATCCCTCACAGCCCCAGGGGAAAGGTCCTTAAGTTATAAAATTTTGCCCATTATTAATATACAGTTTTTGTTATTGGGAAGTATACATACATTTTCGGGTGGGGGAGGGGCACATTTTCTGCTATAGGGTTTTCCACGTGGGAATATTCCATGGGGAGGGAAGTTTCCAGAAGGTAAAAGTTTGGGGGAAAATTTTACAGTGAGGGAATTTACCATGATTTCTATACAAAGTTCTTTTTATATGTATTGCTTTATCTTTTCCGTCTCAATTTTACGCGTGGAGATGTTAAGTGTAATTGTCCGGGGTAAATTTTCACCGGGATCAATTGTCTAGAGGATATTTCCGCGGGAAGGGGGATTTCTTTGTGGAGTGAGGAATAAAGCCAGATTTCCTGGTATTATTTAAAAAAAGATCAGAAATCAAATAAAAAAGCAAGTTTTTTCAACTGAAAGCAAGGAGCAACATTAAAACTTAAAACGAACAGAAATTATTACGTATATGAAGGGGGCTGTTCCTCTTCAACCCTTCGCTCTTTACGCTAAATTTTGACTTTCGTCCCTTATCCTTAAGAACGACTCCTGAGACACAAGGATCGTTTAATTAGAACAATAAGAAGCTTTTTTAAAAATACTAAAAAACTTTATTGTAAAGAGCAAGGTGTTGAGGAAGGGGCAAACCCCTTCCTCAGGCCACTAGAGCTTCTGATTGCCAATCCAATGAGCCTCTTCTGAAATTTACATGACCACAGTTTCCATAAAAATCTAATATGCCCCAAGGGAGTAACTTATAACCCTTGCCCTGAGGGTGTGGGGTAGTTTGTCATCCTTAAAGACATAATTTCCGGATCTTTCAGCTACGTTGAAAAAACTGGCCATCCCAAAATTTTGATTGGAAGTGTTTGGGGAAATGATGGGCGTGAGGGGCATTTGCCCTCCGATCACTTTTGGATAATAAAGAGAGCACTAGCCCTCTCAATTTTCAATCGAATGAGCCATTTTTGAAGTTTCTACGACAATGATTTCTATAGAAGCCTTATATGCCCCAAGGGTTTAACTTACGACCCTTGCTGTGAGGGTTGGTGTCATCCTTAAAGACATAATTCCCAAACCTTTTAACTATGTTGAACAAAATGGGTATATCAAAATGTTGATTGGAAGTGTTTGGGAAAATGATGGTCGTAAAGAGGGGGGTCATTCGACCTCCTATCACTTTTGACTATTAAAAAGGGTACTAGCCCCCATAATTTTCAATTGAATGAACCCTTTTGAAGTTTCTACGAAAATGCTTTATATAAGAACCTTATATACCCCCATGGCATAACTTACGACCTTTGTCCTGGGGACTTTGGGGGGAGGGAGTTGTCATCCTCTAAGGAATAATTTCCAGACCTTTCAACTACGTTGAACAAAATTGCTATTTCAAAACTTTCATTGGATGTGTTTGGGGAAATGGTGGGCATAGGAGGGGGGTTAGTTGCCTTCTAATCACTTTCGACTATTAAAAAGGACACTAACCCTCTCAATTTTCAATCAAATGAGTTTCCTGGCCTAAAAAAAAAAAAAAAAAATACATTTTGTCAACATCGTTCTTTACTTAGTCAGCGCTATTGCGTTGCCTATGATATGCGCAACAAGCCGTATGACTTCCCAGTATTGCTCATTAAAATTCAGTGAATAACGAGCCTTTTTTGTGTACCAAATTCCTTTTTTTTGAACCGTGAAACTTGAAAATTTTCTAATTTGTATTTACTATTGCTTGCATAATAATGTTTCTGTCGACATCAATGGGGTGGTTTGATAGACAAAATTTAATTTTTTTTTGGGCGCACTATGGATTTGTTACTTGTTTCAAATCCCGAAAATTCAAATCCCATACTCTTATGAGTTAAATACTGTTTGAATGGCTATAACTTCTATTGAGGTTATTTTGCTGATGCAGAAGAATTTGATTGTGTGCATGCATTCTGGCAATCCAATGAGAGTTCTGATGAATCCGAAGAAACCGAACCCTGAAGAATTTCTGACATCTGACTTCATTTTGTCGTATATTCTTATTTAACTCTCTTACAAATGAGAGGGTCAGACTGCCCGAAGCAGTTGGATATTACTTCCTGGAAAATTTACGGAAACCATTCAAATAGAATAGGATGGAAAGATGGGGAATAATGTTTTTTTCTCTTATAAATGAGTTTACTATGCTAAAAATGTGCTTACAACAATCTGACAAGAGACATTAGAGATAGCAGAGAACATGCAAGTGCAAATGATTCTTTTTTTGGAGGGAAGACGCTTCTCTGAAAAATACAAGAAAAAGTGAATTATTTGGAAGATATATAAATTATGAAGAGCTCTGGAGGGATAAGCATGGCTCCATAGCTCCGCCTGCCTTTCTCACACTTGAATAACCTTTAATATAACCTTTAACTAACGTCCAAAATACGTCCAAAATAACGTCCAAATAACGTCCAAAATAACGTCCAAAGATAACCTTTAACTACTATGCCGGATCAAAATTTCTTGTTAACTTAAAGGGGTCATGAAAGTATTACATTAAATCCTTTGTTTTAAATTTTGGACTTTGCATGGAAGCCTTCAGAAGGTCTTGAAACAGATGATTATAAAAGTGTCGGCACATATTTTAACCACTGCACTTCCTTTTTCTAAAGGCATTTCCAGCTAAGACGCAAAGTCTTCAGAACTTATTATTGCTGGTTGTGGTGCTCCACATGAAAGAAAAGATGAAAAGTAATTTAAAATGTTCTTAACAAGTTTTAAACATTAAACTTTCTATTTTTGGATTTTTTTGTTAGAATTTTAGTGAAAAAAGTAGGCGAGTGTAGCAGACTGATTGAAAATTTCAATTTGTCAATGACTTTCTTAGCATTCTCATTTTTTTTCCAGTCTAGACTACTAAGTGTTATTTACTGATGAAATAATAGGTCTGGAATTTTCATTAACTATGCTAAAAATTAACAAAAAGACATAAGCTACGTTTTGTAAATATTATTGTTGATCTCCTAGATTTTTGCTTGGATTTCTGTGGTTAGGCTTTTGATGTTTTAGATTTGCAAATTTTCAGGATTTTAAGGACTGGCTGAAAATAATAATTGTCAATTATTCTCTTCATTCACTTACTTTTTCTTTTGCTCCAAACGTTTTTCTTCCAACTTCAAACTTTTTTTTTCCTTCAACTCCAAACGTTGGTTCTTAATCTTGGAAGTAGGAAATCTTGTTGTTCTTGTCAGTTATTATACTAAAAGGTAACTTAAAGGAATAAGCTTAACTATTGCTCTCCTTGTCGTTTGTTTGTATTTTTGTGGCTTAACTCTTGACATTTTTTAGTATATAAATTTTGAAGTTTAGAAAAAACAGTGAAAATCGAAAATTTTGACTGATACTACCAGATTTTTATTACTAGTTCCTTTTTTTACTTGTTATGGAATTTTTTGTTCATTTCTTTTACACAAAAATTTGAGAATCCATGGATGTTGGTTTCCATTATTTCGCTTTGTTCCTTTTTTTTAATAAAAAATATCAAAGTATTTTAAATTATCTGTTATGGAATTTTTTTTTTTAGTATCCTTTATGCTGATATTGTTGGCTTCACTGCCATTTCTTCCACCTACCCTGCATCAGAATTGGTCAGAATTCTAAACGAACTATTTGGAAGATTTGACAAGCTTGCTCAAGTAAGGTTAAATCCATTATTAAATCAGGCACATATTTATATATTACTTTAGTTCGGGTTGGCCAATTTCTATGGATGAATATAATCATAAAAGTTATGACAAGGACCCTTTAGCTATATGTTATACGTGTTCTTGCTCAACAGTGAGCAATGGCTGTAAAATTTATTGTGAGGGATGAGAGGGATACCAAATAATTGACTAAAATTTGAGTAACGGTGAAATTATTTAATCCCAATTCTTATCTGATCCTTCTAACCGTCAAATAGCGATCAAATCGGATAAGATACCGAATTCTGGCCTTCTTTCTTTTATTTTTGCAATTGAAATGCCTTCAACTGCAGCTTTCATCTTCAGTTGGTTCTATTCCGTCTAAATAAACCTCAAATCACCTGAACATCAGGGATCTTGAATAAACGCCATTTCCATAGAAGTTTACTGTTTACTGTCAGGCTGACTACTGTCCAGTGTGGCCAGATCGTGAACAAAAAAGTAAGCCGCAGCCTTTGAAAAACAAGCCAAAAATAAGCCAGACAATTTTTTGCCCAAAATCTAACTTTACTTTTAATGGTGTCCAAGTTTTGACGGCCGTTTTATAGAAATACTCACCACTATTCAGGTCCTTTGATCCTACTGGCATTATCCACCTTTCAATTCGTTCCCTGGTTTGCGGAAGTTCAGTTCCAGTGTAGAGATTATTTTGAGGCTGCATTTAGTAGAATTGCGATAAACCGCTACCCCATGTGAAACTCTAGAGACTTTACAGAAATTCCAGTGCGCTATGTTCAGAAAATGCTCGACCATGCTTACTTTCCTGTCCAACAGTTCGGGGAAAATTATTGACGAGGACGCCCACCGGCTCGATTTCTCCTGTGTTAGTTCGAGCACTGTCCGTGTGTGCGCCGCAATTTCTGTATCCCATAATTTCACTGAGTCGGACCTCCGATTACTATAATGATACTCTGTGACCCAATGCGGCACAACTGCGGCAAAAGAATTTTTGCTATCTGACTTTTGAGCAATTTTTAACTTAATGGCTATCTCAAAATTTTTATTGGATGTATTTGGGGAAAAGGAGCATAGGGGGGGGGGGGCTAGTTGCCCTCCAATCTCTTTTTACTCTAAAAAACTGAGCTAGAACTTTCAATTTCCAATCAAATGAGCCATCTCTGAAGTTTTTACAAGCATCCCTTCAATAAGAGCCATATATTCCCCAGGGCGTAACTTACAACACCTGCCCCTGGGCCCTGGGGGGCTGTGTTGACCCTGGAGTTTTTGTTATATGATCTTTGAACTATTTAAAAAAAAAGCTATCTCAAAGTTCTTATCGGATGGGTTTGAGGAAAAAAGGGAATGGAGGGGAGGGGGAACTAGGTGCCCTCCAATCCCTTTTGACTCTTAAAACTGAACTAGAACTTTGAATTTCCAATTAAATGAGCCCTCTTTGAAGTGAATATGAGCATCCCTTCCATAAGACTCATATGCCCCCAGGGCACAACTTAAAATGCCTGCCCTGGGCCCTGGGGGGTTGTGTTGGCACCAGAATTTTTGTTATATGATCTTTGAACATTTTTATTGGATACCTTTAAAATTTTTATTGGATGCATCAGGAAAAAAAGAGGTTTGGGGGGGGGGGAGCTGGCTACCCTCCAATATCTTGTGATGCTTGAAAAGTGAACTAGAACTTTCAATTTCCAATCAAATGAGCCCTCTCTGAAGTTTATATGAGTATTCCTTCCATTAGGCCTAATGCCCAAAACCTCCCCCCCCATGGAAAAAATTCATACATCTTTCTCAATAGCAAATACTTTATATAGACAATGGACAAATGTCATAACTTAAATACCTTTCTCCAGGGGTTTTTTGGGGTCAAGTTACACTTGTAGTTATGTTATTCCGACTGATTAAATCTTTTAAAAATTAATATTTTCCTGGTTAATTTTTATTATAAGCCCACCCAGCATGAGCAGTCTGGAGGAGAGTATGGAGAAGTTGAATTCGAATTTAATTGGGGATCAATCACCCCAGGGTTAAACTAGAATTCCTCCCCTCAAAATAGGAACCAATTGAATCCCAAACTGCAATCCATGATTTCAAACAGCTCTTAAAAAGGGAATTTAATGGATATGCCCAAGTATATGTTGATCGATCTTTAAGTGAAGAGGGATGTGGAAGTGGATGCGTTTTAAAAGAGCTCAGCCTATGCACTGTGAAAAAACACAAGGCAGGGACCAGCACACTAACAGCTGAAGTAGCTGCAATCAATTTGTGCTTAGAGATCCTAATTAAACTGAAACAGAGCAATTAACATATAGTAATATTCTCTGACTCTAAATCTGCTCTCTATATCCTATGAAACACTAACTTTGAAACCCTGGGCATAGGCCTACATCAAACCAAAGAAAACCTAAGCAGCCTTGGAAGATTAGGCTTTGTTACTAACTTTCAATATATACCTAGTCATCTAGGTAAAGAAGGAAATGAAAAAGCAGACAAGATAGAAAAGCAAGAAGCAAAAAGCCAAATGGAACCAGTGAAATCTCTAACTATAAGGGATACAACTAGATTATGACTAAAAACATTGCTTGAATTAAAGCCACCAAATTTATCCCCCTTTCCAACCAGTATACAATCAGTCTGGTTCAACTGCCTGTGTTCAAATACAGCTAACTTCAACCACCACTCTCCTTCATACAAAATAAAGCAGCCAAATGGAGAAGTTGCCAAAAGCCCATTTTGCAGGTACTGTAAAAACACAGAAGAAGCCCCTGAGCATATACTGTTGAATTGTAAAATACTGGAAAGAAAACTGTCAATGGATCTAAATCTACAACACCATATATAGTAGGTCAAAATACGCTGACTATATTGAATTAGATAAACCCTACTATGATGTTACCTCACATTATTAGCTAATAGCTGATTTACATCTTTCCACATTCATCGACATTTTGAATATTAATAAGCAGTGTTTACAACAAGGCAGTTTACTATAACCGTAACATAATTTTTACAACAAGAGAAACTATGTAGTAAGGGATTATCTCATTCAGTAAAAATTGAATTCTCCCAAGAAGAAGTGTATGAACTTATCATGAGAAAAGAAGAACAAATTAAAGATTTGGATCTATTGTCAACCCAGCCCAGAAAGAAGAGGGGTCAATGATCAGATTTTCAGGACACTTGCCTTGATTGTCTACAGTTGATTGATTAAATTTAATATAACAATGAACCTTGTTTATTTCAAAATCTGAAAGGTTTTTTTCTAAATAACAAAACTATAGGATAACTTCCATAGTTGCTGTCTGTTAAAGGTAATGTCTCATGTTTAATTATCAATGTTGTGGTCAAGATTTGTAGACTATTGGCCAAGATTGATAATTCTGAAAATTAGTAGTGGTCAAGATTAAAGTCTCAGCTGCCAGGTAAAGGACATACTGCATTCTAATCAGAGATACAGCTCAGATTAGGCACTGGCTATTCACTAGGAGTCTTACCCTATAGGCCGAGGCTACAGCAACAGTAACAAAGAAACCAGACATCAAAGCAAGGGTAACTCATCTACTTATCCTGCTCCTGTACTTATATATCTCTTTCTGATATTTTCATTAGTATTATATGGTACTTTATTACATATTAGCTATTAGCCTATATTATATATAACTAATTTCTCTAGTATTTAACTATAGGCTAACACATTGGGAAAAATGAATAAAAGTGAGTCTGAAACAAGATTGATTGCTTCAGGTTTGCTTATGTCACAAGCTGATGCTCTTCACTGCTAAAAATGGGGGTGCAAACCAGTCATGTACACCAGCTATTTTTCTGTGGCATGTACCCAATTTGCTGGTAGCCAATGCATTGAGGTACACACCTCAATGCACTGGGTACCCCCCCCATACCAGTTAGGGATTAATTGTTTTATGTACAATCATCAACATATAATGTACTCCTTCACCACTGTAGCAGTATACCACAGGATCTGTACCTCAGAATTTGATACCTACATCTAACCAAGTGTACTACTCCATATATAGCATAGCAGGACCTACTCTATATATAGCGTAGTAGGACCTATGCCATGTTTAATGTAGTACTGATTGTGGGGTGTAGCACTCAAATTCTTAGGTACAGATCCTGTGGTGTACTACTGCAGTGGTGAAGTAGTACATTATGTTGATGGTAGTACATAAAACAATTAATATCCCCAACTGCCCCATAACGATTTTCACTTTTGCATGTATTCTGAGAAAACCAATGACCAATTTGCTTCTTCCTTTGAGCATATTTAAACTGAAGTGATGCAAAGAAAACCTCAAATATAAATAAATGTATTTTCTCAGAATAGGCCTAGACAAAAAGTGAAAACGGGTATGGGGGTACCCAATATATTGTGGGCAGTACCCAATGCATTGGGGTGTGTACCCAGTCGGCTAGGCTGTGTATTCAATCTGTTTGTACAGAGATACAAACCACAGAAAATAGCTAGAGTGTACATGACGACAGCATGACGACTCCTGGACGACTCACATGAACTAACAGTTAAACAGGATCTGTAGATGTTACAGACATGCCTGTTATGAGTTTGATTCCTGGCGTTATTCTATACTAATAAGTAACAGCTAATATACTGTACCTTCAGCTGTAGTTCAACCCCATGACTTAATGGCTAATGCTTTTTATGCTGTTGTTACGAAGCCACGTGCCTCTTAGGATTTGAAAACTTCACCGCAGTGCCGCGGTTAGATTCGTATTTTGACCATAGAGTTAAAACGTGATTTTGACCTTTCGTGAGCATTCGTTCGTTCGAAAATCGGATGAATTGCCAAAAAATATAAATTCTTCCCGAAAAAGTAAATCACGCCAAGAAATAAGCCAGCTCAAAATAAAAATAGCCAAGTTTTAAGCCACAAGCCAGTTCCAAAAATTTTCACGCCAGTCGCCAACAAAATAAGCCAGTTTGGCGTAAAATAAGCCAATCTGGCCACACTGCTACTGTCTGACTACTCATATACTGTCTGAAGTTACTCAAATATTCCATCATAGTAAAATTCTGTTGAAGGCATGTTATAGGTCGTTACACAATATATTTTAAATGGTGATCTGGGTTTTTCCAGGTGGTATACTATAATGACAATCTCATTGCTTTATTTACACGTCTCTTATTTTATATGATTCTTTATATTTTCGTGAATGGGATCCAAAACATTCAAACCCTCTCCCTGGTAACTTCACTACTACTACTGACAGTTCATGGAGGCATAAAACAGCCGGAGAGCAGCAACTGTGAATGCTCCTCCTCCTCTGATATCTGCGAAGTGCTTCATTATGTATTCCCTTTTACGAGCTCCCTGCATCCTTTATATCTTTTCATATGACCTCTTCCAATTTCACTTGAAAACACCTTTTTTTTTTACCAGGCCCTTGAAGCTACTGCACATATGAACTTCATTTACCGGAAAAAAGATACGTGGTTTTGGCAGAGTCGTTCACTGCAAAACAGTTTGTACTCAACATTTCAATTCTGGAAGAAAATCACACCAATATTTTACTGTTGTACATACTTAATTTATTTATATTTTATTTAGTATCAATCATTAGCAAAACAATTAACAAAACTACACACCCTCCGAATGTCAGGTCGGAGGAGGAATAAGCCTCCTGCCTCCTAGGAAATTTTGGAGGCATCACGCAACTATCCTCCTAGTAACACAATAACCGACCCCCTGGTTCTTCTTCAAAATAGTTCCCCATCCTCATATGTTAAATTTGATAGGGTGATTTTCGCTAAGATCACACGACTGTTTTTGGGGTATTTCCCCATTGTTGGAACCCTTGGTCCAAGTTTGTTTAGATAAATGCCCCTCCCAGATTCCTTTCTTTTGACCCCTTAATTATTTTCCTTCCCCGAGTAATAAATATTAATTTTCCTTTTATTTTGTGACGCCATTTTGGGTCCTCCTAATGGCGCACGTGCTTAATAGACCACGAGGTAAGATATTGCGCAGTTAGGGAGGTTGACCAGTAAATTAGTAAGTCCTGGGATTGGCTGGAAAGATTCATTTACCACCCTCGTAACCCCTGTCGCAGCACGCGGCTATTTTTTACTTTGTACTCTTTTAACTTTTCAGCTTAGGTCGAGTCTAAAGAGATAGTTAGAAATCTTATCGGTAAACTTTGGCTTTAAATGTGGCCATAGACCATCCGATCACGTTGGTATATACGGAACCGTTGGAGAAACCGCGGAAATCCCACTAATTTTGGGGCCGACGAGGGATGTCCCCCTCCAGTAAGTTGTATAGCAACTCTTTGCGCCATTTTTGCCTTTAAAAGTGGTGACCCCCGCACATTAAACGTCCAATAAGTGGTGCCAGCGGTACCCACACATCCAATAAGTGGTGGCAGCTAGAAAAGGAGCTATCAACAGCACTGATAGCAAAAGAATTTTGCGTTTTCGAAGAGACGGTTGAATTTTGGCCTAGAGAGTGGCCTATATGATTATATATAGAGAGAAAAAAAAATACGGAATTAATTAATAAGAAGGTCTCTAATGGGTTGTGTGCCTTGTTAGACAAATATAAAAAAGATTAACGTGAAATTAATGAGTTGAATTTACAGTGGGGGAATCTCCGTATTGAAAAGTATTACAGGGTTTAAGGACAGATAAGAAAACGTTGAAAGTTGGATTATTATTTGAGTGAATTGCGGGCCTAGATATAATCTTCAGTGACGAAGGTTATAAGAGTATTGAGGACGGCAAATTAGGAGAATTTGTCAGTTTGTGCGCACATTGAACAAGGAAGGTGGGAGGCACCTGTCCTATTGAGTAATCTGCCCAGGAGGAGATTATATTTGGAATCTGAGTATCCAGGGAGGATACATGATTTGTTTTACAGGGTAGTTCCCCTGTTTAAGTTTAGTCCAGCTAATTCACTAGTGGAATATTCGTGCGGTTTTTCTGATTATTTCCTCGTCCAACCCCTGTTAATTCGTTTTTCGGAGATATATTTCACTCGCGTGAAACTGCTAGTTGTGAAAGAAGTCGTTATTCCCTAACGAAGTCTAGACATTATTTGAAAAACTGTTAAACTTACCGGTTATTGACTAATTGAATAAGAGATAATATAATCAGAAAGAAATATACGCGGTAAAATGAGAGGGTACGAAATAAACAAGGAAGAAATAATATGTGAAAAAACAAGACGAACTCATCCCTCAGAGGCTGTGCCAAATAAAGGGGAGTTGCGGGATAGAGATTGTACAGATATAGATATGGAACAAATGAATTCAGAAAATGAATTAAGAAGAAATAATGACAGACGGAATCAAAGTAGTCCCAGTAGAAGGAGCAGTGTTAAATCGAGATCCAGCAGGGGCTCGCGAAAAAGTACTCAAATAGATATGACACAACAAATATTAAATTTCATAAAGGAAGAAAGTATAGCTAGAGAACGAAAGGAAGAGGCTGATAGAATAGCCAGAGAAAGAAAGGAAGAGGCTGATAGAATAGCCAGAGAACGAAAAAAGGAGAATGATAAAATAGCTAGAGAGAAAGAAGAAAGATATCACCAAGAGTTTAAAAGAACCATGATAGGCCTAATAGAAGCCCGCTGGAGAATTCCAGATAGGGAGATTTTATCACAACTAACTTCTAGGCTGTCAGATAGCCATAATAATTTGTCTAAGAATCAATCGCGAGAAAAAGAAAATTACCAGACATTAAACACTTTTACGGGAAAACATGATACTTCGTTGACAAGTCAGAGAGGTGGACCAGCCCATAAAACAAATTGAGAGGCTGTGCCACCCTGTCGGAAAAATGAAATACTTGATACTCGGATTCAAAATGTTGATAATCCACAAAAATGGGACGCGGAAGTAATAAGACAACATAATATTGAAATTTGCCAAAATGAAACACTGATTGTACCAGAGAAAAAGGAGACGAAATTTATTGTACGCGCTTTTCCTCGGAAAATTCGAGAAATTTTAGTAGAATATAAAAAACCAAATGTCGGAGTACAGTTCCCATTTGATGACGAAATAATTGTTTCTGCGGTAAGAATAAAGAAGACTAAAAGAGAGAAAAAAGATATTAAACGGAGATACAATGAAGAAATGCAGACAAGGAAGGACACTGGAGTCCAATTCAGATTTCATAACGATTTATTTAATGCTACTACAAAAAAAAGAAAACTAAGAGGGAGAAAAGAGATATTAAACGGAGCTACAATGAAGTAATGCAGTCAAAGATAATGGACACTGGAGTCCAAATCAATTTTAACGATGATTTATTATTTTGCGCGAATGACAAAATTGAGAAAAGTAGAGATGAAAAGAGAAGTGTACAAAAGAGACAAAATTTTGAGATTCAGTCCTCAGTGGCGAAAAATAAAAAAATGTTGGATGGGCTGTGCCTTGATGACATAAATAATAGGGGGGACAAAGAGGTCCAAGAGCCACTGGGAAAATTACGAAATTATAATAAGACGAAAAAACTTAGAAGGGAGGAGAAGACCCATGACATAGAATTGACTTGTCAACAACGAGTTACGGAAAGATTGGGAGATACTGAATTGTGGGTTAGATTGAAGAAAATTTGGAAGAAATCTGAGAATGGTTTTATTAACTCAAAAGAGGGTTTGTTCCTTTTTGAGGGGTTTGGAATCCCTTGGGGAAGATCCCCTGCGGGGAGATGTGAAAAATAGCCCTTTTCCTCGATGCACAACTGGCGGACAAGTTGTGATCCCTTTACTGAAGCCTTGTCTTTCCAATCTTCAATATTATCTTCATCCCTCATCGCCGAGCATTATTCATTCAATTATTTTAGGGGACAAGACCCAGAAAAAAGCGATTCAAGGTTCGCTCAGATTCTTACTTCATTTTCCTGAACTCCTATCGTTTTCACAGGCCTTTGTATTTTCGGCCTTAGATTATTTGAAATTATGCCAAGGGGCAGTTTACTTTTTGATTGAGATGTGGGGTTGTTTCCACAGATGGAAATTAAGAGGCTAGTGCAGCCAAGTTTTCGCGATAGCTGGCATCATCACATGTGCCAGAAACTGATTCTTTGCTCCTCTCAAATGTAAATTCGTGAGAGCAAGAAAATTTTTGTTTTTGATTGTACTGTGCACAATGAATTCCTACGAATCTTGGGGACGTCAACTTTGAAAACCAAATGCGGATGTTAGACGATTTAGACCATGGTGGTCCTACAGCAGAAGACTTGTCGAGGACGACCGATCCAGAGCCAAGCGGAGGAAGCACAGGCATTGGTAGAAGAGAAGATAAACAAGTTTAGTGATTTTAAGTTTGGTGTTATTTATGTTATGTCTGAGTTTCCGGCCAATCCACCGGAGATGCGGGCCATTTATCTTAGGAGGGAGGTGTTGGAACCCTTGGTCCCAGTTTGTTTAGATAAATGTCCCTCCCAGATTCCTTTCTTTTGGCCCCTTAATTATTTTCCTTCCCCGAGTAATAAATATTAATTTTCCTTTTATTTTGTGACGCCATTTTGGGTCCTCTTAATGGCGCACGTGCTTAATAGACCACGAGGTAAGATATTGCGCAGTTAGGGAGGTTGACCAGTAAATTAGTAAGTCCTGGGATTGGCTGGAAAGATTCATTTACCACCTCGTAACCCCTGTCACAGCACGCGGCTAGCGGAGCGGGCTGGGAGAAAGAGTCCTTTTGAAATCAGTTCTGTTTTTGAGTTCTTTTATACAACGTGAGTGATTACAGTAAGTTTTTTTTACTATGTACTCTTTTAACTTTTCAGCTTAGTTTGAGTCTAAAGAGATAGTTAGAAATCTTATCGGTAAACTTTGGCTTTAAATATGGCCATAGACCATCCGATCAAGTTGGTATATACGGAACCGTTGGAGTAACCGCGGAAATCCCACTAATTTTGGGGCCGACGAGGGATCTCCCCCTCCAGTAAGTGGCATAGCAACTCTTTGCGCCATTTTTGCCTTTAAAAGTGGTGACCCCCGCACATTAAACGTCCAATAAGTGGTGACAGCGGTACCCACACATCCAATACCCATTTTCTTATATCAAACAAGTTTTTTAAGGTTCATAGCTTTTGATGGGTGGCTTTAAGCCTTAATAATTTCGAATGTTCAGAATCACCCTAAAAAGCTGACTGTGTTGATATATGTAATGTTGTCTACATGCTTTCTTTAAAGTTTAGGTTATTGTTAGCCGCGGCCACTTCTTGCTTACAGTTCTTAACCACAAACCGTTTGAGTTTAAATTGAAAGCGAACTATACGCTTTACAAAGCGTATAGTTCGGAATATTTGTCTGACTAGCGAAAACGTAACAAAAATGAATATAAACAAACTTTTGATGCGTTTTTTTAAGTTTGTCTCTGCAAAACCCCCGGAAACAATCATTTTGTGACCCTCCCCCCCCCCCCCAAAAAAAAGAAAAAAATCTGCCGACATAAGTCACAAATTGTGAGAGCTGCAAAAACAGAAGGAATCAGTTCTTTCTTGCGGGCAGAACATCATCACTCCAAATTAAAGAAAACAGAGAGAAAGCATGGAGTCAAAGTCAATTTCACCTTGAGAAGAAAAATCAAGAAAAAATCTTATGTTGTCCAAGAAAAGGACGATTAGGACCTTGGAAATTTTGAGGGATAGACTACGACCTTGATATTTTTTCCAGGAGCTGCTCAGAAAAGAAATTTTCATAATGAAACAATAAATGCTGAAAAGTATGGGAAAAAGGAGAACAACCGTCAAAGGTTGAAAAAATCAGAACTCTCAAGGATAATGGATGACACATTGAAAATAATAGAAAGCCCGCAAGGCAAAACTATTACATAGAGGATTACCACCGAGAATTAATTATTAACTCCAGATTAGAGGATCACAGGACGACTGAATTCTGGTGGTCAAGCGTTTATAGCACCGTCGCTTTTTAATTCTTCGATGTAGTCTCTAGGTTGAGATGGCTAGGACACGTTCTGCAGATGAAGGATGTCAGATTGGCAAAGATCGTCATTGTTGACCATCCATCTAAATAGCGACGAAGACCATAGTGTCACTTTTTTGTTCTGCTTTAGGCAGCCATGTTTTTTATAACCCCAGTCATACAATACTTTAAAAAAAATCCTCCCTCATTAGCGTTGAATTAGGTATAAGACCGGTTGTTTGTGAAACATTTGAAATTGAATCAAAACAAATAATACAATTTCTTTAAATAGAGATTTTGGGGAATATACTTTATACACAAATTTAATCAAAAACGACTTAACAAAATATATTACAAAACCAGTAGTCAATACCAGTAAGCCTGGTACTTAAGGCCTTTGGGGCTAGCAGCCAAAAAGGCAAGAATAGCCTTGAAACCTTGTCCTTAATTATTTTTATTTCACTTGAATGAATTACCTATTTTCACATCATTTATCCATCAGCCCTGGTTGAACTTCATTGAAGTAAGGATTCTGGGACTGTTTAAAAAAAATTTAGCTGCAAAGGTCGCATTTTACTGTAATTTGTTTTTATATGTTCTCTTTTATATTTTAATTTTTTTATTTTGCTGAGGACGGCCCTTGGATATAAGGTTGAAATTTTCATTTGAGGTTTAAGTCCCACAATTTTACAAAAAATTCCCAATTGTTGTGCCAGTTGCTTGTGTTTACCAACCATCTAGAGCCAAATGAAAAGAAGGAATTCTGCAAATGGCGACGGAGGATGTCGTAAGGAAAGGTTAAAGGGAAATGGGAACTTCTTGGGAGGGTTTAAAGAGGGATGCTTTGGATAGATCGCGATGGAGGAGGAGCTTCATTCGGCTTTTCGCTAGAGTGAGTTGTTAGTAGTAGTAACAGTAGATATACCAATCATTGCAAAGCAGCGTTTAAGTGTAATGCTGTTCATCCCGATGTGAGACAGGCTAGTTTGACCCGAAAGATGTTAAAAACTGTTGCGTATTAGTCCCATAAGTACGATAGTGTATTTTTTTAGTATTTTTTTTGTATTTTTTTAGATAGTGTATTCGGACATATTTTTTACGCTTGATCAATCAGCTAGTGTTTGAGGTCACATCTGTGTGATTATACCGCGGGATTAGTAAAACAATGGTGTTGAAAGTCTATAACGAATATAATGAACCTGCCCAGTATTAGTTTAAACCCAGGTTATACACCCTATAGACAGGACTTGATAAATTGTACATGTTACCGTAAAATCCAAAATCTGGTGAATGCCGACATTCACCGGTGAAAGCCAAAAATAAGGATGTTTAACAAATGTTTCGGACATACACCAAGTGACTGTGGGTTTGTTGACCAGTCAGCTTTGTCAGTCTTATGCAAGGTTTAATGGTGACAGGTTAGGTTACATTATAAATCTCAGAAATGGGTTAGAAATTTGGTTAGAATCTCAGAAATATAAATCTCAGAAATGCTCGACATTCACCATTAGTGCATCGTGAATGTCAGCAAGCACATAATCGCTTGGTGTGGGTCCGAAATATTTGTTAAATATCCCAATTTCAGACTTTTACCGGTGATTGTCAACATTCATCAGATTTCGGTCTTTTACCGTAACATACATACTTTCCTTCGAATTACTGTGAAAAGTTGTTTTCTGTTGTTTAGTTTTGGTTATTGTTGGTAAGGGTAGCTCTTTACTGATTACACTTCGTTATGATAAAAAAAAATCGATTTTTTTTCTTATTTCTATTCACATGAATTCTTTTTTTAGATCATCCATAGACAGCATGACTCTCTAGTACTTGACATTGGGCTGTGCTCAATCATGATCTGCTTTGCATAGAAATTGTTTAATATTTATGGTAATGGAAGAGACTAGCTCCAGTGCGGTGAAACAAGAAAATCCAACCATTTTTCTTTCAAATTCATTTCGGGGGCTTTACAAGCGTAAAAAAACCTATATATGTTCATAACAATACAGAAGGGGATAGAATATCATGAAATCAATTTGGGTGGGATTTAAGGACCTTCAAAAAGGAAAATAGAATCGAAATCTTTGGAATACTGGTTTTAAAAGGTCTCATTCAAATTTAATTACTGCCCTTTCTATTTTTTGATATCCCTATCTATGACTCGAGGTGTTTTGAAACAGTTACTGCTGTTAGTGTTGTGCTGGATGAAAGACCAGATAAAAAGTGATTATAATCACGAATTTTTCTAATTTTTTTTAGGTTTCTCCAGCCAAGACTCAACATCCTCGGAAATTTTTAATGCTGTAATTGTGCTGCCCCGAATTAATAGCTAGATTAAAGGTGAATTTAAAAGGGTCTTCATATATTTTAGTTACTAGACTTTCTGCTTTTTAGAGGTATCAGCAGCTAAGGCTCAAAGTTTTTGGTGATTGTCATTGCTTTTAGTGTTGCGCTGGATGACAAAATAGATGAAAGGTGATTTTAGAATAGTCTTCATGCATTTAATAACTAAAATTTTATTTTTTCGAGGCAGATCTAACAAAGACGCAAAATTTTCGTATATTCTTATGCTTTATTATTGTTATACCGGATATCACCAGATATCACCAGATAAAATGTGGTTTTAAAATGGTCTTAGTGGTATTTACTAACTAAACTTTCTATTTTTAGAGGTATCACCAGCTAAGACTCAAAATTCTTGGAGATTGTTATTACTGTATTAGCGGTGCACCAGATGAAAGGTCAGATCATGCAGTATTGTCTGTCCGAATGGGACTTTCAATGGTAAAATCGATAAAGTGAGTTGATTGGTAGTATTTGATTGAGGCTATTTATTTAGTTAATCTAATATAATAAACACATGCTTATAAAATTATTTACCATAAAAAATCTTATAAACCAAATAAAAATAATAATCAGACGGGGTTTTAGCTGTAAAGAAATACATATAGCATAGTCTATGGATAAAGGTTCTGGCTGGTTGCCAACGGCTTCAGAGCTCAACTCCTGCACTGACGACGTAATTTTTAGTGTTTTTTTTTCTATGACAGATTGCCAATGATTGTGCCTTACGGCCATTCATCTGGGGCTAAACAAAAATCAGGTTTTCCGCAATTGGGGTCGAAAGGGGTCATGATTTATGGGAGAGGGTAAAAAATGTGGCATTGAATAGATTAAGGGCAGGATGAGTGTGTGCAGGGGTCTTGGCCTCAGGCAATTTTGGGCTACACTGAATTGTTAGGTGGCAGCACTAGTAGTCGTAGTGCATAAATGAAAGTGTTTTCTAAAATATGTGGATAAATACTACATTTTCTTCCATTTTGTTTAAATATTTGCATCCTACCTCATGAGATTTCCTCAGTTTTGCATCTAATCTTGTATTTATGATAAATTTTATTTACTTTTTCAGTCCTTTGCCTGTGGTGGTAACTGCAATATAATGTGTACCTATCTATTAGTCAAAATACATCTATGGTAAAAATACAAACGCACAAAACTTTTATTGGGTGGAGTGTAAGAAACACTTACCGAACAAAACTCTTAACAAATAAACAAAACAAAAAAAGAAATAAAAAAACCAAATTACGAGCAATTTTTCTCGTGAAAATAAAATAAAAAATTGTGTTGGGCGGACTGTAAGAAACACTTACCAAACAAAACTCTTAACAAACAAACAAAACAAAAAAAGAAATAAAACAACCAAATTACGACCAATTTCTCTCGTGAAAATAAAATAAAAAAATTGTATTGGGCGGAGTGTAAGAAACACTTACCGAACAAAACTCTTAACAAACAAACAAAACAAAAAAAGAAATAAAAAAACCAAATTACGACCAATTTTTCTCGTGAAAATAAAGTAAAAAATTGTATTGGGCGGACTGTAAGAAACACTTACCAAACAAAACTCTTAACAAACAAACAAAACAAAAAAAGAAATAAAACAACCAAATTACGACCAATTTCTCTCGTGAAAATAAAATAAAAAAATTGTATTGGGCGGAGTGTAAGAAACACTTACCGAACAAAACTCTTAACAAACAAACAAAACAAAAAAAGAAATAAAAAAAACAAATTACGACCAATTTCTCCCGTGAAAATAAAAAAAAACTTTAATTGGGCGGAGTGTAAGAAACACTTACCGAACAAAACTCTAAACAAACAAACAAAACAAAAAAGAAATAAAACAACCAAATTACGACCAATTTCTCTCGTGAAAATAAAATAAAAAACTTTTATTGGGCGGAGTGTAAGAAATACTTACCGAATAAAACTCTTAACAAACAACCAAAACAAAAAAAGAAATAAAAGAACCAAATTACGACCAATTTCTCTCGTGAAAGTAAAATAAAAAACTTTTTTTGGGCGGAGTATAAGAAACACTTACCGAACAAAACTCTTAACAAACAAACAAAACAAACAAAGAAATAAAACAACCAAATTACGACCAATTTCTCTCGCGAAAATAAAATAAATATGCAAAAAGAGAATAATAATAGTCAGAAAAAAGGAAAGGAAAAGAAGAAAAAAGAAGAAGAAAAAAAAAACATCTGTGAACCGAGACCCAAAGACTGACACAATTCCAACACTAATACAATAATATTCCTGCTTGATAATTTCGAAGTTGCCCAACATTAAGCATTTAGAGTTTGTTAAAACACTCCGCTGTGTCATTAGTTTTTCCACGTATCCATCAACAAGTCGTATTAGTTTGTTCTGAAGAATTTGAACTCGTTTAAAATTTGAATTAAAGTTGCTAGTCTACAGCACACACGCGTATGAGATTTAAGGGTGGACTAAAAATTTATATAGGACTAATAAAGTTTGTGTTGGTAAAAATTTTTAGAATATCTAATTTCTCCAAGTCCTCACGCATTCTTTGTTCCAAAACATCACTATGTCATCTCCATGATGATTATAATCTAGGCAGGAACAAAGATATAGCGTATGGTGTGCTTGAATATCTGACCCATTCGCAAGCAAAATTTTTCCATTGACATCCTGGGGCTGACCTACTCTTGAATATGAGTAAAATTAGTCCTCGCTATATTAACAGTTATTAAGCTGAAACTAGTAAAAACATGAAGACGTTTTAAAACACGATCTGCCTTCAAAATCAAACTATGCAAGCGCTGACTAGAAAATGTTAAAGCAGTGTCATCAGCAAACGAAGCCAGACAAGAATCTGGCAGGTAGAGCCTCATCGTATCAACTTATACCAAATACCGAAGTGGATCAAGTACCGAACCTTGAGGGACCCCACACCTAAACTCGCCCCCACACATAAAGTCTTTGGTGAAAGTGCCCAAATTAAATGGTATACATAATTATTTTTGCAAAATTAGTCATCAAACTTATTAATCCTCATTTAGTTCTATAGAAAGGGAAACTGAAACACTTTGGATGTACTCCCTTGTTCCGAGTATATAATACTACAATTACACTTTAATTAATAGATTTACAATTCAGAAGATTAATACATTCTTTAGACTCCTGTTTTTTAAAGAAATTAATTAAAAAAACTTTTTCTACAAAATGAGTTTTTCAAACTCAAAACGAGCAGAAACTAACATAAGTTGGGCTCAAAACCCCTATGCCTTCCCAAGGCCAGAACATAATTTGCACTTTACTGAAAAAATATAAATGTTTTTAATTTTATAACTATAATAAATTAAATAATATCAACATTTTGATTACTAAATATCAGTATATGTATATTAAACTGACAATGTACATTCATTTGTATTTTTTTCAGTAAACTGAAAATTATGTTCTGGCCTTGGGAAGGCATAGGGGTCTTGGGACCAACTTGTGTTAATTTCTGCTCGTTTTGAGTTTGACTCGGTTATTTATTGTAATATCTGCTCGTTTTGGGTTTCATTAATTTATCGATGCTGATTTGTGGTAGTTTCACGCTTGGTAGATTATTTAATTTTATTTTTGCTAATTCTTTGTTTAATGCAGTTCTTTACTTTTCTTTGAAAAACTTATTTTGTAGAAAAAGTTTTTTTTTTAATTAATTTCTGTTCGTTTTGTATTGACATAGTCTTTTCAGAGAAAAAGAAAATAATACTTTAAATCTTTTCGTTTTTTTAAGAATTTATAGTTTGGCCCGCTATTTGTATGTCGTTCTTGGGATACTGCTGCGATGCCTTATTGGGAATTAGCATTAACACAGTACATTTTGATTTAATCTTATGGCAACATTTAGGTTTTAAACATAAAGTCAAATGGGAGGGTGGGCGTGGGAGGGGGATTAGTTTCCCTCCAATCACTTTCGACTATTAAAAAGGGCTGATGCCCTTTTTATTTTCAATCGAAGGAGCCCTTTTTGAAGTTCCAACGACAACTCCTTCGATACAAAGTGCCCTGGTCTAAACAACAACAACAACAAAAAATAATACATTATACCCACATCGAACTTTACTATAAAAATGTCAACCCTTCCAATCACTTTCGACTATTAAAAAGGGCACTAGGCCTTTCTAATTCCAATCGAATGAGCCCTTTTTGAGTTTCTAAGACAACACTTCCAATAAACACCTTATAGTTACTCTCCAATCACTTTTGACTATTAAAAAGGGCACTAGCCACTCCAATTTCCAATCGAATGAGCCCTTTTCGAAGTTTCTACGACATCTCCTTCGATACGAAATGCCCGGGTATGGAGAAAAAAAACACATTTTGCCCACATCGTTCTCCAATCCTCCAATCACGTTCAACTATTAAAAAGTGCAAAAACCCTTTGAATTTACAATCGAATGAGCCTGTTTTGAAGTTTCTACAACAACGCCTTCTATAAAAGCCTTACATGTCCCCAGGGCATAACTTAAAACCCTTGCCCTGAGGGTTGTGGGGAGTGTCCTCCTCAAAAAGATATTTTCTATCTGGAAATCAGATACGCTGACAAAATGCTTATCTAAAAATTTTGATTGGATGTGTTTGGGGGAATGATGGGCGTGGGGGGGAGGCTAGTTGCCCTCCAATCACTTTCGACTATTAAAAAGGGCATTAGCCCTTTGAATATCCAATCCAATGGGCCTGTTTTGAAGTTTCTACAACAACGCCTTCTATAAAAGCCTTACATGTCCCCAGGGCATAACTTAAAACCCTTTCCCTGAGGGCTGTGGGCGAGTGTCCTCCTCAAAAATATATTTTCTATCTGGAAATCAACTACGCTGAACAAAATGGCTATCTCAAAATTTTAACTAGATGTGTTTGGGGGATTGATTGGCGTGAGGGGGGGGGGCTAGTTGCCCTCCAATAACTTTCAACTATTAAACGAGGCACTAGAACTCGCGATTTCTAATCGAATGAGCCCCTTTTGAAGTCTCTACAACCCCTTCTATATGAAGTGTTCTGCTTTAAAGAAAAAAAATGATAAACTGTACATTGTGTCAACATTGATCTTATATGCCCTCAGGACATAACTTAAAACCCCTGCCCCGAGGGTTGTGGGGGAGTGTCCTCCTCAAAAAGATATTTTCTATCTGGAAATCAACTAAGCTGAACAAAATTGCTGTTTCAAAATTTTGATTGGATGTTTTTGGGGGAATGACGGGCGTAGGGGGGGATAGCTGCCCTCCAATCACTTTCGACTATTAAAAAGGGCACTAGCCACTCCAATTTCCAATCGAATGCGCCCTTTTCAAAGTTTCTACGACAACTCCTTCGATACAAAGTGCCCGGGTATGGAGAAAAAACCCATAACACATTGTGGCCACATCGTTCTTTACTTAGGCAGCGCGTTTTTGTGATACCAAATAATAATATTGAGTTTTCTTGACCTCAAACCATTATTTATTCCTTGCCAATCCTCATAAGTTAGGATATTTTTAGGACATGGTCTCCCAGCTTGCTAGAATGGTTGCTTGCCTGGAGTAACAGTACTCTTGTTTTTTTTTTTGGAAATACGTGTAACATTTGTTTCAGCTGAAGTAGATAAGACTATTTGATTGTTTTTCCTTCATTCAAGTGGCGTTAACATGCATGTCCAGCAAGACCTCCATGCCTAATAATGTATCTCTGGCCATGCACCTACTTATTCACAGAAGTTAATGTAGACGCACATATGAAAGCCACTTTCAAGCATAAGTGTTAAATATAGTGACAGAATAAGCTTTCTGAAAGGCAGAATTTAAAATTCCACCTTGAGCTTAGTACTGGATCTTAAACTGTAACTTGTTACAGCTAAACACCAACATGCGATCGGGCAACTGCCTGAATATTGATGCCTGGACAGACACGAGCTTAAACACTAATTTTAGACATGTGTGTGCAAACTGGTACGAACTTCATTAGAGATTGACTGAATTATAATGCAAATTGCATTCTGATTTTAAATGATCAATAGTTACAATGGAAATGCCTTTTTTTTACAATTTGAGAGACTGTTTTACCAGTGTGAGCTTACCATTAGTTGTCTATCCTTCGAGTAGCGAAGATTATCTTTCCTTTAGATTCTGCAGAAATTAGGTATTTGCGAGAATTAATTTGGATCAGTTATATTGGGAGCCTAGGAAGGTGACTAATCAGACCAACCTCATAAACCAACCTCCTTTCCATTTCAGATTGCATTTATTATCTACTTTTTAAGGTTTGTTCGTGAGTCAACAGGATCACCGGTAGATATGCGTGTAGGAATTCATACTGGCGCAGTTCTTGCCGGTGTACTGGGTCAGAGACAGTGGCAATTTGACGTTTACAGTCGAGATGTCGAGCTGGCAAACAAAATGGAAAGCACTGGTTTGCCAGGGTAAGTGGAAAGCTCAAGAGTTATATATTTTTAAATGTTTATATATTGTCTCATCTTATTATTGTTAATTTTGTCAGAAAAGAAAAGTTCTGTGTTGTGCTTATTATTTTATCCCCAAAAAAGTGCAATAAAACTAAAAAAAAATAATATAATAACAACAATATCATTACTTTCCATAGGAAATAGTATTCCCAAAAATTTTTCATATTCCTTTTTTCTTAATAACTTTGTCTCATCCCTCACTCGAAAAGTGGTCTGAACATCTTAACCTCTTTGGCACAGGTATGCAACAACATTATGTGCGCTTTAAGGACTGTGTCTTGTGGAAGGTGGAAAAATTTTCGGTTTCTGGAGAACTTCTGGATTACGAGAAAGACAATGATAGAAATATTTCCAGGAACAATTTCTATGGAAAGAAAACTAAAAGCATGTAGGAATTAAACGAACAATGTTGGATTTTTGCAGTTTTAAGGGCATTTTCTGTAAAAACAATGAAAAAACTTGCTTCATTTTTATAAGTGTTTTTTTTATAACTTTTTCTTTGCCCCTTTTCTTTTATTAAGAATAAAACATCTCAGCTAATACGGGTTTCGTGCTTCAATTTCTTATAAATGTTATCTTGTCACATTTTGGTTGAAGCTTAATGGGCTACGAATGGGCATTATATATATTTGACATTGTATGGAATGGTATAGCGCTGCCTACTTTACTTAGTGCTGTCTAAGTAAAGAGCGATGTGGGCAAAATGTATTATTTTTTGGTCTTAGACCAGGGCACTTCGATTCGAAGGACTTGTCGTAGAAACTTCGAAAAGGGCTCATTCAATTACAAATTGAAACGACCAGTGCCCTTTTTAATAGTTGAAAGTGATTGAAGGGCAAAACCCCCTCCCACACCCACCATTCCCCCAAACACATCCCATCAAAATTCTGAGATAGTATTTGGTTCAATGTAGTTGAAAGGTCCGGAAATTATGTCTTTGAGGATGATACCCCCCACAGCCCTCTTTTGCCGTATTAGAAACTTCGAAAAAGGCTCATTCGATTGGAAATTGAAGGGGCTTATGTCCTTTTAATGGTCGAAGTTGGTTGGAGGGTATCTAACCCACCTCCCACGCCCACCATTTCCCCAAAAATATGTAATCAAAATTTTTAGATAGCCATATTGTTCAGTGTAGTTGAAAGGCTGGAAATTATTTCTTTGAGAATGACTACCCCCTCCCCCCCCCCCCCACAGCCCTCAGAGCAAGGGTTGTTAGTTATGACCTGGGGGCATATAAGGCTAACATTGAAAGGATCGTATAAACTTCGGAGGGGCTCATTGGATTGGTAATTAGAAGTTTTAGTGCCTCTGTTAAGATTCAAAGCGATCGGAGGGTGGACCCCCCCCCCCCCACACCTCGTATTTTCCTGAAATTCATCTGATAGAAATTTTGAGACGGCCATTTGTTGTAGTACAAACTTTGAAAAAGGTTCATTCGATTGGAAATTGAAGGGGCTCGTGTCCCTTTTAATAGTTGAAATTGGTTGGAGGGTATCTAACCCACCTCCCACGCCCACCATTTCCCCAAAAATATGTAATCGAAATTTTCAGATAGCCATATTGTTCAGTGTAGTTGAAAGGCTGGAAATTATGTCTTTGAGACTGACAACCCCCCCCCCCCAGAGCCCGCAGCGCAAGGATTGTAAGCTATGCCCCGAGGGCATGAAAGTTTTTATGGAAAGGGTGGTCGTAAAAACTCCAGAGAGGGCTTATTGGATTGGAAATCCGATGTTCTAGTTCCTTTTTTAAGAGTCAAAGTGATCTGGGACAGCCGCTTCCATACGTCGTTTTTTCCATAAATGCATCCGATAAAAATTTTGAGACAGCCATTTGTTCAAAAATCATCCGAAGATCATATAATAAGGCATTTGGGGTGGACAGGATCCCCCAAAGGACCCAAAGGGGTATATTAGGTTTTTATGGAAGTGGTGGTCATATGAGCCCTAGAAGAGGCTAATTTAATTATAATGTATAGTTGTAGTTCCCTTGAAGAGTCAAACTTAACGGAGAGCAACTAGCCCCCGTCCCTGACATCCTCTTTTCTCAAAACAAATTCAATTGAAATTGTGAGATAGCCATTTTTTTTTACCAAAAGTCCAAAAAGCATATATCAGTGTCCTTAGAGTGGACAAAATCCCCCAGAGCCCATGGGCAAGGGTTGTAAATTATGCCCCGGGTCATATAAAGCTTTTCGGGAACGAGTGGTCGTATAAGCTTTGGGTCGGACGGAGCTCATTTGATTGGAGGTCTGAAGTTTTATTGCCCTTTTTAAGACTCAAAAATGAATGGAGGGCAATCAGCCCCCAAGCCTATCATTCCCCAGAATATATCCAATCGAAGTTTTAAGAGATCTATTTTGTCCAGCCTTTTTGAAAGTTCTATTAATTATGTCTTTGGAGAAGTCAACCTCCCCACAGTCCTCAGGACAAGGGCTGTAAGCTAGGCAATTCGTTCATTGTTTACACACAGTATATGTTATTGAGAAAGGTATGCATGTTTGAACTTTAATTTCCAAGAAGACGAAGGGCATTCAGGTGAGCCTTTCAGAGAATGTTTTGAACTAAATCAAAACACGTTATGTGTATAAGGATTGTCAGCAGGGTGTAACATTGGAATAACTGAGTATTTTAATTTGGAAAATTCAGGAAATGATAATGGAGATGATCAAAAAGGCAATATTTGCATGCTACTAATACTACTACAGCTACCACCACTACTGCTACCAGACCAATCTATTGCAGCATTGCAGGGAAATTCGAGCTACATCAAAAGACACTCTGTGCATGAAAATTGTCAAAATAGCCTAAATGAACAGTGCCGATCCCATGACCTAGTCATCGCAAGCACTTACTTTCAACGCAAAACCATCCACCAGTACATGTGGTATAGTAATGACAGTTGTACAAAGAAGATGATTGACTACGTCATCATACCTAAACGCTAGGGATCATCACTGAAGAACCTACAGATCAACTGAGCCTGGGAACGCAGACCACAGGCTTGCGTGTGCTGAGGTCCATCTCCGCCTTCAAGCACAACGATTAGAAAGCAGGCCAAATAATGCAGATATTGGGAACCTCCAGGAGCCAAATACTCGCCTGAAGTATAGTATTGATGCATCAAATCTCTTCGAGCTCCTTAGCACACTTAGAAGCAGTGAAGACGCCTGGAAGTATTCTAAATCGCAGACAAGCGAAGCAGCACAATTGGTGCTGGGCAAGAGAGGTTTTCCAAAGAAATCTTGGCTAATAAATGAAACACTAGAGGTTATAGAGTAAAGATGGAGGACAAGACTCCTTGGTGAAATGGTTACTTATCGGAGGCTTAATGGAGTGCGGAACCGTCTCATTCACTGGGACCGAACTCAGTTTGTTACAATGAATGCTGATGAATCTGAAATAGCAGAAAAAAAGAAAGACGTGGGTAGCCTCTTCAAGCACCTCCGAGAACTTACGGAAGATAAAACTCCTACATAGGACCTGTCCTATCCTTGGATGAGGCACTTGTCTCTGATGAGGGTTCTTGTCTTGAGAGGTGGAAGGACCACTTCTGCTCGCTCTTAAATAATACTAGCACGTCTGTCTCTCCAAATAATAGTCCCAGCCAATCTATCAGTCAAAGGCCTGAAGCAGATGTTCCTCCATATGAGCTTTTCATCCCTCAGAAATTGGAAACGCAGTTAAAAGGCTCAAGAATAATAAAGCCGCTGGTATCTGTGGCTTAAGTTCTAAACTGATGAAATATGCTGGTTCTACAATGCTCCTGTTTCTCCGTACTCTGTTCTCCACCCACAGTTTGGCAAACTGAGATAATTCCTGAAGATTGTTGGAAAGGTGTCATCATCCCCTTATGAAAAAGGAAAGGCTCTAGAAACGACTGTTCAAAAAACCGTGGAATAGCTCTGCTGTCAGTCCCAGGAACACTTTTATCAATGGTCTTGATGGATCGTTGTCGGAATATAGTTCATGAGATTTGGCGACCTGAACAAGCTGCTTTTATGTCGGACAGTTCCACCATCGAGTAGATTTTCACGATTAGACATATAATAGAAAAACTCACAGATTTCCGCGAGAAGGCTTTTTTTACCTTCGTTGACTTCCATACTGCGTTTGACTCAGTAGACCGAGAGGCACTTTGGAAGATTTTAGCATCGACTGGCATCGCCGAGAAATTCTGTAGACTCTTAAAAGCTTTAAACCATGACACAGAGAGCTGTGTTCAAGTCAATGGCCACAGCAGCACATTCTTCCGAATCATGACAGGGGTGCGTCAAGGATGTGCAGTGGCCACAGAGCTCTTAAATGTCGTCATAGACTACGTTATGACAAAGACGACTTCACATCTCAACTTTGGACTCAAGTATGGAGATCGCGTCATCTCTGATGCTGATTTTGCTGACGACCTGGCCATCCTAGTAGACTCCATGGATCAGTTGCTGGAGGAGCTTCAAATCTTAAGAGAAGAGGCCACTATTGTGGGACAGCAGATAAACTGGAACAAAACGAAAATTATGCCCATAGACCTGTCTTCTCCTGCTGTCATTTTCCAGTCTGTCTGGACGCAACAATTAGCATAGAAGTAGTCCAAAAGTTTACTCACCTGGGATCCACAATTTCTTCAGAAGGCTCCCTTTTCCCCGAGCTGCAAGCAAGGCTATCCAAGGCGTCTTCTGCCATGGGCAGATTGAACCGTCAGCTTTGACGAAAACCGAATATCAGTGGTTCAACCAAATTTCGAATTTTCAACACCCTTATCGGTTCTGTGATGCTTTATGGAGCTGCGACTTGGCAAGCATCAGCCGCAACCCTAATGGCCTTCGATAGATGCCAGTCGAAGAGTCTGAGAAGGATAGAAGGTCTACGGTGGGTCAACTTCGTGAGTAACGAGAAGCTGAAGAATCTCACCAAGCAGTCCCGTTTTTCTACCCAAGCAGCCGAGTGTACCTTACGGTGGTTTGGACATCTACTTCAAATGCCCCCGCACTTACCTGCAAAGATGAACTTCTACTTTGACCCTGTCAAAGCCGATTGGAAGTGACCTCGTGGCCGACCAAAGAAGCAAAGGTCCGACAGCGTATCCAAGTTCCTAGCGATGGCAAATATCAGACCAAAGTAAACTGAAGCGCAAATCCATGCAATGGACCGAAGTGGATGGAGGAGGCAGACGTCACTCTCTACGCCGAGTAGCACCCGGAAGGAGACCTAAGTCAAGTAAATAAGTTAAGTCAAGTATTAAGTTGGAAAACTTAGAGAATGCTTAAAGAGAAAGATCCTCTCACCAAAAGGCAATATGTGCACAGTAGTGCTAATACTACTGTTACTGCTGCATTTACTACTACTACTCCTTCTATTGATACTGCTTGTATAGCCAAGAGAACTGAGAGAAAAATATGATAACATACAGGTTATCAAAAGGACATATCAGCAATGTCACAGCAACGGCTAATTCTGTTAAGTTAAAATCTCTAGGACTTGATAAGACGAATGTTCTGCTGATAAAAAGGCAGTATGTTAATACTATTACTAGTAATATCAATAATACTACTGTGACTACTATAACAACTATGCCTAGGGGTATAAAGGTGAAATTTTTAATAAATTTGTCAAAAGGGTGGAACAACAATATATTAGGAACAATTTGGTGTGTGAAGTTAAAACTAAAAGGGCTTGTTGTGAGGGATGTTGAACTAACCTAAATAAAATATTTCCATCCTAATGCTACTGCTTCTCCTCATACTACTACTAATGTTACTATTATTACTACTTCTATTACTACTATTGCCACGAAAGCTTAGACTAATACAATTAATTCTACTGACAATACTACTTCTACTGTTATTAAAGCTAAAGATATTAAAGTGAAAATTTTAAGATGTATAGTAACTAAATGAAACTAAATCGAAAGACACTATGCCCACACAGGTTGTCAAGCGGACGCATCAGAAATGCTTCAAGAGTGGTTGATGGTATTAAGCCAAAACTTTCAGCGTGTGTTGAAGGGGATGTTGAAGAAACCAAAGATGTTATGCGCATACCGTCACTAATACTGCTACAATTATTGCTACTGTGAAATTTAAGGGTATTAAGGTGAAGCTTTTAAGGAAAATAAAAAAAAAACAAGATTTTTTAACTGAAAGTAAGGAACGAAGATAAAACTTAAAACGAACAGAAATTATTCCGTATATGAAAGGGGCTGTCCCCTCCTCAACGCCTCACTCTTTACGCTAAAGTTTTTATTGTTTTTAAAATAGCGTTGTGAGAAAGAGTCTAACTTTAGCGTAAATAGCGAGGCGTTGAGGAGGGGACAGCCCCTTTCATGTACGGAATAATTTCTGTTCGTTTTAAGTTTTAACGTCGTTCCTTACTTTCAGTTGAAAAAAGCTTTTCTTTTTATTTAATTTTTGGACTTTTTTGAATTAATGAAGGTTTTGATTTTGACTCACCGTACATGAATAATTAAAAAAAAATTGCATATTAATTTTACTTTTATTTGGCTAAATGGCTTTCTCAAAACTTGTTTAATTTTATTTACGAACGTTTTTATTAGTAGTAATTATACGTAAATTACGAATTAACTTACGTAATGAACTTCTATATTCATAGATTTTTAACACGTATATTAGGGGGTTCGCCCCCTAGTCAATACCTTGCTCTTTAAGCTAAAGTTTGAATTTTGTTCCAATTCTTTAAAATGACCGCTGAATCACAAAGGCCGCTAATTAGAATAAATAGCTCTTATGAAAGTACTAAAAAATCTTTGGCTTAAAGAGCGAGGTATTGACTAGGGGGTGAACCCAATCCTATACGTAATATTTTCTGTTCGTTTTAAGTTTTGATGTTGCTCCTTACTTTCACTTGAAAAACTTGTTTTTTTCTTTATTTAATTTCTGATCTTTTTCTCTAATAATGCTGGGAAATCCGGCACCCCCTTCATAGCAATATCCCTTCCCCCATGAAAACTTCTTTCATGGAAAGATCCTCCCATATAACCCCCGACCCCCCCCCGACCTAATAGAAAAAATCCCCCCTGAAAACGTCTGTATACTTCCCAATAACCAATACTATATGTTAACATTGGGTAGAGTTCATAACTTTCAGCCCTCCCTTGGAACTTTGGGGGAGTGAATCATCCTAAAAGAAAAAGTTATCATATTTTCGACCATGCTGAACAAAATGGCTACCTCAAGATTTTGATCGGGTGACTTTGGGAAAAAAATGAGCGTGGGAGGGGGACTAGTTTCCCTCCATTTTTTCGGTCACTTAAAAAGGGCACTAGAACTTTCAATTTCCGTTCCAATTAGCCGTCCCACGATATTCTAGGACCACTGGGTCGATACGATCACCCCTGAGAAAAAAAAAACAACAAAAAAAACAAATAACCACGCATCCGTGATCTTTCTTCTGGCAAAAAATGCATAATTCCGCATTTTTGTAGATAGGTGCTTGAAACCTCTACAGTAGGGTTCTCTGATACGCTGAATATGATGGTTTGATTTTCATTAAGGTTCTATAGCTTTTGGGGGGTCTTTCCCCCTTTTTTCTAAAATCAGCCAAATTTTCGCGTAACTTTTGATTGGTAAGACTAAACTTGATGAAAGGTATATATTTGAAATCAGCATTAAAGTCTGATTCTTTTCATGTATCTATTGGTATCAAAATTCCGTTTTTTAGAGTTTCGGTTACCAATGAGCCGGGTCGCTCCTTACTTACAGTTCGTTACCACGAACTGTTTGATATTTAGGTGGATGTTGATCTAAACCAAAATAAACTATGAGCATGATGACTTTCAAAGAGGTGACAAACAAAAATTATATTATTAAGTTAGACCTTTAAGGATAACTTTTGGGGTATTTTGAACTAGCCAGAAGGCACTAAGTGTATACTTTTAATGCTACCACTACAGTTACTGTAGCTAATGACGCTAAGGGTAATAAGATGAAACTTTTAGGGAAATTTTGAAAGGATTTTAATTAAACGAAAAAACTGTATGCATGCAGGTGTTCAAAAGGGCATATAAGCAATATCGAGGCAGCACAACTCTATAATAGAAATACTATTGAAAGTTTTAAAGGAGCTAATTAGATTAAAAATTAAAAGTTCTGCTGCCCTTTTTAAGAGTAAAAAGAGATTGAGGGCAAGAAGCCCTTTTCTTGAGCCCGTTCATCTTCCAAACGCATCCAGTCAAAATTTTGAGACAGCCATTTTGTTCAGCATAGTAGAACGGCCCAGCAACTATGTCTTCAGGGATATTGGGCATGCCAACCCCACACAATCGTCCAATTGGCCCATTATGCTTTGAAACTAAAGATTGCTTTAAACTAAACCAAAAGGCATCGTACTTATAGTTTCCAAGAAGACACCTCAGCAATATATCGAGAACGACTGGGAGTGTTAAGTTAAAACTTTTGGGGCTAATACTATTAGTATTAGCCTCAAGCTCAATCTCAAGCTCAAGCACAATAAGGTATCCCCAGATAAACAACAGAATCAGAAACTGAAAATGAAATACTCCTGTTGCAAATTAGTTCAGCTAAGATATTACCATTGATGGGAAAATATTGACATTTTTGACCCTAATTGAAATGCCTCTATCTTTAAGCTTACTAGAAAGGGAATTAAAGTTCTTAATAAGAACTTTAATAAGAACTAGTTCTTAATAAGAACTGGCCTCCCCCAGGCCATTCAGCGTGTCCCCAGGTGGCGATAGGGGAACGCTCTACAGATATGTAGGGTACCTCCATAGGAGGCACGGACCAAGGGGGGACCTTGTCCCTGGGAGTCCATAATAGAATCTGGGGCACCCTCGCCCGGGGTCATAAATACAGGCGGAGGAGGAAGAAGGCCCCTCAAATGTACACTCAAAAGGGCCCACTGGTTTGTCCACAATTCCCATGAGTTGCAAACCTTCTCCCAGTAATGGGTTAAATTGCACGGTGATGCAGAACATCATCGCGGGAGGATCCTCTATAGCAGGACAACTGTGGCAGGGCGTAAGATCCAGATCTATGGACAACGGCCTCTGCAAAGGGCTGCCTCGACCTTTTTGGGGCACCTGCAAGACTGGGGACCTTGAGGTCCACTCTATTCCCACTTGAGGAGTGGCGCCCCTCGAGGAAATTATAGCCTAATAAACGACACAGCATTCGCACGGGATTCTGACTAATGGACAATTCTTCTGGGCTTGGTATGTTTTGATGGGCGTCTTTGGGCTGAAAAACCTCTTCCTAGGTAATTTATCTATTATGGGTTGCCTCCCCGTAGTAGCATAATATTTGTAGGCATGAATATATAATGAGTCGGAGGTAATAGGCTTGAGACTGTCTGTGCAGGATTTCGACTCTTGTTGATAGAAGAGCATCGCCAAGTGCTGAAAACCATGTTGTGACCAAGATGGGCCCAGGATTGCACAAAGCCTCCATTCATGGAGGTCCTGGGGACTTCTTGCTGTCCGGTTCTAAGCCGGCTTAAGCACTTCGGTGTAGACTTGAGAAGATATGTGATCCCCGCCCTGCACTGGTATCCGGGATAATTGCTTTTCCTGAGGCGAAAATCATTTGAATGATTTAAAGAACATGAAAATTGGAACTTGGAATGTTACGACATTAAAGAATGACTATCTTATCGACATTTTGACTGACGAATTCAGACGATTCGAAATGGATTTATTAGGAGTTTCAGAAACTCATATCCCAGGGGTAGGAAGCATGAAATTAGGTGATATAGAATTTGTTTACTCAGGCAGGAAGGATGGGGTACATAGACAGGGAGTAGGGCTGATGATGAATAAGGAAGCTGCTAAGTCTTGTTTAGGCTGGGAAGGTATTAATAATAGAATACTAATTGCTCATTTTATGACTAGAAAGTTCAGGGTATTAGTTATAGTAGTATACGCCCCTGTAGAACCGACTGACGGAAATACTAGTGACTCAGATGAATTTTACTTACAGTTACAGGAGCAAATAGACAAGGTCCCAGGTAGAAATATGATGGTATTACTGGGAGATTTTAACGCCCAGGTTGGTAGAAATAGGGATAGATGGTATCCCAGCCTAGGTAAATTTGGTGTAGGAAATGAAAACAGTAATAGATACAGACTTTTGCAATTTTGTAGGTATAACAATTTAGTTATAACCAATACGGTGTTTGGTCATCAAATGGCTCATAAGTTAACATGGTATTCACGTGATGGTAAGACAGCAAACCTTATTGATTATATTATAGTAAACCGAAGACTGGCAGGATCAATACAAGATACTAGGGTATATAGGAGTGCTGTTATTGATGTTAAAAGTAAAGATCACCATCTAGTAGTGTCAAGGGTTAATTTAAAGCTGAAATATCGGAAAAAACTACCTCCGGGGAAGTTATGATGTTGGTAGACTCCAGGATGAGAATTTGAGAGAAACTTTCCAGGAACAGTTGAATACTAAACTTGAGAGTTTAAAATTTGATAATGTGGAAGATGGTTGGAATAATTTTAGAAAAAGAATTTGTGAAGTTGACGAAGGTGTATTAGGGAAGAAAGCTAGAACTGCAACTAAGAATATTGCTTTATGAAAAAGCTTTATGTTTAATAGACAGGAGAAAGGACTTGCTTAAGAATTATCTGAGTGATAGATCGTATGAAAACAAACGAAATGCAAAGAAAGTTGAGAAAGAATTAAAATATGAACTAAGGAGGTGTGAAGTGGAGGCCATGGATAAAATTGCCGAGGACCTGGAAGATGTAGCTAGACGGCATAATAGTAAAATATTGTACTGGCACGTTAACAAATTGAGAGGGAGTAGTCAATCCGGACTTGTCCCAGTTAAAGATAGGAATGGGGTCGCAATTAGCGATAAGGAAAAAACTAAAGAGAGATGGGCCGAACATTTTGAGAACTTGCTTAACCGAGATAGAGTTGCAGAAAAAAATATAGAGGAAAATGAAAAAGTTTGTGATACCTTGGATGTGAAGGAAGATTTGTTTTGTGAGGAGGACTTAGCAACAGTGCTAAAAGGGTTAAAGAATAATAAGGCTCCAGGTGCTGATAGGGTGGTAAATGAGTTTCTTAAATATGGTGGCTCTGAGGTTAGAAATAAGTTATTGAAGATTATGAATAAGATTTTTGAAAAAGGGGAAGTACCTAACGATTTTAGGAAAACCTTAATTAAGCCACTTTATAAGAAAGGTGATAAAAGTGAGTGTGGTAATTATCGAGGCATTAGTCTGGTCTCTGTAGGTAGCAAATTACTTAGTAAAATCATACTTTTTAGACTGAGAGATGCCGTAGACAAAGTTTTAAGAGAAGAGCAGTGCGGTTTTAGAAAAGGTAGAGGATGTGTCGACCAAATTTTCACTCTTAGGCTAATAATTGAGAAGTGCCTGAGTTTTCAAACACCTTTGGTCCTCAGTTTTATAGATTATGAGCAAGCGTTCGACTCTGTTGATAGAAGAGCTTTAGTAAAGGTTTTATCCTTGTACGGTATACCAGACAAATACATTAAAGTGATTAGTGCTATGTACTAGAATAACACTGCTGCGGTTAAGGTAGGAAATGAGGTTAGCAGCTGGTTTTGTATTAAATGAGAAGTTAAGCAGGGTTGTGTTCTATCCCCCTTTATATGGATTATTTTGATGGACTTTGTTCTAAGGAGCACAGGAAAGGCAATGGGAGACCACGGAATCAAATGGGGAGGAAAAAGTCTCCTGGACTTGGATTACGCTGATGATTTAAGCATCCTAGATGAAAGTGTGAGCAAAATGAATGATGTTTTAGAGGTTTTGCGAGTTCAGGGTGCTAGAATTGGTTTGAAAATTAATGTTAGGAAGACTAAGTCACTAAGGCTAGGAATAAGTGAAGATGAAAAGGTGACGTTGGGTAATGAAAAGATTGATCAGGTGGGCAGCTTCACTTACCTTGGTAGTATTATTAGTAAAGATGGTGGGAGCAGCGAAGATGTTAAAAATAGAATAGCCAAGGCTCAGGGTGTTTTTTCACAGTTAAAAAAAAGTCTGGAAGAATAGGAAGATAAGTCTGCAAACCAAGATTAGAATATTAGAAGCTACAGCGATGACGCTCCGAAAAGCGGATGAAGATTTGCTAGATGTTTTTCAGAGAAATTGCTTATGGATTGTTCTGGGTACCCGGCTGACTGACCGTATTTCAAACAATAGGCTATACGAAAAATGTGGTTCAATACCGCTCTCTAGGGCTATAATGAAAGAAAGGTTGAGGTGGTTAGGGCACGTTGTGCGGATGAAGGATGACAGATTGCCGAAAATTGTTCTTTTCGGCCAACCATCTAGGGCTAAACGGAAAGCAGGTCGTCCCCGTCTGGGGTGGGAGGACGTCATAAAGAAAGATTTAAAGGAAATGGGAATTTCGTGGGCGGGTGTAAAAAGGGAGGCTTTGAATAGATTGGGATGGAGGAGGAGCGTGCGTAGCTGTGTTGGCCTCAGGCGGCTTGGTGCTGCGGTGAGTTTTTAGTAGTAGTAGTAGTAGTAATACTATTAGTACTTCTGCTCTTACAATTTAAATAAACAAAAAGAGTGTAGGTGTATCCAAGTTGTCAAAGAGCATAGGTAGAATCTTTTGGGAAGGATATCGTTTTATTTTTCAGGTAAACTTCAGGAGTTATAAAATTAAATTAAAAGATACTGTTTGTGCTAGGATTAGAAATTGTTGAAAAACTTTCTCCAATACACAAATAGCAACCCAAACTATGGTTCTTATAAAAAAAAACCTGAAAAGATACAAAATATCATTTTTTTCCATGAAAAAGACAATGTCAATAAAAACGAACAGAAATTAATTAAACAAAATTTTCCACGAAACAAGTTTTTCAAAGAAACGTAAAGAGCTTCATAAAGTCAAAATAAGCGGAAATAAAGTCAAATAATCTTCCAAGCGTAAAACTACCACAAATCACTATCAATAAATAAATGAAACTCAAAACGAGCAGAAATTAACATTAGTACGGCTGATAACCCCCATGCCTTCTCAAGATGAAGTTCTGACAGAGAACGCCAAAAAATTGCTTGGGGAAAAAATGGTTCGCTGGGCGAAACCAAAATCGCTTGGCAATTTGCACTGAAGGCGATTTTTTATATGGGTCAGGAGAGGGAGGGTTCAGATGATTTTAAATGGAAAGCAAAACGTATAATTTTGTAACACAAGCCACATGTATTTGGTATTAAAAATATTTTGTTTGGCAAATTTTGATCCCTTATCCAAGGTTGAATCCAGGGGGTTTAAGGGTTTGGAACCCCCTCTCGAATTTCATGTATCATTTTTGTTATGTATAAACGTAAAAAATAGATATAAACAAATGTTTTATGCGTTTTTTATTCTTTTTTGCTGTAACCCCCCACAAAAAATCCATATGTAAAACACCCCCCCCCCCCCAAAAAAAAAAAAAAAAATCCTGGATATGACCCTACCCTTATCTGAGAAAGAGTATTCTATTTCAATTATGTCAGCTTTAGTTGAAGGCTCTGTATCATATCATGAACATTCTATTGGGTAGATGTTCCTACAACATATACTAATATAAAGAGAGGGGACCGGGGATTTTCAGCAAATAGCTTGTGATATATTTTTCCTTTATTATTAAGAGCTAGGATGCTCATTTCAAAAATTGAATAAATACCAAACATCATCAAGCATTTTGCCCCCTCTTTCCATGCATTTTCTTTGTCTCCCAGGTCCTTTTATTCTTTGTAGCCCACATCATACGATACAGGATATGATCTAATGCCTGTTATTAATTTTTCAACATTCATTCTCTGTTTTTCAACTTCCACTTGAAGCATGGCGAAGAGATTTTTTTCGCTTCGGAAGACCTTTTTATGGCTCGGCAAAGCAATTTTCGCAAGGCAAAACAATATTTGGGCTCTGTCAGAACTAAGCTTACTTGCGAGAAAAGGGGAAATTCTGGTTAAATCTCTCAACACAACCCCTGGAGCAAGACAAGTCCCAAAAAGAAAAATAAACGCTTTGGATTTGAATAATGAATCATTTTTGTATTCCAACGTTGCTAATTTCACACTAAACTATGCAGTTTTTCTGTGCTCACACACACACAACCCAACGCAAAGGAAAGTTCTGAAATGTTTTTCCTCAACGATTGGCACAATAATAAACAATAAATCAAGATAGTAGATTTGTTTTGCTTCAATGGATCCCTGAATATATCCTTTTTTTCAAAGGGGGGAGGGTGAAAAATTCAAAAATTTCCAAAAATATCCACGTTTTTTGCAACATAGCCTATAAGAGATATCAACATTTCTGGCTGGAGATAGCAAATAAAGAGTTAGTTTAATAAAAATATCAAAAGACGGTAATAACTCTTTTGAAGACTGAGAGATTTCTCTAAAACTGATCCAAAAGTATATTTTCTTCCACATGTGGCTGTGTGTGTTAATATAAGCTTTATAGGTAATTTTCTTAATTAAAATTGCGGAAAGTCAGTTTCGAATAGTAAGACGTTCGTGAGAATTCGTATTTTCCTTTTCTTCTAGATAAGAAAAGCATCCTAAATTCTAATAACAAACATTTATGATAAGGTTATAAATGAACAATGAAGATAACAATTAAGATTGTTGCATAACACAGGTAATAGGCAATTATCTATAATTTTTCTAACCCAAGAAAATAGTGAATAATCGCTGCTTGGAGCTGGTAAATGAGCGACAAATATCTGTAACGACACAGTCATGGCAACGACATAAGCAGAATATGTTCTACACTGCTATTGAATATAAGCTTGAAAAACATCCTTTTCTAAATGAACTAAAAGTTTTTTCTTAACAAATTTATGAATTTCAACTAAATCTCTAGCGGACTTATAGTAATAAATAAAAAAATTATTAAAAAAATCCTAATCACGAATCTGTCTTTTAAACAGTATCTATGTTTTCCAAAAATTCTTGGGTATTTTTGTGAGTTCAGGCATGTTTTGAAGACATTAAATAAAAAAAAAAAACATATAAAATTTAAAATGAACAGAAATTATTCCGTATATGAAAGGGACTGTCCCCTCCTCAACGCCTCGCTCTTTACGCTAAAGTTTTTATTGTTTTGAAAAATAGAGTTGTGAGAAAGAGTCAAACTTTAGCGTAAAGAGCGAGCCGTTGAGGAGGATACAGCCCCTTTCATATAAGGAATAATTTCTGCTCGTTTTAAATTTTAATGTTGCTCCTTATTTTCAGTTAAAAATATTTGTTTTTTTATTTAATTTCCGAACGTTTTTGAATTAATGCATGTCTTGATTTTGGCTCACCGTACGTGAATAATTAAAACAAAATTTGCATATTGAATTACTTTTTTGGTTTAATGGCTTTCTCGAAAAATATTAAATGTGTTTTGGGAAATGGTTGGCGTGAAAGGGGGGTTAGTTGCCCTCCAATCACTTTCGACTATCAAAAAGGGCACTAGCCCTTTGAATTTCCAATCGAATGAGCCTTTTTCGAAGTTTCTACAACAACACTTTCTATAAAAACCTTATATACCCCAGGGCATAGCTTACAACCCCAGCCCTGAGGACTGTGGGGGGGGGGTGTCATCCTTAAAGACCTAATTCGAGAACTTTCAACTACGTTGAACAAAATGGCTATCTCAAAATTTTGATTGGATGTATTTGGGGCAAAGGTGGGCGTGAGAGGGGGGTTACTTGCCCTCCAATCGCTTTCGACTATTAAAAAGGGCCCTAGCCCTTTGAATTTCCAATATAATGAGCCTGTTTTGAAGTTTACGACAAAGCTTTCTATAAAAACCTTATATGCCCCTAGGGTATAACTTAAAACCCTTGCCCTGAGGGCTGTGAGGGAGTGTCCTCATCAAAAACATAATTTCTATTTGGAAATCAACTATGCCGAACAAAATGGCTATCTCAATATTTTGATTGGATGTGTTTGGGGAAATGGGTGCTAGTGTCCTTCCAATTACTTTCGACTATTAAAAACGGCACTAGCCACTCCAATTTCCAATCGAATGAGCACTTTTCGAAGTTTCTATGACAACTCCTTCGATACAAAGTGCCCTGGTCTAGAACAAAAAAAAATAAATAGTACATTGTGCCAACATCATTCTTTATTAAGGCAGCACGATTGCGCTTCCTATGATGGTTGGAAATCCGGCGCCCCCTTTATAGCAATGTTCCTTCCCCACGAAAACTTCCTCCGTGGAAAGATCCCCCCACGTAATCCCCGACCCATCCCCCCACTACCAGCAAAATCTTCCCTAAAAACGTCCGCATGCTTCCCAATAACCAATACTATATGTAAACATTAGGCAAATTTCGTAACTTGCAGCCCTTCCCCGGGGACTGTGGGGGATTAATTTATCCTCAAAGACATGGTCAATATGTTTTTGACCATGCTGAAAAAATAGCTATCTCAAAATTTTGATCGGGTGACTTTGGGAAAAAAATGAGCTTTGGAGGGGACCTAGTTGACCTCTATTTGTTGGTCACTTAAAAAGGCCACTAGTCTTTTAATTTCCGTTTGAATGAGACCTCTCTCGATAGTCTAGGATCCCTAGGTCGACACGATCACCGCATCCGTGATCTTTCTTCTCGCAAAAAATACAAAATTCCACATTTTTGCAGATAGGAGCTTGAAACCTATTCAGTAGGGTTCTCTGAAACGCTGAATCTGATGGTGTGATTTCCATTAAGGTTATATGACTTTTTGGGGGTGTTTCCTCTTTTTTTTCAAAAATCAGGCAAATTTTCTTAGGCACGTAACTTTTTATGGGTGGGACTAAACTTGATGAAACATATATATTTGAAATCAGCATAAAAATCCGTTTCTTTTAATGTATCTAATGGTATCAACATTCTGTTTTTTAGAGTTTCGGTGACTATTGAGCCGGGTCACTCCTTACTTACAGTTCATTACCACGAACTTTTTGATATTAATTGGCAATGAGGACACTGTTATAAAATGCTATTTAATGGATTGGAGCAATGAGGGATTGTAAAAAAAAATATACTTAATTGATCTGAGCTCTTTTAACTTCAGGTGGTATGAATGTTGCTTGTTTAGATTGTACAGGGTAAACGAAATACATCCAGTCTTTTTTTCTTTCTTTTTTATTCTTCCAGTAAACGATTTTTTCGACCCTACCACCTTTCTGGTAATACTTAAAATGAAATAAAAATACAAAACAGGTTTAAAATTATAACTAAAAGAGTTTCTATAGTTTCAGTTTTTCTGTTATAGCTTAAAGTTTAATCTGTTTTATTTCATTTTAAGTACTATTCCGGTTGAAAAATATATTAGAAAAATATATAGAAAAATATATATAGCCCAAGGATATATGTAATTCCTTGGTATCTTTTCTTACTTTTTCTCTTTTTTTTTAATTAGAAAACTCAAAAAAAGGCCTGACCTTTTTGAGCACCTTGAAATTAGTGACTTTAATTCCTTTGGCTCTCCCAGGTATGTGGCAACAAAAAAGTACTGAATACTGTGCTAGTTTTGATTTATAAACAATGGTGCTAATTGGTTAAGAGGCAATCTAGATTTTGAAACTGCCCCCTAACATTTTTTGAATTGATACCACTGTTTGTCAAGTCCTTCAAAAGCTTCAGTTCCTCAAACCCCTCCTGTAACTTTTCCCTGGAGCACCTCTTCAACAAAATTTGAGAAGACTCTCTATGACGCCCTTGACACCAAGAACCTAGGTGGGATTTCGCTTTAGTAGGAGGAGAAGCTCGTCCTTAGGGGAAAATGTGGTGCTCTCTAGAAGAAATGAAACTCATTTGAGAATGTTGTATTATATAAGAAAAAACGAAAATCGTTTGGATGTGGGGAAGGCAAGGGTCCAAAGCTCCACAACATCAGTAAAAGTCTACGATACACATGTATGAAGGGGAAGCTAGGGTTCGTAAAAGATGGTTTTTTACTATGGTTCACATGATATATGTCCAATAAACTATTTAAAGCATCTTCTGAAAACTACACAATGACTTTCGAGATACCAAATATTCACAAAAGAAGAATTTTTATTTACTGCTTCTGCCAAAGGACACAAAATTATATGGACTCGGAGCAAAAATGTAACCTTGGAGTGAATTTTTTTTAAACATCCAGTTTCCCGACCTTGTGCATAGTCTATAGCTAAGTTTTACCTCATTAGGAGGGGGAGGAGGTAGTGCATTTTTTATGGTAAGAATATGGTATTTAGGGATAGTTCTCAAGAAGAAATAATTATACCACAATTTCTTCAAATTAATTTGTTTTTATCTCAGAACTAGCCTTCATACACGGTTACTAATTGTTCAAGAATTAGAGGGTGTAAAGGTAGGCCTAAATATTTAAACAAGTTTACTTGGCTATCCCGAATTTGAGCAGAACATATTTTCCGTAAAATTTTCTTTCCCTACCTAACAGCTTTGCAAGACCGTAAAAATATCCTAAAACTGCAGTTTAAAATACTCCGCCCACTGAAAATATTACACAGGTGAAGGGACCAGAATAATAATTGTGAGGGGAGTGCTGGGTGAATTGACGATAAAGGGTGGTGTGACAAATACAATTCTCAGATAAAAAAAAGAAAATAACTTAAAATTTACACACCGAATGAAAGAAAAATTTTAATGGTAAGAATTCCTGGCAAAAAGATCAATTGCTTCAGTATATTATGGGTTCAAACATTAAGTATTAAACATTAATGCGGTATGTCCAAAACCAGAAATAGCAAAAGAAAACAAAATGTAAACTTATGTTTCGGCTTTCAAAACATTTCTCCCTCTTTAGAAGTTCAATTTCAAAACCCAAAATCCAGCTGAGTATTCCGTTAAACAACTTCAAGTATAATTCTTGGCTAATTTTGTCAAGAGTGTCTTGACCACGAATGACATAAATGTAAGAATCTTATAGCATTTGGAATACTGCATTCAAAAGGGTTTTTATCTAAATCCAGGAAAATGACACTTTTGTGAAAATATGAAGAACCGTCTATACTTAAATTATATCGACCTGGTTTTTATGCAAAGTACCACAGGAGACGAAAATTAACGAAGAAAAGTGTAGTGAAAACTTATGGAATGTAAAGTAATGTTTGCTAGAGATAGTCACTAGGGGTGACACCGTGATTGAATGATTTTCGGGGAAATTTCGGGGAACCAAATTTTTTCCGGGGAGACACATAGATTTTCCGGGAAATCCCCGAAAATTCGGGGATAGCGGAATCCCTGATTGTATGTTTGTTTCCATTGATTGCTTATTTAATTTCTGTTTTTTTTAGGTTTCATTTATGGTTCAATAGCAAAATATGTTTTTTTCGTTTTAAGCTTTATTTGCATATTAAATTTCAGCATTAATGTTTTAAGATTTATTTATTCATTTATATTAGTACTTGTTGTACATTCTTTTTGCTATGATTTTTTATTTAATTTCCTTTTGTTTTGGGTTTCATTTATTCTGTAATAGTAATTTCCTGTAGTTTTGGGTTTGAATTTTAACAGGTATTTGTATCTGCTGATCTTAAGTTAAAAATGGCCTTTACTTTTCTTTGAAAAGCTTCTTTTTCGGAAAGTTTTTTTTACTAATTGGTTTTTGGCTCGTTTTTGATTCCAAAACGTTTCAAGTTCTTGAAAAAATCCTTATTTCAAAATTTTTTTTTTTTTCAACATCAAACTTTCATCAAAGTATCGAAACTAGTATCAAAGTAACAATATCAACGAAAGAAAAATAATAAAGTAAATTAAATATCAAAGTAAAGAAGTTATCAAAGCAACAATAGGCAACTTCCATAACTAACAGCCCTTAAACAGTAAACCGAAGTTGCCACGTAAATCACTAAATCCAAGTATCAAAGTAAACAAAGTATCAAAGTAACAATAAGCAAGTTGCGTAACTCAGAGCCATTTCCCCGGGGCTGGGGGGATAAGAAACCACCACTCACAATCAGTAGATAGAGCTATCTTCCCATTTGCGCTGCAAATGGAAAGATATTCGGAGGTCGGGTTTGATGCTAGGGGGTGAACGTGGATGGGCAAGGGTGCCGGCAGAAAATTTTCCAGGGGGGCCAGATGCCAATCAGTGGTTATCAGTGGTGGTTTGGTGACAGTTTAAGTGGTTTTGGGCTCCAAACTACGAATTTACCCCAAAGAGGACAGATTTGTAATCAATTTAAAATCCTGAGAAGCTAATTGATTTAAAAGTATCAATAACTATATTTTCGGCTTCCCAGGTGCAAAAAAAGTAGTGCCACACGGTGGTAGTACTGGATTCAACCAAGTTGATTCGCTTTATTTGTAATGAAATTATGCTACATTTGTGATCTGTAATTTTGTATCAGCTATAATGAAGGGGGAGGGGTGAGTCATTGTTTAGGTGGGGGTAGGGTAGATTCTTACAAAAGTACATTTTAATGGACAAACTGCTTACTGTTCATGAGGCTTCAGATAAATGTTGAAAGAGGAAGGGGGAGAAGGAATTTATTAAAATTTTTCTCTATACAGCTAATATGTTACATTCCCATAGCTAACAGCACAGAGGTGGAAATGCAAGGCAGGTAATCAGCAGCCCCACCATGAACTTTCTTTGGGGTGGTAAATACTGCTAGGAACTTAGCTTTCAGCAATTTTCAATGGTAATATTCTTCTCTTTCTATTTATATAAAGTACTTCAATGTATTAAAAAAAAATATATATATAATGTATTTGTCGATAAGAAAATCCTATTGTAAAGGCTGTGATGGCTTCAGTTATGTAGAAGATCAAAAGACTCAAAGAATTTCCATCCATACAAACAATAATCCTCCTTTTCATCAAACCAAAATTCTTCAGTAGTAATATTAACAAGTACTTTTCACCAAAATTACTATTCATCGTCAATTTTTTAAGCATATTCAAATTTTATCCAAAATTGAAATTGCAAATTTAGACGTAGAACGGAACTAATCAACGTACAATTATTCATTTACACATTTTAAAAGCAATTGACCAAGGATTTAAGGAACCGGTACCTCAAATTATATTTAGGTTAGGTCTTGGTATGGTTTGGAAAACAATCAAAAATTAAATAAAAAGAGAGCTTTTGACCTGAATGGAAGGATCGGATTTAAAACTTGTCCTTACTTTAGTTGAAAAACCTTTTCTATTTGTTTAATCACATTTCATGAAACTATAAACCTTTATGAATACAACACTTTTGGTAATACTTTTTGGATTATGATGGGTAATCGAACAGTTGAAGTAATGAACTATAACTTACTTACAGCGACCTGGCTCAATAGTAGCCAAAACTCTAAAAAACGGAATTTTGCTGCAAATAGCTGCATCAAAAGAATTGTCTTATTATGCTCATTCCAATTATATTAGTTTCATTAAGTTTAGTCTTACCCATCAAAAGCTACGATCCTGAGACAATTTAACTGAATTTTGGAAAAAGGGGAAAGACCCCGTTGAAGTCATATAATTTTAATGAAAATCACACCATTAGATTCAGCGTGTCAAAGAGTCCGCCTGTAAATGTTTCAAGCTCATATCTGCAAAAATATGGAATTTTGTAATTTTTACCAGAAGAAAAATCGCGGATGCGTGTTTATTTTTCCATTTTGCGTGCTGTTGTTTTTTTTCTCAGTGGTGATCGTTTCGACCCAGTGGGCCCAGAACGTCGGGATAGGGCTCACTTTAATGGAAATGAAAAGTTCTTGTGCCCTTTTTAAGTGACCAAAAAGTTGGAGAGCAACTAGGCCCCCTCCCACGTCTCTTTTTTCCCAAAATTGTCCGATCAAAATTCTGAGATAGCATTTTTCTTTACCATAGTTGAAAGGCCAAACAGCTATGTCTTTGGAGATATATTGACCCCCTGCAGCCCCTGGGGAAAGGTTTCAAAGTTATAAAAATCGCCCTTTGTTTTATTTGTTATTGGGAAGTATGCATACATTTTTTGGGTGGGGAGAGGTTGGCGAATATTCTGCTGGTAAAACTTCCAATCGAGAGGAAGGTTTCCAGGGGGTGAAATTTTCAGAAGAAATTTAACACTGGGTGAATTTGCCAGAATTCGTACACGAAAGTTTTCAGATGTCTTGCTTTCTCTTTACCGATTCAATTTTACGGGTGGAGATGTTAAGGATAATTGTCCGGGGTAATTTTTTGTCAGGATTGAATTGTTCAGAGGATATTTCTTGGGGGATGGGGATTTTTCCGTGGAGGTGGAGAGAGGTGTCCTGGCGTTATTCAAAAAACGATCAGAGATGAAAAAAAGTTTTTTCAACTGAAAGTAAGGAGCAACATTAAAACTTAAAAGGAACAGAAATTATTACGCATATCAGGGGGACTACCCCCTCTTCAACCTCTCACTCTTTGCGCTAAAGTTTAAATTTATGTCACAATTCTTTAAAAACGATTCCTAAAACACAAGGGTCGGTGATATAGAACAATAAGTAATTTTTTTTTAAGTTCCAAAAAACTGTAGCTTGAAGAGCGAAGTGTTGAGGAGGGGGAACCCCCCTCATATACGTAATAATTTCTGTTCGTTTTAAGTTTTAATGCGGCTCCTTACTTTCAGTTAAAAAAATTGTTTTATTTTCTTTATTTAATGAAGCTTACAGACAGACAATTTTCTAAAGGCAATGGAAAAAGTATGTCAATTAAAGTCAAAGTATTTAAAAATGAAAAAAAGTAAGTAGCTATAAGAAATACACAACACAATAGCCTACTTACCAGAACTAAGATATAAACTCCCAGTATTAAGCTCTATTGAGCAATGCCGAAGCACTGGATGAATATTTTTTAACAATAGCGACAATTTTGAACTTGGTTATCAGACACCAAAATATTGTTGACACCAAATTAAGTTGTTTTCCTTGGGTTTTCTATAATTATTTGAACTTTCTTATGTCCTGATAACTGCGCTATTGCTAATAAACAATTACATATTTAATGTCCCCTTTAAAGGCTGATTCTTTGACTGAATGTTGTCAATAGTTAGGCTCCTATACTTTCGTTATTGACAAGGATCGCTATTTATTTACAATTCATTACCATGAAGAATTTGTCCTTTTTTTGCTCCAACCAAATCATATAGAAAAAATGTTTGTGGAAAACTGGTTAGGGGTTACTCAGTCACAAATTAGAACTTATATTTTCCTTATTATGAGCCAAAATCTATTGTTAGGCAGCCAACATAGCCAACAATGGGACAACAAACATTTTTTCCATGGTTTGTCCATATTCTGCTCTCATTCCTTTGGTTTCCTTATAATTACTTTATGGTCCCAAATTTTCAGGGGGGACATGGCCCCCCTTCACCCCTTGCCGGCGCTCACGGGGATGGGTGTGCACAACTTTATTTTTTTTTACACTTTTTATTTGCACTTTAATCAAAAAAATATAAATGTTTTTTCTTTCATAATTTTAATAAATCAAATAATATTAACATTTTGATTACTAAATATCAGTATATGTATATTAAACTGACAATACACATTCATTTGTATTTTTTTCAGTAAATTCCAAATTATATTCTGGCCTTGGGAAGGCATAGGAGTTTTGAGCCCGACTTATGTTAATTTCTGCTCGTTTTGACTTTGACTCGGTTGTTTATTGCAATTTCTGTTCGTTTTGGGTTTCATTTATTTATCGATGCTGATTTGTGGTAGTTTCACGCTTGGTAGGTTACTTGATTTTATTTTTGCTCATTTTTTGTTTAATGGAGTTCTTTACTGTTCTTTTAAAATCTTATTTTGTAGAAAAAGTCTTTTTTAATTAATTTTTGTTCGATTTATATTGACATAGTCTTTTCAGGGAAAAAGAAAATAATACTTTAAATCTTTTTATTTTTTTTAGACTTTAAAGTTTGGCCTGCTATTTGTATGTTGGAGAAAAATTATCAGCAATTTTTAAGAATATATACCCTTTTAAAAATCTGAACACAGATATTAGTGCTTAATGTAGTTTCATACCTCCTCTAGTTGACCTGAAATGGAAAACTTGTTACCATTCGCAAAAATATCTGTTTACTTTCTTTGATAGCTTGGATACACTTACGCTATTTTGATTTGGTTAAGTTTTAAGAGCAGAAGTAGCCCTGAAAGTTTGAACATAATACCCTCAGTCGTTTTGAGATACTGCTGAGATGCCTTATCGGGAATTAGCAATAACACAGTGCATTTTGATTTAATCTTAAGCCAACATTCAGTTTTTAAAACATAATGGGCAAATGGGAGGGTGGGCATGGGAGGGGGATTAGTTGCCCTCCAATCACTTCCGACTACTAAAAAGGGCATCAACCCTTTCTATTTTCAAACGAATGAGTCCTTTTCGAAGTTCCTATGACAACTCCTTCGATACGAAGTGCCCTGGTCTAAACAACAACAACAACAAAAATTAATACATTATACCCACATCGATCTTTCATAGGCAGCGCGATAGCGCTGCCTAAGTAAAGCACGATGTGGGCACAATGTATTATCATTTTTTTTTCCTCCATACCCGGGCACTTCGTATCGAAGGAGTTGTCGTAGAAACTTCGAAAAGGGCTCATTCGTTTGAAAATAGAAAGGGCTGATGCCCTTTTTAATTAGGTCTTTTAGGATGATAACCCCCTCAGATCCCTCAGTGCAAGGGTTGTAAATTATGCCCTGGGGGTATATAAAGTTTATATTGAAAGTTGTTATAGAAATGCAAAAAGGGCTCATTTGATTGGAAATTGAAATTGCCCTTTTTAATCGTCGAAAGTGAGTGGAGAGTAATCAACCCCCCCCTCTTACGCCCACCATTTGCCCAAAAACATTCAATCAAAGTTTAGAGATAACCATCCTGTTCAACGTAGTTGAAAGTTCTGGAAATTATGTATTTGAGGATGACAAACCCGCAGAGCCCCAAGGGAAAGGTTGTAAGTTCTGCCCTGGGAGCATATAAGGTTTGTATAGATAGAGTTGTCGTAAAACTTCAAAAGGGGATCATTCAATTGGAAATTAAGAAGGCTAGCGCCCTTTGTAATAGTCAAAAGTGTTTGTAGGGTAACAAACCCCCCTCTCCCGCCCACCATTCCTCCAAACACATCCAATCAAGTTTTCAGATAGCCATGTTTTTCAACGTAGTAGAGACTTCTGAAAATTTGCTCTTTGAGAATGACACCCCCCCCCTCCAGCACCTAGGGCAAGGGTTGTAATTTATGCCTTGGGGGATATAAGGTGTTTATAGAAAGTGTTGTCGTTCTCAAAAGGGCTCATTCGATTGGAAATCGAAAGACCTAGTGCCCTTTTTAATAGTCGAAAGTGATTGGAAGGCTTGACATTTTTACAGTAAAATTCGATGTGGGTATAATATATAATTTTTTGTATTTGTTGTTGTTTAGACCAGGGCACTTCGTATCGAAGGAGTTGTCGTGGGAACTTCGATAAGGGCTCATTCGATTGAAAATAGAAAGGGCTGATGACTTTTTTAATAGTCGAAAGTGATTGGAGGGCACCAAGTCCCCCTTCCACTCCCACCCTCCCACGTCCATTCTCCCACGCCCACCCTCCCATTTGCCTTTTATGTTTAAAAACTAAATGTTGCCTTAAGCTTAAATAAAAATGCACTTTGATAATGCTAATTCCCAATAAGGCATCTCAGCAGTATCCCAAGAACGACTGAGGGTATTATGTTCAAACTTTCGGGGCTACTTCCGCTCTTAAAATATAACCACATCAAAAGAGCATAAGTGTATCCAAGCTATCAAAGAAAGTAAACAGACTTTTTTGCGAATGGTGTGAAGTTTTCCATTTCAGGTCAACTAGAGGAGGTATGAAACTAAATTAAACAGTACTATTTGTGTCCAGATTTTTAAAAGGGTGTATATTGCTAAAAATTGCTAAAAGTTTTTCTCCAGCATACAAATAGCAGGCCAAACTATAAAGTCTTAAAAAACGAAAATATTCAAAGTATTATTTTCTTTTTCCCTGAAAAGACTATGTTAATATAAAATAAACGGAAATTAATTAAAAAAAAGCTTTTTCCACAAAATAAGTTTTTCAAAGAAAATTAAAGAACTCCATTAATAAAAAAATGAGAAAAAATGAAATCAAATAATCTACCAAGCGTGAAACTACCACAAATCAGCATCGATAAATAAATGAAACCCAAAAAGAACAGAAATTACAATAAACAACCGAGTCAAATTCTAAACGAGCAGAAATTAATATAAGTTGGGCGCAAAACCCCTATGCCTTCCCAAGGCCAGAACAAAATTTGCACTTTACTGAAAAATTACAAATGAATGTGCATCGTCAGTTTAATATACACATACTGATATTTAGTAATCAAAATGTTCATATTACTGTATTTATTAAAGTTTACAATTTTTAAAGTTTACAAAAACATTTATATTTTTTTCAGTAAAGCGCAAATTTTGTTTTGGCCTTGGGAAGGCATAGGGGTTTTGCACCCAACTTATGTTAATTTCTGCTCGTTTTGAGTTATTATCCTGAAAGACCTAATTTCCAGAACTTTCAACTACGTTGAAAAAAATGGATATCTCAAAATTTTGATTGGATGTGTTTGGGAAAATGTTGGGCATGAGAGGGGCGTTAGTCGCTCTCCAATCACTTTCAACTATTAAAAAAGGCACTAACCCTTTCAATTTATAATTGAATGAGCCCTTTTAAAGTTTCTACGACAAAATTTTCAATAAGAACCTTATATGCCCCCAGGGCATAACTTACAACCCTTTCCCTGTGGGCTTTGGGGGGAGGGGTTGTCATCCTTTAAGAACTAATTTCTAAAACTTTGAACTACGTTGAATAAAATGGCTATCTGAAAATTTTGATTGGATGTGTTTGGAAAACAGGTGGGTGTGAGAGGGGGGCTAGTTGCCCTCAAATCACTTTTGACCATTAAAAAGGGCACTAGCCTTTTTATTTCCAGGGCATAACATATAACCCTTGCCCTGAAGACTGTGGAAGGAGTGTCCTGCTCAAAGGTATAATTTCCTGAACTTTAAACTGCGTCGATAAAAATGGCTATCTCAAAATTTTGATTGAATGTGTTTGGAGAAATGGTGGGCGTGGAAGGGGTGTTAGTTGCCTTCCAATAACTTTTGACCATTAAAAAGGGCACTAGCCATTTCAATTTCCAATCGATTGAGCCCTTTATGAAGTTTCTACGACAACGCGTTCTATATACCTTATATACCCCCAGGGCATAACTTAAAACCCTTGCCCTGAGGGCTGTTGGGGGTTGTCATCCTCAAAAACCTAATTTCCAGAACTTAAAACTATGTTGAATAAAATGGCTCTCTCAAAATTTTGATTGTATATGTTTGGGGAAAAGGTGGGCATGAGAGGGGGGTTAATTGCCCTCCAATCACTTTCAACTATTAAAAAGGGCACTAGCTTTTTGAATTTCCAATCGAATGAGCCTTTTTTTGAAGTTTCTACGACAACACCTTCTATAAGAACCTTATATGCCCCCAGGGCATAACTTACAACCTTTGCCCTGAAGGCTGTGGGGGAGTGTCCTCCTCAAAAACATGATTTCTATCTGGAAATCAACTACTCTGAACAAAATGGCTATCTCAAAGGTTTGATTGAATGTGTTTCAGGAAACGGTAGGCGTGGAAGGGGTGTTAGTTGCCTTCCAATAAAATTTGACTATTAAAAAGGGCATACGCCGCTCCAATTTCCAATTGAATGAGTCCTTTTCGAAGTTTCTCCGACAGCTTCTTCGATACGAAGTGCCCCGCTCTAAAGGAAAAAAAAATATAAATAATACACTATGCCAACATCGCTCTTATATGCCCCAAGGCATAACTTAAAACCCTTGTCCTGAGGTTATGGGGATTATACTCCTCAAAAACATATTTTCTATCTGGAAATCAACTACGCTGAACAAAATGGATATCTGAAAATTTTGATTTGATGTGTTTGGGGGAATGATGGGCGTAGGGAGGGAGCGGCTAGTTGCCCTCCAGACACTTTCGACTATTGAAAAGGCCACTAGCCACTCCAATTTCCAATCGAATGAGCCCTTTTCGAAGTTTCCACGACAACACCTTCGATACGAAGTGCCCTGGTCTAAGACCACGAAAAAAAGATAATATATTGTGCCAAAATCGTTCTTTACTTAGGCAGCGCTATTGCGCTGCCTATAATAAATAACATAAAAAAGGAAACAAGAACTTTCAATTTCTAATCATTTGAGTCCCCTCTGAAGTGCATAGGACCCCCTTTTCCATAAAAACCTTTTCCCCCTGGGCATAAGTTAGAACCTTTCCCCGGAATGGGGTTGGATGTGTTGAACCCACTGTATATAAATTTAGACAGTATAATCAAAATCAACGATTTGGCCACTGCATTCTCGGCACATACAAATAGCTCCTCCCATTTAATCAACTGTCAGTGGTCCAGTGTATAAGATAAGATAAGATAACATGTATTTCAAGCCAAAATGTGGCCATGTACACAAATAACATACAAGATTAACAGTCACAATAATAAAGAAAAAAATAAAAATAAAATAAAAACTACTCTCTTCTTTTTGCAAAATACTCATCAAGATATCTTCCCACTAGACAAATAAATTGTGACGACGTACTTTTCAAGGCATCAGGAAGCAGCTCTCCATCATTCCCAAATAAATTTTCCCTTACCCCCAAAAGACCTCGACAACGAATCAGACAATGCTTCAAATTCTCCTCCTCTTCTTGGCAAAGAGGGCAAGAAAACCTGCCGCCCGGGACACTTTTCTTCCTCTCAAAAACTTTCAATCTCGAACGAATCGGAAGGCAAGTACATCGTAGCGGCATCCAATATGTAAGGTATCTAGACGGTAAATTTAACTTAAAGTAAAATTCCTGACCATAAATTATCTTAACCTCATTATAATACCTTAAAGTTTCCGAATTCCTAATCTCCTCACCCCATTTCTGTATCATCTGGTCCTCCAGCACCCACTTAATTTCCTTGTCCAACCGTGATTGTTGACTAGTTGGTCAAAGACCGTCATTACATGCGAAAGAAAAACCTGTCTTATCCAATACCTCTTTAACTTTAAAAGGCCAAGATCTTTTCCTATGTAGCTGAAGTAACTCATCATATGCAGCCTTCAGTAACCTATCACTGGGTAACTGTACAACCCTTAGCCAAAATTTTATCACTTGGACTGTCCTATAACTGTCCTGGACTGTCATTTATTACCCTGGAACACGCATTTTGGCAGAAACTTTCAAAAAATGCCTTTGAAACCAACTCGAAACTTTGAAACCAACTTTGAAACCAACTTGTAATTTCTAAAAACTTCAAATAATAACACTATACTACTAATTACCAATTTTTATAAAGTATTGGAATAAATTAATTTAGACTTAGATTCTTTAAAAGTTATTGTTAAAAAGGTGAAGTCAAGTTTCACGTTCAAGAGAAATGTGACTCGTCTACCCGTGAAAAAAAACTAATGTCCCTTATGCTTGTGCTTCTTTAAATGTTCTCCGGAGCACTTGCATCTCGGTCTGGCTTTGTCTAATGGTTGAGATAGGGAATAATTGTGCTGTCTAAATTTATCCACAGTGGTTGAACCCGAGTAGTTTGTCATCTGATCGTTGGTCTATTTCAAACTTAATCACTATCTCAAAGTTTTGATCAGATACATTTTGGGAAATGTGGGTGTGAGAGGGATGCCCTCCGATCACTTTTAATGACTCTTTAAAGGTAACTAGAATTTTCAATTTCCAATCAAATTAACCCTATCTGAATTTTATATGAGCATCCCTTCCATAAGAACCATATATCCCCCAGGACATAACTTACAACGCCTGTCCCCAGGCCCAGGAGGTAATGTTGACACCGGAGTTTTTGCTATTTTACCTTTGAACTGTTTTTAACAAAATGGCTATCTCAAAATTTTTATCGGGTGGGTTTGGGAAAAAAGGAGATGGGGGGCTAGTTGCCCTCAGATCTCTTTTGACTCTTAAAAAGTGAACTAAAACTTTCAATTTTCAACCAAATGAGCCCTCTCTGAGGTTTATAGAAACACCCCTTCCCTAAGAACCACATATGCCACCAGGGCATAACTTACAACACCTGCCCTAGGGCCCTGGTTAGTTGTGCCGACACCGAAGCATTTGTTATCTGACCTTTAAACTATTTTTAACAAAATGGTCATCTCAAAATTTTCAATCTTATGCATTTGGACCAAAAAAGTGTAAGGGGGGTAGTTGCCCTCCGATCTCTTTTGACTCCTAATTAGGGAACTAGAACTTTAAATTTCAAATCAAATGAGCCTTCTCTGAAGTTTATACGAGCATCCCTTGCATAAGAACCATATATTCACCCAGAGCATAACTTACAACACCTGTCCCCAGGCTCTGGGGGGTTTCGTTGACACCGGAGTTTTCGTTATCTGACCTTTGAACTATTTTTAACAAAATGGTCATATCGAAGTTTTTATCTGAAGCATTTGGGGAAAAAGGACGCGGGAAGGAGGGAGGGAGGCTAGTTGCCTTCCTATCACTTTTGACTCTTAAAAAGTGAACTACAACTTTCAATTTCCAATAAAACGAGCCCTCGATGAAGTTTATACGAGCACTCCTTTCATAAGAACCATATATACCCTCAGGGCATAGCTTGCAACGCCTGCCCCAGGACCCTGGGTAGTTTTGCCGGTACCGGAGTTTTCGTTATCTGACCTTTGAACTATTTTTAACAAAATGGCCATCTTAATTTTTTTTCTGATGCATTTGGGCAAAAAAGGATGGGTGGGGGCTCTTACCCTCCGATCTCTTTTCACTCTTAAAACTTGAATTAGAACTCTCAATTTCCAATCAAATGTGCCTTCCCTGGAGTTTATACGAGCATCGCTTCAATAAGAACCATATATTCCCCCAGAGTATAGCTTACAACGCCTTTCCCGAGGCCTTGGGGGGTTGTGTCGACACCGGAGTTTTTTTTATATGATCTTTAAACTATTTTTAACAAAATGGCCATCTCAATCTGTTTCTGATGCATTTGGGCAAGAAAGGGTGAGTGGGGGTTCTTACCCTCCGATCTCTTTTGACTCTTAAAACTTGAACTAGAACTTTCAATTTCCAATCAAATGTGCCTTCCCTGGAGTTTATACGAGCATCGCTTCAATAAGAACCATATATTCCCCCAGAGTATAGCTTACAACGCCTTTCCCAAGGCCTTGGGGGGTTGCGTCGACACCGGAGTTTTTTTTATATGATCTTTAAACTATTTTTAACAAGATTGCTACCTCAAAATTTTTATCGCATATATTTTGGGTAAAAGGGCGGGGGGGGGGCCTAGCTGCCCACCAATCACTTTTGGCTCTTAAAAAGGGCACTAGAAAACTTGATTTACAATCGAATGAGCCCCCTTTGAAGTTTATACGACGACTCCGTCCATATGAAGTGCCTCAGGAAAAAATAATAATAAATAAATAATAACACATTGGAGCCGTATGGCCTTTACTATATGCAACGCTACAGTGTTTCCTCTGTTATAGTATTTGATATTGGGAAAAATGCAGAAATTTTTAAGGGGGAAGTTTCCACAGGGAACATTTTCCATGGGGGGGATTTTCCAGGGAAATTCTACACAGGAGGGAAGAGGTATCCTGACATGATTTGAAAAATGGTCAGAAATTAAATAAAAAACCCGTTTTCTCAACGCAAAGTAAGGAGCAACAATAACACTTCAAACGAACAGAAAGTATTCCAAGAAGGAGGACTGACCCTTCCTCAACGTCTTGCTCGTCAAAATTCTTCAAGAAAAAAACTGCTCAAACACAATGAATTTGAATGAAAAGTAAATTTAAAAAGCTTTAAGATTTTAGCGAAAAGAGCAAGGGTTCAAGTAGGGGTAGTCCCTGTCATATACGGAATAAGTTATGTGCGTTTTAAGCTTGAATACTGCTCCTTGCTTTCAGATAAAAAAAAATTATTCAATGTACTAGTAAAAAAAATGATATAATATAAATATTTAAAAAAAATGTATTTGTTTTCAGCTTTTAGAATCGACGATGAGTAAGATTCACCCTTTCTTTCCTTCCCTCACGCACATTATAATTGGTTTGAGTATTCCGTCAGTAGGTGAAAAACTTTTTTCGACGAACCATGAACTTTTTTCGTATTAAGGGTGGTCTTCTGTCTCTTAAGAAATTCGACCCGTCTCCACATTTAACCCAATGTATAACTGATCACAGCCACCTAAATTATTTCTTATACAGAATTGGGAAAAGTGACACTCCACTCTGCTCGTGTGATGTTGTTGAAAATTGTCATCACTTCTGCTTTGAATGTGCTAGTTATTCTTTTCCTTATTCTTTTGTGCTAGTTTTGCTTTGAATGTGCTAGTTATTCTAGTTATTCTTTTGTGCTCGCTTTTGATAAATTATTTAAATGACCTGTTGGTCTTCTTTTCTTTCAAAATGTATTTACTTAGTGTTTATGAACTCACTTGATCTTCAGTAATTCAATTTTTCATTGACACGGCCCATTTTGATCCATTTTGATAGTTGATTTCGAAAGTGATATGTTATATTATTTGTTCCGTAGTCCTTTTTTCTCCCTTTTTTATTTCATCTGTAGTTTTCCTTTATCCTTTCTGTATTTCGTTGTGTATATTTCTCATTTCTTTTAGCGTCAATTTACATTTTTTATAGTTGTAGATATGAAATACCGGGTTTCTGGTTCAGTCACTAATAAATTATCTATCTCTTAAGCATCTATCTATCCCTTACGCACGCCCAATATGCCAAAATTAAGTTTTCTTAGATGATAATAGCATGGGAGAGTCAAAATATCTGTAAATTACAATTTCCTTAGAATACAAATAATATATATCATATTTCTAGGATTATGAAAACACTCAACGATCGTTGCTTAGAGCAGGTAAACGAGAAAATATTAGGATGAAAACCAAAATCAATCTCAGCGACGAGCAAGCAATGTTCCGTAGGCTATTGGGCTACATTTCGGTGTTGTTTGTTTTGTCTTTTATTGAAAAGGAATAACGCACGTATATTTTCTACAGCGGTCTGTTTCATTTCAAAATAATGTCTCTTTAAAAGCCAGTCAAGACTATGTATGCTCTGATGACCATATTTTTGTATCGCATCAAGACGAAAGAAAATTGATTTATCACGAGAATGAGAACAGAGGAAGAGCACAAAACTGAAAAAAAACTCTTTTATCTCTGTGCATACAAATCAAGGAACATTTTTTTTTTGTCCTGGGGATTCGGGAAAAGTAAAATTTTAAACTAAAAAAGAAAGGATACGGCAACCAAGACATGTTTTACAACTTTTCATGTAATGTCTAACTCTTTCACTTTTGAAAGAGTTAGGACTGAAGAAAGAAGAAGGAAAATTTAATGATTCGGAAGATGTATCGTTTCCAAATTTGCAAATTTGAATAGCAGAAAAAACTTCACTCATAAGTGAGTTTGCAGTTTATAGTCTTTGTACTTAATTTAATCCCAGTTCAATGCCTTACAGAAGAATGAAAAGAAAAGGTTATGGAACTGTATTTGAATAATTCTTATACGATTTATTTATTTTTTAGGCGAGTGCATGTGTCCAACAAAACACTCAAGTTTTTAAACAACAAGTTTGAAGTGGAACCCGCTTTTGGGGAAGAAAAAGAAGAAATCCTTCGGAGGGCTGGTTTGAAAACATACTTTATCGTAAAAGAATCACACAAAAATTCGGTAAGCAACTAAACAAATATAACACCACTTTGATAGTAGCAAGCTGGCCGATTTTAGTCCTTACCATCTTTTTGCGCTGTCTTGACCATCTATAAAAGATCATTCCTCATGCTACAGAAGTGTTTCTGCCGTCACTTAAAAAATTTATGACAAAATTTTTAACCAGCAAGCGTGTTTCTGCACACCTACAGAAAATTGTAACTAGTAATTGTGGGCGAATTTCAGTTGTTGATCAAAGAAAGAGTGCCTTATTAGTGTTTGCCTTTTTCACATTAATGGATCTCATAAACAATATCAAATGGTTTAATATTAAGATAATCAAAGATTCAGAAGAGTTGCAACGAGTTGTTATCTCCTGAAAGAAGGTCCCCTGCTGCCTTCCCAATTTCATTCTCCAGAATCAAACCATCTAAAGAGTTAGTAAACTTTGTATCTTCCTGATAGTTTCTCAGCTATCCATTCTTAAAGCACCCAACTCTATCAGATTTGATATTTCTGTGCTAAAAACCAGGGATAATCGTTTCTTCCAAAATCCTTTGTCCAGCCAGTTTGGCCAGACATTTATATGTGTCTTGCATAATATATGCTGTTAAATATAGGTGGCCCCTTTATGTTGGGGATCAACAGAATTTCTTAGTGCTTTATCTATGTAATCTTGATTAGGGCTTTTAGGATGGACTGTAGCATCGGCAAAGACTATCTACTGACTGGAAAGAATAAATCAATGTGAATTCATTTTCAGTCTCTTACAAGTAAATCTAAATTTCTGTTCCAGCAGAGCTTTCTCTTTTTCCACCTCTAACTATCAAGGTGGCAAGGTGACCCGAGAACACACAGGTCATTCTGATTTACATAAGTGTCAGAGGACTGTTCAGGACTAAGTACTCGAGAAGCAGTTTTTTTTGGTGTGGCACGTTCTTTAGAATTGTCTACTTAAGAAAGTTATCGCACCAAAGTTATCTGGTAATTTTTTTGTTAAAGTGTCAGGGTATACCCAAAACAGAAGAAGCTAAAGCTTTCTTCTGTGATGGTGCCACGAGTTGGTGCCAAATTATGCACTGTTTTATTTTGATCAAGCAGATGAGAAGTTCTTATACATGGGCTTGTAACCCTTTCCTCACTCTTCTGTGCAACAGAGTGATCATGGTTTTCACGATCGCAACCATGTAGTAATGAGTGGTAATCTTTTTATTTTAAGGTCGATTTTGCAGCATAGCAAGAGAGTATTACTTGGTACTTGATTTTTTGGTTCATGGGTACTTGGTTCCCAATTCTAAATAAGAATTTAGATAAATAAAAATTTGTAACCTGTATATAAAAAATATTGGACGTGTCCCAAATTTCTTCCTCCAGATTTAGAAAAATACCTTTTTTGGGATTATTTACACAGAAAAATACCTTTTCTAGCATTATTCACTGAAAAAAGAAAAAAAAAAAAACGGCAATGAAATAACATTGACATGCCCCTCCAACCTATTTCCAACACACGTCCATTCAAGACAATACTAACTAAATAATACTAATTATCAGACAACAGTGGACAGGGGTTAAAATGCAGACTTTTGGATAGATAACGTAAAAACAAGTTTAGGAGATGAAATTCTTTTGTCGCAAAAAAGGAAGGACAAGATCTTGGGAAATAATTCTAAGTAGTATCATTTTCAAATCGCAAAGAAGACCAACTAAATTTGAAAAAAAATTAAATAATGACTTCTAGCACGTAAACGCTCCTTATTAAATTTGAATAATAATTTTCCCGTTCCTATATTATAAGTTTTATGTTTGAATAACTGAATCAATATCGTAAATAGCGACGATGACGACGACGCCTTTCCATCATATACAACAAGTAGAACAATAGGGAAATTATATCTAAACTCTGGTAAAGATACACCATGTGACTATAGCAACTACTATGTAGGTAGAACCCATCAACATTTAGAAAACCACGTACAAAAGTACAAAGAAGACATAACTAAAGCTTTAAATTCTAATAGTACAAATATTTCTTTTGATTCTGCTTTAAGCAGTCATATTTTTGATAATCCTAGCCCAAAAATGCTTTTTGAAGAAACTTCCCTTATTAGCAACGATTTAGGCATAAAACAGGTTGTTCGAGAGGCAATTGAAATTAGGCAATAGAATTCACTTAACGCCTTATATATAAATTTAATTAAAAATGATTTAACTAATTATATTAAAAAACCAGTAAAGAATTGCACTCAACTTGTTACGGATAGACCTTCTAGGCTGGCTGCCAAAAAGGCAAGATTAGCTTTAAGAGCTTGTTTGCAAATGTTTTTATTCCATTTGAATAAATTGTCGCTTTTTTCACTTCGCTTGATGTACCAGTCCTGGTTGAACTTCTTTGAAGTAATGATGGTAGGGCTGTTTTTAAATTTTTTTAGTTTTAAAGATTGAATTTTAATGTGAGATCTTTTATATTCGTTATTTCTTCATTTGTTTTGCTGAGGACGGCCCTTGGATCTAAGGTCGAAATATTTATTTAAAGTTGCGTTCCACTGTCCTATATGAAAAATTTGCCTATTGTTCTACTTGTTGTTTATGAATCCATATCACCTAGACTACACTATAATATTTCTAATAGGCCACTGATCCCTAATAGAAAACCATTTTCGGGCTAAAGTTACAATTTATAATCACAAGATCAGTAACGAAAAAGACTTAAGTCCTAATTTATGAATCCACGTGCTAATAAAATATTTTGCTTCTTCAGCAAACTGTAGACTAGGCCAGGAAGAACGGAGAGAGCATGGGTACAGTACGTATTTATCTTTTATTAGCAGTAATTCCGTTAGAACCCATAAACTATAACAGCGGATATTTTTCAATAACGTAATGTCTTTCTTGTTTTCTCTAGGGGCCTATCCAGGTTAAAATGCTATATCAATTCCTTTATTGCCAAGGTTAAAACTTGAACTAAAGAAAGTGAAGAAAAAAACAAAGAAAAGAAAGAGTACACACATATAAAACATGCTTTTGCGAATACCATAACATACAAAGTAATACAAGTACCATGCAGATAGTAACATACAAACAATCTACTGAGGCATTGCAGGATAGAGGCTATTCGCAGTGTTTCCACAAGCTCCCTTTTAGAATCTGCTTACAGTCAGAAGCACAGTAAACAGAATATACAGTATCGACAAAGGCTATACCCTCCACTAAAAATATGTGACACAGATTTAAAACCACACAAGATTCATACTCCGCCTTCGTGCACGCGTAATGACAATTGTTTGCGATGTACACACCACGATGAGCTTATGGTAACTGAGCTAAGGTTCTGACGTATATGCCTAGGGTCGATACGCGCGGTATCAAATGTGTGTCATGTTTGGAAAAAGAAGTCGCTACAGTTTACAGTACAGTGGTCGAAAGTTTTCCATAGATAAACCCTAGATGGAATTTCGAATTCAGCAGAATTTTCCATAAGCCACGAGGTGCCACAAAAGTCTCTTGGTCCAAGCACATGACCACAAAAATACCACAGCTTTTTCCGTTCTAATCGTTTACAGTTACAAGATTGTAATTTTGCCCAGATTTGAAACTGGTCAGTTAGGTTCTTCAAACTTTCCTCTTTTGTAAGGGTTTTACTCAAAACCCTTATAACAAAAAAGTATACCGATGCCCAATGCCACAAAGGAAAAGAGTTGCAGATCAGGTCGTATCAAGATTTATATATGACGACCCGTTAAAATCGAACCGAAAAATAGAATTTTTAGCCAAATTCTTTGGTGATTTGGGGTAAATATTAAAAGGAAAGAGCAAGCATGATATTTTCAATCAGATTCTGGGTTTTCTGTTGGTGTGCCGTAGATTCCATAACTTGCTTCTTTGGTTCGTGAGAAACATGAAATTCTATTGATATACAGAAAAATCCACAGAAGTGGAAACACTGGCAATTCGAGTTTTCATTTTTATAACTTAAATATATAAAAATTATTAAGACTTTAAGGAATAAATATCAGCATATGTATGTTAAACTAACAATGCACATTCATATGTATTTTTTTCAGTAAAGCGCAAACTATGTTCTAGCATTGAGAAGGTACAAGAGTTTTGAGCCCTACTCATGTTAATTTCTGCTCGTTTTGAGTTTGACTCGGTCATTTATTGTATTTTCTGTTTGTTTTTGGGTTTTAATTTATTTATTGATGCTGATATTTGGTAGTTTTAAGTTGGGTATATCAATTGATTCTATTTTTGTTCAGTTTGGTTAAATGGAGTTCATTTGGTTTTCTATGAAAAACTTATTTTGTGGAAAACTTTTTTTTCAATTAATTTCTGTTCGTTTCATATTGACATAGTCTTTTTCATGGAAAAGTAAATAATAGTTAAAATCCTTATTGCTATTTCTTTAAGAATTTAGATTTTGGCCTGCTATTTGTATGCTGGAGAAACTTTTCAATAGTTTTTAACAACAGACACATTTTTGAAATCTTGATACAAATGGTAGTGTTTAATTTAGTTATGTACCTCCTCTAGTTGACCTGAAAAATGAAAAGTTAATACCATTCCCAGGAATTCTATCTATGCTCTTTAACATCCTGGATACACCTACACTCTTTTGATTTAATAAGGTTTAAGAGCAGAAATAGTAACAGAAGAAGCCCCAAAAGTTCAAACTTAATACCTTCAATTGTTCCTAGGATATTGCTGAGTAATAGTTGTGGTAGCAGCAGAAGCAGTGACTGTTGCAGTAGCAGTAGCGTGCAAATATTGCCTTTTTGGTCAATTGGTCATCTCCCTGATCATTTCATTAAAGTTACAAATTATTATACTCAGTCATTCCGGAGCTACGCCTTTTTGCCAACCCATATCCAAATAACATGTTTTGATTTATTTCAACACTCCCTTCAACATTCCTTGAAAGACTCGCTTTATTACCCTTCGTATTCTTGGAAAGTAGAAGACAAACAGCCATACCTTTTCTAAATAACAGACACTATATGTAAACAATGAGCAAATTGCCTGACTTACAGCTCTTGCCCTGATTCCTAAGAGGGGGGGGGGGCAACCCCTACCGCATAATTACTAAGCCTTTCAACGATACTGACAAAATATAAATGTCTCAAAACTTTGATTAGTTTTTTGTTTTGGGAAATGGTGGGCGTGGGAGGGGGGGGGGTGGTTGCTCTCAAATTACTTCTGACTCTTAAAAAGGACACTAACTTCCAATTTCAAATCAAATGAACCACATCTGAAGTTTACACGACCACCCATTCTATAAGAACCTTATATTCCCCCAGGGAATAACTTACAGCCCTTGCCCCAGGGCTTTGCGGGGTATTGTCAAACCTTGAGGCATTGTTATATGTTCGTTGGATAATTTGAATAAAATTACTATCTCACAATTTGGATCAGTTGCTCTAGGTGAAGAAGGGTAGTTGGGGGGGGGGGGGCTCTGAAGTTTATAACACCTCTGAAGTTTATAACACCATCCTTTTCATTAAAACCTTAAATACCCCTGGGGCATAACTTAGCCGTTGCCCCTAGGCTCGGGTTGTTTGTGCTAACCACATAGGCCTTTTTATATGATCTTTGGAGTATTTTGAATAAAAAGGGTATCTCAAAATTCGTATTGGATGCATTCGGGAAAATACGACGTTTTGGGGGGAGGGGTGCCTCTCTGATCACTGATCACTTTGATCACTTTGATCACTTTTGATCACTTTGACTGTTATAAAGGGTACTAGAACTTCTGATTACCAATCAAATAAACGCCCTCTGAAGTATATAAGACCACCCTTTCCCTAAAAATCTTCTATGCCCCCAGGGCATAACTTACAATCCTGGCCCTCAGGGCTTGGGGGGGGGGTAGGGGTTTTCATCCTCAAAGTGATAATTTCTGGACCTTTTAACTACGCTGAACAAAATTTGTATCGCAAAATTTTGATGGGATGTTTTTGGGGAAATGATGGGCGGGAAGAGAGGTGAGGAGTTTTGTTTCTCTCAAATAATTTTTGACTCTTAAAAAGGGCACCGTAACTTACATCTTAAGTGGGGGGCTGTTTCAGCCCTGGAGGAATTGTATATGTTCTTTAACTATTTTAAACAAAATGACTACCGCAGAATTTCAATCAGATGCGTTTGGGTAGTCGGGGGGGGGGGACTAGCTGCCTTCCATTACTTTTGATTCTCGAAGGGGAACTAGAACTTTCAATTTTCAAGCAAATGATCCTCCTCTATAGTTTGTGCAACCATCCGTTCCATATAAACCTTAAATGCCCCTGGGCCAAAACTTACAATCCTGGCCCTCAGGCTCTGGGGTTTGTTTCAAATATAAAATCTTTTTATATTATCCTTGGAACAGTTCGAATAAAATGGCTATCTCAAAATTTCTATTGGATGCATTTTGGGAAAAACGACGTGCGTTGGAGGGGGTAGCTGCCCTCCAATCACTTTGACTCTTAAAAAGGACGCTTGAACTTCTGATTACCAATCCGCAGAGCAACCTCCGAAGTGTATATGCTCACCCTTTCTATAAAAAACCTTGTATGACCCTATGGCATAACTTACAACCATTGTCCTGAGAGCTATGGGGAGGGGGTGTATCATCCTGAAAGATGTTGTCATCCTCAAAGATGTAATATCCGGATCTTTCAACTACGTTTAACAAAATGCTGTTTCGAAATTTCGGCTTGATGTGTTTGGGTAAATGATGGGCGTGGGGCGGGGGACTGGCTGCCCTCCTATCACTTTCAATTATTAAAAAGCACACTATCCCTCACAATTCCCAATCGAATGAGGTCTTTTTGCAGTTTCTACGGCAACTCCTTCTGTACAAAATGCTCTGGTCTAAAACAAACCAAAAAATAAAAATAAATTGTGCCAACATCTTTCTTTACGTAAGCAGCGCTATTGCGCTGTCTATACTTTCCTCAATCTTGCTAGTACTCACTACAGAAGAAGTAGTTTTAGTGATAGTAGTGGTAGTAGTAGTAAAAGTGGTTGTGTTAGTAGCAGAAGCAGTGGTAGTCGTAGCAGTAGTAATAGTAGCGTGCAAATATTGCCTTTTTGGTCGATTGATCAACTGTCTTATCATTAACCAAAAGTTTCAAAGTATTCAGTCATTCTGGAGTTACACCCTTTTGACAACCCATATACACATAAAATGTTTTGATTTATTTCAACACTCCCTTCCACATTCCTTGAAAGACTCACCTTAATACACTTTGTATTCTTGGAAAGTAGAAGTCAAACAGACATACCTTTTCTCAATAACATATACATTGCCTTCCAATCCAGAGCAGGCAAATGGAGTTCGACAGGGGGATAGTACATCCTTATGGTCGGTATTTTTGTCCTCTTTGTAGGGATGAGGATGAAGATTTAGACCATTTTCTCCGAAAGTGCCCGGTGCTCTCTGATTTAAGGGAAAATTACTTACATGGGATTGTTTTGCTGCTTCCAAAAATTTTACAAAGTAGTAATCCAACCACAATATTTCGTATTGGTGCGTACATAGAGAAGGGGTTAGAAAGAAGGAAAAGTTTTTACAATTAATTATTATTAATTATATGGAGTTAAACTTATTTTCTTGATAAATTACCATAAGGTATTTTTCGCTATGTATCATGTTTATGTGTGTTTCGTAATTTGTTCTGTTGTGATTTTTTTATTTTTCATTATTCTTTTGGGGTTTTTGAAATACACGATCTATCTATCTATACTATGTGTAAACAATGAACAAATTGCCTAACTTAAAGCCCTTGCCCTGAGGCCTAAGAGGAGGTGGGCATCCCCAAACGCATAATTACTGAACCTTTCAACGATGTGAAAAAATATAAAGGTCTCAAAACTTTGTTTAGTTTTTTGTTTTGTGAAATGGTTGTCGTCATCCTCAAAGTCATAATTTCTTGACCTTTTAACTACACTGAACATAATTTCTATCTCAAAATTTTGATTGGATATTTTTGGGGAAATGATGGGCGTGGGGAGGGGGTTGTTCTCAAATAATTTATGACTCTTAAAAAGGGCATTGTAACTTCCAATTTCAAGTGGGGGGCTGTGTCAGGCCTGGAGGCATTGTATATGCTCTTTAACTATTTTAAACAAAATAACTATTGCAGAATTTCAATCAGACGTGTCTGATTAAAAGAGGGGTAGTCAGGGGGGACTAGTTGCCATCCGTCAGTTTGGACTCTTAAAAGGGAACTAAAGCTTTCAATTTTCAAGCAAATGAGCTTCCTCTATAGTTTATACAACCATCCGTTCCATATAAACCTTAAATGTCGCCGGGGCATAAATTACAATCCGTGCCCTCAGGCTCTGGGGTTTGTTTCAAGTCCAAAATCCGTTTTGTATTATCTTTGGAATATTTTGAATAAAATGATTATCTCAAAATTTCTATTGGATGTATTTTTGGAAAAAAAGACATGCGGGGGGGGGGAGGTAGCTGTCTTCCAATCACTTTGACTCTTATGAAGGGCACTTGAACTTCTGATTACCAATCCGTAGAGCCCACTCTGAAGTTTATACGACCACCCTTTCTATAAAAAAAACCTTATATACCCCTATGGCATAACTTACAACTCATGCCCTGAGGACTTTGGGGGGGGGGTTGTCATCCTCAAAGATGTTGTCATCCTCGAAGATATAATATCCAGACCTTTCAACTACGCTGAACAAAATAGCTATCTCGAAATTTCGGTTTGATGTGTTTGGGTAAATAGTGGTCATGGGGGTGAGGGGGGTAGTTGGTTGCCCTCCAATCACTTTCATTTATCAAAAGGTGCGCTAACCATCACAATTTACAATCGAATGAGCTTTTTTTGAAGTTTCTACGGCAACTCCTTCTGTACAAAGCGCACTGGTCTAAAACAAACCAAAAAAAAAAAAAAAAAATACATTGTGGCAACACCTTTCTTTACGTTGGCAGCGCTTTTGTGCTGTCTATGCTATCCTCAGCCTTGGTAGTACTCACTACAGAAGAAGTAGTTTAAGTGATGGTAGTTATAGTATTAGTAAAAGTAGTTCTGGTATTAGCAGAAGCAGTGGTAGTCGTAGCAGTAATAATAGTAATGTGAAACGGAGAAACGGATAATCATTCTTACTTTAATGTTAAAGGAAGAAAAAATTACTTATAAGAGTTGGTTCTGCTATGAGCAGTCCCGCTTAAACACAGAATCAATTTGAGCTTCACGCAGCTGTAAAACTAGAAAGAGGGGCCAATTTGATGTAATTAGAGGATACATTCTAAAAACTCATTTGATAAATCCCTCATCTGGGAAGGGTAAATTATAAATTGTGCTCATCTCAGCAGAACCACGGACAAAGAGTAGGGTAAAGGGCTATTTTGACAGGGACTAGATCTTCAACTAACTCAGGCCCTATTGGGAGAGGGGGAGGGTTATCATATGAACCGGTTTTGATAAGGCTTTCGAGTAAAATTTTACTAGTTTCTGTTCTGGTAATTGTCTTTTCTTTATTATTTGCAAGCCTCTGTCCTCACATTGGAGGATGAACGCATACAGATTAAATAAAAAAAAATCGTCATTTTCTCTCTATAAAAATAAATAGAAAAAACTCTCGAATTAAAATAATGTTTTTAAATACCGTCCTCGTTACCTTTGACTTCTAATAATTTGCATAATTTCTTTTCCAGGGAGGGGAAAAGAGAGGTAATGATTGTTTTCACCTTCTTCCAATTCCGCGTTCAAGTGGAGATTCTAATTCAGAGGAAAATGGCTCTGACGTAAATACATCTTCAAAGACTAGCCCATTAACAACAGCCGCTCTGTGGGGGGCTCATTATTCGGGGAAATCCTCTTTTAATCTTATCAGCGACGGGAAAGAGTATAAACGCCTTTTGTTAGAACAGCTTACTACCAGAGATGCTAACAGGTAATTTTTTTTGGACTTCCGACAAATAGCTTTTATGTAGAGGTTCGTTTCATCAGGAACCATTGTCATTGTACTGTTCAATATATTAAAAACAATAATTTTTTTTTCTGCGACCAATAATATTAACAAAATTTATTTAATGGTAAGCTCAAGTGCAAATGTTTAATAAATCGAAAAGTGCTAAATCATAGACTGGAAAAAATAAACAGAGAAAAACTACAAAAAATAAAAGCACAAAGAAGACACAGACAAAAGCCTAAACAGATAAGATTTACCTAAGATAATATTTTTTTGGAATTCGTACTCTTAATATGAAATTTGTGTCAGATCTCACCTAATTTTAAAAATCCTATGCTCTCCTATAAACGGTACCTGGAAGTCAGTCTAATTCTAAAGAATGTAATTAACAAAAAGCGTAAAAGCATGAAATGGTCATACTTCTTTGATTTATTATTGACAAAATATTGATTAGACGAAAAAGAGCATACCCGGCTTAACGTTTTGGATGTTTTTCATCATAGCTATGACCAGACGCCCCGAAGATCTCATAGTCCGTAGGGAAACCGATCAGAAAAACCGATCGGTACGAAAGGAAAGTGTTCAAACAATAGGTGCAAGATTTTATCGAAAAGTACAAAAAGTATGTACTTGTGCGTGTTTTCTGTGGCCAGAATTTTGGCCACACCCAACTCAGAAGCTATTTCTTGCCAGGTATCCTCCTTTCTCTAGTTCGCTGTATATGACTCGCATCGCATAAAAACCGGTGTTTTGAGCAATAACCACCACCAAATCTCGAACTTGCTCATGCTTAACAATTGACACTTTCAAAAATGCTTAATGAATTGTGTTCTATGACACACTAAAGACCGATACCATAGGGAAACAAGAAACAATTCCTAGGTCCAAAACCAATCGGTTTTTCCATGGTATCGATTGTTTTTTTTTTTTTTAGGGCTTCCTCATGCGTCAGTACTATAGGAAAAAACAACCGATTTGTTTTGTATCGATTGGTTTTTGATCGTTTCAGCAGTATCCCCTCACTGCTTTTAAAAGAATCCCTAGCAGATTCTCATAGGATTTCCAGCGCACAGAGCCCAGGATTTCCAGTGCATCCCTGTTACGTCACGATATCCCTAGTAGATTTCCATTGGATTTTAAAATCATCCCTAGCCATAGGATTCTAAACGCATGCCCTTTGACGTCACACAAAATACCCCTGTTTTAAATTTTAATGTATAATATGGATGACACAATCGTGCGTGACATGTTATATCATAGTGAATTTTAATTTACGTAATTGGAGTTGAGGGTAATGCTATCATACGTGGATTTATCAGAAATAGCTTAATGACGGCACACAAGTGGTTGTTGTGTAATGACAGCGCATATGTTGCGTAATGACTTCACTAACGTAGTTCTTATGTACTGACGGCGTATATGTTGCGTAATAACGGCACACAAATGGGTCTTATGTAATGACGGCGCACACGTGGGTATTGAGTAACGACGGCACACATCTTACGTAAGGACAGCGCATACATCACTGTCACATAACACTTTTTTTTAATTTTATTTTTCGTCGAGATGTTCATTGCGTTTCTTTTTTCTTCTTTCTTTCAAAGCGTTTTTTTCTTTCTTTAAGAGCTTTTGTTTTTTTCAAGGCTTTTTTTCTTTTTTCAAGACATTTTTTCCTTTAGATCCTTGTGCTCGTTAGGACTCGAAAGATCAACTTCCATCCAATCGAAAAACAACCCAGATGCCAGGTTAAACAGGCTACTTCCAATATTTTGTTCTGGCTAATATATCCTAGAAATAGCCTATTGCACACCAGGAGAGTTTCCATTTTCACGCTCTGTTTCGAGAGCATCCATGTTTCAGACACATCCCCTGTTTCTGTAACCAGGTGTTACGAAAATGTGTACCTATGTAATATAAATGACGCAATCGGATTTGCAGAAGACACATGGATTCTGGAAGCCTCATGGTGAGGTTCTCGTGATGCCATGGGAGACACACCCATGTTTCCATGACCTGGTGTTACTTCAATGTTTACATTTTGGCAATACAGACCCTTGAATTTTAAAGGGACCCGTAGTTATGGTTCTAGATTTTTCACTGAGTAAATTATTGGGTATTGAAGATTCGTCCTAAACAAAGAATCTAAAAAAGACACAGGGCCTTGTAAATACAAATTTTTTATTAAAAACAAATTTACAACATTATTAAAACACAGAAAAAATCTTTCAACTATTCACGCATGCTTTTGTTTATAATATATACTTTTACAAGTTTTTTAACTGCTTTTTCTGTGTTTTAATAATGTTGTAAATTTGTTTTTAATAAAAAATTTGTATTTACAAGGCCCTGTGTCTTTTTTAGATTCTTTGTTTAGGACGAATCTTCAATACCCAATAATTTACTCAGTGAAAAATCTAGAACCATAACTACGGGTCCCTTTAAAATTCAAGGGTCTGTATTGCCAAAATGGAAACATTGAAGTAACACCTGGTCATGGAAACATGGGTGTGTCTCCCATGGCATCACGAGAACCTCGCCATGAGGCTTCCAGAATCCATGTGTCTTCTGGAAATCCGATTGCGTCATTTATATTACATAGGTACACATTTTCGTAACACCTGGTAACATGTCCTACTGCTTGAAAGTTAAGGTGGAGGTGTTAACAAAAATTTCCCTAACATGCACACAAAGAAAAGCTGTAACTTGTTTAACGTTCTCGGAAATAGCTCCAATGGTGGGGGCTTAGATTTAGCTCTAATATCAACCTTCCATCCCTCGAACGTCCTGATAGGAGTACAATTTTCGAGAATTTTCCAAGAAAAGAGGAAAGTACAATTTTCGAGAATTTTTCAATGATGCAGTAAAGAACCAAGAATTTCTAAGATTTTCCCCTTGACTCTTCACGAAATTGTTTGACTACTAGAACACATTTACCAATCTTACCACGCTGAATTTTCTATTTTTACATATTTTCATCGAAAAAGCACATCAAGATATGTTACACCCGTTGGGAGTGTTTCTTCCTTTTTCAAAAATTGGCTTCGATAGAATACAAATACTAGATTGCAGACAAAATTGTCGAGAATTTTTTAATTGTACTATGAATAACCAAGATTTTCTAAGATTCCACCCCCCTGACTCTTCACGAAATTGTAAAGTTGTTTTAATAATAGTATAAATTCACCAATATTACCGCGTTGAATTTTCCACTTTTACATATTTTCATCGAAAAGCAACAAATTCTATATTTCTTGTTGATAGACGCGTGAAACCTCAACACTAAGGTTCTTTGATGTGCTGTACTTTATGCTGTAAATTTTATCAAGACCTGTTACACCATTTGGTAGTGTTTCCCCCTTTTTCAAAAAATAAAATTTGCTTCATTAGAATACAAAGATTAGATTACAGGCAAAATTGTCGAGGATTTTTCGATGATACAGTGAATAACCAAGATTTTCTAGGATTTTTCCCCTGACTCATTACGAAATTGTGAAGTTGTTTGACTACTAGTAAAAATTCATCACTCTTACTACGTTGAATTTTCCAGTTTTACATATTTTCATCGAAAAAGCAGTAAGCTCTACATTTATTGTGGATAGGCGTATGAAACCTCAACACTAAGGTTCTTTGAAGTGCTGTATTTGATGCTCTAATTTTTATCAAGACCCGTTACATTCTTTGGGAGTGTTTTCTCTTTTTTCAAAAAATAAAATTTGCTTCATTAGAATACAAAGCTTAGATTACAAGCAAAATTGTTGAGGATTTTTCACAGATGCAGTGAATAACCAGTCTTCTCTAGGATTTTCCCCGCACAATCTACAAGAGATTGTGAAGCTGCTTCATTACTAGCACAAATTCACCAATCTTACCACGTTGAATTTACCATTTTTACATTTATTCATCGAAAAAGCAACAAATTCTAAATTTTTTGTGGATAGGCGTGTGAAATCTTAACATTAAAATTCTTTGATGTGCTGTATTTGATGCTTTAACTTTTATCAAGACCTTTTAAACCCTTTGGGTGTTTTTCCACCCTTTTCAAAAGATTAAATTTGCTTCAATAAAATACAAAACTTAGATTACAAGCAAAATTGTTGAGGATTTTTCACTGATACAGTGAATAACCAAGATTTTCTAAAATTCCCCCCTAATTCGTCACGAAATGGTGAAGTTGTTTTACGAATAGCACACATTCACCAATCTTACCACGCTGATTTCTCCATTTTTACATATTTTCATCGAAAGAGCAACAAACTTTACATTTCTTGTGGATAGGCGCGTGAAAACTCAACACTAAGGTTCTTTGATGTGCCATTTTCTTGTGAACTTTTTATATTCTTTGGTGAATCACAGAACTGGAGGATATATTTTTCTCTTTTTTGAAAAAATTCAGAATTGAAGCGTAACATTTTTCTCTTCGCCGGAAAAAATTCAGAAGAGAACTTAAACTTTTCTTCCTTCTTTGAAAAAATTCAGAATTAAAAAGGAACTTTCTCTCTTCTTTGGAAAAATCAGAATCGTAGTATAACTTTTCCCTATCTTCTACGGAAAAATTCAGAATTAATCTGGAACTTTTTCTATTCTTTGGAAAGTTTGGAATCGAAGTTTAACTTTTTCCTCTTCCTTGATAAAATTCAGAATTACAGTCGAACTTTTTCTCTTCTCTGGAAAAAATTCAGAATCGAAGTTTAGCAGTATTTTTCTCTTTTATGGAAAAAATTCAGAATCAACCATTAACATTTTTCTCCTCTATGGAAAAATTCAGAGGAGAACTTGAACGTTTTTCTTCTTTGAAAAATTCAGAACTGAAGTGGAAATTTTTATCTTCTACAGTGAATCTCAGAACCGGAGTATATCATTGAAAAAAATCAGAATCAAAGTGTAACTTTTTTTTCTTTTCTTTTCTATGGAAAAAAAATTAGAAGAGAACTAGAGCATTTCTTCTCTTCTTTGAGACAATTCAGATGTGAAGTATAACTTGCTCTATGTTCTGCGAAAAAATTCCGAAAAGAACTTGAAATATTTCCTCTTCTTTGAGAAAATTCAGTACTGAAGTGGGACTTCTTTCTCTTCATTGAAAAAATTCAGAATTGTACTGGAACTTTTTCTATTCTTTGGAAAAATTCGGTAACTTAGCATAACTTATTTTCTCTTCATTGAGAAAATTCAAAGGAAAACATGAACTACTTTTTCTCTTCTTTTAGAAAATTCCGAACTCAAGTGGAATTTTTCTTCTTGGGGAAAACTCAGAACTGAAGTGTAACTCTTTTTCTCTTCTTTGGGAAAAATCAGAATCGAAGTTTAATATCAAGCCAAGTTTCATCGACCTTCAAAACCCGTTTTGCTTGAGGAGTTGAAAGTTGGCTGCAGGTACCCGGTGGAAGGTTGGATGTTCCAATATTTACTTGTAATATTGGCTTAACCTCGAGAGATTTGTTTCGGTTCCGAGGGATCTTAATAACTAAGAAAAAACAGGTTTTGAAGGTCAACAACACTTGGCTTGATGTTAAACTTCGATTCTGAACTTTTCTTCCGAAGAAGAGAATAAAAAGTTACACTTCAGTTCTGAGTTTTCCCCAAGAAGAAAAGTTCCACTTAAGTTTGGAATTTTCTCAAAGAAAAAAAATGTCTTCCGAATTTTCTCAATAAAGAAAAAAAGTTACACTTAGTTTCTGAATTTTTCCAAAGAATAGAAAAGTTCCTGGTCAATTCTGAATTTTCTCAGTGCAGAGAAAGAAGTCCCACTTCACTTATGAATTTCATCAAAGAAGAGAAAAAGTTTCAAGTTCTAATCTGAATTTTTCCGTAGAAGGTAGAAAAAGTTGTACTTTAGTTCTGAATTTTCTCAAAGAAGAGAAGAAAAGTTCAAGTTCTCTTCTGAATGTTTTTCATAGAAGAGAAACGAAGAAAAAGTTCCACTTCGATTCTGAATTTGTTTAAGGATATACTCCAGTTATGAGATTCCCCATAGAAGATAAAAAGTTCTACTTAAGTTTTGAATTTTTCAAAGAAGAAAAAAGTTCAAGTTCTCATCTGAATTTTTCCATACAAGAGAAAAATGTTGATATTCCATTCTGAAATTTCTCCATAGAAGAGAAAAAATTGTTAAACTTCGATTCTGAATTTTTTCCAGAGAAGAGAAAAAATTCCCTTTTGATTTTGAATTTTCTCAAGGAACATATAAAATTAAACTTCGATTCCGAATATTCCAAAGAATAGAAAAAGTTCCAGCCACAATTCTGAATTTTTCCGTCTAAGAGATAAGATAAGCAAAAGTTATGCTTCGATTCTGCATTTTTTCCAAAAAAGAGAGAAAGTTCCATTTTGATTCTGAGTTTTCTCAAAGAATATAAGAAAATTTCAAGTTCTCTTCTGAATTTTTCTGGAGAAGAGAAAAATTTCGCACTTTGATTCGGATTTTTTTTTCAAAGAAGAAAAAAAGATATAATCCGGTTGTTTGATTCACAAAAGAAGATAAAAAAGTTCCACTTCTGTTATGCATTTTTCAAAGAAGAAAAAAGTACTTCTCTTCTGGATTTTTCAATAGAAGAGTAAAAATGTTAAGGTTCAATTCTGAATTTTTTTCAGAGAAGAGAAAAATGTTAAACATCAATTCTGAATTTTTCCAAAGAAGAGAAAAAAGTTACACATCAGTTCTGAGTTCTCTCAAAGAAGAAAAACGTTCCACATAAGTTCTGGATTTTCTCAGAGAAGAGAAGAAAAGTTCAAGTTCTCTTCTGAATTTTTCCATGGAAGAGAAATGTTAAACTCCCACTTTGAGTTTTATCCAAAGAAGAGAAAACTGTTAAATTTGATTCTGAATTTTGTTAAAGAGAAGAAAATAGATCAAGTTCTGTGGTAGATTTTTTCCAAAGGAGAAAAAGTTACAGCAACAAATACACTACATCAAAGAAACTTAGTGTTGAGGTTTCACGCGTTAATCCACAAGAAATGTACAATTTGTTGCTTTTTCGATGAAAATATGTAAAAATGGAAAGTTCAACGTGGGAAAATTGGTGAATATGTTCTAGTAGTCAAATAGCTTCACAATTTCGTGAAGAGTCAGGGGAAAAAAACTTAGAAAATTTTAGTTGTTCACTGAATCAGTGAAAAATCCTCGACAATTTGGCCCGTACTCTAAGTTTTGTATTCTATTAAAGAAAATTTGATTTTTTTGAAAAAAGCCAGAAATACTCCCAAAGGGTGTAACGGGTCTTGATAAAAGTCGCAGCATCAAATACAGTCCATCAAAGAGCCTTAGTATTGAGGTTTCACGTGCCTATCCTCAAGAAATGTAGAATTTATGGCTTTTTTGATGAAAATACATAAAAAAGGAAAATTCAACGTGGTAAGATTGGTGAATGTGTGCTAGTAGTCAGACAACTTCACAACTTCGTGAAGAGTCAGGGGGGATGTTAGAAAATCTTAGTTATTCATTGTATCAGTGAAAAATCCTCGACAATTTCACCTGTAATCTAAGTTTTGTATTCTATTGAAGCAAATTTGTTTTTTGTTAAAGAGGGAAAAACTCCCAAAGGGTGTAACGAGTCTTGATAAAAGTTAAAGCACAAATACAGCAAATCAAAGAACCTTAGTGTTGAGGTTGTACACCCCTATCCACAAGAAATGTAGAATTTTTTGGTTTTTCGCTGAAAGTATGTAAAAATGGAAAATTCAACGTGGTAAGATTGGTGAATGTGTGCTAGTGGTCGGACAAACTCACAATTTCGTGAAGAGTCAGGGGGAATCTTAGGAAATCTTGGTTATTCACTGCATCAGTGAAAATCATCAACAATTTTACCTGTAATCTAATTTTCGTATTCTATTGAAGCAAATTCGATCTTTTTGAAAAAGAGGGAAACATCCCCAAAGGGTGTAACGGGTCTTAGTAAAAGTTGAGACATCAAATAAAGCCCATAAAAGAACCTTATTGTTGAGGTTTCACGAGCCTATACACAAAAAATTTAGAATATGTTGCTTTTTCGATGAAAATATCTAAAAAAAACAGGAAAATTCAACGTGGTAAGATTGGTGAATGTGTGTGCTAGTAGTCAAACAACTTCACAATTTCGTGAAGATTCAGGGTCGAAAATCTTACAAAATAGGTTATTCATTGTATCAGTGAAAAATACTCGACAATTTTGCCTGTATTCTAAGTATTGAAGCAAATTTGTTTTTTTTTAAATGGAGAAATACTCCCAAAGAGTGTAACGGGTCTTGATAAAAGTTAGAGCATCAAATACAGTACATCAAGGAACCTTAGTGTTGAGGTTTCACACGCCTATCCAGAAGAAATGTAGAACTTGTTGCTTTTTCGATGAGAATATGTAAAAATGGAAAATTAAACGTTGTAAGATTGGTGAATGTGTGCTAGTAGTCAAACGACTTCACAGTTTCGTGAAAAGTCAGAGGGAAAAATGCTTGAAAATCTTGGTTATTCACTGTATCAGTGAAATATCCTTGACAATTGTACTTTCCTCTTTTCTAATACTAAAGCAAATTTGAGTAATCCTTATTACATAGTAACATGTGCGCTGCCATTGCGTAAGATTTATGCTGTCATTAAGCTATTCCCGATAAACCCACTTAGTGACGCAGGAAAGAAAAAAGAAATAAGAAAATAAAGAACGCATTGAAAGAAAGAACAGTTTTAATTTCCAGTTTTTAGCTGGCTCGTGACAAACTTGAATCAATAGATTGAATACGTAATTTTTAACAAGAATTGTATGAAAAATGTCTAGGGGGTAATGATGCAGGGTCAGAGGGTTCCGCAGAGCAGTAATAGTGTGACACTGTGGTGTGATTGCCTTGGAGAATCGCACTCTAGCAATGAAATACCAAGTTCCGCTGTTTAAATAAATACAGTGCTCAATTTAGATTCACAAGGCTCTTTTTGGAGGGAAAGGGTCAAAAATGTCCTAGGGCTGATGATTGGGGGTTGCTACATTGATGACGGAGGGGTTGATGTTTGAATCTGTGATGGTATGGGGGCGATATGGGAGGCATCTTGATAGGTTTGGCTTGTGAAAACTTGAATCACCGGATTCAATGTGTCATTTTTAACAAGAAATGTCTGAAACTGTCTTAGGAATGAAGAAGGAGGTATCAGATGATTCCGCAGGGCAGTAATAGTGTGGCACTGTGGCGTGAATTGCCTTAGAGAATCCCTCTCTGGCAATGAAATGCTGAGTTCTGCTGTTCAAATAAAAACAGTGTTCAATTTAGATTCACAAGCTTATTTTTGGAGGGAAAGGATTGAAAATGTCCTAGGGGCGATGAGAGGGGTACCACTTGGATGACGGAAGGGCAGATTTGTAAGGCTGTAATGGGGTAGGGGTGTTTTGGGAAGCATCATGATATGGTTGGTTTGCGAAAACTTGAATCTATGGGTTGAGGCGTTATTTTTAGCAAGAAATTTCTGAAAAATGTCTTAGAAATGATGAAGGTGGTTTCAAAGGGGTGCCGCAGAGCATTAATAGTGTGGCACTGTAGTATTAATTGCTTGGAGTATCACGCTCTAGCAATGAAATGCCGAGTTTCCGCAGTTCAAATAAAAACAGTTTTAAATTTAAATTCACAAGCTTACTTTCAGAAGGAAAGGGTTGAAAAGGTCTTAGGGGCGATGAGTGGGGGTATTCCCCGTGGAAGACAAAGAGTCAAGTGAGTAAAGCTGTGATGGTGTAGGGGTGTTTTGTGCAGCATCATGATAGGGTTCACTTGCGAAAACTTGAATCGATGGGTTGAAGCATAATTGTTAACGAGAAATGTTTGAAAAATGTCTTAGTAAAGGCGAAGGGGGTGTCAGAGGGGTGCCGCTGATCAGTAATAGTTTGGCACTGTGGCCTGAATTTCTTGAAGTATCACGCTCTAGCAATGTAATGCCAAGATGCCACTGTTCAAATAAAAACAAGGTTCAATTTAAATTCAAAAGCTTATTTTTGGAGGGAAAAGGTTGAAAATGTCCTAAGGGTTATGCGTGGGGGGATACCACTTGGATGACGGAGGGGTAGGTGTATAAAGCTGTGATGGGGTGGGGGTGTTTCGGGAAGCATGATGGTAGGATTGGATTGCAAAAACTTGAATCACCGGTTTGAATGTGTAATTTTTAACAAGAAATGTCTGAAAATGTCTTGGGAATAGTGAATGGGGTGTCAGAGGGTGCCGCAGAGCAGTAAGAGTGTGGTACTGTGGCGTGTATTGCATGGAAAAGCATCTTCTACAGCTTAAAAGTTAAGGTGGAGGCGTTACTAAGTTTTATCCATGGAGGGGGGACTGAAAATCTAACAAGCACTCAAAGAAACGCTGTATTTTGTTGATGGCTCTTGGAAAGAGCTTAATAGGGGCTTAAAATTTAGCTCTAATATCAACCCTACTTCCCTGAAATTGCTTGCTAAGCCACCATCTTTCTTCTATTAACGCATGTTTTTGTTTATAATTTACCCTTTTATAAGTGTTTTAACTAATTTTTCTGTGTTTTATTTATGTTGTAAATTTGTATTATTAAACGATTTGAATGTACAATGCCCTTTGTCCTTTTTAGATTCCTTGTCTAGAACGAATCTTCAGTGTCCCATAATTTACTCAATGAAAAATCTAGAACCATAACTACGGGTCCCTTTAAAATGCAAGGATGTGTCTGACCGAAATGTGAACATTGAAGTAACACCTTGTCATGGAAACATGGGTGTGTCTCCCATGGCGTCACGGAAATCTTGCCAGGAGGCTTCCAGAATCCATGTGTCTTCTGGAAATTTGATTGCGTCATCCATATTACATAGGTAAACATTGTCGTAACACCTGGCTACGCAAGCAGGGCATGCGCTTGAAACAGGGATGGTCTTGAAACAGAGCATGAAAATTGGAACTCTCCTTGTGGGCAATAGGCCATTTCTAGAATATACTATCCAGAACAAGATATTGGAAATAGCCTGTTGGACCTGGAGTCTGGGGCATTGTCCTATTGGATGTAAATTGATCTTTCGAGTCCTAAAGACGACAAAGAACTAAAAAAACCCTTGAAAGAAAGAAAAAAAAACATGGAAAGCAAGAAAAAGAAACGGTTTGAAAGAAAGAAAAAGGAACGCTTTAAAAGAAAGAAAAAGAAACTCTTTGAAAGTAAAATAAGAAACGCCAGGAACATCTCGACAAAAATAAAATCTAAAAAAAGCATTATGTGACAGTGATGTGTGTGTAGTCATTACATGAGATGCGCGCTGTTATTACGTAAGATATTCCCGTCATTACGTAATACCCACGTGTGCGCTGCTATTATATAAAATCTATCTGTGTGCCGTAATTACGCAACTTGTGCGCCTTCATTACATAAGACCCATGTATATGCCGTCTTTACGCAACATGTGCGTTGTCATTAAACAACACCCACGTGTGTGCCGTCATTAGGTTATTTCCGATAAATCCACGTACGATAGCATTAACCTCAATTCTAATTACTTAATTTAAAATTCCCTATGATAAAACATGTCACGCACGATTTTGTCATCTATATTATACCTGACCATTTAAAACAGGGGTGTGTCGTGTGACGTAACAGGGCATACGTTTAAAATCCTATGGCTAGGGATAACTTTAAAATCCTATGGGAAGTAAAATCTACTAGGGATGTCGTGAAGTAACAGGGAGGCACTGGAAATCCTGGGTCCTTTGCGCTGGAATTCCAATGGGAATCTCTTAGGGATGCCTTTAAAATCCTATTGGAATCTACTAGGGGCGTCGTGACGTAACAAGGATGCGCTGGAAATCCTGGGCCCTCTTTGCTGGAAATCTTGTGGGAATCTGCTAGGGATGCTTTTAAAATCTTATGGGAATCTGCTAGGGATGCCTTGAAAAGTAGTGAGGAGATATTACTCTTTTCCACATGTGTCTCTATGCAATTTGAGTGAATACAACTTCGATCACTTTAACTTTTGTTGGTATGTTAATCCTGACTCCTCAAACGAAGACTATATGAAGTGCTGCAGCATGTTTGAACCACAGGTCACATTCTTAGAGCAACACCTATGAAATGGTCTTCAGGATTGGACCTGCTCTAACTATGGACGAAAATAATATCTTAGTTGCAAATTCATATCAAATTAGAGAACTAAGGTTCTCTAAGCCTTGGTGATATATGTCGACGAAGAGAATGAGGCTTTTTTTAGAGAGATCAGAACGAGCAAGACCTCCTAAACATTTCTATAACTATATCGATAGTAATCAGGCAACGAAAATATTTTTTTGGAAGGCCCTATTCCTCGCTCGTCTGTCAGAGGTCAAACCAGGAGACCATCACAAAAAAAAGGAAAACTATGAGCATAGATCTTGCTTGAAATCTAGTTTGTTATGATGCAAAGACCCTGTTACGAACTTCAGGAATTAGATGCCGTCTTCCTCCTCCTCCATAAGAGTTTAATTGACCTCATACTCAGATAAAATTGACCTCAGACTCAGATAAACAATACCACGGAAGTTACTTCTGTCTATGGAATGTGGATCAGATTCAGATATCCAAAAGCAATAACTAGGACATTATATTTTAGTTTCCATAAAGTCCAGCTGATGTTCAAATAAATTTCTTGGTGTCCTTATGACACAAGTTTAGACCCCTTCCCATTTTTCCGCTGAATCCGTATTACATTCCGACCACAGTCAATGAAACAGTTTTGACTTAATAAAAGGGTGACGTATCTCTAATTTAAAATCGACATTTTTATTTTTCCCCATTGTCTCCCTGTAAATATTGTATGGTCTTATAAATTTGGGGGACGGCTCCTTCAATTAAAAACGGAAAGCATCATTGCCTAATTTAGGGGGCTGAAGCCGGTAAAAGGGAGATTAATCGTAATTTCAATATAATTTTTGCTCTTAATTACCCCACAACAATGCATGGCATTGGATCCGAATTTCAAGAGGTCCATTTCAGGAGCAATTGCCCCAAATAATGCAAATATACTATTCCAAACAGAGGTCTAATTGATTTTTTTTCTGGAAAGGTGGAAAATTTTAATTTGTGGAAAAATCATGACTGTTCAATTATTTTAGCTTCTATGATTAAAGAGTCCTTCCTCTCCTCAAACTCCATAATAATATACATGTTGAATCCTTTCTAACTCTGGAATGTATGAGAATAATTTAAAAGTCACAAGCTTCCGACAAGTTGTACCTTTCACATTATTGAAAGATCGAACTAACATTAAAAGTATAACCTGAGCATCACAGCCATGGACCAGATTTTTCAGACGGAAAAGTTTTTTTTTCTTCGTGTTAATTTTCTGATCAATGAACGCTGGGAAACTTGAAACCTTGTCAATTATTAGCTGGCATGAGTGAAAAGTTATACCTTCACATTGTAAACGAACTCTGAAAACCTAGGCATCTGCTGCTGGACTGGAATTGGTTTTTCCTGTGTTTGCCTACCTCTTGCAGTCTGTAAACTCTTTAGTAGAATACTAGCAAATAATTTGGCTGCACTGTCAGTGAGATATATGCTTTATAGTTAACAATTTCTAATTTTCACCTGAAGGATGGGTAAGATTTTTCAATCCTTTGGAAAATTTTTGGTGCTTCGTATTTCTATAAATAGCCGCTGGGGAAAGCTCCATTAATTTCAGGTTAAATTCTATCCGCACCAGGTGACTTGTATTGTTTAGAATTTTGGATGGCTCTGATAGTGTCATTAAGGTCTGTTGGAGAGACTTTTATGTCGTATGGTTTTTTTAAGACCAAAAGTGGTATTTTCAGGTCTATTGGGCATTTTTTTTTTTAGTTTAGAAGGTTATGAAGGTTTATGTTACATTGCTAAGGCTGTTTGGCAAGATTAGCAATGGTTTTCCTTGCTAATCTTTGATAGTGCTGGGGAAACAGAACTTTTTTCTAGTTGCTTCTTTAAGAATTTGAATTATGCGTCTTAAGTCGGGTTTCATACTGCTCTTTCTAGTTGGCGCGTCTTTTCCTCTCAGTCAGTCTTTTTTAAAGCCTTGCTTGATGCGCTTTCATAGGTCAGTTTTGTGTTGTTCACCTATACAACTTGAAGCACATCTCTCTTCGATGATCTGCAGTGATTTTTTTTTTTAAATTCAACTATGTCTTAAGTGTAGTGATCCAAATATACCAGATGTATTTTTAGTGGTAGCAGTCATTAAACTGCAGCTATATTTCTTTCGGTCCTTTTACATCGTTGAGTGGGGGTTTTTATCTATTTTAGGGCCTAGGGAAAGGGGTCAATTTGGTTAGAATTCAGTTTCGTGATATTTAGTCTTCTATTTAGTCGCGCTGCTCTCCTGTGGTAAAAAAGAGAAGGATCTCTGGTCCGACGAGTTTATACCTCTGCCTGCTCTGGATCTCGTACAGGCTCTCTTTTCAGCACCGAGGTTTTGAACTTGTTTTTTTTTAGTCTTCTCCTGACTAGGCTATAAAAGTAGCAATTATAAAAATGTTAGTAATAATAATCTATTTCTCCCTGCTCTTACAAAGCGAAAAGGTGAACAGAGAGGGTAAAAAGAAACAAAAGCAAACAGAAGAATCAAAAACAAGAAACTTTGAACGAATAAGAAACTTTCTCATTCAAGTTTGTAGAGAAGGTGTAGAGACACAAAATCAGAGATGGATTTCACTTCCTTTTCTGGGTACTTTTGCAAGATATCGCCTCATCAACAGGATCATCCATGTCCAGAGACTGCAGGATGTGAGAGTTGTGTTCTCGTAGTGGGTATCTGAGCAAAAACTTAAAATATCTGCTGCAACCTGAACGAAATTTGAATTTGAGGAACAGCCATGGCTGAGTATAGTAAGCCAGAAGTTTTCTTTTAAAACTACATTTTGGAGGAACAAGTTTATCGCAGCTTGTCCGTATACTTTCTCCAATGTTTTCATTATGATGTGCTAATAAATTTTACTTCAAATGTTTATATATATTTATTCACTTCAAAATAAGCCCCAAGAAGAATTTATAAGGGTGGAAACGGTTAACAGTGTCAAAAGGAAAAATTAATAACGCTAATAAGCGTTTGGCAACATTGTTTACCCCAGAATACTGCATACTTGTCTTTTCAGATTCTTTAAAATGCAAGATAGGGTAAGATTACAGAATTCCGTCCACAGTGGAGAGGGCCGTATTCAGAGGAGGAAAGGGCTTTGAGGGTTTTAGCCACCCCCGAAAAGTTTGTCCAATTCGTACAAAAACATCGAGAAAATTAATATAAACAAATTTTTGATGTGTTTTTTTAAAGTTTTTTTTTGTAATCGCCACCCAAAATAATTTTTTGTACCCTCCCCCCCCCCGAAAAAAAATCTGGACACGGCTCTGCCATTGGGCCTAAATGCTTAAAGTCAACGAGCCTACTTAAGCAACGAAGATTTTCTCAAGCTAGCCTAGGCCTACTTTATGCAAACCAGGTTTCGACTTTAAGTAATTCTTGAAAATAAAACGACAATTAATAATCACTTGTTGTAAAATTTTAACTTTTGCTTCGGTACATTGGAGATTAATCATATCAAATATATAGATTTCTACTTCTTAAGGAGATCACCAGACACTACACTGAAAAGTACTGCTATTCGCTTTAAATCCATATTTTCTCATATTACATTACGGGAAATCCAACTCCCCTTTCTCTCATTCCTACTAAACATATACTCAACAGCAAGTGCTAATAGACTCCAAACCGATATGTAGCTCTATATATAAAATATATACGGTAAAGGCGAAAGCTTTCCACGCTGTGGTATTAATAAATAAATAAATAACCCTTATAAGTTTCTTGTCCTCTTTGATTAACCCATCATTCTATCTCTGCAGTTTTTCTAGAAATAGTTCCTTTGCAAAAAAGATTGTAACTTTTCTTATCTTAGGAGCTTTCCACAATTTCAAAAAGCTTTACCGCTGTTTTTAGGAATCCTGCTGCTTCTCTACTACAAAATATTTTAAGCAATTTCTGCAACATCTCTGATGTGAAACCAACTTCTTGTATGACGAATGAAAATCAACTCTATTAAACCCAGTTTTTGTTTACAACTCACTCCCTAGCTCAAGCCCATTATTTGAAAGGATTATCAGGCATAAAAGACCTTAATATCAAGTCATCAATTTTATTTAGTGGACTGCAGTCTGGGGCTTTTTATGAGTTTATCTCAATATTTCAATGAAATATACTCTGTATGAGAATCAATTGCTATTGTAAACATTGTCTCTTAGAAAAGTATTGATCTACTTTTTAATATTAGAGAATTTGCTTTATTTTCTATTGATTCTTTTAAATAAGAAGTTTTAATCCTCAAAATTAAGTTTTCAATATATGAAGGGGAAATCTAATACGTTGTCTGTCGAATTCAAAGTTTTGATATTGTTTATCTTTCAAGGAAGAGTGGAAAATTAATTAAAAGAAAAAAACTACTTACGATAAGCAATTTAAATTTTTTAGCAAAGTAATTATAGGCTTTCTTCTCATCTGTAGTTTTTCTTCCTTAATTTATATTACCTAATGACAAGAATATGTTTTTTACCAATTGGATAAAGTTACCATTTAGTAAAAATAAGATAAAACGAAATCGCATTATTGGGGGGGGGGGTACCCCCATAAATTGGAAAGAGAATTATTATATAGCCTATGCCTCTTGACTCTCCGGATGTGGACCCCTCTTGCTCCCTCCAAAAAATGCTGGAGCTACGCTCCTGATATTATTCTTAAGTATTCAAGCAAGTGGTGACGCTTATTCAAAATTATTTGAAAACTGTAATATTTGTATTTTAAGTCTTTCGAGGCTTTAAGTACTCTTTATTTGTCAATTTTGATAAGTTATTTTTCTTGGAATTATACTATTCAAAGGTATCCCCTTCATTTTTTTTTAAAATTGCACAATCTTAATTATGCTATTCAAAACCCTCCTTCATTTTCAGGTTTAAAAACACCGTTTACTTTGATTGAAAGACTAATTTATAATAAGTCTATTTTAATAAATCAAATTAAATTTAAGCCTTTGATTAATTTCTCCATTGTCCAAATGAAGTGGGGTGTGAAACAAAAAGGTAGGTAGTTCTACAATCTTCTGTAGTAAATTGGGGTTACGCCTGCCATTGAGGATTTTCTTCAGAGCATTAGGCTACACAGTGTGGGAGATACTCCCCCATCTTCTCTAGCTCCGCTAAAAATCCATACCTATCTGTCCTTATCCAATTTTTACTATGTAAATATGTTTTGTCCCTCCAAAAAAAATCCTTTCCCCCTTTGTTACTTGTTAATTAAACGAAACACACCCAAGAAGTGAAGTTAGCTTAATCCTAATGAAATATAACCAAAAAATAATATAATAATAAAATTTGGGCAATATTTTTGCACATTAGGGGGGCGGGAGTATTTGGACAGTGCGCCTAACCTAACTACCTCTCCCCCTAATGTGCAAATATATAGCCAAAATTATACAAGTCCAATGCATTCTATCACCCGTCACTTGTCTTTTTGGCTATGAAACCGGTTTTCTGAGATCTAACCAAAGCTTAATTCTTGAATGTGTTTTGTTTAATTAACAAGTACCCCTTTTTTAGTTCATATTTAACTGATTATTCAAATAAGGACTTATTGATATAGTTTTTTGTGAGCCTGTAAATTTTCTCTAGGGCAACATTAAAATGTTTTATGAAGCTGCATTTTATAGTGAAAAACAGAAAATAATATTTATCAAAATTTAACATCTAGCAACCAGGAAATTATCGCTATAATTGTTTCCTTTTTTTTCCTATTCTCATTATAGTATTTCCTGAAGTCCCAAGAGGGCATAGAACACATTTAAGATTTCGTATGATTGAGTGTTTCCTGAGAAAAAAAAAATGATTCTTAGGAATAGGAAGCGATTCAATATGTTGTTTTGGAAATTGATTTTATTTTGGAAACAATCTGATTTCTGCTTAAAGCACTTAAAGCACTCGAAAAGTTTCCAATCTTTTTTGAAAAATTGAATATGTATCTTAGACAATGAGTTTACATTTAATTGATTATATTAAATTTGAATTGTACTCAAATGGAATTGAAATATATTGACTGTGATTTTAAACAAACAATTCCCTAAGGGCTTTTCACAAGGCCTAATGCCTGGATCTAAGAAGGTGTGCAAAAAGACACTAAACAGTGACACCATCAGAATGCCAACTATAACAAACATACTGACAGTTCAAGAAGCATTCACCAGTCATTTCACTAATATTGGGAAAACAGCTGCTTCTTCAGTCAGCTCCTTCTTCAGTCAGCTTCCAGTCAGCTCCTTCTTCATTCAGCTTCCAGTCAGCTCCTTCTTCAGTCAGCTTCCAGTCAGCTGCTTCTTCAGTCAGCTTCCAGACTCAATTTCAGACAGTTATCTGGTTGCCTTAAACAAACGACCCTTGAACCAGTTTCTGAGGTAGAAAAAATTAGAATCGCTAATGGGTTGAACGGCTTATCTTTCAAGCAACTGGTGACACTGATTCTAAATGATGCGAAAACAGTAAATTTTTAATTTCAGGCTTTTAAAGTTTTAAAGTACTCTTTATTTGTCAATTTTTACAAGTTAATTTTCTTGAAATTATAATATTCAGACCCCCCCCCTCATTTTCAGGTTAAAAAAATTCTACTTATTATAATAGAAAACTACAGTTAAAAAGAATAATGTCAAATTAACCTTTAATTAAAAAGGTTAAAAAATTCTTTAATTAATAAAAATTATTATTAAAAACTAATTAAAAAAAATTTAATCAAAAAAATCTATTTTAATTAAAAAGAAGAATTAATGGAAGTTTTTTAATTATTTGCAAATCGAGAGACATATAGTACATCCAGGGGGGGGCTATTTTACTATCATCTGTCACAACTTGGCGTTACATTCAGCTTTGATATATTACCGGTTAAACAAGTGAGTTTCGTCAGATATCGTGGTATATAGCACTTATTTTAAAATTTTTGAGACATGCTTATTAGAAATATGGAAACCACTTGTCTTTATCGTTAACCATTTTTGAGATTCCTCACAATAACCATTTACATGTTTCATTCAAACAGAATCCAAAGAAAGGGGATTAAGAAACTTTGCTGATATCATGACGTAATAGAGCAAAACAGTTTTCAGATTTGTAAACACCTTGAAAACCTGCATTAGAAAAAGAAATAGATATAAAACTAACGTGTGGAATGAGTCTATAAACAGCTCTCTATGATATTTCATCCCATGAAATCCAACAAAAGGGGATTAAAAAAAATGTTCTTGTTGATATCTTGGCGGCCTGACGCGATAGAACAACACAATTTTAATATTTTCGAGTAGCATATGAGACAGTATTAGGAAAAGATATAGATATATGAAATAGTGTACAAATAACCCCTCAAACAGTAGTGGCAGGGTTCCAGACTCAATTGGAGCCCACCCCCTTCGAATTCCGATCCGGACACTTTTTTTAAACTTGTAAGAGACGCAAGTCTTAGGGAATGTAATATGGATGACGCAATCTTGTTTTAGAATTTCTATATGATTAATCTAACTTCTTGAGTATGGTCGGGATATTTAACAAGTAGTAATTATAGGAAATCATAATATGCTATCAAGCAAATCCCTGTTACGTCGAGACATCCCTGGCAAGATTCCCGGGATTCCTAGGAACGCAATATTATTTGAGTATTTCCATATGATTAATCTAAGTTCTCGAGTATGTTCGGGCTATTTAACAAGCAGTTATAACAAGAAATTAACAAGGAAAGCCAGATAAATGGAACTTCTAGCCCCTCACACATGAGCAATGTGGCCACCTCTTTCTATCGGTCGGCTGGCAAGAATCCCACGACACACCCTCGTATTTTAACGGTAAGATATTAGCATGGGATTCGGAACGCACAGATAGGAAAATAGTAAGGGATTTCCACAACACCCTGTTTCAAGCGCAGCCCTGTCACGTCACGACATCCCTTACAAGATTCCAAGCGCATATTCTCTTTCCGTGACCAGATGACACAATTTAGTTCCAATATTTGTATATGATTAATCGGAATGTGGTCGGGTTAAACCAGAAATTCGGTTTTTAACCAGAAATGTCTGCAAAATGTCTTAGGAATAATGAAGAGAAGTCACAGGGTATATCGCAGAGCAGTAATATTATGGTACTAAAATGTTGATGACCTGTGTCGCAAGGCGCCGCAGAGCAGTAAGAGTGTGGTACTGTGGCGTGAAATTCTTAGAGTATCACGTTCTGTTAACGAAGTGCCGAGTTCCACTTTTCAATGCCACGTGGATGGTAGGGGGCAGGCGTGTAATTTCGTGGTGGTGGGTTGTCTATTGTAGGTTATTATGAAATTCCGGTTATTATGAAAATGTCGAGTCAATGGAATGAAAGCATAATTTTTAACGAGAAATGTCTGAAAATGTCCTTGGGGGTGATGAGAAAATATTATGCAAATGCATGTAATGTCACGGCGGTGTGAAATATTCATAGTCTCGGCTCAAAAAACTCTGTATTTTCGTTAAGGGCTCTCGGAAATACCGAGAAAAAAGGGTTCTTTTAGGTAGATGTGTAATTTTTAACTGATTTCTACTCCAATTCCTGGCACTTTCAATATGCCGATTCCAGGTCCGACTCCATTCAGCAAAAAAAATACTAAACTCTCTCTTTCGACTAATTAAGACTAAGTTTTGCAAAGCAGTGGACCATTTTTCTAAGAAAGAAATAACAGCAAGCCTGCTACCCCTGGAATTACGTGTTAGGAGCCATACCTTTCTTCTATTCACACATGTTTTTGTTGTTTTTTTCATTTTTCATGTTTTTCACATTTTATTTTTTGTTTGTTGTTTTTTTTAACTGCTTTTACATTGTTTTAATATTATTGTAATTTTTTTTATTAATGAAAATTTTATTTACAATAAGCTTAATCCTTTAGATATGTTGTTTAGGATATGTCTGTAATATCTAGGTGTTTGCGCAAATTAAGCGCCCCTTCTGTCTTTTATCGCTATAATGCATTAAGAACAATAATATCTAAAATACGATGTTTTCCATTTTCATGCCAATTGTCGCAGGTGCACGAAACATGACATTCTAGCGTGTGGAAAAAACTGGAAATCACCTAGCTTGTAATGGGTTATTTTTAGATTGTAGTTCTCGATACAAAATTCTTGAGATAGCTTGTTGGTCCTGATGCTTGAGGCGCTGCTCCATTTAAAGGAAAATGACTTTTTCGAGTCCTAGCGAGGGCAAAGAACTAAAGAAAAAACGCTTTGAAGGTTTCGACGAAAAATAAAATTCCAAAAAAGTATTATGTGACAGTGATGTATGCGCCGTTATTACGTAAGATACGCGCTGTCCTTACATTAAGTGTGCACCGCCATTAAGTTAAAAGAAGGAATAAATGCTTTGAACGTTTCGACAAAAAACAGAATGTCAAAAAGTATTATGAGACAGTGATGTGTTCGCTGTCATGACGTCAGGTAAGCTGCCATTGCGTAAGGTGTATGCTGTCATTATGCAAGGTATGCACCGTCATTACGCAAGGTATGTGCCGTCGTTAAATAAGACTCTGTCATAACACAACACCCACGTGTGTGCCGTCTTAAGTTTCAAGCGGGGATTCCCCACGGGTTCCAGAAGTCTAGCTTGTCACATAAGATGGCGTCATCCATACTTCACCTGGTCACAGGATTTCTAGGTGTCTTCCAGAAAACAATAGACGTGCCAAAATTGGCTGCGAATCGAGACAAATGGAGGTTGCTATGGGAAATATTGGAACACCTGGGGTTTCAAGGGAAGTCTGCCAGCTAGATAAAGGGTGTTGTGGAAATCATATACTATTTTCCTATCTGTGCGTTTAAAATCCCGTGCTAATATCCCTATCTGACCATTTAAATGGCAAGGGTTTGTCATGGGATTTTTGCCAACTGTGTCCCCTTTAACAAAACACCTGGAAACAGGGACCAAATTGCACGGATGCGAGGGACTAGGAGCTTTGTTTCCCTTGTTAATTCACTATTATTGCTATTTGTGTATTATCCCGACCACACTCAGATTAATAATATACTGAACACAGTTCAGTAGTTTATTATATTAATAAAATACTGAAACACAATTGTGCCATCTGGTCACGGAAAGAAGGGTGCGCTTTGAATCTGGCCAGGGGTGACTTGACGTCACAGGGCTGCGCTTGAAACAGGGCGTTGTGAAAATCTAATGCTATTTTCCTATCTATGCGTTTAAAATTCAATGTTAATATCACTATCTGACCGTTTAAAAGGCAAGGGTGTGTCTTGGGATTCTTGCCAGCCGACCGATAGAAAGAGGTGACCGCATTGCCCAGGTGCGAAGAGCTAGGAGCTCCACTTATCTGACTTCCCATGTTAATTTCCTATTATTACTACTTGTTAAATATCCCGACCGCACTCGAGAACTCATATTAATCATATGGAAATACTGAAACAACATTGCGTCACCAGGAATCCCGGAAATATCGCTAGGGATGTCGTGACGTCACAGGGCTGCGCTTGAAATCTTATGTTAATTTCCTATTATTTCTACTTGTGAAATACCCCAACCATACTCGAGAAGTTATATTAACCATATAGAAATACTGAAAGAAAATTGCGTTATCAATATTACATTCCCTAAGACTTGCGTCTCTTACAAGTTTAAAAAAAGTGTCCGGATCCGGATTCTAAGGGGGTTGGCCCCTTTTGAGTCTGGAACCCTCCCACTAGTTTAAACATCCCTCTCTATAATTTTTCATTTTTCATCCAACAAAATATAACGGAAGGGGATTTAAAAATGGGTTTTGTCGATATCCTTGAATTGAAATCTGCATGAAATACTTAGAAAAAAGCAAACAAGTCAGACGTGTTGTTTTCTTAGATGCAACAAGGTTTTCAGAGGGGTACGTACTCCCCTATGTCCTCTTCTCTCGCTGCACTCGTAATCTGAACCTTCCCATTTTTACACAACCGCTACCAGCAGTACTTGTCGGTCCTGACCGTCATATTCTGGCCCTGATTGAATATCCACTAAGGTAGTTTAATTTAGAAAACCAACGGAGAGAAAAATCTCAATGGAAAAAAAAACAACAAACGAGACTGCGGCCAGTGGAGAGAAAAGACGAAAAATGTAAATCAACGCGGATATTTCGCCAGTATCAAAACAAGGCGGTTTCAGCACGAAAAGAAAAGTGTCGAAGCGAAAAGAAAAGAAAAGTGTCGAAAAGAAAAAGAATAAAAAAAGAGAGTAAAAAGAGAATAAGAAAAAGAATGTAAAAAAGAAAAAGAATAATGTAAGTAGATTGCTCGTTTTCTTTTGCCTCTCACCTACCTTTCAAAAGAAACCTCTGTTTCCCCAGCTTTCGTGAAAATAAAGCAAATAGATTGTCAGTACCTTATGGGAAACTAATTGGGACATTTCCTTAATTAGTTAGAAAAGAAAGTTAATTCAATAGATTTTGACATAAAATAGGTCCTATTCAATGAATTTCGCCATTACACAGGTATTCTGCTAATGTTTTAACTATCGTATTATAATTATTTCAGCTTTATGATAATAATATAACATAAATTTATTACCTACAGAAAGCAAAAACAGCAATGTGGGGTACAAAAAGTTGAAGAAAAAAGAAAGGTAAAAACAATACAAAAATAACGTTAAATAGGGTCATTAACAGAAACAAAATTCAAGGTTCTCAAGCATAAAGCATCAGTAAGACCAATTATTTAAGATTGTATATATAAGACCAAACCTATCCACTAATTTACTAATACGGTACCATCACGATAAACAAAGCAAAAATTTACAATATGTGAAGTATGCCACTCTTAGGCTACAACAATGCTTCTTACAAAATAAATGGGTAGCCTACTATTGAAAAGGACGAAAATAGCTGGAGAACTAAAACTGTGGTACGAAATACATATACCCTTTTGATTAAATCTATTATAATTTGGCAAATTCCCATATGCTACCCTTAGATTTTTAACCGCTCTATCAGGATTTAAAAGGTAGAAGAAAGAGAAACACCGAACTAATTTACCAACCAATTAGAGCAAAGAAGAGAAGAAATAGCCAGATTTTTCCATTATCATTATCAGGAATAGCATTATCAAGAGCTGTGTGTTTGTTTTTACGATTGATTGCAGTAAAATGGCTAGATATTAAGCTCAAAGGTAATTCACAATGCACTACCCGATAAAAAGTGGATTAGATGATATTGGAAATGGCAGTAAAATGGCAAGATATTAAGTTCAAGGGTAATTCACAATGCACTACCCGATAAAAAGTGGATTAGATGATATTGAAAATGGCAGTAAAATGGCAAGATATTAAGTTCAAGGGTAATTCACAATGCACTACCCGATAAAAAGTGGATTAGATGATATTGGAAATGGCAGTAAAATGGCAAGATATTAAGTTCAAGGGTAATTCACAATGCACTACCCGATAAAAAGCGGATTAGATGATATTGAAAATGGCAGTAAAATGGCAAGATATTAAGTTCAAGGGTAATTCACAATGCACTACCCAATAAAAAGTGGATTAGATGATATTGAAAATGGCAGTAAAATGGCAAGATATTAAGTTCAAGGGTAATTCATAATGCAATACCCGATAAAAAGTGGATTAAATGATATTGACAATGGCAGTAAAATGGCAAGATATTAAGTTCAAGGGTAATTCACAATGCACTACCCGATAAAAAGTGGATTAGATGATATTGAAAATGGCAGTAAAATGGCAAGATATTAAGTTCAAGGGTAATTCACAATGCACTACCCGATAAAAAGTGGATTAGATGATATTGAAAATGGCAGTAAAATGGCAAGATATTAAGTTCAAGGTCTAATTCACAATGCACTACCCGATAAAAAGCGGATTATGTGATATTGAAAATGGCAGTAAAATGGCAAGATATTAAGTTCAAGGGTAATTCATAATGCACTACCCAATAAAAAGTGGATTAGATGATATTGAAAATGGCAGTAAAATGGCAAGATATTAAGTTCAAGGGTAATTCATAATGCAATACCCGATAAAAAGTGGATTAGATGATATTGAAAATGGCAGTAAAATGGCAAGATATTAAGTTCAAGGGTATTTCACAATGCACTACCCGATAAAAAGTGGATTAGATGATATTGAAAATGGCAGTAAAATGGCAAGATATTAAGTTCAAGGGTAATTCATAATGCAATACCCGATAAAAAGTGGATTAGATGATATTGAAAATGGCAGTAAAATGGCAAGATATTAAGTTCAAGGGTAATTCACAATGCACTACCCGATAAAAAGTGGATTAGATGATATTGAAAATGGCAGTAAAATGGCAAGATATTAAGTTCAAGGGTAATTGGCAATGCACTACCCGATAAAAAGTGGATTAGATGATATAAAAAATGGCAGTAAAATGGCAAGATATTAAGTTCAAGGGTAATTGACAATACACTACCCGATAAAAAGTGGATTAGATGATATTGAAAATGGCAGTAAAGTGGCGAGATATTAAGTTCAAGGGTAATTCACAATGCACTACCCGATAAAAAGTGGATTAAATGATATTGTTGGAAGTCTAGAAAGGGAACTCCTCCAGAACCACCCGCTCTTTAAGCTAAAGTTTGACTCTTTTTCCGAATTCTCTAAGAACAACTGCTCAAGCACAAGGGCCACTGACTTGGACTAAGAAGTATTTTTGAATCACTATATAACTTAAGCAAAAAAGATGAGGGCATCCACCCTTTTACATGAAAAAATTATGTTTGTTTTAAGTTTTAATTTCGCTCCTTACCTTCTTTTAAAGAAACTTAGTTTATGTTTCATTAAATTCCTGATCGTTTTTTCAATTATCACCAGACCTATGATGGGGGCTACCTCCCCTATAATTTCCTCCTGCTTGCTGCTAAATCAATAGGATAAAATTGAAACTAAATTGAATTTGCAAATGAAAGAAAATAATTGCTAATGAATCTCCCCCTTTTCGTGTAAAGGGAGCAAATTTTTGGAGGCTCGTAATGTAAAACAGTGTATAAAGCTTCCAAGTTCCAGTGGCAGCAATGCAACCCAGCGGTGCAGTCATTTCTAAAGAGTCATGTAGCCAATATAAAATAAATGGTGAATAAACACACATATTTTAAAAATTCATTCAACCAAGTTAATTCAATTGATGCCTGATAGATTTATGTACAGTGATGTGTAATTGTCATATGCTACTATAGAGTAGAGCCGGTGATCATGGAACGTTGATCATCCAACAACGAAAATGCAATTTTAATGCATCAGGTAGCTCCACCCCCATGTACATAATGACCCACCGGCCCTACTGTGCAATAGCAGATCCATTGAAAATTTGAAGAAAGCCAATCGATTTAAAATTATTGTGAAACAGTGTATAAAGCTTCCAAGTTCCAGTGGCAGCAATGCAGCCCAGTGGTGCAGTCGTTTCTAAAGAGTCATGTAGCCAATATAAAATAAACGGTGAATAAACACACATATTTTAAAAATTCATTCTACCAAGTTAATTCACTTGATGCCTGATAAATTTATGTATAGTGATGTGTAATTGTCATCCGCCATTACAGAGTAGAGCTGGTGATCATGGAACGTTGATCATCGAACGATGAAAATGCAATTTTGAGGCATCGGGCATCCACCACCCTCCCCCCCCCATTTAGATAATTACCCACCGGCCTTACTCTGTTATAGCGGATGTCAATTATACAATACTGTACATAATTCCATCAGGCATCAAGTGAATTAACTGGGCAAGTCCATAAAAGATTCTCGCAATGGCAGGGGTAATTTCCCCTCCTTCCCTGCAGTAATAATAAATGCATAGACCAAAAACATTTCCAGGAATCAAGAGAGACTAGATATCCATTTTACCATCCCCTTCTCCAAAATCCATTATAAATGCATCTGAAAGCTCACTGAGCGTTAGGATACTTAGACATTAAGCTGAACTCTTTGAGGCATCTGCCTCCAACCCCACCTACGAAATTACCCAGTTCCCCGTAGGATATTTAGGATATTTAGGAGTTAGCAGTTGTTTAGAAGTTATATAGGAGTTGGGAGTTAGAATATTTAGATATCAAAATGAACTCTTTGAGACACCTGCCTCCATCCCCACCAGCACTATGTATATTTTTATGAAATGTAAAGCAAATCAGCTTAGTTCAGTGAAGGTTTAAAATAAATGTCACAAATATCCAGGGTTTTTGTAAATGAAAAGAGATTAGAGATTAATTCTGACCCTACCCCCCCCCCCCTCCAGAACGCTTCCTTTATTTATCTGGAGACTCGCGGAGGTTTAGATAACTTGGGCCTTAAAACGCGCTCTCTTAGGCATCTGGCATCCCCTGTCAAAAAAATGACCCAGCGCCCCTCCTTCATAATAGCTGATATACATTTATACTCTTTTCTTCATTCTTTTTATTTGTCTTACTTTCCCTTTGGCTGCTGAATTAACGGAAGTTTTTTAATTATTTGCAAATCGAGAGACATATAGAACATCCAGGGGGGGGGGATTTTACTATCATCTGTCATAACTTGGCCTTACATTCAGCTTTGATATATTACCGGTTAAACAAATGAGTTTCGTCAGATATCGTGGTATATAGCACTTATTTTTAAATTTTGAGACATGCTTATTAGAAATATGGAAACCAATTGTCTTTATCGTTAACCATTTTTGAGATTCCTCACAATAACCATTTACACGTTTCATTCAAACAGAATCCAAAGAAAGGGGATTAAGAAACTTTGCTGATATCATGACGTAATAGAGCAAAACAGTTTTCAGATTTGTAAACACCTTGAAAACCTGCATTAGAAAAAGAAATAGATATAAAATTAACGTGTGGAATGAGTCTATAAACAGCTCTCTATGATATTTCATCCCATGAAATCCAACAAAAGGGGATTAAAAAAAAATGTTCTTGTTGATATCTTGGCGGCCTGACGCGATAGAACAACACAATTTTAATATTTTCGAGTAGCATATGAGACAGTATTAGGAAAAGATATAGATATATGAAATAGTTTACAAATAACCCCTCAAACAGTAGTGGCAGGGTTCAGGACTCAAGTGGAGCCCACCCCCTTCGAATCCCGATCCGGACACTTTTTTTTAAACTTGTAAGAGACGCAAGTCTTAGGGAATGTAATATGGATGACGCAATCTTGTTTTAGAATTTCTATATGATTAATCTAACTTCTTGAGTATGGTCGGGATATTTAACAAGTAGTAATTATAGGAAATCATAATATGCTATCAAGCAAAGCCCTGTTACGTCAAGACACCCCTGGCAAGATTCCCGGGATTCCTAGGAACGCAATATTGTTTGAGTATTTCCATATGATTAATCTAAGTTCTCGAGTATGGTCGGGCTATTTAACAAGCAGTTATAACAAGAAATTAACAAGGAAAGTCAGATAAATGGAACTCTTAGCCCCTCACACATGAGCAATGTGGCCTCCTCTTTCTATCGGTCGGCTGGCAAGAATCCCACGACACACCCTCGTGTTTTAACGGTAAGATATTAGCATGGGATTTGGATCGCACAGATAGGAAAATAGGGAGGGATTTCGACAACACCCTGTTTCAAGCGCAGCCCTGTCACGTCACGACATCCCTTACAAGATTCCAAGCGCATACTCTCTTTCCGTGACCAGATGACACAATTTAGTTCCAATATTTGTATATGATTAATCGGAATGTGGTCGGGTTCAACCAGAAATTCGGTTTTTAACCAGAAATGTCTGCAAAATGTCTTAGGAATAATGAAGAGAAGTCACAAGGTATCGCAGAGCAGTAATAGTATGGTAATAAAATGTTGATGACGGGTGTCGCAAGGCACCGCAGAGCAGTAAGAGTGTGGTACTGTGGCGTGAAATTCTTAGAGTATCACGTTCTGTTAACGAAGTGCCTAGTTACGCTTTTCAATGCCACGTGGATGGTAGGGGGCAGGCGTGTAATTTCGCGGTGGCGGGTTGTCTATTGTAGGTTATTATGAAATTCCGGTTATATTATGAAAATGTCGAGTCAATGGAATGACAGCATAATTTTTAACGAGAAATGTCTGAAAATGTCCTTGGGGGTGATGAGAAAATATTATTCAAATGCATGTAATGTCACGGCGGTGTGAAATATTCATAGTCTCGGCTCAAAAAACTCTGTATTTTCGTTAAGGGCTCTCGGAAATACCGAGAAAAAAGGGTTCTTTTAGCTAGATGTGTAATTTTTAACTGATTTCTACTCCAATTCCTGGCACTTTCAATATGCCGATTCCAGGTCCGACTCCATTCAGCAAAAAAATACTAAACTCTCTCTTTCGACTAATTAAGACTAAGTTTTGCAAAGCAGTAGACCATTTTTCTAAGAAAGAAATAACAACAAGCCTGCTACCCCTGGAATTATGTGTTAGGAGCCATACCTTTCTTCTATTCATACATGTTTTTGTTGTTTTTTTCATTTTTCATGTTTTTCACGTTTTATTTTTTGTTTGTTGTTTTTCTTAATTGCTTTTACATTGTTTTAATATTGTTGTAAATTTTTTTTATTAATGAAAATTTTATTTACAATAAGCTTAATCCTTTAGATATGTTGTTTAGGATATGTCTGTAATATCTAGGTGTTTGCGGAAATTAAGCACCCCTTCTGTCTTTTATCGCTATAATGCATTAAGAACAATAATATCTAAAATTCGATGTTTTCCATTTTCATGCCAATTGTCGCAGGTGCACGAAACATGACATTCTAGCGTGCGGAAAAAATTGGAAATCACCTAGCTTGCAATGGGTTATTTTTAGATTGTAGTTCTCGATACAGAATTCTTGAGATAGCTTGCTGGTCCTGATACTTTAGGCGCTGTTCCATTTAAAGGGAAATGACTTTTTCGAGTCCTAGCGAGGACAAAGAACTAAAAAAAAACGCTTTGAAGGTTTTGACGAAAAATAAAATCCCAAAAAAGTATTATGTGACAGTGATGTATGCGCCGTCATTACGTAAGATACGCGCTGTCCTTACATTAAGTGTGCCCCGCCATTAAGTTAAAAGAAAGAATAAATGCTTTGAACGTTTCGACAAAAAATAGAATGTCAAAAAGTATTATGAGACAGTGATGTGTGCGCTGTCATGACGTCAGGTAAGCTGCCATTACGTAAGGTGTATGCTGTCATTATGCAAGGTATGCACCGTCATTACGCAAGGTATGTGCCGTCGTTACATAAGACTCTGTCATAAAACAACACCCACGTGTGTGCCGTGTTAAGTTTCAAGCGGGGATTCCCCACGGGTTCCAGAAGTCTAGCTTGTCACATAAGATGGCGTCATCCATACTTCACCTGGTCACAGGATTTCTAGGTGTCTTCCTGAAAACAATAAACGTGCCAAAATTGGCTGCGAATCGAGACAAATGGAGGTTGCTATGGGAAATATTGGAACACCTGGGGTTTCAAGGGAAGTCTGCCAGCTAGATAAAGGGCGTTGTGGAAATCATATACTATTTTCCTATCTGTGCGTTTAAAATCCCATGCTAATATCCCTATCTGACCATTTAAATGGCAAGGGTTTGTCATGGGATTTTTGCCAACTGTGTCCCCTTTAACAAAACACCTGGAAACAGGGACCGCATTGCACCGATGCGAGGGACTAGGAGCTTTATTTCCCTTGTTAATTCACTATTATTGCTATTTGTGTATTATCCCGACCACACTCAGATTAATAATATACTGAACTAATAGAACTAATATTAGTATTTTACTAATTTAAGGTCTATTTAGACGTCATGACATCAAGAAAAGGCTCAAATTGTCTGCGTTGAGATGACAAGCAACAGAGAAAATCCATATATAGAGGCCTGCCGCGTGCCGGGAACCAGCGGCGAAGCCGTCAGGCTCACGGAACTATATATATACATATATATATATGTATATATATATATATATATATATATATATATATATATATATATATATATATATATATATATATATATATATATATATATATATATATATATATATATATATATATATATATAAATATACATATATATATATATATATATATATATATATATATATATATATATATATATATAATATATATATATATATATATATATATATATATATATATATATATATATATATATATATATATATATAATATATATATATATATATATATAATATATATATATATATATATATATATATATATATATATATTATATATATATATATATATATATATATATATATATATATATATATATATATATATATATATATATATATATATATATATATATATATATATATATATTCGGTTCCTGTTAGCCCCTTGTCACTCCTTAATTATATTTCATTACCACAAACTGTTTGATACGATATTTGGTATTTTTGTAAACAGAGATATGAAGCTTGCGTTCTAATTTTCTATTTATTGTACGAAGCATAATTAGGTGAAATGCAAATGTTGCTTTCAAATTTCTGTTTCTTAGAGTTTTTTTCACTGGATAAAAGGTTACTCTTTACTCACTGGGTCATTAGGAAGCAAATCACGATTTGTTCATAAAAAAAGTTACAATTACAGAAAACAAGTTAGCATCTTGGTACAAATTTTTCCAAAACTTAGTTAAATAGGTTATACGTAAATTTAGCCCCGCCCCCTCCCGAATTAAAATTAGCAGTGGGTGAATCCCGAGTTTAGTTATATTTCGATAGTTTTCACTTAGCTGGTTCAAGCTCTATCGAACAAATCTTCTTATCAAATTGGATATGCCTTTATTGAATATGTTCTTCTTTTTACTGACTGAAATACACCGATACCTTTATATAGTCTAAGAGTGCGCTCCAATTTCACTGCTTTCCATATTTGATGTATTTTTCTTTGCCAATCAGATTATTACGTATTATTGGAGAGATCTCAAAGAGTCCTGCCCTTTAAAACCAGTAAAAAGGGCGAGAAATCACTGAGCTACAATTTTTTTTTTTTCAAGCAGTCCCTATTTATCTTTGGGGTATAACATAAGACTGTCAGGGAAAATTGATAATATTTCAAATTTTGGTTCTAGATATCTCTCAGAGAAATCTTCTTGGCTTACACTAAAATTCAAGTGTCCTCAACAAGAGATGGAGTATAACCACCAAAAAGAGATATCTACATCAGTTATCACCTTAGCTTGCCCTGGAACTGTCATGACACTGCTAGCAGCAGAAATCATGAAAGTATCTCTACAGTAAGATATATTGCATTTTTTTTAATATCCAGGAAATTCTTTAAGGTTAGGCTGAATCACGAACTAACCCCCAAATTTAGGGAGTCTCAGGGTGGCGCATTAAGACCATGTATAAATACGTACATTAGATATACGAATAGCTGGAATAAATCCAAATATAGCATAGAATAGTAAAAAAACATTTTGTTCTTTGGTGCTCATACTGCGCAAATTCTGATATGTTCGAATTTGAAGGATATATTTTTATCTTTTTTTTTTGTGCGCCATTTCTGTCTTTTGAAAATATTCTGTTCTTGATTATTAATTTAATTTTCGCTCCTTTTAATTTCATTTATTCACCTATGTTAGTACATGGTATTTCTAAGCTAAATGTAATTATTTGTTTTACCTTCTGTTTGTTTAGGTTTCTTTTCGTCATTCATAGACAGAAAAAATACAGCTAAGCTTTTTCCAAGTTGTATTCTAACAGTAAAAGTGAAACCCTTATAAAAAATGAGTTGAATATTAGAAAATACCTTTGAAGGTATATTTTGCTTTTCCGCCAAAAATTATTAAGTATTAGGACATAACCAGTTGGTAACTAATATGCGCTTCCTAGAGATATTTTCTAAATTTATAGCTTTGCTAAAATAAACCAAGCTCATATGACCAAGCTCAACGGAAACTAGATACTATACTTAGAAAAGAAACACATCAAAATTGCTTGGGAATGTTCAGGTTCCAGAAATATTGGATATTCACTGGAAATACAGTAAAATAGCATTCTGCTAGACAACATGCGTCAGAGTAATACAAATCTGCCAAATAAATCACTTTTTATTCCGATTACTTCCAGACTGCTAAACACAAGGGTGTTTGGTCATAAAATGGCTCATAAGCTAACATGGTATTCACGTGATGGTAAGACAGCAAACCTCATTGATTATGTTATAGTAAATCGAAGACTGGCAGGATCAATACAAGATACTAGGGTATATAGGAGTGCTGTTATTGATGTTAAAAGTAAAGATCACCATCTAGTAGTGTCAAGGGTTAATTTAAAGCTGAAATATCGGAAGGGTAATTACCTCCCGGGAAGTTATGATGTTAGTAGACTCCAGGATGAGAATTTGAGAGAAACTTTCCAGGAACAGTTGAATACTAAACTTGAGAGCTTAAAATTTGATAATGTGGAAGATGGTTGGAATAATTTTAGAAAAATAATTTGTGAAGTTGCTGAAGGTGTATTAGGGAAGAAAGCTAGAACTGCAGCTAAGAATATTAGTGAAAAAGCTTTAAGTTTAATAGAAAGGAGAAAGGACTTGTACAAGAATTATCTGAGTGATAGATCACATGAAAACAAAAGAAATGTAAAGAAAGTGGAGAAAGCATTGAAATATGAACTAAGGAGGTGTGAAGTGGAGGCCATGGATAAAATTGCCGAGGATTTAGAAGATGCAGCTAGACGGCATAATAGTAAAATATTGTACTGGCACGTTAACAAATTGAGAGGTAGTAGTCAATCCGGACTTGTCCCAGTTAAAGATAGGAATGGGGTGGCAATTAGCGATAAGACAAAAGCTAAAGCGAGATGGGCCGAACATTTTGAGAATTTGCTTAACCGAGATAGAGTTGCAGGAAAAAATATAGAGGAAAATGAAAAAGTTTGTGATACCTTGGATGTGAAGGAAGATTTGTTTTGTGAGGAGGAATTAGAAACAGTACTAAAAGGATTAAAGAATAATAAGGCTCCAGGTGCTGATAGGGTAGTAAATGAGTTTCTTAAATATGGTGGCTCTGAGGTTAGAAATAAGTTATTGGAGATTATGAATATGATTTTTGAAAAAGGGGAAGTACCTAATGATTTTAGGAAAACCTTAATTAAGCCACTTTATAAGAAAGGTGATAAAAGTGAGTGTGGTAATTATCGAGGCATTAGTCTGGTCTCTGTAGGTAGCAAATTGCTTAGTAATATGATACTTTTTAGACTGAGAGATGCCGTAGACAAAGTTTTAAGAGAAGAGCAGTGCGGTTTTAGAAAAGGTAGAGGATGTGTTGACCAAATTTTCACTCTTAGGTTAATAATTGAGAAGTGCCTAAGTTTTCAAACACCTTGGGTCCTTAGTTTTATAGATTATGAGCAAGCATTCGATTCTGTTGATAGAGGAGCTTTAGTAAAGGTTTTATCCTTGTATGGTATACCAGACAAATACATTAAAGTGATTAGTGCTATGTACGAGAATAACACTGCTGCGGTTAAGGTAGGAAATGAGGTTAGCAGCTGGTTTTGTATTAAATCAGGAGTTAAGCAGGGTTGTGTTCTATCCCCCTTTATATGGATTATTTTGATGGACTTTGTTTTAAGGAGCACAGGAAAGGCAATGGGAGACCACGGAATCAAATGGGGAGGAAAAAGTCTCCTGGACTTGGATTATGCTGATGATTTAAGCATCCTAGATGAAAGTGTGAGCAAAATGAATGAAGTTTTAGAGGTTTTGCGAGTTCAGGGTGCTAGTATTGGTTTGAAAATTAATGTTAGGAAGACCAAGTCACTAAGGCTAGGAATAAGTGAAGATGAAAAGGTGACGTTGGGTAATGAAAAGATTGATCAGGTGGGCAGTTTCACTTACCTTGGTAGTATTATTAGTAAAGATGGTGGGAGCAGTGAAGATGTTAAAAATAGAATAGCCAAGGCTCAGGGTGTTTTTTCACAGTTAAAAAAAGTCTGGAAGAATAGGAAGATAAGTCTGCAAACCAAGATTAGAATCTTAGAAGCTACAGTGATGACAGTGGTCAAATATGGCTCTGAAGCATGGACGCTCCGAAAAGCGGATGAAGATTTGCTAGATGTTTTCCAGAGAAATTGCTTAAGGATTGTTCTGGGTACCCGGCTGACTGACCGTATTTCAAACAATAGGCTATACGAAAAATGTGGTTCAATACCACTTTCTAGGTCTATAATGAAAGAAAGGTTGAGGTGGTTAGGGCATGTTGTTCGGATGAAGGATGACAGATTGCCGAAGATTGTTCTTTTCGGCCAACCATCTAGGGCTAAACGGAAAGCAGGTCGTCCCCGTCTGGGTTGGGAGGACGTCATAAAGAAAGATTTAAAGGAAATGGGAACTTCGTGGGCGGGTGTAAAAAGGGAGGCTTTGAATAGATTGGGGTGGAGGAGGAGCGTGCGTAGCTGTGTTGGCCTCAGGCGGCTTGGTGCTGCGATGAGTTGTTAGTAGTAGTAGTAGTTCACAAATTAGCACACTAGATTGGAAATCCTTTGTCCGTCAAGACAGGGGTTCGAGTCTGACGTCGCTCGTTATTTGGTTTGGAACGGAGATCAGCGGCTTGACTCTGTAAGCTTAACCAGGGCTTTGAATGGGTACCTGGAGAATTCTAGGGGAGGTAAACAGGGAGCCTGTGTGAAAGCACAGAATGCTGCCCCCAGCCCCCCATTGCACTTCCTGGCTGAAGGGCCATGTAACAGAGATCAACACCGCCGGTAGAGACTCTAAAGTGCAATGCCATATTCTTTACCTTTTATCTTTTAGATTCCTTTTTCGATGAAAGTACTATTCACACTGTCTCATTAGTCCCTAATACATTAACTATCATGTCAATTGATATTTCTGGTTATTCCCATTAGTTGTGAAAAGAAAATTGTTAAGGTAACAACAAATTTGTACAACAACAAATATTCTTTTTATATTAATTTCGTGCATGTACTGGTTTATGACTTTGAAAACTCACTTCAGAATGTAACAACAGAAAAGACTTTGCATAACATTAGAAAAAGAAAGAAGGGGGAAACACCCATGAAAGGGGTTTGGATACTGAAAAAAATTGGGCTCTAATATTCCATTGAGCACTGAAAACCAGTTTTGAAGCCCTGATATACAATAATTAAAATTTTATGTTTTTTGAGCTGTAGGAACTTTAGGAAAGTTGCCCCTCTAGACACCAGTCTTAGCTCTTGACTACTCTGTCCGACATTGTGAAATATGTGAAATTGATTTACAGTATGTGAAATTGGGCAAGTCTGAAATTACTCGTCCCAAATTTCTAACCTTAAAAATAAGTCGTATAGTTTTAGAAAAAGAGTGAAAATACCCCAGAAAGTAGGATAATCACGAGGAAAATTTAAATATCAAATTTGATATTCCTAAGAGCTCTAGAAGTGGAGTTCGAAACTTCTCTAGACAAAGGTATAAAATCCTATTTTTTTTTTAACATGGATGGATACAGCCGCATCTTAATCATTTTTTATTTTATTTTTTTCACTAAAGGTGTTAGTATTTAACCAGTGCAGCATCGGGACACTTCAGTAGAGAAATATTTGGAAACAAATTTGTTGAAGTCAATTGTGATGCCTGAAAATTCATTTTAAGGCAACAAAACTCTTTTTACAAATGACGCGGACAATAATTTAATAATTTAATTAATTTAGTTAATTTATAATTTAATAATTTAATTAATAATAATAATTAATAATTTAAACACGAACAGTTACAGCAGAACAAAACATAAAATAATTGTTTTAATAATATGGTACACGTCTGTATTCAAGGACTGGTGTCAGGATGGCTTCATTCCCCTTAGAAACAAAATCTTCCAGCTTCTTAATCAGGCCAGGGTCGAATAGAGGTGGGGTCCGATTGAATTTTTGTACGGGGCCTTCTCTATATATTAAATATTTAAAAATTTAAGTTCAATATATAAATATATCAAATGTCATGGATCATCAAATAGGTAAACTTCTGCATAAATTAAAAATGAAATGTCCAAAATACAAAAACAATTATTGAATATAAATTTACATCACCGAATATGAATACATGAGCTTACATATTTCTAAGTTTTTGTTCTATAAATTCTTCTAAAACGGTTTGAAAATCTTATTTCCTTGCGTCTTCCCTTCCAATTGACATAATTGCTGAATCATTTAATCTATCCTGATTCATTTTCGATCTCAGATAATTTTTTATAAGTTTTAGCCTGGAAAACGATCTCTCTCAAGAAACAAGGCTTAGTGGAATTATCAAAAATATATGGAAAGCAATAACCAAATTTGGAAATGTCATTGCTCTATCATTATCCGATAAAAATTTGAACATTTGAAAACGAACTTTCAAAAAATTATGAAGGAAAGAATTCAAAGCTTCCATTTCTTCAACTAACCTTTTTTCTTACATATTAGCTTCTTTAAGGGTAGTTACTAGTCAACATGTTTCGGGGGGGGGGGGAGCAAGGGATTATACCACCTGGCTGATCATTTTTGCCGACTTTTTTTTGTCAATAATTGCATAATATCCGTTTCGAATACAAAACATAATATCACCGCACGAGTCGGTAAAACCGCTACATTTACCGACCGACAATCAGACTTCGATACATATCGAAGTCTGAACGCACGGCAGGAGTCGGGAAAACTGCTCCGTTTACCTACCAAGTTTGAACTTTCTGTAGATGACAGATCAGCATTTTCGTGGTCTTTATTTAACCGAACAAAGAATTTTAGCGGCGTCGGAAAAATTGTGGCGCTTTGCTTCACGATTTTACCAACTGAACAAAACATTTGGGGCATCTACCCCCCCCCCCACCATACGTGACGGCACTGACTTCTTTGATCTTTAGTACATCATTTTCTGTTAACTCCTAATCTATTAAATACATTCCTAATTCTGCTAAATGTTTTTGAAGCACTTTTTTTTCCAGATTCTGAAATTTTCACTGAAACCCAAATAGTTCATTATTATTTTTAGATTGTTCAAAACGACGTTTTAGTGATTCTGCAGCTTTATTCACAATAACATTTAAAAAAGATATCTTGTGTGCATTAATCGACTCTTTAATAGGTTCATCACCTCCTTAATGATTTGTTTTTGCTCATTTGCAACACGGGGCCCTTTCAAATTCGGGCAAGATTGGGCCCAATCACTCCATATCCAACCCTGTTTTTAATGTTACAACTAAAAACGATCCCATCATCCCCTCGCACTTTATTGTTACAAAAATATAACTATCATCGAACATTTTAATTCTGGAGCCAACAAGCTGGAATTTTTTTTACCCATGAAAAAAAGTATGTCAATCAAGAAAAAATATTTTACAAGACTCTCCCGAAATTGTCTTTCAAAGAAAAGTAAAGAGCGATATTGGAATCTAAAATGAGCAGAAATAAAGCCATGTAATAAGTTACACTCAAAACGAACACAAACTATTACGAATGGATAAATAAAACATAAAAAGTGTTGAAAGTAAAATTGATAAGCAAGTAAAACACATTAGGACCAGAAACCTGGAACTGGATCAAGAACTGGATCGTTCTTATTAAATGCATAATTACGCACTAACTGTTAGACGTAAATTATAAGAACTTTTTGTGGGGTAGGTAAGAAGTTGGGTACATAAAACCTCATAAAGTGTGTTTATAGGCAAAGTTTTTCAATATTTTTATTAAAAGGTGCCTCAGATAAATATGGAGGGAGATTTAACCCCTTACCCCCTTAGGTTGGAGGAGTGTATTTGAATTATTTCAACTGTGTGTATACTGTGATGGGAGGGCAGCGCCCCTCTAAAAACGTTACCTTTTAATTATTGAGGATTCTTAGTAAGAACTCCAGCTCAAGTCCAAAGTACGTTTGATGGGAGCAACAGCCTCTAGCGTATTTATTACAACTATGTTTAATTTTCAACATCTAAATGAGCCCTTTTCTTGAGGTTCTTCTACCCAGAAGTTAAACTCTATTTTAAATAACAGGAAATTGAGGGAAGAAGGGGTGGCAAACCATTTCGATGTAAGGATTTTATTATATGACACTAAAACAAACTGATTTTAATAATGAAAACATTTTTTTCTAAAGAAAGCTAGAGAATGACATTTAAACTTGGAAGCTTGTAATTCTTGTATTCTAAACTACCTTCAGTAAGGCATTAGTCAAACTTTAGCGTAAAGAGCTAGTTGTTGAAAGGTCTCCCTCCTTGAAATACAGGATTATTTCTTTATTCTAAGTTTTAGTATTGCTATTTACTTTCACATTGTAAACATATATTGTTTACTTACATCAAACATAAATTTTGTTTTTTACTAATTCTTTTACTTGTGTTTTAGGAGATTGGCTTTGGATGTTGCTGGCCTGGGGATTTTCTTCGTGCTAATTGCAGTTACAGTCCTAGTTACTGCGGAGAATTACCCACAGGTAATTTCTTAAATGATTTTAACCAATATTTTCGGGATATTTAATTTTAATACAGCATAGTGTGCAAAACAGTAATAATTTGAAAACTGCCTCGAAATTAAAGCCTGATGTAAATCATTTTTGCTATATCTATATGAGTGATTCAGTAAAGGGGTAGGACTACCTTAATGAAGTGCTTAAATGAGCATTCTTTAAAAATGAATTTTCTCGACAAAATTCTGTAATTTATAGGATAGTTTCAGAAGTGCTGCAAGTTTGATCACTAAGATACAGCTTCTTCTCCTGGACTCTATAATTTGTTTTTACAATAATTTATAAATATCTAACGATACAAATTCCAAGAGAAGGTCAAGATAATTGAAAAATTTCATTTAACTGTGTTGCTAAAAAAAAATGGTATTCTAATTAAATCACATTTTTAGCAATGAAAGATGAATTGTAATCCCCACTCACCCGGTAATTCTCCGAGATAATTCGTCCCATTTTAAAGAGATTCAATATCTTTCTAGAGAGTTTCACTTCTCCATAATCCCTGCCTAGTTATGACAATAAATGCATATAACAAGTTTATTACTGTCTCGCTCCAAAAATTTAGCGATAAAATTTGATTCAGTTGTCGTTTATCCAAAAAGCAATCGTTTCAACCCCGTCTTAGTGTTTCAACTACTCTAAAAGGGCTGTTTGCACTGTTTGTTACTGATAAGTTTTTGTTTAAGTTTGTACCAATACTCATTAGTTTGACTTCTATTGCGGATTTTTGTGTACATAGGTATTAGCGCTTCCACTATAAATAAAAAAAAAATCAGGGAAAAGTTCTAGATATTTTGAAGATGAAATGAAATTTCCGTGCAAAATATTGTGGACAAAACAATGAAGTTGTTCTTACCAAAAGAGATTTTTAATTAAAAGGAACAATGCAGACTTCCCATTCCGTGTTATTTCTTACAAGACGTACCAAAAACTTATCATAAAATATTTTTTTATACATGGCTGCACATAGAAAGGAAGATGATTTCTCTCTTGGAAATATTTAAGCGCAGTAACAAATTATGTTACCTCTACAAATTCCGTCTGTGTTCTTAAACAATCGAAATTTTATATTATGTTCAGTGATTATTTCGGAAGCTTAGTAAATGGGACAAGAATTTCACTGATTTGTGTTCAAGGCAATTCCTTTAGAATTGCATCGCTGCCACCGTCACCTATATGAGCACAAGAACAAATTATGTCTTGTTCATTTACCCATACAAAATGATTCTGTGTTCTCAGACAATCAAAATTTTATGTTATGTTCAATGAATATTTCTGAATCTATGTAAATGAGGCAAGAATTTGGCTGATTTGTTTTCCAGGCAATTCCTCTAAAATTGTCGTCATCTCTTAACTATCACTTTTAGCGTCACCTTTTAAAGAGGTTAAAAGATAAATGACTACATTTGACAACTACATTTGACAACTTTTAGCGTCAACTACATTTGACAACTACCACCCAATCGTAATTGTTGATGATAAGTTTTTTTTGTGGAATTTTTACATACAATCATTAAATTTTGTAGTGTCGGAATAGAAACACGTCCTTTTTGTTGCTCTTAAGGATTTTCAGCGATTCTTTGAGCTTCGAAAATATAGAAATAGCTGTTAGGCTATGCCAAAACTCTGCTGCACCGAAGAAATTAAAAACAACTGGTCTTCGAACAATTAGGTTTACAAAAAAACATGTCTATATTTGCTAGCATTTACCATACACTTAGAAAATATAACTTAAAATCAAAACGATGTTCTTGTGAAAATTTCAGATAAAATATTATTTTGTGTCAGGTGCTTTTCATGTTCCGAATACTACACAGGAGGTTTCAAGCCTGACAAGAATGATCTGCTAAAACAGATTATAAGGTGAAAGCAGAAGAAAGCAGATTATTTTGTGAGATTATCTACTAATGGAGGTGCAATAGAATTGTTAAAAGACCACACCCACCCTAAGACCACTCCAACAGTCATAGTGTATGGTATTGCACGGTATAGTATTGCTGACCTGTAATAGTTTAGTGGATTGATCTCTGCTTTGCAATGCAGGGACTGGGGTTTGGTCCCAGCTGCGGCAAAGCCGACGACGTTAAATAAATTCTCACAAAACATCTATGGATGCCTCATGCCCCATCAGTCACCTAGAAGGAGCTTTTATATAGTATTGATCAATGTATATATTTTAAATAAAACTTTATTTCAAAAGAAGTTTATAGGGTAATGTAACTTGAAAATGTATTAATGAGTACTATTCTAACCATTAAGACCCCTTTAATGGAAAAACTTTTCAGATCTATTACAATAATGTCTCTATTTGACAGTTAAAAAGAAAAACAAAATTCCTGTTCCTATTTGGAATTATTTTTTTCTTCTGAGCATTGAAAAGAATTCGTTACTTAGCAAAAAGTAATGTTCAATATTTTAAACAAAGATATCTATCTGATGAAAAGAAGTATTCAAAGCAATTTATTTTAAATGAACTCTATGACAAAAATGAACACCTTTGGAGAGAATATTTGTGGAAGATGACAGATGCTGGGAGATTCAAAATGGGATATCAAAATGTTGATTATTGCATATGAGTACAATTTATCATTCCTTATAATTAAATAATGTTATTCTTGCTTTTTAGGCACGCAGTGAAAAACTTGTGGGCTTTAGCTCATGGCTTAACAAAAAGCTAATGCGAAGACAAATTGCATCTTGTCTGTCAATCTCCCTTGTACTTGTCTGCAAAATTCTTCTTGCTGTAAGTAAAGCCCCATTCAACTTAAACTTCGATTTGTTTTCTTTTTTTAAATTCTTCTCTTAGGTCACACAATTCTTGCTTCCACGTACAACGACGGATAACACCCAAAACCATGATTAAAATTCTCTACTTGATTACTGTTGGGGTTCCAACCCCTGTTTCTTTTTCCTTTCAGATAAATGACCTGTTTTCGTTTTCTTAATTACATTTGCTTATAGTATAATTAGAAAAGACAGGTTAAATTCCGTTACTAAGCGATAGTGGTTTTGCAATAGGTAAGCTGTGAACCAAGTTTATTTTTATACTTCCTGGTTTGGGAGTCATTGAAAGATAAATCTAAGAGGATGAATTGGGTTTGAATGGGGAGGTAGCTGATTGGCTGGGCCAAGTGACGGTCCACCCATATGAACAGCGCTGTAAAGATTATTATAATGTTTTAGTCTATGTTTTGACCCCGGTTGGGGAAGGAGTCTGCGTTTTGACCCCGATTGGGGAAGGATATTTCTATTGTTATATGTGACCCTTTTGGAAGAATACAAGTAAGGTATTTTCTACAAAATCTGTACTATTTTCCGTAACCCATGCAGGGTAGGAATAGAGCTACGAGGTACCGTCATTATTATATTGACAGGGGGGGTTTGTTACCTCCAAGGAGAGAGTTAAGAGATTTTCTAGCCGTAACCCAAGGCGGGTACATTTGGCTTTAGAAAGTGGTCATTTGACCACTCGATCACGTTATCATACCCTGGGACAGGGTATACTGTAAATAGGGTAGTACCAAACCCAATATTTGCAGAACCGGTGTGGTAGACACGGGCATAGCATTATAATTTGGGGCCGGGGCTTTCCCCTCCAATAAGTGGTGACACCCGTATATTACCACGCCAGTGGTGTTGTGGCCTACCGGTATAACACTGGTAACTAAGCACTACGAACATTGGTGGCAGCAAGAACAGGAATTATTAACAGCGTTGATAATAAAAGAATTTTGCGTTTTCGAAGAGACTAGTCGAGTTAGCCTACATAGTGATAGTAGCCTATTGTGGTTACATATAAAGAGAAAAGAAAGAAATACTGAAGCAATTAATACAATTATGAAGATCTATTATGGGCTATGCCTTGTGAGATCATAATTGAAAAATTTAGGAATCAATATATCGCGCAACTAATTAGTGTTCAAAAATATAAGGCTAAAATTGCTGCGTGTCAAAACAATTTTCGCAAGAAACCGGAAGTTAATTGTATAAAAGAATTTTCATTTAGACTGAAGAGGTAATTTCAGTTAAGGAAATTCTGAAATTATGTCGGACAGAGATGAGATTAACCCAATATCGAGAAGGGCGAGTGAAGCCCATAAAAAAGTAGGAAAATAGAAAGAAAGGCTAATATGGAGGCCTTTGAGAGAGAGCACCGAGAATATGAGGGGAAAATGCAGGCTGAGAAAGATGAAATTAGAAAGAATAGAAAACAGGACGAAAGGGCTAGAGTAGCCTATAAAGAAAGAGACATGAAAGAAAAGAAACGTAGAAGTGGAGAAGAAAAGGCTCAGTTGGAGGCTTTTGAGAGAGATCAACCGAAAAATTTCTGGCTTCCGGATGTATGGAGACCAACTAACCTTAAAAAGGCTAGCTATAGATTAAAGAGTCGTTCTAAGATATTTAGCAACCAAGAGTTTCTAAAAAGAATCTTGTCTAAAGACATTAATCATAGCAATACGAAGCTTTGGTTAGGAGTAGCAGAATTCAACGGAACTAGCAAGGCAGAAGATAGTGCTTTCAAAATCCTTACGGAGGCCGATAAAAAGAGCTTAGAAATATATGAAGGAATTGTTAAGGAAAACGAAAGGAAGCGAATATACAACTTCGCTGTTATGTACAAGGCGTACAAAACAGCACTTAGAGAAAATTTTCAACCCTACGAAGAGTTAAATAAGAGGGTTGACAAATTTCAGATGGAAATTATTGGTTGGGTTCTTCTATTAATTAAGAAAAATTCTAGACCACAAAAAGTATATACCTCTACTTTACATAAAATAGTAGAAGAGAAAATAGAGGAGGAAAGACAAGAACGCAGAGAGGCTGAAAGAAAAGCCAGAGGTGACGAAAGAGATAGGAAAGAAAGGGAAGAAAGAGAGAAAGATAGACAAGAAATAAAAGATCAAATTGAAAAAGATAGGCAAGCCAATGAAATACTTCATCAGGCCCGTATGGACAAAATTGAAAAAGATAGACGAGAAAGAGAGAAAGATAGACAAGAAAGAGAGAAAGATAGACAAGAAAGAGAGAAAGAGAGGGTAGATAGAGAACGAATGGAAGAGGCTGATAGAATAGCCAGAGAACGAAAGGAAGAGGCTGATAGAATAGCCAGAGAACGAAAAAAGGAGAATGATAAAATAGCTAGAGAGAAAGAAGAAAGACATCACCAAGAGTTTAAAAGAACCATGATATGTCTAATTCCAAAAAGTGAGATTTTATCACAACTAACTTATAGGCCGTCAGATAGCCATAATAATCAAACAGTTCGTGGTAACGAACTGTAAGTAAGGAGCGACCCGGCTCAATGGTAACCGAAACTCTAAGAAACGGAATTTTGATACCAATAGATACATCAAAAGAATAAAATTTTAATTCTGATTTCAAATATATAGGTTTCATCAAGTTTAATCTTACCCATCAAAAGTTACGCACCTGAGAAAATTTGGCTGATTTTCGAAAAAAGGGGGAAAGAGTCCCTAAAAGTTATAGAAACTAAATGAAAATCACACCATCATATTCAGCGTATCAGAGAACCCTACTGTAGATTTTTTAAGCTCCTATCTACAAAAATGTGGAATTTTACATTTTTTGCCAGAAGAAAGATCACGGGTGCGTGTTTATTTGTTTTTTTTTTTTTTTTTTCCCAGGGGTGATCGTATCGACTCAGTGGTCCTAGAATATCGTAGGAGGGCTCATTGGAACGGAAATTAAAAGTTCTAGTGCCCTTTTTAAGTGACCAAAAAAAATGGAGGGCAACTAGGCCCCCTCCCACGCTTATTTTTTTCCCAAAGTCACCCGATCAAAATTTTGAGAAGGGTGGGTCAATGTTAACATATAGTATTGGTTATTGGGAAGTATACAGAAGTTTTCAGGAGTTTTTTTTCTGGTAGTGGAAGGGAAGGGTGGGTCGGGGGTCATGTTGGAGGATCTGTCCATGAAGGAAGTTTTCATGGGGGAAGGGAAATTGCCATGAAGGGGGCGCTGGACTTGCCAGCATTATTTATTGGTTATTGGGAAGTATACAGACATTTTCAGGAAGGATTTTTTTTCTGGAGGATGGGGCTGGAGGAGGGGGTTACTCGGGAGAATCTTTCCGTGGAGGTAGTTTCTTTAGCGTAGGGGACATTTCTATGAAGGGGGCACCGGATTTCTAAGCATTATTTAAAAAACGATCAGAAATTAAATTTAAAAAAACAAGTTTTTTTCAACTGAAAATAAGAAGCAACATTAGAACTTAAAACGAACAGAAATTATAACGTATATGAGGGGGCTCTCCCCCAAGTCAATACCTCGCTCTTTACGCTACAGTTTTTTTAGTGCTTTCAAAAGAGCTATCTATTCTAACTAAACGGCCTTTGTGATTCAGGGGTTTGTGAATTAAATTTGTTTTTAACTTTTAACTTAAAGAGCGAGGTATTGACTAAGGGAAGAACCCCCTCATATACGTAATAACATATACGTAATAAAAAAAACAATAAAAAAACAAGCGATACGGCTCAATAGTGATTGAAACTTTTAAAAACTTTTAAGAATTTTTGATGTCAATAAATGTAGCAAAAGAATGGGTTTATAATGCTGATTCTAAATATATAAATTTTATTAAGTTTAGTATTACTCATCAAAGGCTACGAGCCTGAGAAAATTTACCCGATTTTTTAAAGAGGGGGGAAACATCCCCTACAAGCGTTAGAATTTTAATGAAAATCACACCGTCAGATTCAGCGTATCAGAAATCCTATTACATAGGTTTCAAGCTCATATCTGCAAAAATCTGCAACTTTGTATTTTTTGCTTGAAGAAAAATATACGAATATAGAAGTTAGTTACGTAAGTTAATTTGTAAATTACGTCATAACCAAATTTAGAGACATCCATTTAGCATAAGAAAAGTAACATTTTTATGCAAATTTTGTTTACTTATTCAATGACGGTGAGCCAAAATAAAAGTTGCATTAACTAAAAAACGATCAGAAATTAAATAAAAAAAACAAGATTTTTAAACTGAAAGTAAGGAGCGACATTAAAACTTAAAACGAACAGAAATTATTCCGTATATGAAAGGGGCTATCCCCTCCTCAACGCCTTGCTCTTTACGCTAAAGTTTTTTATTGTTTAAAAAAATAGAGTTGTGATAAATTCAAACTTTAGCGTAAAGAGCAAGGCGTTGAGGAGGGGACAGCCCCTTTCATATACGGAATAATTTCTGTTCGTTTTAAGTTTTAATGTCGCTCCTTACTTTCAGTTTTAAAAACTTGTTTTTTTTATTTAATTTGTCTAAGAATCATTTGCGAGAAAACGAAAATTACCAAACATTAAACACTTTAGCGAGAAAATATAATACTTCGCTAACTACGGGGGGAGGTGAACCGGCCCATAAAACAAATGGGAAGGCTGTGCCACCCTATCGGAAAAAAGAAATGCTTGATAGTCAAAATGATGATAATCTGGTAAAAATTGATTTCTCGAAGCCTTTTTCAAAAAATTGTCATAATAAAGAAAAGAAAGTAACCTATAAAAGATCTAATTGGGCTATAGCACATAATCAAGGAAATATCGACGAGTTTGTGAAATCACATAAAATAGAAGGAAAATTAAACGGAAAATTGACCGAAATGATAATTGACTCAGGGAGTGAGCAAACTTTTGTGCGAATGGACCTAATTAAAAAGACGGAAATAGACCATAAAAATAATATTACAACATTATGTTATTATGGAGACAAGCACCAATGCCAGTCTGCTTGGGTAAGAATAGAAATTGCAAAGAAGGACGGTACGGTCCAGAGAAAAACGATAAAAGTAGGGTTAGTACCTATGCTAGCAGTGGATGTTTTACTAGGAGGAGACTTTGGAGATATCTTTGCAGAAAATAGAAAACTTGAGAACACTTTTAATGAATATGAGACGCTAACAAGTACAGGCCAAAATGAAGCGCTGATTGTACCAGAGAATAAGGAGACGAAATTTATTGTACGCGCTTTTCCTCGGAAAGTTCGAGAAATTTTAGTAGAATAAGAAAAACCAAATGTCGGAGTTCAGTTCCCATTTGATAACGAAATATTTATTTCTGCTGTAAAAATAAAAAAGACTAAAAGAGAGAAAAGAGATATTAAACAGAGCTACAATGAAGTAATGCAGTCAAAGATAGTGGACACTGGAGTCCAAATTAGATATAACGGTGATTTATTATTTTGCACGAATGACAGAATTGAGAAAAGTAGAGACAAAAAGAGTAATGCAAAGAAGAGACAAAATTTGGAGATTCAGCCTGCAGTGGCGAAAAACAAAAAAATGTTGGATGGGCTGTGCTTTGAAAACATAGATAATAAGGGGGAAAAAGAGGTCAAAGACCCATGGGGAGTAAAACAAGATGGTTACAAAATAGAGATGAATGACCTACAACGAGTTGGGGGAAAGTTGGGAAATATGGAATGGCGATTCGGATTAAAAAACTTGGAAAGGAATCTGATATTTGTTTGATCAACTCAAAAGAGGGTTTGTTCCTTTATGAGGGGGAGGAATCCCTTGGAGAAGATCCCCTGCGGGAAGTCGCGAAAGATAGCCCTTTTCCTCAATACACAACTGGTGGATAAGTTGTGATCCCTTTACCGAGATTTTGCCTTTCTGATCTGGAGTCCTTGGGGGATACTCTCTCCCAGTCACTTCATACTTCACCCAAACCTTTGTCCAGTAACCCTAATTATAGTTGTTATTCTTCATGGGAACCGACAATTATTTCCGGCAAATTGTATTCAGTGGAAGATGTATCTAAGCTTTATCTTAAATTAGCATCAACGTATATTCTTCAGTTAATTATCCCAGGGGAGGGAACCCACAAAAAAGGCGATTCATGGTTCGCGAAAAATTTTACTTCATTTCCAGTACCCTTATCGTTTTCACAGGCCTTTGTATTTTCGGCCTTAGATTATTTGAAATTATGCCAAGGGGCAATTTACTTTTTGATTGAGATGTGGGGTTGTTTCCACAGATGGAAGTTAAGAGGCTAGTGCAGCAAATTTTTCACGATGGCTGGCATCATCACATGTGCCAGAAACTGATTTTCTGCTCCTCTCAAATGTAAATTCGTGAGAGCGAGAAAATTTTTTGTTTTGAATTGTGCTGCGCGCAATTATTACCTACGAATCTTGAAGATTTCAACTTTCAAAAGTTAGTGTGGATGCTATGTGATTTAGACCATGGTGGTCCTACAGTAGGGACGTGTCGAGGACGACCGATCCAGAGCCAAGCGGCGGAAGAGAGAAGGCAAATGGATTTTGTAAAGTTGAAGTTAAGTGTTTATGTTTGTAAGGGTGGACCAAGGTAGCGCGTGGGCGGTCATTTATCTTACGGGGGGAGGTGTTGGGGTTCCAACCCCTGTTTCTTTTCCTTTCAGATAAATGACCTGTTTTCGTTTTCTTAATTACATTTGCTTATAGTATAATTTCAAAAGACAGGTTAAATTCCGTTACTAAGCGATAGTGGTTTTGCAATACGTAAGCTGTGAACCAAGTTTATTTTTATACTTCCTGGTTTGGGAGTCATTGAAAGATAAATCTAAGAGGATGAATTGGGTTTGAATGGGGAGGTAGCTGATTGGCTGGGCCAAGTGACGGTCCACCCATATGAACAGTGCTGTAAAGATTATTATTATGTTTTAGTCTATATTTTGACCCCGGTTGGGGAAGGAGTCTGCGTTTTGACCCCGATTGGGGAAGGATATTTCTATTGTTATATGTGACCCTTTTGAAAGAATACAAGTAAGGTATTTTCTACAAACTGTGTACTATTTTCCGTAACCCAGGCAGGGTAGGAATAGAGCTACGAGGTACCGTCATTATTATATTGACAGGGAAGTTTGTTACCTCCAAGGAGAGAGTTAAGAGATTTTCTAGCCGTAACCCAAGGAGGGTACATTTGGCTTTAGAAAGTGGCCATTTGACCACTCGATCGCGTTATCATACCCTTGGACAGGGTATACTGTAAATAGGGTAGTACCAAACCCGATATTTACAGAAGAGTTGGGGTGTAAGTGGGAATCTCACTAACATTTGGGCCGACAAGGGGTTCTCCCCTTCGAGTAAGTGGCATAGCAACCTTTTTGCGCCATTTTTGCATCAATAAGTGGCGACACCCGTATATACACCCCAATAAGTGGTGCCAGCGGTAGTTAGCACTACGAACAATTAATCACCTACTTCTCTCATAATGGTAGCCAACTTAGCTCAGTCGCTAGAACTGACATCAACTGCGAGAGGGAGATCAGAGGGTCTGTATTTCCCAGATCCCCCCCCCCAAAAAGATTTCCAACTTTATCTTTTCGGGGTATTTTTATTGAAAAATATCTTTTTGGAATTTTGATTGAAAAAATTGGAAAAAATGACGACTCCCCCCTCTAGATATTGAACAGATATTTTGCCATACCCCCTAAATTTTAGCGAATGGAAGTCATTGAATTCTTCTCACACTGTATTTTTTTCCAGCTATATCATATTAACCGATTTACCACTTGCCAAAGATAGCTTCCTAATTGTAAATTGGTTGAAATTCTTTCACTAGCTAACCTAACTGAAATAGATTCCATTTAGTCGTTTATGTGAATTCATTTAAAATCTTTCCGAAAAAAAAGTTTTTCAAAGAAAAGTAATGGTCATATAAAACTTAAGATCACCAAGAAACAAGGCCGTACCCAATATTTTTTTTCGGAGGGGGTTTTACTAAAAACAAATTCGGGGGGGGGGTTACACAAAAGAAAACCTCAAAAAACCATACAAAATTTGTTTATATCCATTTTTGTTACGTTTTTACGAGTCAAACAAACATTTCGGGGGGAGGGGGGGGGGGGGTTCAAACCCTCCTAACCCCCCCCCCTCTGAGTACAGCCTTGCCAAGAAATAAAAACCTATAATATGTCAAACTCGAAACAATCTTAAATCATAGGCAGCGCAATAGCACTGCCTAAGTAAAGAGTGATGTCGGCACAAAGTATTATTTGTCTATTTATTTTTTTTTAGACCAGGGCACTTCATATAGAAGGAGTTGCTGTAGAAACTTTGCTTAGAGCTCATTCGATTGGAAGGGCTAGTGCCCTTTTTAATAGTCAAACGTGATTATAGGGCAAGAAGCCCCCCCCCCCCCAAGCTCATCATTTTCCCGAACGCATCCAATAAAAATGTTGAGATAGCCATTTTGTTCAGCGTAACTGAAAGATCCGGAAATTATGTCTTAAAGGATGAGAAACCCCTCCCCCCGCCCTCAGGGTAAGGGTTGTAAACTGTGCCCCGGGGGCATTTGAAGTTTCTATGAAAGGGAAAGTTGTATAAATTTCGAAAGGGGCTCATTTGATTGGTAGTTGAGGATTCTAGTGCCCTTTTTAATAGTCAAAAGTGATTTGAGGGGAACCAGCCCCCCACCTGTCATTTCCCCAAACACGTCCAATCAAAATTTTGAGATAGCAATTTTTTCAGCGTAGTTGAAAGGTCCAGTAATTGTGTCTTTAAGGATGACATCCCCCCCCACAGCCCTCGGGGTAAGGGCTGTGAATTGTGCCCCAGGCATAAAAGGTTTCTACGGAAAGGGTGGTAGTATAAACTTCAGAGGGGACCCATTGGATTGGAAATCAGAAGTTCTAGGGGCTTTTTTAAAATTTAAAGTAATCGTAGGGCATCTAGCCCCCCCCCCCTTATGTCCTCTTTTCCCAAAATGTATCCGATAGCAATTTTTGAGGAAGCCATTTTATTCAAAAGAGTCTCAAGATCATAGGCAGCGCAATAGCGCTGCCTAAGTAAAGAACGATGTTGGCACAATGTATTATTTTTTGTTTTCGGTTTCCATACCATGACACTTCGTATCGAAGGAGTTGTCGTATAAACTTCGAAAAGGGCTCATTCGTTTGGAAATTGCAGTGGCTAGTGCCCTTTTTAATAGTCAAAAGTGATTGGAGGGCAACTTGCCCCCCCCCCACGCCCATCATTCCCCCAAACACATCCAATCAAAATTTTGAGATAGCCATTTTGTTCAGCGTAGTTGATTTCCAGATAGAAAATATGTTTTTGAGGAGGACACTCCCCCACAACCTTCAGGGCAAGGGTTTAAAGTTATGCCTTGGGGCATATAAGTTTTATTGAAATCTTTATCGTAGAAACTTGAAAAAGGGCTCATTCGATTGGAAAATCAAAGGTCTAGTGCCCTTTTTAATAGTCGAAAGTGATTTAAGGGCAACTAACCCCCTCTGTCGCCCCCCTTTTCCCCAAACACATCCAATCAAAATTTTAGATAGCTATTTTGTTCAGCGTTGTTGATTTCCAGATAGAAATTATTTTTTTGAGGAGTACAGTCCCCCAGAGCCTTCAGGGCAAGGGTTTTAAGTTATGCCCTGGGAGTATATAAGGTTTTTATAGAAGGCGTTGTCGTAGAAACTTCAAGAAAGGCTCATTCGATTGGAAATTCAAAGGGCTAGTGCCCTTTTTAATAGTTAAAGTGATCGGAGGGCAACAAACCCCCCTCTCACGCCTCCTTTTTTCCGAAACACATCCAATAGAATTTTAAGATAGCCCTTTTGTTCAGCGTAGTTAATTTCCAGATAGAAATTATGTTTTTGAGGAGGACACTCCCCCACAGCCTTCAGGACAAGGGTTGTAAAATATGCCCTGGGGGCATATAAGGTTTTTATAGAAGATGTTGTCGTAGAAACTTCAAAAAAGGCTCATTCGATTGGAAATTCAAAGGGCTAGTGCCCTTTTTAATAGTTAAAGTGATTGGAGGGCAACTAATCCCCCTCTCATGCCCACCTTTTCCCCAAACACATGCAATCAAAATTTTGGGATAGCCATTTTATTCAACGTAGTTTTAAGTTCTGGAAATTAGGTCTTTGAGGATGAAACCCCCCCCCCAAGGCCCTCGGGGTAAGGGTTGTAAGTTATGCCCTGGGGGCATATAAGGTTTTTATAGAAGATGTTGTCGTAGAAACTTCAAAAAAGGCTCATTCGATTGGAAATTGAAATGGCTAGTGCCCTTTTTAATAGTCGAAAGTGATTGGAAGGCACTTAACACCCCTTCCACGCCCACCATTTCTCAAAACACATCCAATCAAAATTTTGAGATAGCCATTTTGTTCCACGCAGTTTAAAGTACAGGAAATTATACCTATGAGCAGGACACTACACCCATAGTTTTCAGGGCAAAGGTTATAATTTATGCCCTGGGGGCATATTAGTTTTTTTTATTGAAATCTGTGTCGTAGTTAATTGAAAAAGGGCTCATTCGATTGGAAATTCAAAAGTCTAGTGCCCTTTTCAATAGTCGAAAGTGATTTGAGGGCAACTAACCCCCCTCTTGCGCCCACCTTTTACCCAAACACATCAAATCAAAATTGTTAGATAGCCATTTTGTTCACCGTAGTTGATTTTCGGATAGAAATTATGTTTTAGAGGAGAACACTCCCCCACAGCCCTCAGGACAAGGGTTGTAAGCGATGGCCTGGGGGCATATAAGGTTTTTATAGAACGTGTTGTCGTAGAAACTTCAAAAAGGGCCCATTCGATTGAAAATTGAAATGGCTAGTGCACTTTTTAATAGTCGAAAGTGATTTGAAGGCAACTAACACCCCTTCCACGCCCACCAATTCCCCAAACACATCCAATCAACATTTTGAGATAGTCATTTTGTTCCATGCAGTTTCAAGTTCAGGAAATTATACCTTTGAGCAGGACACATCCCCCACAGTCTTCAGGGCAAGGGTTATAGGTTGTGCCCTGCGGGCATATAAGGTTTTTACTGAAAACGTCGTCGTAGAAACTTCAAAACGGGCTCATTCGATTGGAAATTAAAATGGCTAGTCCCCTTTTTAATAGTCGAAAGTGATTTGAGGGCAATTAACCCCCTCTCACGCCCTCCTTTTCCCCAAACACATCCAATCAAAATTTTGAGATAACCATTTTGTTTCATGCAGCTTAAAGTTCAGGAAAGTATACCTTTGAGCAGGACAATCCCCCCACAGTCTTCAGGGCAAGGGTTATAAGTTATGCCCTGGGGGTATATAATTTTTATTGAAATCTTTGTCGTAGAAACTTGAAAAAGAGCTCTTTATATTAGAAATTCAAAGATATAGTGCCCTTTTTGCAGTTGAAAGTGATTTGAGGGCAACTAACCCCCCTCTCACGCCCACTATTTCCCCAAACACATCCAATCAACATTTTAGATAGCCATTTTATTCAACGTAGTTCAAAGTTTTGGAAATTAGGTCTTTAAGGATGACAACCCCTCCCCCCCATAACCCTCAGGGCAAGGGTTGTAAGTTATGCCCTGGGGGCATGTAAGAATTTTATAGAAAGCGATGTTGTAAAAACATCAAAAGGGCTCATTCAATTGGAAATTGAAAGGGCTAGTGCCCTTTTAATAGTCGAAAGTGATTGAAGGGCAACTAACCCCCCCTATCACGCCCACCATTTCCCCAAACACATCCAATCAAAATTTTGAGATATCCATTTTGTTCAACGTAGTCGAAAGTTCTGGAAATTAGGTCTTTTAGGATGATAACCCCTCAGAGCCCTCAATGCAAAGGTTGTAAGCTATGCCCTGGGGGCATATAAGGTTTATATAGAAAGTTGTTGTAGAAATTTCAAAAAGGGCTGATTTGTTTGGAAATTGATATTGCCCTTTTTAATAGTCCAAATTGAGTGGAGAGTAATTGACCCCCCTCTCACGCCCAAAATTTCCCTAAACACATTCAATCAAAGTTTAGAGATAGCCATTTTGTTCAACGTAGTTGAAATTTCTGGAAATTACGTATATAAGGATGACAAACCCCCTAGAGCCCCCAGGACAAAGATTGTAAGTTATGCCCTGGGGGCATATAAGTTTTTTATAGCTAAAGTTGTCGTAAAAACCTCAAAAGGGGCTCATTCAATTGGAAACTGAGAGGACTAGTGCCACCCTCTCACGCGCACCATTCCCCCAAACACATCCAATCAAAATTTTCACATAGTCATTTTGTTCAAAGTAGTAAAAAATTTTGAAAATTAGGTCTTTGAGGATGAAACCCCCCCCCCAGCCCTCAGAGAAAGGGCTGTAAGTAATGCCCTGGGGGCATATAAGGTTTTTATTGAAAGTGTTGTCGTAGAAACTTCGAAAGGTCTCATTTGATTGGAAATTGAAAGGGCTAGTGCCTTGTTTAATAGTTGAAAGTAATGGGAGAGCAAATGGAAATTGAGAGGACTAGTGCCCTTTGTAATAGTTGAAAGTGATTGGAGGTAACAAACCACCCTCTCACGCGCACCATTCCCCCAAACACATCCAATCTAAATTTTCACATAGCTGTTTTGTTCAACGCAGTGAAAAGTTCTGGAAATTAGGTCTTTGAGGATGACAACCCCCCCCCCTGCCCTCAGGGAAAGGGTTGTAAGTTATGCCCTGGGGGCATATAAGGTTTTTTTGAAAGTGTTGTCGCAGAAACTTCAAAAGGGCTCATTTGATTGGAAAGTGAAAGGGCTAGCGCCTTGTTTAATAGTTGAAAGTAATGGGAGAGCGACTAACGCCCCTGCCACATCCACGATTTTCCCAAACACATCCAATTTAAATTTTGAGATAGCCATTTTGTTTAACGTAGTTGAAAGTTCCGGAAATTATGTTTTAGATGATGACAACCACCCTAATAGCCCTTAGGGTAAGGATCTTAATTTATTCCCTGGGGGCATATAAGGTGTTTATAGAAACGTTGTCGTAGAAAGTCAAAAAAGGCTCCTTCGATTGGAAATCGAAAAACCTTTTGCCATTTTTAATAGTCGAAAATGATTGGAAGGTTTGAAATTTTTATAGTTAAGATCGATGTGGGTATAATGTATGATTTTTGTTGTTGTTGTTGTTTAGACCAGGAAACTTCGAATCGAAGGAGTTGTCGTAGGAACTTTGAAAAGGGCTCATTCGATTGAAAATAGAAAGGGCTGACGCCCTTTTTAATAGTCGAAAGTGATTGGAGGGCAACTAATCCCCCTCCCACGACCACCCTCCCATTTGCCTTTATGTCTAAAAACTAAATGTTGCCTTAAAATTAAATCAAAATGCACTGTGTTAATGCTAATTCCCAATAAGGCATCTCAGCAGTATCCCAAGAACGACTTAGGGCATAACGTTCAAATTTTCGGGGCTACTTCTGCTTTTAAAATTTAACCAATTCAAAATATCGTATGTGTATCCAAGCTATCATAGAAAGTAAGCAGATTTGTCTGCGAATGGTATCAAGTTTTTCATTCCAGGTCAACCAAAGGAGGCATGAAACGAAATTAAACACTACTATTTGTGTCCAGATTTTTAAAAGGGAGTGTGTTGTTAAAAATTGTTGAAACTTTTTCTCCAGCATACAAATAGCAGGCCAAACTATAAAGTCTTAAAAAAAACAAAAATAATTAAAGCATTATTTTCTTTTTCCCTGAAAAAACTATGTCAACATAAAACGAACAGAAATTAATAAAAAAAACTTTTTCCACAAAATTAGTTTTTCAAAGAAAGGTAAAGAACTCCATTAAACAGAAAATGAGCAAAAATCAAATCAAATAATCTACCAAGCGTGAAACTACCGCAAATCAGCATCGATAAATAAATGAAACATAAAACGAACAGAAATTACAATAAATAACCGAGTTAAACTCAAAACGAGCAGAAATTAACATAAGTTGGGCTCAAAACCCCTATGCCTTCCCAAGGCCAGAACATCATTTGGACTTTACTGAAAAAAAATACAAATTGATGTGCATCGTCAGTTTAATATACATATACAGATATTTGGTAATCAAAATATTAATATTATTTGATTTACTAAAGTTATAAAAGTAAGAGCATTTATATTTTTTTAGTAAAATGCAAATTATGTTCTGGCCTTGGGAAGGCATAGGGTTTTTGAGCATAACTGATGTTAATTTCTGCTCGTTATGGGTTGGACTCGGTTATTTACTGTAATTTCTGGTCGTTTTGGGTTTCATTTATTTATCAATGCTGATTTGCGGTAGTTTTACGCTTGGTAGATTATTTGATTTTATTTTTGCTCATTTTGTGTTTAATGGAGTTCTTTACTTTTTTCGAAAAACTTATATTGTGGAAAAAGTTTTTTTAGTTAATCATATAAAAAGGCCTTCCGTGTTTAAACAACTCCTCAGAACCTAGGGGCAAGGGTTGTAAGCTATGCCCCGGAGGCATAAAAGGTTTTTATGAAAGGGTGGTTGTAAAAACTTTAGAGGAGGCTCTTTTAATTGCAAATATACTATTTCCCATTTAAGATTCAAAAGTGATGGAGAGCTGTAACCCCTCCCCCACTCTCCTGACACCCTCTTTTTAAAATGGATCTGTTTAAGATTGTGACATGGCCGTCTTGTTCAAAATAGTCCAAAGGATATATATAAACTCCTCCAGGGTTGACGCAACCCACCAGATCCCTGGGGCGAAGGTTGTAAGTTATTCTTTGAAGGCATATAAGGCTCTTATTGAATAGGTGATCATATAAAATTAGGATGGGGCAATTGATTAGAAATTGTAAATTGTAGTGCCCTTTTTAAGAGTCAAAAGAGATTTAAAGGCAACAATCCCCCCCCCCCCCCATAGCGTCCATCATTTCCTAAAAAAAACATCCAATTAAAATTTTAAGACATCTATTTTCATCAGCATCATTGAAAGGTCCAGAAATTATGCCTTTGGGGAATTAACCCCTCACAACCCGCAAGGCATGGGCTCTAAATTAGGCAACTCGTTCATTGTTTACATATAGCATATGTTATTGACTCTCCATAAAGATTGTTGTTACTTCCCAAATAGACAAAGGGCATTCAGATGAACCTTTCAGAGAATGTTGAGGGGTGTGTTAAATAGAATCAAAGCACGTTATGTGTATACGGGTTGTCAAAAGCGCCTAACTCAGGAATGACTGAGTATTTTAATTTGGAACTTTCAGGAAATGATAAGGGAGATGACCAAATGACCAAAAGGGTAATATTTGAATGCTATTACTACTACTATAACTACCACAACTACTACTGCTACCACTACGACTACAAATACCCCACTACTACATTTAAAATATTGAGAAAACATTTGAACTAGATCAAACGACACTATATGCACGCATATTTTTAAAAGAGCCTATCTCAAGAATGGATTTGGGTTTTAAGTTAGAGCTTTCAGAGAATGCTTCAAGGGGAAAATCAATTGACAAAAACAGAATAGTGTGTACGCTTCTGTTAATATTACTACCACTACCACTGCTACATTACTACTAATACTACTTCAACAACTTCTTCTATAAACACTACTGGTAAGGCTAAGAGCATTAAGATGAAAATTTCAATTTTACTGCTGCAACCAGTATTAGTGCTATTACTATTAATACTACTACTATTAATGCTAATACTCCTACTGTGACTACTATTACAACTATGCCTAAGGGTAAAAAAGAAGTTTCAATGCTTTTTAAGGTTATAAGGTAAATCCCTGCTTGAAAATATATATATATTTTTTCTGATGCTGAGTGTCTGTCTGGAGCTATCTTCATAATATGACGCTTTCACCAATGCCATCTCTCAGCTGATTCAATTGAATGTTCAGCAGATTCATGAAACCTGGTGATAAACTTTGGACTTGCGCAACTAGGTTTTGGAGTTTTTCCATTTGATCAAATATCATTGGATTTTCGCTGCAAGTCTATGTGGCATTACGGTCCAACGGCTTCGTTGAAATATTTCAACTCAGCCATTGCAAAATACTTCCGTAAGAAAATAATATTTTTTAGTAAAGTCCATTTATATATTTTTGCCTTTTTGAACTGTAAGACATTGGCTGTCAAACCCTGAGTCATGGATCCCTGGGGAGCTGTACTGTCGTCCTAACGGCGAAACAAATTATTTATTTAAGCGTTTCGGCAAATTTGCTAGATATCATGATTGTTTTCAATTGTTGCACCAGTTTGTAACCTCATTGACATTAATTTTTCTTCAAAATGGGATCTCCTTTTGAATATCACCTACAACAGCTTATCAGTTCGATAAATACTTCCAAGCAGATAATATTAAGAAAATTGCTTGAATTTAAAACCTATTTAAAGCCAAGCAGAGGCATAGCTAGGGTTTTAAGTTTCTTTGGGAGGGATATAAAGAATTTGCCAACAAAATCACCCACTGTGCCGACAAATGCGGACACATAAGCTAAATTAAGACACCAGAGACGACGAAGTTCAAAGGCGTCAGCACGCAGTGTCGGCGTCTTGTAACTTCGGGGGAGTTAACCCCCCCCCTTTAGATGGGCCACTGGATCCAAGGTCCCATCTGAATTAGCTTCTTTGGAAAATGAATATCTTATTGAGTTGTCTCGCGACAATAAATTGAAGACAGAATTTGAGAACATAGAACTTTTTAATTTTGGGCATCAGGTGAAAGAAGAGTGTCCACTGCTTAGTGATTAAGCTACTTGAATATGGATTCCATTTGTAATGTCCTATCTACGTGAAGCTGGCTTCACACAAATAGGGCATTATCCATTGATTGATCCGTTCTGGTATTAATCGTTCGAAAATCAGCTTTGAACCATTAATGAGGGTTATCATACCCGATTCTATTCCCAGGTCTGAGGCGCTGTGCTGTGAACAAGGAGCCTGTCGCTTTCATTAATAATTTTTATAATGCCAACCATTAATTGATGTTCAGTAATAAATTATTTCTGAATCTACAATGTGTGTTTGATTTATTTTGAAACTGACCTAACCACATTCAACCAAATATCGAACCCTTGTTGAGTGCATTTGAGCAAGGAGCAACCGCTGCAACCAAGATCATGGTGGCTGCCCGGACTCAAAATGAATATTACAAAAATAGTTGAAATTAGATATTTACACTATTCCCAAGGAAAATAGTTTCTGTTTCGTTTTTTCGCAGTTCAATGAATAATCACTTTTAAAAAGTTAAGTTTTTCGATTTGTCAAGAAGCCCAAAACTTTTGAATAAAATCCGATGCATCATTGGAGCCGCAAAAAAATCTTACGCTTAAGGATACTGTAACCCAAAAAGATGGAAAACCTTTGCTAGGGTATAGAAAGAACCAATTTGAGTTAATGCAATATGAAATTTTAGCCAATAATATTAATTGCTGTCCCTGCGGGGGACGAGCTGTAGGTCAGAAAAAAGCCCTAGCTGTGTGAATCCATAGTAAACTAGGGGAACGACTAGGGGAATTTTCTAAATTTTTGTATGCCTAGCGCAGCACAGTATTTTGCAAAAAGAGAAATAATTCAATACATTTTTTTCAGGTTAATAATGTTCCAGATGAATATACTGTGACGGATCAACATTTCGCTTGCAATGTTGTAAGTTCAGTTCTCGCAATGATTTGTACAGTTTTATTACTAAGCTTTCGTCATTTCGTCAAGGGCTTCCTTCTTCTCACTGTAATACTTATTGAAGTCATCCAATATTTTCATGAGACCCAGTTGAAAAGGTTTGAAAAACTTCTGTTTCATTTATTTTAATCATCTACTACCGTTCTGTTTTATGGAAAAGTATTTAAATAAAAAAAAAAAAAAAACAAGTTTTTCAACTGAAAGTAAGGAGCAGCATTAAAACTTAATATGAGCAGAAATTATTACGTAAATAAAAGGGTTGCCCCCTCCTCAACAACTCACTCTTTACGCTAAAGTTTTTTAGTACTTTTAAAAAAGCGTCTTATTGTTCTAATCTAATTGTGTTTCAGGAGTCGTTATTAAATAATTGGACAAAATTCAAACTTTAGCGTAAAGAGCGAGGTGTTGAGGAGGGGGAAAACCCCTTTTATGTACGCAATAATTTATGTTCGTTTTAAGCTTTAATGTTGCTCCTTGCTTTCAGGTGTAAAAACTTGTTTTCTCTTTAATTTAATTCCTGATCGTTTTTTAAATAATGCCAGGAAATCTGGCCCCACCTCAAAGATGAAACCCCCTGACAACGAAAATATCCTCTAGAAAATTCAATCCTGGTGAAAATTTACCTTGGACAATTACTCTGAACTTAAAAAAACAAGTTTTTTTAACTGAAAGTAAGGAACGACGTTAAAACTTAAAACGAACAGAAATTATTCCGTATATGAAGGAGGCTGTCCCCTCCTCAACGCTCGCTCTTTACGCTAAAGTTTGACTTTCTCACTACTTTTTTTTTAAACAATAAAAAAAACTTTAGCGTAAAGAGCGAGGCGTTGAGGAGGGGACAGCCCCCTTCATATACGGAATAATTTCTGTTCGTTTTAAGTTTTAACGTCGTTCCTTACTTTCAGTTAAAAAAACTTGTTTTTTTTATTTAATTTTTGAACGTTTTTGAATTAATGCAGGTTTTGATTTTGGCTCACCGTACATGAATAATTAAAACAAAATTTGCATATAAGTTTTACTTTTATTTGGTTAAATGGCTTTCTCGAACTTGTTTAATTTTATTTACGAACGTTTTTATTAGAAATAAATATCCGTAACTTACGAATTAACTTACGTAACGAACTTCTATATTCATAAATTTTTAACACGTATATTAGGGGGTTCGCCCCCTAGTCAATACCCTGCTCTTTAAGCTAAGGCTCGAATTTTTTTCCAATTCTTTAAAAATGACCCCTTAATCGCAATCAGTTGATCAGTTGAAATCAGTTGAAAAACTTTTTTTTTATTTAATTTCTGATCTTTTTCTTTAACAATGCTGGGAAATCCGGTGCCCCCTTCATAGCAATATCCCTTCCCCCATGAAAACTTCCTTCATGGAAAGATCCTCCCATATAAACCCCGACCCACCCCCTCCCCCTACCTACCAAAAAAAATCCCCCCTGAAAACGTCTGTATACTCCCCAATAACCAATACTATATGTCAACATTGGGTAAAGTTCATAACTTCCAGCCCTCCCCCCGGGGACTTCGGGGGATTATATCATCCTAAAAGACATTTTTATCATATTTTGGGATCATGCTGAACAAAATGGCTATCTCAAAATTTTGATCAGGTGACTGTGGGAAAAAAATGAGCGTGGGAGGGGGCCTAGTTGCCCTCCATTTTTTGGTCACTTAAAAAGGGCACTAGAACTTTTAATTTCCGTTCCAATGAGCCCTCCCACGATATTTTAGGACCACTGGGTCGATACGATAACCCCTGGAAAAAAAAATAATAAATAAATAAATAAAATAAAATAAAATAAACACGCATCTGTGATCTTTCTTCTAGCAAAAATTGCAAAATTCCACATTTTTGTAGACAGGAGCTTGAAACCTCTACAGTAGGGTTCTCTGATACGCTGAATATGATGGTCTGATTTTCATTAAGGTTCTATAATTTTTAGGGGGTCTTTCCCCCTTTTTTCGAAAATCAGCCAAATTTTCTCAGGCGCGTAACTTTTGGTATCAATAAAACCTGCCACATGGAAATCTATACAGATTTGGTTATGGCAGGACCTCATATTCGATAATTTATTATATATGTGCATATTTAAATAAAGAAAAAAAGAAAAAAAGCAATTCTATCAGTAGATAAAAAATAAACGTTATAGAAACCCGGAGTCGATACTTATAAAAGACATTCACCCCTCCCTCGCCTATCCCGAGTCATCAGAAATTATTTATCTTATTTTAAGAAGAAGATATATTCTCAGGCATCCTGTTGCTTTTAGAAAGACTGTTCTGAACCGATACACCAACAAACTAGACCTGGAAGTACGCATTTTTGCGTGTACACAATCTGCAGAATCCCATATACCGGTCTGATAATCCCCTTTTTATGGAGGATCTAATTACTATTTCTAAAACTATGGAAATTTCTACATGCTAATAGCTTTTAATGAACAAGTTTAGAAGTAAAACATGTGACATCTAGAATCAGCATAAATACTAAATTGTTTTGTTTCATATATTGTAATCAAGAATTCATTTTCAACATTTTTGGTTTCTATTAGAAAGGGTCACTCTAACGTTTTTCACGCTCAAGTCATTGTAAAAACTACTTATTTTTGTTCAGTGCATAATTTTTCTTCTCTTTTTTCTTGTTTTTCCCCTTAAGTACTCTGTCATTTAGGGGATCTGCGCCCTTTTTTGTTTTGACAGGTTATAAATAAATTGAATTGAATTGTAATCACAAAACAATACTTCGAGAATGACAATCATCCCTGAAAAAATACTTCCCCTAAAATATTTAGTAGGAGAGTTGGGGAGTCAGAAATATCAAACATTAATGATAGGGTCATCGTTTCCGCGGTTTTTTAAGCAAATGTTTTGGACAAATTTTTTATAAGTAGGTTATCCATGGACGCTACTTTGGAGTAATTTCCCCCCGGATACTAAAATACACTGAACGATTTATATTAATAAGGAAATTAGAAATATTTTCATTTAATTCTCAGTGGAAAAGAAGCTCTTGGTAGCACTTAACCCTTTTTTAAAGGCATTTCTGTTAGTGTTCATTATCAAGGGCGCCGGTAGAAAATTTTCTAGGGGGGCCAGACGCCAAAATATCAGCGGTGGTTGGGTGACTGTTTAGGTGGTTCAGGGCACCAAATTACGATTTTGCCCTGAAGAGGACGAATTTGCAATCAATTTAAAATCCTGAGAAGCTAATCAAACAGTTCGTGATAACGAACTGTAAGTAAGGAGCGACCCGGCTCAATAGTAACCGAAACTCTAAAAGACAGTATTTTGATACCAATAGATACATCAAAAGAGTCAAATTTTTATTCTGATTTTTATTATACAAGTTTAATCAAGTTTAGTCCTACCCATTAAAAGTTACGATCCTGAGAAAGTTGGATTACCTGGCAAGATCTTTCCATGGAGGAATTTTTCATAGGAGAAGAGAACTTCCATGTAAGGGGTGCTGGATTTCTCAACATTATTTAAAAAACAATCAGAAATTAAATAAAAAAAACAAGTTTTTTCAGCTGAAAGTAAGGAATAAAAATAAAAAATTAAATGTAAACGCTCGTCCCCTCCTCAATACCTAGTTCTTTGTGCTAAAGTATTTTTAGTAATTTCAAAAGAATACTGCTAGGAACTTAGTTTTAAGCAATTTTAAATGGCAACATGAAGTACTTCAATGTATCTAAACTTATGTATGTAATGTATTTATCGATAAGAAAATCCTATTGTAGAGCTTGTGATGGCTTCAGTTATCGTAGAATATCAAAAGTCTCAAAGAATTTCTATCCATACAATAATAATACTCCTTTCCATCCAACCGAAATTCTTTAGTAGTAATTTTAACAAGGACTTTTCACCAAAATTACTATTCATCGCTAATTTTTTAAGTATATTCAAATTGTATGCAAAATTGAATTTACATATTTAAACCTAGAACGGTGCTAATCAATGTACAATTATTAATTTACACATTTTAATAGCAATTAACGAGGGATATAAGGGACCAGTACCTCAAATTTTATTTTTGTTAGGCCTGGGTATGATTTGGAAAACAATACAGAATTAAACACAAAAGGAGCTTTTCAACTGAAAGTAAGGAACAGATTTGAAAGCTATTTGAAAAAACTATTCTTTGTATGAAGGGGGCTTTTTCCTCCATAGCTCCTTACTCTTTACTGTGAAGTTTGGCTTTTTTCCCAGTTTTTTTTTAGAAAATTTACAATTGGAGAAAAAAGATCTTTCAAAGCACTAAGAAACTTTTGTTTAATGAGCAAGGTGTCGAAAAGGAGGCAACCCCCTTACATACAGAGTAAGGGGGAAGGAGGGGGGGCTCGTTGTAAGTTTTGAACTTGCTCCTTACCTTAGTTGAAAAACCTTTTCTATTTATTTAATTACATTTCATGAAAATGTAAGGTTCCAATACAATACAAATGCAATACAATACTTTAGTTAACGCAGAAAAACGATCAATATTTCAATGATCTCTGTTTTGATTTTGATGGGTAATCAAACAGTTCATGGTAACGAACTGTAAGTAGGGAGAGGCTTATTTACTTCTTTACTTTCGGTGGGGACCAGACGATGAACTGTCCTGCCTGGCACCAAAGGATCTTAGGATGACTTCAGGCGACAACTTGTACCTGTCGGCTTCAGCTTCTCTGGCGATCTTCAGCCAGTCTTTGTCTCCTCTCTGACCACGCCTCCTGAATCCTCCCCACGGTTCCAGATCCTCCTTGAATGTTTGCCACAGGCTCTTCTTTTGTCCTTCTGGTTTACTTTTCTACAAGGGGGCTGGTTCGCAGACAAGGACGTCTCAACATATCATGCCTTCAGGACGGCGCAATGTGTGGTTGAGGAGCTTCAGGTGACGTCTTTTAATGATGAGCAATAGCTCTTTTGATTGGCCACAGCGACTCCTTACTTCACTATTGGAAATCCTGTCCCGTCTTTTAATTCGGAGGATGTAACGAAGGCAGCTCTGGTCAATCATTTCCAAAGTTCTCGTGTCTTCAGCCTTGATCGGCCATGTCTCGCAAGCACACAGTAGTACTACTCGGACAGTTGCCACATAGATTCTGACTTTTGTTTTGGTTTGAGATCTCCCGTCTGTCCATAGTGTTTTTTTTTAGAATGGTAAAGACTCCCCAGGCTTTTTTTGTGCGGGCAGAGATATCCCTTTTAGCTCCGCCATCTGGTGTTATGATAGAGCCAAGATACTTGAACTCCTCTACGTTTTCTATTGGCTCACCGTCTAGGGTAACCTTACATGGAGCAGGTTTGTTGAGAGCCAATACTTTAGTCTTTACGCCGCTGATGGCCATTCCGGTGCGCGATCATGCCTTGTAAGCTGTCGGCGGTGGTTTTCAGCTCAGCAACGTCGAATACGAAGTCCAAATCTGCCAGGGACTGGAGGAAACCAGTTATTTTTCCAAAGACTATTCTGCTATGGTTTCTCATTGCATTATTTATGATCCAGTCTATCGTGTAGTCGAATAATATAGGCGAAAGGGGGCATCCCTGCTTTACCCCAAACTCTACTGGGAATTTAGGAGTAGCATTGCCGGAAACACGGAAGCAAGTCTCAGTGTCCTTATACGCACTTCAGAGTATTTCAATGAGCTCCTGTGGCGCACTGTTTTTAGCCATAATTCTGCATAGCTTCTCTCTGATGAGAGAATCGAAAGCAGCTTAAAAGTCAATAAAGGCGATGAGGAGGGTTAGATGAAACCTGCTGTACTGCTGAAGAATGAGGCGAATCGTCAATATCTGATCTGGACAGGCTCTGCCTAGTCTGAAGCCTGCTTGTTCAGGGCGTATTAACTTGTCTCGTGCGTCTTTTATTCGATTTAAAAGAATGACGCAGAAGATCTTCATGGCATGGTCAATCAGGGAAATATCTCAATAGTTTCCGCAAATGGCCTTATCTCCTTTTTTGTGTAGTGGAACGAAAACTGATACATTCCAGTCTTTTGGGAAGGTTTTTGTCGTCCATACCTGGACAAACAGGTCGGTTTGGTGGCACAGTAGAGTTTGTGAGGACTTAAACATTCCAGAAGGGATCCCATCCTCTCCTGGAGTTTTATTGTTTCTCATGCACTTTAGCGCATTTAGTACTTCCACAATACTTGGCGGATCGAGGTTTGTTGCGTAGGGCTCTCTAGCAGCACTCGAGAAGACAGGTAGATCGCACGGGGGTTTGAAAGGGTTCAGTAGCTCAGGAAAATGCTCTCGCCGGCGTTCTATGCGTCCTTCTTCTGTTTGGATGAGTTCTCTGGACTTATCTTTCAGTGTGTCAACCGATGAGGAGCTTTTCCTGTAACTTTTTCAGGCGTTTGAACATTTTCCTGCTGTTGTGGCTCTTGGATGCTTGTTCAAACTCATTCGCCAGATCTGACCAGTACTGTTCTCTGTCCCGTTTCAGTGACTGTTTAACTGCTTTTTGGGCTACTTTTAAGGGTTCTTTTGCACCTCCTAAGAGGGGTCCCTTCTCCTCAACTAGTCCTATGGTGTGGTCAAAGATCCAGGCTCGCTGTTTTCGTTTTGTGTCACCAAGCACCTCCTCAGCTATGTCCTGAGTCGCAATTTTTATCTCCATCCATTCTTCATCGACACGTGAGAGATGGTTCAAGGCTTTGAACCCGTTGCTTAGTTTTAGCTCAAAGTCTGCTTTGATTTCCAGGCATCTTAGTTTCGACACATAGAAGCGCTTCTCTGCCTTCTGTCGCTTCTGCCTACTAAGGCAGTGACGGACTTTGCAAGTGAGGAGATAGTGATCGGATCCATTTAAAGATCATGTGTCTGATCCTCTGTATACCCGGAAATCTGTGCAGGAAATCCTCCATCTTCTGCTGACTAAGACATGGTCGATCTGAGCTGTTATTAAGCCGTCGTTCGAACGCCATGTAACGAGGTGGAGGTTCTTGTGCTCAAAGAGAGTGTTTGTGACGCATATGTTGCTGTATCTGGCTAGCTGTAAGAGCCGTTCTCCATTGATGCATCTGTCACCAACGGTGTGGTGGCCAATCGCTGCTGCTGTGTTGGGGTATAATCTGCTAAGCCGGGCGGTCCAGTCTCCAGTGACAAAAAGCATGTCACGCCTTGGTGTCTGCTAGATGATTCTTTGTAGGTCATAATAAAAGGAATCTTTGACCACGTCACTGCTGTCCCTTATCGGAGCGTACAAAGCGATTATGGTTATGTGACTAACGTGGCCTCTCAGTCTGATCGTGGAGATCTTTGGTAACACTGGCTCCCAAGAGGTGACCCAGGATGCAGTAGGTCCCTCTAGCAGGAACCCAACTCCTTGTTGCTGGAACCATCATTGGGACCCCACTTGTAGAACTGGAATGAGTCAAACTCGGAAATGGTCAACTTTTTGGACATAACATCATTCTATCTCGTTTCTGACAGACAACAAATGTTGATTTTATACTTCTGCAGCTCCCCCCGCAGGGAACAGTTGCGTGGATTCCAGCTTGCAGCTAAGAACATTCCACGCGCCAATATTCAGATGTTTTCTTGATCGGGCGACTTGCATACTTGTCTAGCCAGGCACCACCCTGATCTGGTCTGTTTCGGCTACCGCGAACGCCGTAGTAGTAGTATCTCTCTGCAATTGATCTTCAATATCCATTGGTGTTTCATGGGTATTGACTTTACGAAGGGCTCCCCAGACCCTTGGCGCCCCGTTGCGTTAGCCATTCTATTTGTCGGGCTAGGCTACCAATAGAATGTTACACCACTCCACCACTGTGAGGTACAACTCAGAGCTCTCCTCCTGGCTCGCTAGGGACCGGGGCGTGAATCCTCGCTCCGAGGCCCCAACCATAGCTTGGGAGCACTCGTGCTTATCAGGCCCTGATTCCCACCTAGGAGGTCGGGAGGTTGGAGTGGCTCAATAGTAACCAAAGCTCTAAAAAACAGAATTTTGATACCAATAGATATATCAAAAGAATTGGCTTATTATGCTGATTCCAAATATATGAGTTTCATTAAGTTTAGTCTTACTTATCAAAAGCTACGAGCCTGAAAAAATTCGTCTGTTTTTTGAAAATTTGGAAAAGACCCCCTTGAAGTCATGTAGTTTTAATGAAGATCATACCATCAAATTCAGCGTATCAAAGAACCCTACTTTAGAGGTTTCAAGCTCATATCTGTAAAAATGTGGATTTTTGTAATTTTGCCAGAAGAAAAATCACGGACGTGTGTTTTTTTTTCCAGGGGTGATCGTACCAACCCAGTGGGCCTAGAACGTCGGGATAGGGCTCATTCTAACGGAAATAAAAAGTTCTAGTGCCCTTTTTAAGTGACCAAAAAACTGGAGGGCCACTAGGCCCCCTCCCCCGCCACTTTTTCCCAAAATAGTCCGATCAATATTTTGAGATAGAATTTTTGTTCAGCATATTTGAAAGGCCTAATAATTATGTCTTTGGAGATAAAATGACCCATACAGCCCTTGGGGAAAGCTTTTTAAGTTATAAAATTTGTCCATTGTTTTATTTGTTATTGGGAAGTATGCATACATTTTTCGGGTGTGGAGGGGAGGATGAATTTTCTGCTGGTAAAATTTTCCATGTAAAGGAAAGTTTCCAGGGGGTGGAATTTTCAGGGGAAATTTTACACTGGGGGAATTTGCCAGAATTTCTATACAAATTTTTTTCATATGTCTTGCTTTCTCTTTACCGATTCAATTTTACGCGTGGAGATGTTAAGGGTAATCCTCCGGGGTAAATTTTCGCCCGGATGAATTGTCCAGAGGATATTTCTATGGGGAGGGGGATTGCTTCGTGGAGGTGGAGCCAGGTATCTTGGTGTTATTTAAAAACGATTAGAAACAAAAATAACAAGTTTTTTCAACTGTAAGTAAGGAGCAAGATTGAAACTTCAAACGAACAGGAATTATTACGTAGAAATTGTTACGGTATATGGGGGGGGGGTGCCCCGTCTTCAATACCTCGATAAAGTTTAAATTTTACCCCAATTCTTTAAAAACAACTCCTAAAAAACAAGGGTCAATTAATTAGAACAATAAGTAACTTTTTTTTAAAGTGCTGAAAAACTATAGCGTGAAGAGTGGGGTGTTAAGGAGGGGGCCAACCTCCCTCATACACGTAATAATTCCTGTTCGTTTTAAGTTTTAATGTTGCTTCTTACTTTCAGTTAAAAAACTTGTTTTTTCCTTCATTTAATGAAGCTTAGAGACAAACATTTTTCTAAAGGCAATGGAAAAAGTATGTCAACTAAAGTAGAAGTATATAAAAATGAAAAAAGGAATTACAAAAAATACTCAAAACAATAGCCTACTTACAAAAACCAATATAAAAACTCCCAGCATTCAGTTTTGTTGAGCATTGTCGGAGTGTTGGACGGATTTTTTTTTAACAAAATCGACAGTTTCGAACCTGGTTAGTAGGGAGGGTCAGGAGGCACTGTACGTACATAATTTATTCATGGTTTATTGATCCACGAAGGGGGACAGATTTCTGAGAAATTGATTGCATAATCGACTAGGACAAGAGGGAAAGTAGATTTCTGGGAAATTGATTACATAATCGGCGGGGAATTATTGATCCGTTAACGGGAACAAGATCACGTGTCTCTTTCTAAGCCAATCAGGGAGTCGGAAATATTATCGGGAGAGGATTGCAGAGAATATAAGGAAAGGATTTTTGCTACAGTTTTTATTAGTGTGTGAAGAGAATTCAAGGAGTGAGAACAGTTTGACCTTACTCATTAGCATATTTTTGCAATAATGATGAGTGGAATGTTTACACTATTAGAAGTTGATAGTGGAGTTGGTAGGAATGACACAAGAGCACCAAGCATTGCGGTGGAAATCACGAGAGGATCACGGCTTTGTCTGGAATGGGATGAAGTATATGCAAGATATGTGATATCCTTGAGCAAATTTAAAATGGAAGATCAATTATGCTTCGCTGCAAAAGTTGATATATCACATGTGAATCGACTTCAAAGTGATCTAAGTGCATTAGTGAAGCATATCGAAGACAATAAGCTGTATCGCTAATTGTACATGTATAGTATTATTGTTGTAATTATACAATAAAATTGCTTCGAAATCGAAAATGTTCCCTTTCTTTTTGTTAGAATGTTAGGCTAACGAATCATGGTCGGTCTAGAGTCAGCAGTGAGAGTGATAGGATTAAAAAATGAATAAATTTGAGAAAGAGAGAACTAGATCGAATCTTGTGATTATGGAAAAACATTTGATTTTGGATGATAATTTTCTCGAGTTATCCCTTCAACGAAAGATATTCTCTAAGGGAACACTTGACAATATAATGAAAACTGATTCTCCCCCATTGGACTATTGTATGAAACTGTGTCGATGTGACTCAAATGCTTATACTCAATTTATTGATATATTAATTGGAACAAAGCAGAATAATATCGAGGATACACTTTTGAAAACATCGCCATAGATTCAATATAGATGGCTCCGCCTTCGAAAGAGGTGACGTCATAGAGTTACTCCTCTCCCATTCCTCCCTCTGAATTTATCGAACGAGGATCAGTTTCGTTTTAGCTGTGAGAGAGTTGACATCGGAAACCAAAAAATGTTCTATACATGTCCACTATGCATGCACACTCTTGGCAGTTGGACATCCTGTGAGAACTGTACAATTATTGGTGACTATAATGAAAAGTGCAAATTATGTAATCCTTGTAAATTACATAGAGGCTATGCAGTACAAATTAAAGGATGTAATTCATGTCTTGAAGAGATTTGTGACTCTCACCTTAGAGGACATCTGTGCTCCAATTGTCACTATGACAAATGCGATCAGTGGGAGAATGCTTACCCCGGTATGATTGGAAAGAATCCCAAACGTGATTTTAGTTTATTTCTACGTGATTGGTATCGTCGTGGATTTTAATTATTTTGGGAGGAAGAATCTGGTCTACGATTCAACTGTTGGGGTAACAAGACAATTTGGTTTCTACGTCATCGTTGTGACGACACTGCCTATTATGACTATAAACCTAGTGATTTTTATTTGAGAGTTACTGAATGTGATTCACCATTTGAAAACACTGTATGTGATACTGCTTGAAATAGACAGATTGAAACTCGTGAATTTCACAATATGAATGCAAATAGTATCATTGACTATACAAAGAGATATGACAAGAGTGAAGTTACATTATACTGTAGAAAATGTGATCCCGACTTTGCAGCCAATCAAGATCAATAAAAAGTGAATCCAAATGATTTACCAGCATTAGTGGTTCACGACAGTTAACTATACACCGAAGAAGAAGAAATCTAAAGTGAAGAATAAAGACACTGTTGTATATACATTTTTCATTTATTAATAAGCAAATTCATATATATTTTTTAAGCACTTTACTCTTAGGGCACTAAAATCAATATTATACAGGTCTGAGAGGATATTTTCCACCATAAAGTCGTTCAGACGTGGATTTTCTACATAAATGTTGAGAAACTGCTTGTAAGTATAGCCACAACATCGGAACACAAAATATAGTAGTGCATGGAAGCCACAGCTTTTAGTGGTCAGATTCTGCACTCTCTTCCGATTTTGAATAATAGTTTTCCCACTGCTCTCAATATAGTTGCTGATGTGTGGTGTGTAGAATGTATAGGGAAGTCGAAGAGGATCAAACAATTCTATATTCTCCATTGTTTGAAAGATGCACAACCAATGACTTGTCTGCACAGTCGATGGACTGCTATTAACAATAATTAGGGTTTTTTTGGCACTTTGAATTTTTCCAAGAAAGTCCGAGGGCAGACAATAGGATCTGTATTTGGACATGTAGGGGTCCATATTAAATACATTGATTATTTGACTGGTGTTCATGGTCCCAAGTCTAGTAGAACACTGCCTTCGGGAGTGATTTCCCAATAGGTTTCATATTGATTTAGCGAGATTAGTGCAATACTCTCAGCTAATGGGTAAGCAAATGTACACTCTAAACGCACACTCCCCGTACGTACTATACTCATATCCTGGGTGCCAGACAAATCCAATACAATGATACCATGTGTTTTAGCAAACATTTCTTCGGTTATACCATTTTCAAATAGTTGTGAATCATGATCTAGGGTTTGCATGGTCAACTCATACAATGTCCTACAGGATTTATCAAAAGATAGATTGTAGAGTGGGATTCCATTTACTTTGCAGACAAGAGATAAAAGCCCAAACATTTCAAATTTATGTGGACATCCAGTCCGCGATCCTATTGCACTAGCGCTTTTTGCAAATGCCAAGGCCAGTTTTGACGGAATTTCGCCATTGATAAAGGATAAGTCGGTGAAGGTACGTGACCCTGTGCCAATATGACGTTGATTTGTGATTGTATGAGGAACAAGCAGTTTAATATTATTTCCACTGGCTCTCAGTTTTTCCACTGCCAAAGCAACAGAACTCATAACCTGTTGTTTGCGTACATGTAGTATTGCCGAGGTGAGAGAGAGAGTTACATCAGGTTTGGCAGCAAGTTATTTTCTCAATATGAAATTGGATGGTGCAAGCGTCAATTTTATATCCACTTTAATATTGGGTGGTAGCCATTGGGGTATATTAAATATTTCATTATATATTTTTCCAACTAGATGTAATTCACTAGATGTAGCCTTTTTAGTGCATCTGTACTATCAGTATTAGTAATATATTCATATCCGTTGGAGGTGCCTCTAAATTCCTTGTATGACTTGGGTGTCATCAGCATGAATTGCATATAGCTTGTATAATTTGAGACATTGTTGCTTGTGCTCACCAGTGTACCATTGTTGTAGACACTGATTTGACGAAATAAATTATGTAATATACAATTTTCATAGGATATTCCATCGGCAAGAATTGGCAATGTATTATCGGATTTCTGGACTTTCATTCGTAAATCTATAAATGTCAAAGACATGTCCATAAAGTAGTCTTCATTGGAATAAATTTGAAAGTGGATATTATCGGAGAGGGGTTGTTGAGGATAAAATTGTTCATAGTATCCATGTTTTACACTCACATCAACATTTTCTGCATTGAATAGATTCAATGAGGAGGTGATTGAAGGTTGGGAATCCTTATGCGGTAGATATGACATCTTAGGAAAAGAAATCTAGTTTCGATCTAAAAATTCTTTTCCTGAGGCTTCTTCTATTGTTTACAGTGCGTGTCAGCTTTTTCCTTCTTTTCTTTGACAGGGGTCATGTCTTACGTTTCTGACCTGAGTAGAGACTGATGAGTGGTGCCCTGTTTCTCGACCTTTTTAAACCTTTTCTATTTTGTTTTAATCTCTCGCCAAGGGTTCGCGCACTGGACCTAAGATTTTCCGAAGCACTTTTTTTAAAATCCTTGCCAGAGCCCCAATCGTATAGTGTAGAGGAGGCGAAATCTGTCGCAGCCGGTACAATATATTTTCTAGCCAGAGGTAGTGCAGAGCGAAACAGCTTAGCAAACCAACTGCCAAGACCATAGCCAGACATTGACGAGCGACCTTTGCAATAGTCCATTCCATTGCCCTGTTGTCTTGGGCCAAGAGTATTGACATAGCAGTCAATATCAGGACAAATGAATACCACTTTTCTATTAGACATCTTGTTGTTGAACGATGGGTCGAAAATGGCATGTAATCACAGCCAAACCTTTTGATATTGCTAGAGGATCACCTAATTCAGTTCTTAGTGTTAACTGACAGAGTTCCAAATAGGATGTGTTTACGGGGATATACTGAAGATGCTTTATTTTGTAGTGGTGAATATGTTCTTGATTGGTTTTTCGTTCAAGAACTCGTAGGAGGGGAACATTGCTATTGCCAACCCGAGATGTTTCCACAAATGAAGCGTAGAGAAATATACAAGTGTCCGTGGAGAAGGCAGGCGGATAGTCAGCAAAAATAAAATTAGTGTTTCCAGCACTTTTACCATTGATTATATTGAGCTTAAAGCCAAGAACATCTTTTAGATTATCATTGATAATAACCTTTTCATTGGCAATGGGTGAACTAATGTAGATCTTACCCTCCTCCTTTGAATAGTTGAAATGAAAAGCTCCTTTTTTACGAGCGGAAATTCATTTACTGATAGAACGACATAAATTTTTGAGAATACAGTCGACAAGAGCCACTTCATACGCACCGTCGAATTTGATGGTGGGGGAGAGTTTCGTCCAAAAATCACTTGTTCTATTCAAGTCATTGTAGAGAGGATCAGAAACATTGGACATGAAAGTCACATAAAAATCATTGGGCATTGTCAATATCTTCAACACTGACCCAAGAATCAAAATCAGAGTTGTATCCTAGCCAGCGAACAAGCACTAGCACTATACATCGAAGAAGAAGAAATCTAAAGTGAAGATTTAAAGACATTGTTGTATATATATATATGCATTTTATTAATAAACAAATTCACAAACATTTTTTAAGCACTTTACTCTTAGGGCACTGAAATCAATACTGTATAGGTCTGAGAGGATATTTTCCACTAGAAAGTCGTTCAAACGAGGATTGTCACTATAAATGTGGAGAAACTGCTTGTAAGTATAGCCGCGATATCGGAACACAAAATATAGTAGTGCATGGAAGCCACAGCTTTTAGTCGTTAGATCCTGCACCCTCTTCCGATTTTGAATAATAGTTCTCCCACTGCTCTGAATATAGTTGCTGATGTGAGGTGTGTAGAATGTATAGGGTAGACCGAGAGGATCAAAAAATTCAATCGTCTTCATTGTTTGAAAGATGCACAGCCAATGACCCGTCAGCACAGTCGACGGACTGCTATTAACAATAATCAAGGTATTGTTGACACTTTGAATTTTTCCAAGAAAGTCCGAGGGTAGACAATAGGATTTGTACTGGGACATGTAGGGGTCCATATTAAATACATTGATTATTTGACTGGTGTTCATGGCGCCAAGTCTAGTAGAACACTGCCTTCGGGAGTGATTTCCCAATAGGTTTCATATTGATTTAGTGAGATTAGTGCAATACTCTCAGCCAATAGGTCGGCAAATGTACACTCTAAACGCACACTCCCCGTGCGTACTATACTCATATCCTGTTTGCCAGACAAATCCAGAACAATGATACCATGTGTTTTAGCAAACATATCTTCGGTTATACCATTTTCAAATAGTTGTGAATCATGATCTAGGGTTTGCATGGTCAACTCATACAATGTTCTATAGGATTTATCAAAAGATAGATTGTAGAGTGGGATACCGTTTACTTTGCACACAAGAGATGAAAGTCCAAACATCTCGAATTTATGTGGACATTCAGTCCACGATCCTATTGCAATGGCGCTTTTTACAAATGCCAAAGCGAGTTTTGACGGAATTTCGCCATTGATAAAGGATGAATCGGTGAAGGTGCGTGAGCCCATGGCAATAAGGACGTTGATTGGTGATTGTATGAGGAACAAGTAGTTTAACATTATTTCCATTGGATCTCAGTTTTTCCACTGCCAAAGCAACAGAACTCATGACCTGTTGTTTGCGTACATGAAGTATTTCCGAGGTGAGGGAGAGACTTACATCAGGATTGGCAGCAAGTTCTTTTCTCAATATGAAATTGGAGGGTGCAAGCGTCAGTTTTATATCCACTTTAACATTGGGCGGCAGCCATTGGGGTATATTAAATATTTCATGATATATTTTTCCAACTAGATGTAATTCACTAGTTGTAGCATTTTTAAGTGAATCTGTACTATCAGTATTAGTCATATATTCATATCCATTGGAGATGCCTCTCAATTCCTTGTAAGACTTGGGTTTCATCAGCATGAATTGCATATAGCTTGTATAATTTGAGAGATTGTTGCTTGTGCTCACCAGCGTGCCATTGATGTAGACACTAATTTGACGAAATAGATTATGTAATATACAATTTTCATAGGATATTCCATCGCCCCGAATTGGCATTGTATTATCGGATTTCCGGACTTTCATTTGTAAATCTATAAACGTTGAAGACATGTCCATAAAGTAATCTTCATTGGAATAAATTTGAAAGTGGATATTATCGGAGAGGTGTTGTGGATAAAATTGTTCATAGTATCCATGCTTGACACTCACATCAACATTTTCAGCATTGAATAGATTCAATGAGGCGGTGATTGAAGGTTGAGAATCTTTATGCGGCAGGTAGGACATCTTAGGAGAAGAAATCTAGTTTCGATCTAACAATTTTCTTCCTGGGGCTTCTTCTTCTGTTTACACTACGTGTCGGCTTTTTCCTTCCTTTCTTTGACAAAAGGGGTGATGTCTTTCGTTTCCGACCTGAGTGGAGACTGATGAGTGATGCATTGTTTCTTGACCTTTTTAAGCCTTTACCATTTTGTTTTAGTTGCTCACCAAGGGTTCGCGCACTGGACCTAAGATTGTCCGAAGCACTTTTTTTTAAATCCTTGCCAGAGCCCCAATCGTATAGTGTAGAGGATGCAAAATCTGTCGCAGCCGGTACAAGATATTTTCTAGCCAGTGGTAGTGAAGAGCGAAAGAGCTTAGCAAACCAACTGCCAAGACCGTAGCCAGAAATTGACGAGCGACCTTTGTAATAGTCCATTCCATTGCCCTGTTGTTTTGGTCCAAGAGTATTAACATAGCAGTCAATATCAGGACAAGTGAATACCTTTTTTTTATTAGACATCTTGTTGAACGATGGGACGAAAATGGCATGTAATCACAGCCAAACCTTTTGAAATTGCTATGGGATCACCCAATTCGGTTCTTAGTGTTAACTGACAGAGTTCCAGATAGGAATTGTTTACGGGAATATAATGAAGATGCTTTATATTGTAGTGGTGAATATGTTCTTGATTGGTTTTTCGTTCAAGAACTCGTAGGAGGGGAACATTTGAATTACCAACCCGAGATGTTTCCACAAATGAAGCGTAGAGAAATATACAAGTGTCTGTGGAGAAGGCAGGCGGGTAGTCAGCAAAAATGAAATTAGTGTTTCCGGCTCTTTTACCATTGATTATATTGAGCTTAAAGCCAAGAACATCCTTTAGGTTATCATTGAGAATAACCTTTTCGTTGGCAATAGGTGAACTAATGTAGATCTTACCCTCCTCCTTTGAATAGTTGAAATGAAAAGCTCCTTTTTTACGAGCGGAAATTCTTTTATTAATAGAACGACATAAATCATTCATACAGGTGAGTTCCTCGTAGGGTAATTCAATATATGGATAATTCATCCAATTGATTTTTTGAATTTGTTCTTGATCACTTGAGGATGGTGGTGGCGGCCAATCATAGGGTCTAATTTTTATATCATATTTACGATCTTTTCTCAGGATGTCGTAGGTATTTTTGAGAATACAGTCGACAAGAGCCACTTCATACTTTCCGTCGAATTTGATGGTGGGGGAGAGTTTTGTCCAAAAATCACTTGTTCTATTCAAGTCATTGTAGAGAGGATCGGAAACATTGGACATGAAAGTCACATAGAAATCATTGGGCATTGTCAATATCTTCAGCACTAACCCAAGAATCAAAATCTGAGTTGTATCCTAGCCAGCGAACAAGCAACTGTCTCTTGCCCCTACGAGTACGACTCTTTAATATCTTTTAAATTTGATAAATTTCACTGGTGTTTCTAACTTTTTGCAGTTCATATTCATAAAAACAGCCGAGAATCTCATCATCTTTGGTGTCTCGCAGTCGATGTGTCGTGGGCTCGGTGTCCAGGATTTTGGACACTTTAAAAAGTTCGGTGCTCCATAAATAATTCCCCTTTTCAAAAATATTGGTGGTTCTATTAATTCGAACAGTATCACCAACATTGAATTTCTTGTTTTTCTTCTCATTACCACTGGAATATTGTTCAAGAAAAGCATCAAATGTATTTTCACTGCAATGAACTTCCCGAGGGCTTGAGTTGGACATGGATCGATGGGGTCGTTAGTTATAAATCAACATGATTTTATCTAAATCATGAATAGAAGCAGCAGTATTTTTCAGTGTACAATATCTTGAAATTAATAGACGAAACGTTCTTATCAATCGTTCAGCCAATGCAGCCTTTATAGGGCTGTGACTATGATAGTGTTTTGTATTATATTTCAATAGAGCCTTTTCCACATGAGGATTAACAAATTCGCTACCGCGAACTGATTGAGTTTTTCTATAGCAATCCTGTTCAAGAATACTTTCTAAAGCATGAGCAACTTCAACACCTCTCTTTGATTGCAATGGAATGGCATAGGCATAGCGACTAAAGACACTGATTGCCACTAGAATATATATGTAGGGTGTATTGTGACGCCTTTGAATCGTGTCTAAAGTTAAAAGATCAGTTTGCATTATATGCAGAGCGAAAAAGGCTTTAGTTTGTCGATATTGTTTGCCACGAATCCTGCGATTCCGAAGCAGTGTGTAACTCGGTTAATTTTCTAGATACTCTTTTGCTTTTTTTTTATTGTGCTGCCATCTATGTCAGGGGCAACTTTAGAAATCGCTGTGGGGGAACTTATACTTCCCGCTTCACCAATATTTTCATAGACACATTCAGAACTACAACCATTTTGAACGCAAACACGTAGTGTAGAGTCCACTCCCCTTTTGCACACTGAAGGGTGAATCAATCTGTCTTCGCTTTTGACTAGTAGTCACAGGTGCTATAAAATCATTGCTGCTGCCGTTGCTGCTAGTATTTTCCAATATTGAATCTTCTTCTTTTTTAAATGGTGGTGGTGTTGTTGGAGGACTATATTCTCTTAGTTTCTTTATAATTTGCTTATTGCCAATAAGACTTTTGGGGAATTTTGATGCATTTAGAAAGGTCTATAGATTATTGTCAAATGATAAAAGTCCTTTACGATTCGTCAACATATCACAAATTAAATAAACTAGATTTTAACTTTTTCCCTGAATTATAATTTGTTTCCCTGCGCTATCGACCTGAACTAGATCACTACCACCACTTTCCAACATGAGATATGATAATACTTTTTACTCTGTTCTCGATAGGTTACTGGCAATAGGTTTCCAATTGATGCCACTATGGAATTCATTTCCTTCTCGTTTGATTACACTGCTAAGTCTCGAGGAGATGTTTCCTTTTTAGAGGGATCTGTGATGACGGTGGGTCTCTCACGATAAGGTCTATGTTTGTCCACACGTCGCAATGCATCTTGAAGTAAAACTAGATTTTTGTCGTCGGCAATATTCTCATCATTAATGAATTTGCTTAGATTGTCTTCAAAATGTTCCACGGGCGAAAGGAAAAGTTCAAATGGCGTCAATTTATAGGGTTTAGACATTCTCTAGAGATAACTGTTTACAAGTCCTGCAATTATTGGCAGTAAAAGTGTAAAAAAGCTACCGCCCACTTGAACGAGACGTTTTCTTTAAAAAATATTTCCCTTGTTTTTGCAAGCCAAGGTACGTACAGTGGAACGATGTTGCTTTGTATGTTGTCTAACAACTTCTGGCAAGTGTACATTGCCCTCAGTTAAATTTAAACAAAGTTCAGATATTAGATTAATGAAATAATTATCAACATCATGTTTGAGTATGGCCTTCCTGAGTGGAGGTTTTGAAGAGCCTAAAACGGAAAATAAGTGTCTATTTTCGTGTAGTTTCTTCAGTGTCATAATGGCAACTAATAGCTTTTTCTACTGTTCACCGGAAGATAAACAGTAATTTCTTAGTCGAAAATATCTGTGACTACACGTAGATCCTCGGGTGTGCTCTTATTAAGATCTAGCAAAATGTAGCCGTAGGGCTTATTTGTCGCCTGAGTGTACGCTGCCAGCAGAAATTTGGGAGCCCTGGGGTATATTTGCTTATTGAGACCTATTAGCGAGCTAGAATCACGAACAACTCAGTAGATAATATATATGGTGCAAATCAAAGCAAGGGTTCTCATACATTTGCTCTGATGAAACAGATTGTGTAGAACTAGGGTTATGGAAATGTGTTCATGATGAGAGCGAACGGTAAACAGCTGTAGCATTTCCTGTGAGAACTGTTCAATGGATTCAGCCAAATCATCAATAATCAGCCACGAGTTTGATTCAGTGCTATTGAAAACATCAAGTCCCCGTATGAATTGTATTGGTAAGATGTGGCAATAGCTTTTATTTGATCGTAGGACTCCTGCCAAAAACTATAGCAATAATAAATTTTCTTTGGTTTTCCCAAAAACATTTTATTACAATTTTGAATTATTTTAGCTAAAAGTGTTGTTTTCCCAGACATTGATGGACCACACAAAAACGACCTGAATGATGTTTTAAATTGATACATACTGCTGCTGCTGTTGACAACAGTCGGACTACAACTAACTGTAAACCATACTTGTCCAATGAATAAGTAGTAATAATAATTTTCCCATAGATCTATCTAGTACGTTAACAAGAACAACAAAAGCAATATTTCATTCATTTATTAACATAAAAACACTTTTCTGTTCAACAAGAACATTTATTGAACAAAAACACTTGTTCAACAAGAACAAAAACTCTATTTGTTCAACATGAACAACAATAATATTTGTTCAACATGAACAACAATAATATTTATTAACAACAACATTTATTAACATAAAAACACTTTTCTGTTCAAGAACAACAATATTTATTATAAAAAACACCTTTTTGTTCAACAAGAACAACGACACTACATGTACAACAACACTTATTGTCATAAAAACACTTTTTGTCCAGCAAGAACACCAACACTAATTGTCCATGCACATTTTTTTTGTACAACAGCACTATTTGTACAACACTTAAAAAAACACGAACTTAAAAATAGCACAGTTGAACACTATGAATTTATACCTTTCACCCTCCGAGAGCCGCGGGCTGAAGGCCGGCCACGGGCGGGGCCCCCCAAACCCCGGGAACCGCGGGCTGAAGGCCGGCCGCGGGCGGGACCCCCCACCCCAGGGTCGATATGGAAAAACTGTATACAATAGTCACCGTCACTGCTGCTGCTGGTTAGGTTAGAGCATTTAAGTTAATTCATGAAAGGTTAGGTTAGGTTAATTTATCAGGTGAGGTTTGGGTTAGACCAAGTTGATTGCGATAGTCTACACATTCAACCCCGTCTGAAATTCTATAGTGGCCGGGAGGAGTACATTTACACCATTCTCGAGCACAAAGACTTTGTCGGATATACAAGACATTGCATTCTTTTCCACTCTATCAGTATAATTTTTATACTGTAGAGAGCGAATTGCAAGTACTTGTGCTCTCGGCACTAGGCTACTCTCTACACAGTCTCTGTAGACACTCATGTTGAAATTGTTCTTTACAAAATGTGTAGGCACCCCTTTACACGCCTGTTTTACATCCCTGTTATGAGTTTCAACGCAATAAATTTTAGGACCCGGGAACACCCCATTGGATATCAAATCACTCCCCGTCTCTGATTTTAACATGAGTAGCTGATTGGGGACCTGACGTTTCACCAACTCGGGGTAGAGGGACGGATTTCAGTTAGTGAAATTTATCCGCGAGCTGATGTGTTCCCCATTTTCTAAATCTCCCAATAAATCCCCGGTTTTTACTTTTAACAGCAGAGAATCTGTATCCCCATAGTACACTTGAACCTCCCCTCCCTTGGCCATTTTACCTTGCATGCATTGTAAAAAAACGACAACATGAGCTTTTTGGAAATTTCAAGTACTGAACTACCTCCTGCTATATTCTTGTTCAGTACCACATTTCTCTTTTTCCTGTGTAAAAGAACCGTGCTTGTCTCTATGCTCGTGAACGATGTAAAGTTGGGGTCTGCAATAATTCGTGCACATTCTTGAGGGTCAGTCACGATGTCACAACCAGATCTGTTCCGTACGCTTTCACACATTTTGCCAAACGCAGAATTTAGAATTAGCTTGTACATTTCCTTTTCTACTTTACTGTTTGCCCGAGAGCGTTTATCGACAAAGGTATCGATAAACGTCTTTAAATACGGTTTTTGATTGAATTGCAGGACCCTATGTCTTTTCGTGATCTTGAAACCATTGTTCACCATCCAGCGCAAAAGCAGATGGTGAACAACGATATTCTCTTTAGGGTCCAGATCTGCAATCAGTTTCTGCTTGGAGGGGGTCCAATGCATCTCCTCAACCAATGATCGATTGTATGGACTCAGTGAGTCCTTGGTCACTGGTCGATTGATACAGGGGAAAACAAAATCTCTGACTGAATCATGAAGTGCCAATGGAATGTGTCCGTAAATTTCAAAGAACCATCCTTGTGGCCCATTGTCCTCGACGGTGTTAATGTCGGGGAACTCACAAGGATTCTCAAGCCATTTATAGTTCCCACACGGCAAAGAGTAGTGAGAAATTGCCGAGGGATACAACGAGTTCATGTCAAGGAAAACTGCATTTGACTTTACACCAGTGTCTTGCCCGCTTAGATCTGTTGTCCAAACGCGATCTCAATGAAAAACATACCCACCTCTCACTGACCTTTCTACGAAAAGGTGTTGATCTACATCTGTGATCAACCCTATTTCCTCTTTACTAACTTTTAAAATCAAGTCCATCACCAAATGTGGTGTGGAAAAATAATACCCTATATCTAGTCCAAACTCTGAATAGATTTGATCTGTTTTTTTTTTACAGACAATATCTAACAGAGTTAAAATGTCACTGGCCAAGCACAGTCTACAATAATCCCACCCATTTTTACAATTACCCTTAGCCCACACCTTGTTGGCAAATTCGTATTCCTCGGCAGTGAATTCACTGTTGCTGAGTGAATTAAAGAAAGCTTCAATTGGAGGTAGTTTCTCCTTGCTTAAGCGAGCGTCAGAACAGTAATAGTCGTATGCATATACACCTTTACAGGTCAATAGGTCATACATTTCACTGTCTGGAAAGTGCTGTTTAAGCAAAGGAAAACTCTCAAAATTTTCGCTTTTCTGCACTTGAATCAATTGACTCAATGCCTTGGGGAAAAAACTAAAAGAATCTAAAAACCTGATTTTATTCAGGCACGTATGACCGTTATTCACTACCTGTCATTTCAACTCGAGAAGCACTAGCTTCTCTGATGATTTGGGGATGATGTTATAGGTAAATGAATTGTTTACCCATGGACTATCTACTCCCCCTCCCTCCCTGTGCATACGTGCCAAAGCCGGTAAAATAAATTTTAAATCATAATTTAAGTTGTGAATGAAAACCAGAATAAAAAACTGCTGGCTTACATTCACATTGCATGATTGATGTGCTACCCCTCTAAAATTACTACCCCCAGATGATATTTCCTGCCACAAGTGGTTGTGGTCTCTGATTTTCCCCTTCCCCCCTCTTTTCCCCCTAGTCCCTTTCCCTTATCCCCCTCTTCAAACTCCCCCTTACAAATCCAGCATATTTTTTGATTTTTAATCGCGAGACGACCCTCTGCAGACAACAACATTGGGTAATGGGTATTTCTCAAACGAGAAATAGCGTCATTTGCAGTGCCAATTAATTTGGTCAGTGCCTTGACCATGAACTCACCCTCATCCAACGTTTCAACTATTTCTAGCAGCTGCATAGTGTTAGAACTGTCTCTTTGCGTTGGGCGTAGGAAACTGCAATGGCTCGATGTTCTTTGATTCGATTCGGAAATTGAGGATTGTTCACTTCCACTAGCTTCGCTTCACAATCCAAAGAGATTTTATTGCTTTCGAGGAGGGTATTTTGGAAATTCTTAAAACGTAAAATGGCCCTATCACCTGAAACCGTTTCCACTGACTGGTAGCCATGCCGTCTACAATGCTTCATATGATTCTGTAACTTTAATTCAGTACAAAATTGAGACAGGCATGTTGGACAGTAGAAACGTGTCCCCCTAGTCTAACCCTCCCCCAGAACTCTACTGATGTCTGTAATAGGATTAAAATGGCCAATTGCATTAGGTTCACTAGGTGGTGTGTACAACAACCAAACCCAGTGCTTCACCAATTCAATCGACGGGCCCCTTACTGGGAACACCATCCCCTTCTTATTAGAACGAACCCCGTCCTCAAATTCAGTTTCATATTGAACCACATTAATGCCGATATTTAAATGGGTATTGGCCCTTTCAAAAATATCAATGAACCTAAGCGTTACTGGGTATTTTTCCTCTAAATAAGAAACGTCTACAATGGGAAAATCGGACCCCAACTTCCCATGTACAGCCCAGTATTCTAAATTTGTCTTTGTAGCGTCACATGCTAGAGACTCGGATGCTGACATGAGGAAAGTGTATATGGAACATTTTTGACCTGTTTCAAAACAGATTCGCTGAACGCCTTTGCAACCCTCTAAATCTGGATTATATTTTATGCTTCCCCCCTCTTAAAATAAAATCTTTTTTTAAATTTACAAATATTAACGCTTAAATTTTCAACAAAAAGAACCACAGACCCACTCCCATTTTCGCTATAATTTTCGAGATGCGTAATAATGTGGCCTATCCAATCCAAAAAAATTGTTTCGTAATTTTCTAAAAGTGTATAGACCACTTGCATCTCAGTATCTACATAATGATCATAAACTTCGCTTTTACCTTCATTTAAATAAAATACCCTTAAAACAATTGAAACCTTAACTGGATCCCTACCCCCCCCACAACTGAATCTGGTTTTCTAAGAGTGCGCGAATTCTATCTACACATATATGGACAATTTATATAGGGTCAAATACAAAATTACCCCCCATAAGCAAATTAAAAGGATCCCCAAAAGTCGCAGTGTAGACAACTATTGTATTTAAAATTGAATTTGACAGTTGAAAGTCAGGAAAAGCCATAAATTGGGTATTGTCACCCCCCCTCCTCCCCCTCTTGTATATTATCACCACCTCTCCCCCACATTATTCAATAATAGGGTTGTTCGAAGCCATTTCATTAGTTTGAAGTGGAAGTATGTAATCTGAGGGGGGAGGGTTCCCTGTTAATTCATTGGCAAAATCGTCTAAAAGCTGCAAGGTGTTTGGACTTAGCAAAGGTAAGTCCCCCTGCTCAACTGCGCTACTATCTACATTAAGATAATCAGTTACAAAATCATCAATAATGACATGAATTTCGTTAACGATACCATCCCATGGTGAATTGTTTCAAATGAACTCCACAGGCGCGTCTTCTTCTAAAACTGACGAGCAGGGAGGAGATGGCGAAAATAGAACCAATGCAACCTATAAAAGAAGATAGCTTATTTTCCAAGTGTCTAAATCACCCTTTTTTAAAATTTGATTTTTATCTACGTATTATTTAAAACGCGCTTAGTAGTAGTACCAGTATGCACATAGTACCATTTGGTTAATTCACTGTTCCCTACTCTATATATTCTGAAAGTTCCAACTTGATATAATCGAAAAGATGATATAGTTGGTTTTGATTTTGTTCAAACAACTCCTCAAAATATTTCATACTAGTACTCTATCTGCTTTGAAAAAACCGTTGTCTTTACTTGATTTTAAATGGATAGCCTATCCCTTTCAGGCTATATCCTCTCATGATACACAACTCATTCCGATAGAAAGATGTTTTTATAAAATTTGTAGAAGCAAGATTAAGCAGTCGTTAATAAAGCAGTTTATATCGCAAAGATTTTGCTATTTACTATGGGAAATTATGACCGGAATATAGTGCCTTTTTATTTGGCTTCACTAAGAGAATCCAGCTGGCTGAATTTATGGAATAATTAAAAAATTCAAAGGGAGAACGTTAGATTTCATCAGGTTGAAAAAATAGCGAAAATGTCTTTTAATGTCTCTGACACGCTTTTACTGTATTGAAAAATGGTGAAATGAAAGACCTAAAAAAGATGGAAGAAATAGGTAGATATTATCTATAATCAGATAGAAAGTGGTGGTAAAAATGCTTACATTCCCATATTCCGGCTGGACTTGTGTGCCAGATGGTCCTGGTAGCGCGGTGACATCACACTCTTGTGTAATTGGGGCAACAGTATCAGTGGCTTGCATCTATGTGGTGGTGGTGGCGATGTCACTGGCTTGTACAGATGAGCCAGCGGGGTTCATCTTCCTGTGAGCAGCCGCCTATTTTATTTTCGGTTTTTGACCAGACTGTATTGCTGCCTGCATGGAGGACACAGGGGGCTGGTAAAGCGTGGCCCTGGATGTTTCAGCTATCTCCAGTTGTTGCCTTGGAGTAGTGCCATTAGCCTTAGCTCTCTTTTGAGGGGGAGGCATGCATTTCTCAAAATTATCCTTAAAAAGAAGAAAAAATTTAGAATAAAAAGTGATTCCCCTTTTTACAGAAGAAAAATTAGTACCCCCGCTTCTAACCAGAATTTATTGTCAGTCATAATTTAGTTTAGAAGGCATTTATCTCAAAGAAGCCCATCCTTCCTTTTCAGTAAAGCAAAAATTAAAAATTTGCGAGAAATATACTAGGCTTAGAAATCAAACGTTTTTATTACACAACTTGTGAAAAATAAACCTTGACAATCCGTAGTCTGTAACCTTAGGATAGAAATCAATGTTTCCATTTTTACCATTTAGAAAAAAATTTAAAAAAAAACATTATTCTTTAGAACTAACAACTGCATCAAATCCAATACAATGATTTAAAATATAGATCTCAAAATAGTCAGCCATAAATATGGTATAATTAAAAGCTAACCAAACACTAAACTTCAGTGTTGCGTGTCGGAATGACCACATTAGTTTTCTTGTCAAAGGGTGTACATGTCTGCACAAAGAATCCCCCCTTACTTTTCACGCGAAGAAAAAGTTTGTTTTCACCTTACAACGAAACTGTTAGAAGCGAAGCATTTCCCCTTCCTCCCATATAAACACTGAGTACTCAAAATGGAAAACACATACTATATGAAACTATTTATTATAACTAACACTCACCCCCTCTTTGCAATTCAAAGGATTTACTCTCGCTAATTTGACCAAAAAATATCTCTTTTTCAACGAAACCTTTGGTTAAGCCGCTATCGTAATTCACGCGAATTAATAAGCAGGATGCACTTGACGGGTGTCAATAATTATCCCTATTTAAATCTTAGCGGCTTAGCGTCATAAGGGAGTCAGTATATTAAGAGTTGACAGAAGTTGGCTGTCACTTTTAGGTAGGATACATAAAGAATAAATTTATAAAAAACAGAATTATTTCTAATGAAAGAATTAAATTCGTAAACAGAGGGTAGGGGTGGTGGTTTACATGGTAAAAAAAGTGTATTTTACGCTTTCTATCGAGTATAAACATCACATAGTGGAATTTGTATTATGGGGGGGGGGTATACCCTGAATGTGAATATGTTTGGAGGGGGTCCATGTAAAATGATTTTATTTGGAAATAAACTAAGAAAATTTACTACACAGAACTCACATTATAAATCGATGTAGCCAAAGTTTTCAAGTCATCAATATTCAATGCTTTATCCACGGTGTCTTAAAACTGTATGATAATTTAACCACAACGCATGTCCGTTTTATACAAAATCTCAATGGTGATTGTGATATAATGGGAAACCTTACGTAACTTTCCTGATTGCCTTAGAAAGAGACACGTGATCTTGTCCCGTTATCGGATCAATAAATCCCCGCCGATAATGTAATCAATTTCCCAGAAATCTACTTCCCCTCTTGTCCTAATCAATTATGCAATCAATTTCTCAGAGATCTGTCCCCCTTCGTGGATCAATAAACCATGAATAAATTATGTACGTACAGTGCCTCCTGACCCCTCCCTACTCTGGTTATCGAAATTGTCCCGAAATTGTCCCTTATTAAGTTGTTTTCCTTGTGTTTTCTATAATTATACGTACTTCCTTGTGTACTAATAACTGCATTAATTACTAATAAACAAACACATTTTTAGGATCACCATAAAAAGCTGATTCTTTGATTGACTGTTATCAATATTTAGGCTCTTATACTTTCGTTATTGGCAAGGATTGTTATTTACTTACCATTCATTACTATGAAGATTTTTTTTTCTCCAACTAAATCATGTAGAAAAAATGCTTGTGGAGAACTAGAAAAAGGTCACTCAGTCACAAATTAGATCTTACATTTTACTTATTAAGGGTAAAAATCTATTGGCAGGTGGCCAACAATGAGGCAACACAGATTTTTTCCATGGTTTTTCCTAATTCTGCTCTCTTTGCTTTGCTTTGCTTGTAATTATTTTATAGTCCCAAATTTCCGGGAGGGCCATGCCCCCCCCCCCCCTGCTAGTGCCCATGCTCATTGTGCCCCCCTGCTGGTGCCCATGCTCATTGTGCCCCCCCCCCCTCCACGTCTATACCGGTAGGCGTCAAAGTGTAACCTTTTTCAACAGATGATAAGATGATCTATGATAATCAAAAGATGCCTGTTTTTCCCTTAGTTATGTTTTGACAAAACTCTGTTGTGGACTTATCAATCCCGCTCCAAATTTGACGCATATTCTCTTGTGACTAAATAAAAAAAGAACTTTCAATTCATATATTTTGTTCTCTCTTTGGTTATGCAAATATTGTTTAAGAACCAAGTACTCATTTTGAAACTTATGAAATTTTTAGAGAACTGGCAGGGATCAATACCTTTCTGTCAAATCTTTCCTGGATATGAACACCAAGGGCTGGTGGAAAATATCCTTTGAGGGATCCAGTGCAGGATTATTTTAATGCAGAAATTCACGCTACAGATTTAGTTGCTTAGTCATTAAATTTTTAATCGCAGCAGTTTAACATAATTTTTTAAGACTTCTTTCTCCCCCTGAGTAGAATTTTGAAATATTGTAGCTGTAGAAAATTTTGAAAGATTTCATTGCTACTACTGTTAACAACTCACTGCAGCACCAATCCACCAGAGGTCAACACAGCTGTATAAACTACTCGTCCATCCCAATCAATTCAAAGCTTCCCTCTCTACATGCTCCTAAGAAGTCCCAGTTTCCTTTAGGTCCTATCTTATGACCTTTTCCCTCACCCCATTCGGGGACGACCTTCTTTCCTTTTTGTCCTAGATCGTTGACCAAAAGGAACGATCTTTGACAATCTGTCATTCTTCATCCGCAGAACATGTCTGGTAGTACCCCCCCCCCCCCCCGCCTTTTTACCGGTAGTCACGGGGATGTAACCATTTATGCAACAAAGCAAAATATGATCTGTTAGGATTAGAACACTATCAAAATATGCCTATTTTTCCCTTAGTTATGTTTGACTTCAAACCATGTTTTGAAATTACCAACCCCGTTCGAAATTTGATACATATTCCCTCGTGATTCAACGAAAAAAGAAATTTTACCTAATATATGCTGTTCTATCTTTGGACATACAATTTTTTTAAGAATCAAGTTTTCAATTTAAAATACCTGAAAATTTAAAAAAGCTGGCAGAAATATCTATCTGTCAAATCTTTCATGAACAGGAACGCCAAGGGTCGGTGGAAGTTTTCCTTAGGAATCCAGTGCAGGATTTTTTAAATGCAGACATTTAGGCTACAGATTTAGCTGTTTAGTCATTAAGTTAATAAGCGCAGCATTTTAACATAATGGGGAGAAACATAATGGGGAGAAGTGGAGTAAAACTTTTTTCTCCCCTTGAATAGAATTTCAAAAGCATCAGGGAACAGCTGTGGAACATTTGAAAGATTTTATTACAACTACTACTAGCCACTCACTTCAGCACCAAGCCACCAGAGGTCAACACAGCTGCGCAAACTCCACCTCCATCCTAATCAATTCAAAGATTCCCTCTTTACAGGCTCCTAAGAAGTCCCAATTTCCTTTAAATCCCTTCTTAAGACCTTTTCCCACTCCGTTCGGGGACGACCTTCTTTTCGTTTGGTTCTAGACCTTTGAGAATCTGTCATTCTTCATCCGCAGAACATGTCTTGATGGATTTTACTTGTATTATTATCCAACAAAGAATGGGACTTATATGTTAAGCATCGGGGATCCGTACGTGCTGTTCCAAGGTCACTACTATACCTTTTACAGTCACTATAGACCTGCTACTAATAGACCTGCTACAATCACTGTAGATTTGGCACCATGCTAAAGACGATGCCCTGGTTCTCAACGGTCCTACCGTGCCCTTAATGTGGAAGTTTACTCCTTATGTTTTTCATGTCCACCTTAAACAGCTTTCTTGTAACATTCAAATCTGGACCTTTATAGAAATGTTCTCTAGCCTAGAAGAAAGATTTAGAGATTTTAAGATTTTAAATATTGTCTGTCAAGCCAAATTTCTCAATATCTTAGTGTTTTTGCCTAATGAAATTGGAAAACAAGATCAAATCTTGAATTAGAAAACAAGTTTGCAGCTAAGGTGATATAGGTCAAATTTCGTTTTACTAATTTGTTACTTGGCTGAGGGCAATAAAAAAAAATTGGGAAGGTACACCTAATGGGAATTCTATTGCTTTTTATAATTTTTCCAGAAATCATATGCAGCGCAATCGCGCTGCCTAAGTGAAGAACGATGCTGGAAAAATGTATTATTTTTTCTTGGTCTTTGACCAGGGCACTTCGTATCGAATGAGTTATCGTAGAAACTTGGAAAAGGGCTCATTCGATTTAAAATTGGAAAGGCTAGTGCCCTTTTTAATAGTCAAAAGTGATTTGAAGGCAACTAACACCCCTTCCAAACCCACCATTTCTCCAAACTCATCCAATCAAAATTTTGAGATAGCCATTTTGTTCAGCCTAACTGATTTCCAGATAGAAAATATGTTTTTAAGGAGGTCACTCCCCCACCTTCCTCAGGGCAAGGGTTTTAAGTTATGCCCTGGGGCATATTAGGTTTTTATAGAAGGCTTTGTCGTAAAAACTTCAAAAAAGATTCATTCGATTGGACATTCAAAGGGCTAGCGTCCTTTTTATTAGTCGAAAGTGATTGAGGGCAGCTAGCCCCCTTCTCACGCCCACCTTGTCCCCAAAAGCATAAAATCAAAATTTTGAGATAGCCATTTTGATCAACGTAGTTGAAAATTCTAGAAATTAGATCTTTGAGTATTACAACCTCCCCCCCCCACACACAGTCCTAAGGGCAAGGTTTGTAAGTTATGCCCTGGGGGATATAACGTTATTATAAAAATCTTTGTCGTAGAAACTTCAAAAAGGGCTCATTTGATTGGAAATTGAAATGGCTAGTGTCCTTTTTAATAGTTGAAAGTGATTGGAAGGCAACTAGCACCCCTTCCACGTCCACCATATATCCAAACACATCCAACCAAAATTTTTAGATAGTAGTTTTGTTCAAAGTAGTTGAAAGGCCTGGAAATTATATCTTTGAGGATGACATTCCCCCCATAGCCCTCAGGGTAAGGGTTGTGAGTTATGCCCTGGGGGCAAAAAAGGTTTTTATTGAATACTTTGTCTTATAAACTTGAAAAACGGCTCGTTCGATTAGAAATTCAAAGGGCTAGTGCCCTTTTTAATAGTCATAAGTGATTGGAGGATATTTAATACCCCTCTCACACCCACCATTTCCCCAAACACATCCAATCAAAATTTTGAGATAGCCATTTTGTTCGATGAAGTTAAAAAGTCCGGAAATTATGTTTTTGAGTATGGCACTCTCCCCACAGCCTTCAGGGCAAGGGTTATAAGTTATCCCCTGAGGGCATATAAGGCGTTTTTATAGAAAGTGTTATCGTGAAAACTTTAAAAAGGAATCATTCGATTAGAAATTGAAACAGCTAGTGCCCTTTTTAATATTCGAAACTGATTGGAGGGCAAGTAACCCCTGTCTCACGCCTACCATTTCCCCAAACACATCCAATCAAAATTATGAAATAAAAATTTTGTTCAACGTAGTTTAAAGGTCCAGAAATTATGTCTTTGATGATGACAACTCCCTCACAGCCCAAAGGACAAGGGTAGTAAGTTATGCCCTGGAGCATTTAAGGTTTTTATAGAAGGCGTTCCCGTAGAAACTTCAAAAAGGGCTCATTCGATTGGAAACTGAAAGGACTAGTGCCCTTTTTCATAGTCGAAAGTGACTGGAGGGCAACTAACCCCCCTCTAACGTCCACCATTTTCCAAAACACATTTAATTAAAATTTTGAGATAGCAATTTGTTCAACGTAGTTGAAAGTTTTGGAAATTTGGTCTTTGAGGATGAACCCCCCCCCCCTCCTTAGGCCTCAGGACAAGGATTGTAAGTTATGTCCTGGGGGCATTTAAGGTTATTATTGAAAGCGTTGTCGTACAAGCTTCAAAAGGGCTCATTCTATAGGAAATTGAAAGGGCTAGTGCCTTTTTAATACTTGAAAGTGATTTGGGAGCAACTAACGCCCCTCTCACGCCCACCATTTCCCCAAACACATCCAATCAAAATTTTTAGCAAGCCATTTTGCTCAACGTAGTTGAAAGTTCTAGAAATTAGGTCTTTGAGGATGAAACTCCCCTTCCCCCCTCTCAGAGTCCTCGGGGCGAGGGTTGTAAGTTATGCCCAGGGGGTAAATAAGGTTTTTATAGAAAGCGTTGTCGTAGGAACTTCAAAAAGGGCTCATTTGATTGGAAATTGAAATGGTTAGTGCACTTTGTAATAGTCGAAAGTGATTGGAAGGCAACTAACACTTTTCCACGCCCACCATTAATCCAAACACATCCAATCAAAATTTTGAGATAGCTATTTTGTTCAAAGTAGTTGAAAGGTCTGGAAATTATACCTTTGAGGATTACACTACCCCCATAGCCCTCATGGTAAGGGTTGTAAGTTATGCTCTGGGGGTATCTAAGGTTTTTATAGATAGTGATGTTGTAGAAACTTTAAAAAGGGCTCATTTGATTGGAAATTAGAAGGGCATGTGCCCTTTTTATTAGTCGAAAGTGATTGGAGGATAACTATCACTCCTCTCATACGCACCATTTCCCCAAACACATCCAATCAAATCTTGAGACATCAAGTTTGTTCGACGTAGTTAAAAAGTCTGGAAATTATTTTTTTAAGGATGACACTCCGCCCACAGCCCTTAGGGCAAGGGTTGTAACTTATGCTCTGGGACCATATAAGGTTTTTATAGAAAGCGTTGTCGTAGAAACTTCAAAAAGGAATCATTCGATTGGAAATTGAAAGGGCTAGAGCCCTTTTTAATAGTTGAAAGTGATTGGAGGGCAAGTAACCCCCCTCTCACGCCCACCATTTCCCCATACACATCCAATCAAAATTATGAGATAGCCGTATTGTTCAACGTACATGAAAGGTCCATAAACTATGTCTTTGAAAATTACAACCCCCTCACAGCCTTCAGGGCAAGGGTTGTAAGTTATGCCCTGGGGCATTTAAGGTTTTTATAGAAAGCGTTGTCGTGAAAACTTCAAAAAGGGCTCATTCGATTGAAAATTTAAGGGGCTAGTGCCCTTTTCAATAGTTGGAAATGATTGGACGGAAACTAACCCCCCTCTCACACCCACCATTTCCCAAAACACATCCAATCAAACTTTTAGATAGCCATTTTGTTCAACGTAGTTGGAAGTTATGGAAATTAGGCCTTTGAGGATGAAACTCCCAACCCCCCCCCCCCCGACCTCAGGGCAAGGGCTGTTAGTTATGCCCAGGGGACATATAAGGTTTTTATTGGAAGCGTTGTCGTGGAAACTTCAATTTGGCTCATTCGATTGGAAATTGAAAGGGCTAGTGCCTTTTTTAATAGTTGAAAATGTTTCGAGCGCAGCTAATGCCCCTCTCACGCCAACCATTTCCCCAAACACACCCAATCAAAATTTTTAGATAGCCATATTTTTTAACGTAGTTGAAAGTTCTGGAAATTAGGTCTTTAAGGATGACAACCCTCTCACAGCCCTCAGGGCAAAGGTTGTAATTTATACCCTGGGGGTTTGTAAGGTGTTTATAGAAATTTTTTCGTAGAAACTCAAAAAGGACTCATTTGATTGGCAATACAAATACAAAGAGGAACTACCTAACGTATTTAGAAAAACCTTAAATTAAGCCACTTTATAAGAAAGGTAATAAAAGTGAGTGTGGTAATTATCGAGGCATTAGTCTGGTCTCTGTAGGTAGTAAATTACTTAGTAATATAATACTTTTTAGACTGAGAGATACCGTAGAAAAAGTTTCAAGAGAAGGACAGTGTGGTTTTAGAAAAGGTAGAGGATGCGTCGACCAAGTTTTCACTCTTAGGCGAATAATTGAGAAGTGCCTGAGTTTTCAAACACCTTTGGTCCTCAGTTTTATAAATTATGAGCAAGAATTCGATTCTATTGATAGAAGAGCTTTAGTAAAGGTTTTATCCTTTTGTGGCATGCCAGACAAAAACATTAGTAATTAGTGCTATGTACGAGAATAACACTGCTGCAGTTAAGGTAGAAAATGAGGTTAGCAGCTGGTTTTGTATTAAATCAGGAGTTAAGCAGGGTTTTGTTCTATCCCCCTTTATATGGATTATTTTAATGGACTTTGTTTTAAGAAGCACAGGAAAGGCAATTAGAGACCACGGAATCAAATGGGGAGGAAAAAGTCTCCTGGGCTTAGATTATGCTGATGATCTAAGCATCCTAGATGAAAGTGTGAGCAAAATGAATGACGTTATACAGATTTTGCGACTTCAGGGTGCTAGAATTGGTTTAAAAATTAATGTTAAGAAGACTAAGTCACTAAGGCTAGGAATAAGTGAAGATGAAAAGGTGACATTGGGTAATGAAAAGATTGATCAGGTAGGCAGCTTCACTTACCTTGGTAGCATTATTAGTAAAGATGGTGGGAGCAGTGAAGATGTTAAAAGTAGAATAGCCAAGGCTCAGGGTGTTTTTTTACAGTTGAAAAAATTTTTTGGAAGAATAGGAAGATAAGTCTGCAAACCAAGCTTAGAATATTAGGAGCTACAGTGATGACAAGGGTCAAATATGGCTCTGAAGCATTGACGCTCCGAAAAGCGGATGAAGATTTGCTAGATGTTTTCCAGAGACATTGCTTAAGGATTGATCTGGGTACCCGGTTGACAGACCGTTTTTCCAACAATAGGCTACACGAAAATTATGGTTCAATACCCTTCTTTGTGGATATAATGAAAGAAAGGTTTAGGTGGCTAGGGCACGCTGTGCGGATGAAGGATGACAGATTGCCGAAGATTGTTCTTTTCGGCCAACCGTCTAGGGCTAAACGGAAAGCAGGTCATCCCCGTCTGGGGTGGGAGGACGTCATAAAGGAAGATTTAAAGGAAATGGGAACTTCGCTGGCTGGTGTAAAAAGGGAGGCTTTGAATAGATTAGGGCGGAGGAGGAAGGTGCGTAGCTGTGTCGGCCTCAGGTGGCTTGGTGCTGCGGTGAGTTGTTAGTAGTAGTAGTAGTAATAAAATGTTAATGTTATTTGATTTATTAAAGTTATAAAAGTAAAAATATTTATATTTTTCAACTAAAGAGCAAATTATGTTCTGGCCTTGGGAAGGCATAGGGGTTTTGAGCCGTACTCATGTTAATTTCTGCTCGTTTTGAGTTTGACTCGGTTATTTATTGTGATTTCTGTTCGTTTTGGGATTTATTTATTTATCCATGCTTATTTTTGGTAGTTTCACGCTTGGTAGATTATTTGATTTTATTTGTGATCATTTTTGGTTTAATGAAGTTCTTTACTATTCTTTGAAAAACTTGTTGTATGAAAAAGTTTTTTTTAATTAATCTCTTAAAAACACATTTATCTAGTAGTTGGTTGAATTTGTTTCTCTCCATAAAGTAATAGCCTATCTGCTAAGGTTAAGATCAAAATAAATGGATTGCTGGAAAACTTCATAGAGTAAACTGATGGTAGGGACTGTATCTAAGTTAGTTTCTACCAGGAGGGAGTCTCAGGAAGTTCAGGTTTGGCGAGCTTGGAAGGTCGCCTCACCGTCCCTGAAGCAATACACGGAGGTCAATGAGAACCATGGCAAAGAAGTTTGTCTAAAAATGGGATTAAGTTTGGAAGATTTAAAATGAGTAATGTATTTAAGGGGGAATTTAATGCCTCTTGGAAGACGACGGAAATATTTAGGGAGGGCTATACTGAGAGATCGTTCTTACAGTTTCCCTATATGTGAAGAGTTGTGTGAGTCTGTGTCAGTTTTTAAGGGATTAATTAAAAAAAAAATTTCCAAAAAGCAAGTTTTACAAAAACAAACTTTACTGAAAAAATACTTCAAATTTTTTCACTTTTATAACTTTAATAAACAAACTATTGTTTACATGTAAAAAAACAAAAATCAGCATATGTACATTAAACTGACAATGCACATTTATTTTAATTTTTTTCAGTAAAGTATAAATTATGTTCTGTCCTTAGGAATGCATAGGGGTTTTAGCCGTCCTAAAGTTCATTTCTGCTCGTTTTGAGTTTGACAGTATTGCGGAGCAACACTCCAAGCAGAGCCCTACCCTGATGTATTATTGGAGCTGCTAACCCCTCATATCCACCTATAATCGTAGCATAGCCCTATCCCAGTGTACTTTAGGAGTTGCTAGCCCCTTGTATCACCTATACTCCTGTCACTGCGCCTTCAAGATAAGATCGTTTCCTGGAAACATTGGTATGCCAAGTTTATTGTGTCGATGAAACAATCAAATGGTTCCGAGCGGTCAGTATCATTGCGTAGGGTATCTCAGCTTACGGTGAAATACATTTGTATACCAAGTTTTAGGAGTTAGATATTTGCTAAATGCTATCAGTAGGTCCGTTCTTTTGCACTAAGATCTTGCATCTAAGATCTCACATCTTTCTGCAAAGATATCTGTTCTTTTAACTCACCTTTGATCTAAGATCTTACAGCTCTCTGATATTAGCAAAAGTGTGAAAGACGCCATCTTTCTGCCATATAGAACAATCATAAGAGAACTTTGATAATATACTCATCATTGTTCTCAGGCCACTGATCAAAGCAGAATGATGAAAGACGTTTGCGAAAGAACGCCATAAGATGTAAGATCTTAGTTCTAAGATTTCACTTTTAAGCGTTCTTTGTCAAAAGGTGTAAGATCTTAGCACATAGATGAGTAAAGGAACTGATAGTGAATTGTTTCCGGCGTCTTTTTTGGTGACATTCTGAGGATATGTACACCACAGTGACATGAGATACTTGCTAGACAGACATATTCTTTTGATGGTCGATAACACTTGTTTCGGTCTCAAGAGTTGTAATAACTACAGCCAACCAGGTGTTGTTTTTTGTAATGTAAGGGCCCCGAGCACACTGGTTTTCCATTACCGGGCGTGTGCATGAGTTTAGGTACCCATGTACCCCTCCAGGGGTTCCGTTTCACCCTCCAGGGCCCTATCCCTCCCCCCCCTCCATTTTTTTTGAACTTATTAGACGTGTAGTCTTTGGTGAACATGATTTATGGGCTTTCTTATGTGGCCGCTCCCGTAGCACTCTGTGGTTGGTCATCGACACTAGTTGGTTTATTGTTTTTTGATTAATAGTAATTGCGCATTGGAAGGATAAATACTTGTATAATATTTAAAAAAAGTGAAGATGTAATATTTTAAGAAATTATGTGCACATGATAAAATTATCGTAGTGTTTAATGGTGACAAAGGCAAATAATAGAACTTTTAAATAAGTACTAGTGGTAACACTGTTGGAAATGTATGCCTACATTGTCATGTCAGCGAGAGATTAGATTTCTTTGGAGTACCCGAAACTTCAACATTACTGATGGTGGATATGTGAGAGCCCCTTCGTATGCATAATAATTTCTGTTCGTTTTAAGTTTTAATGTTGCTCCTTACTTTCAGTTGAAAAAACTGTTGTTTTTCTTTAATTTCCCACTGAAAAGACATTATGTCACTAGCGGAGTAATGAAATGAAAGATAGAAACAAAAAATATCATATAAGAAATGTACAAAATATGCATGCACAACAGCGATTGGACACTAAAATCCCGCAGTTCATTTTCCATTAACTCATATAATAATTCCCCAATCTTTTCTTAATAACCATGCACGGGTCCAGTATATTATATTGGTTGTTAATAGCTGCGTTACGCCTCCAAGGAGGCAAGCGCAAAAGGAATTTACAAAAACGGTAGTAACAAGAGTGAATTGTATATTTATTCTTATCAGATAGGAGATCCAAAAAAGGAGAGAGTGCCAACATATGTGGTGTAACCATCACTAAAAATGTCTGGGACCGATTCCGTCGACTATATGAATCTTTCGGAGATAAAATCGTACCGTGAGCTTTTTGGACTTCACTAATAAAATCATCTGTTAACATAAAACCTGTCGGTGTAACATGACAACCTGCAGGCAGACCACACTATACTTGAAGAAAATTTATTATCTTATCACAAAGTCTTATGTCTGAGGTAAGAATACTCGTAACGGAAACGAAGCTAAAATTGTCACAAAAAACATCAAGGATTTGAAGATCCTTTAAAATTTAACAAATTAAAATGTTACCAAAAGCTTTTGACCCGTTAAAAGAAAAGATTAAGCTAGATAATTGTTCTTCTCAAAGATTTTTAGAATCGTAAAAGTTAAATGAAAGAAATAGAGCATTGTTGAAATTCCTTTTAGGTTACTCAACTGTCGAGATTTACTCTCCAAGAACAGTTGAATATTAAACTTAAGAGTCAAAAATTTGAAAATGTAGAAAGTGGATATAATAATTTTAGAAAAATACTTTGTGAAGTCCCAGATTGTGATATAGGGAGAAAAGTGAGAAACACATCTAGAGATATTAGTGAAAATGCTTTAAATTTAATAGAAAGGATGAGGGGCTTAAGGATCAAAAGTTCTAGCGCCCTTTTTGAGTTACCAGAAAGATTGTAGGGCAACTATGCCCCCTCCCACGCTCATTTTTCCCCAAAAGTATCTGATCAAAACTTTGAGATAGCCATTGTGGCCAGTATAGTTGAAAAGACCAAATTATTATGTATTTAGGTGTAAAATGACGCCCCATAGTCCATGGGGTGAAGCATGGAAGTTATAAAATTAGCCCATTGTTTATTTATAGAGGTGTACAAACATTTTTTGGGAGAGGAGGGGTTCTTGGGGTGGACTTCTATAGGGAGAATCTTCGTTGGGGAGGGAAATTTCTGGGGGGCGAGTACTCCAGAGGGAATGGATATACGAAATTCTTTTTAATTGTCTTACGTTCTCTTTGCCAAACTTTTCGTGTGGGGATGTTCCGGGGGAATTATTTAGGGGCTTGTTTCCGTGTATTTTGATGTCCGGGAAATAATTTTGACGGAAGGGTGCACTTCTGGAGTGATCGAGAAACCGATTAGAAATTAAGTCTTATTCAAATAAAAAAAAATCCCAAGGAGAATTTTTCAGGCTGAATCGCCCACAAGCAATTTTACAGGGAGGGGGAGTCTCAGTCAGGACGGAACTGTCTGGAGGGAATTTGACGGGGGGAGGTGCACTTTACGTTCTAATTTCTGTTCGTTTTATGCTGTAATGTTGCTCCATACTTTCATTAAAAAAAACCTTGATTTTTATTTACTAAAAGCAAAATAAAAGATAGAGAAAAGAATGGAAAAGTTTTTGACACTGTGGAAGTGGAGGAAGATTTATTTTGTGAGGATGAATTAGTGATAGCGCTAAAAGGATTAAAAATAGTAAGGCACCAAGTTCTGATACTGTGGTAAGTGAGTTTTGAAATACGGTGGTTGTGACGTTAGTGATAAATTATTAAAGATTATGACCATAAATTTTTAAAGGGAAGCACCTTACGATTTTAGAAAAACTTTAGTTAAAACCCCTCTGTGAGAAAAATGATAAGAGAGAGTGTGGTAATTAAAGAGGCATTAGCTTGGTTTTTGTCGGAAGCAAGTTACTTAGCATGATGTTGCGTTTTAGATTTAGAGATGGTGTAAGTAAAGTTTTAAGAGAGGGAGATAGTGTGGTAGCATGAAGGGATATCAGATCCATTTAGTTCTCAGTTCTGTATATAATGAACAAGAGTTTGTTTCAGCCGATGGAACATATATAGCAAAGGTTCTATCCTTGTGTGGTAGTCAATAAAAAAACAAGATTTTTCAAATGAAAGTAATTAGCAACATTGAAACTTAAAACGAAGAGAAACTATTCCGTATATGAGGGAGGCTGTCTTTTCCTCAACCCTTGCGTTTTTCATTTAAGTCTTAAGTTCTTTAAAAACGCTACTCATTCAAAATAAAAAACTCCTGTGTTTGAGCAGTCTTTCTTAAAGAAGCGTGACAAGAAGTCAAACTTTAGCCTAAAGGGTGAGGGCTGAGGAAGGGGCAGCCCCCCTCATACAGAATAATTTCTGTTTATTTTAAGTGTTAATGTTACTACTTACTTTCAGCTGAAAAAATGTTTTATTATTTAATTTCTAATGGTTTTCAAATCTTGCCAAGAAACTCCCATCACCTCCCTTGTAAAATTTCCCCTGGAATATTACCCGCTAAAAGCTTTCCTCTCTACGGAAAATTCTTTCCATGAAAAATCCCCCTGAAGAAAATCCTCCCCCGCCAGAAAAAAGTTATGTATGTTTCCCAATAACAAATACCATATGTGAACAACGGGCGAATTCCGTGACTAATTTCCGTGACTTACAGCTCTTTCCCCAGGGACGCAGGAGATTAAGTCATCCCCAAAGGCAAAACTATTTGACCTTTTAACTATGGTCAATCAAATGACGGTTCTAAAAATTTGGTAATATTTCTTTGGTGGGAAAAAGAACACAGAAGGGGGCTAGTTACCATCCAAACTTTTTAGTCACTTAAAACAGCACTATAGGTTTTGATTTCCTTTCAAATGAGCGCACTCCGTAAATTTTAGGAGTTGAGGTTTGATGCGGTTTGCCCCCGAGAGTGACAAGAAAAGAAATGCATCCGTGGTATTTTTTCTGGCCAAACAAAATCCACACTTTTGTAGATAGATCCTTGAAGCCTGTGTAGCAGAGTTCTCTGATATGCTGAATCTGAAAGTGCGATTTCCATTAAGATCCCTTCACTTTGTGGAGGTTTTCCCCTTTTTAGAATATCAGGCAAATTTTTTCAGGCTCGTAAATTTTGATGGGTAACATTAAACTTTATGAGTTTTATTTATTTGAAATCAGAATAAAAGATTAATTCCTTTTATGTATCTCTTTTACCAAAATTCATTGTTTTTTTTTACTTTCGGTTACTATTTGGCCTAGTCGTTCCTTATTTACAGTTAGTTACCACGAACTGTTTGTTACAAGACAGTTACATTAAAGAGAATAGTCTTATGTACGAGAATAACATTGCTGCGGCTCAGGTAGTAAATAAGGTTAGTAGCTGGTTTCGTATTGAATCAAGAGTCAAGCAGGGTTGTGTACTATCCCTGTCTATATGAATCATTTGGCGGACTTTGTCTTAAGAAGCACAGCAGTAATGAGAACATAATGACTTCCGCGACACACATATTCCACCATTCCCTTGACAGCCAGCAGGTGCATGTTACGTCATAGGGACTGTTTTCAAAGAGATGCAGGTGTTAATTACGTCATAGGGAATGTTTTCCAAAAGATGCATGTGTTAATTACTTTAACAATAACCTACGAAGACCAGGGCGTGTTTAATTTTGGTTGTTATATAATAGGCTTTGGGGTGTTACCTAATAGAAAGTGACTAAGAACACAACTTCTTTACTTTAGGATTTCTTTGGTTGTTACGTCATAGAGTTTGCTTGTTAGAGAGCAATGAAAGAAACTTCAGGCCCTCCTTAAGTAAAAGAATGGTCCTTAAATCACCCAATACTTTCATGCTGTATAAACACTCCCACTTTGCGTGAAAAAATAGTGAAACTCTCCACCATTTTCTATGAGCAGATTCGTTATAGAGTCTAGACATGTATTGATTTTCCTAGGAACAAAGGTTTGTTCCCAGGATACAGAGACGTCACGTGATCCGTTATTCTTCTAGCGGGAACTGGGTAAATTTCTATTGTCCGTATAAACCCCGGTACTAGAATGGACTTCTCCAAAAGTCCTGTGTTAGATCTGGAATATGACACAAATCAGTTTTCTAAAATTGACATGTTTCAAAGATACCAACAGGTAAGGTTCTAACTCTATTAAGGATATCCCCTCCCCCGACCAAAAAAGGGAACTTTATACTCAAATTTGCGCTGATATAACTCTCTATGTTGAATTAAAAGCTAAAACCCCACCCCTCTCCCCTATAAAGTACTTTTATCGCCGGTATATTTGTCTCGTTTTATCATGACAGAGTAAATTCTACTCGAAATTTGCCCCCTTTCAAATCGCATTGAAGAATCATGGCTTATTTCTGACATATAAGTTAAACAAGAGCAAATTATTATCCCTCATGAATAGATTGTATTTCAGCATAGACTCTATTTACCGTTACCAAGTATCATCTGCCAAATGGTTACTTAATCGTTAAAAGGGGGCCCTTTTACAATACCTGCAATATCTGCTAAATTCCAGTTATGAAAAAGGGGTATTCAAAGGGGAAAAAAGATATTTGTTTTCCTGAAATTAAGAGACGAAGGTTAAATTGATTGAATTCTTAGCGAGGATTAAATGTTTAGAATAAAGGCATGTGTCCTTTCGACTATAATAATAAACCCCCTCCTTAATAAGTTCAGATTTAACCCTAAGTTAAAAGTTTACGGATTGTCTGTTTTTTTTTCCTCTAGAGTGCCCTATTATACATATTTATCATAAAAAAAAAAATCATAAACCCGCCGAAAACTTCTAGCTTAGATACTTCTTGATATCTTGAAAAAGGGTTAGGTTAGAAATATGAGACGAATCTACTGGGTAACGTTTTGCCTGGTTGGGTTTTTTGAGGCGCGTACCAAGCCTATTTTATCACACTTTAAATAAATAGGCACGAAGCCCTTGTATTCTCAACTGATTGTCGCATTGTGGTCTGGATTTCGAGTCGTCAGGCAGCGGATGATGGCGAATTTTTTAAATCCTTTTTCACTATCTTGACCTGAAAAAGTTTCTTTTATCATTGTGTAGGTGTGAAAACTACTTCTAAACTTAGATACTTGCATATAAGAGTAAAAACTTAAGCTGGATAACATATTTAGATTTGACGAAGGGTTTCTAACAATCATAAAGAAGGAAAATAAAGTAAGCAGGCAGCAGGGGTATGTGGGCAAGGGGGGGGGGGATTTATTGGAGTTGAATTTAACGGGCAACTATGATTTTAATCAATTTACTTCATGAAAAAACTATGATTATTCGTTGTCAAGAAAATTCGAACCAATATCCTCCACTGCCGAAAAAGGAAAGGAAAAATGAAGATATACCCCCTAATGTGGACCCTTCAGGACCAGCGATCCTCATGTAAGATGGAGGCAGCCCTTCTACGCCCTCCATACAAGGCGAGAATGTCTATATCCTACACGGTCATGATTAAGGGCTCTCTGCCCCCCCCCATATTCAAGGTAAGAATGCAAGCCCTTTGGGTCTCAAGTTCCATGGTAGTGAGGTTGTTTGCCCTTCTATGTCCTTCAACCATTGTGAAGTTGGAAGTCCAATTGTAAGTAAAAGTCTTTAATATTTCTCGATAAGGTTAATCCTTTCAGCATGGGAAAATAATTAGGATCCCGTTGGTTCTAAAAATAATCCATTATTTTCACGCTAATAAAGGGTTCCTCCTGATAGTTCTTTAAGAGGACCCCTTGGACTTAAAGGAAATGGGCTTTTCACCATGCTTTAACGCTAGAAATTTAATGGATTTCAGTATGATGGAACCATTCTTTTAGTGGTTATTAACGTTTTGAAAATAAGGTGTTTTTAACATCCTGCTTTCTAGTGTTGAAAACTTAGTGTTTTACTGTTGAAAGTGAGCTATGCCATTAAGAAGAGGGGTTTGAAGGACTCTAATCCTTAGATTAGTAATGGGTTTCTTTTTTTAACTTAATAATGGGGAAAATACCAGGGCCGTGCCTATAATTTTTTTAGGGAAACTTTGATTGACCCAATTGATCCTAAGAGAGAAATAGCTAAAAACAAGGCATTCTTTTTTGGGGTAAGAAAAGAGGGAATAACTAGGATCTTGCTGCTTTTAAAAATAATGCATTCTAATGTTGAAAACTTAGCGCTTTACTGTTTTCTTTATGAAGCAAATTCGAGGAGGCACTGGCCCTTAGATTAACATTCTTCCTTTTCAGCTTGGGACTCTTTTCACAGCTTAAAATCATAAATGCTTCAAGGTAGTAACAATTTTTATTTTTTTTCAGGCCGCCATTGATGACTTGGACCTTATAATAGACCATCGCTCGCTGACCTCCTGGGAGCCCCGATAATGGACACAAAAACTCCCTCAAAATGTATTTTTAAAACTCTTAAGAACTTTGTATTACCTAAAATGTAAAGAGAGGGCACTCCACTCAAATTTATGGTGTTATTTCTGGCCTTAAATTTATAGTTCGTAGTGGTGGCTCTATGGCTCCGAATCGTTCTTTTGGGGAGTCCATGTAAGGAACACTTTCTGATCATTAAACTTAAAGATGGTATTGTGGTCTCAATACATCCAAAGAGTCAATTTTGGGGTCCACAAAATATATAATTCCAGGTCATTAAACCATTAGTTGGTAGTATGATCTCAACCCGAACGGTTGCATTGCTCGTTAAAAATAATTGTCAGACTAGTATTCTCTTTTAGCCTAATATAAATTCTTTCACAGGATGAAATTAAGAGCGTTTCAATGAGCTAATAATTTCTTATTATTTTCTAGGTTCAGATACCGGAAATATCACCTACATCGTGGGCCTACATCGAGAACGTATTGTTGCCTCATTCGTAATTCCTTGATAGTCTATGTACGGGCCTCATGGAAAGTGAACACGAGGGGTATTTCAGTGCGGGTTTGAGCCCTATTAGTATGCAATCCCTCAATTTCGATGTAGATAGTTTTGTGAGGGAACTCAGCCTTGATGAAGATTTTTTAAACAGACTCTTAGAATAATTACCACCTAGCGAGGTCAAGAGGGTGCTAGAATAACAGGCGCCCGCCTTTCACAGTAATATTGATATGGTGGAGCCAGGACAAAGTGGTTCCAGCTCATCTCCTGTTTTACCAGAGCTTAATTTAGCAAACTCCGCTTTGCGCAATGGTTAAGTTTTTACAGCTGAGTTTGGAGATCTCTTCAACTCCATTACAATTGGCAGCATTCATATGGGCCCATTAGAAATAACACACTCGTACGTCAGCAAGATTTGGGCACGTTCTAAACGATAGATTCGGGAGGGGGAGGTAGGGACAGTGTTAAAGCATCCATCGCCCAAACAATATTTTTTATATGCAAATTCAGGGGATGTGTATTCGCATTACCTGCAAACGGAGACACGAACACTTAACCTGGTCTTGCACAATTATGAGGGATTGGATGGGCAGTATTCTTAATAGGGTAGAAAACAATAATGAAAATGGGAGCGGGTCAATAGTTTTATTTATTAAAAAAATTATATCTTAATGTTACAAAGTTTAAAAGAATTTGTTTTAAGAGGAGGGAGGAATGACTTATAAAAATATAATGCAGATTTAAGGGTGGGTGGAGGTGTATAACACTTCCGGTTTGATACGGGCTTAGATTGCTTCAAGTATTCATCCCTTGTGCCGGGGCATAAGCCCTAGGCAAATCAGTTTGTTATTAAGACATATTTACACGATTTGGCAGTTAATAGTGGTGTGGAGGGGGCATGGTTTCCTAAAGTAAATTTTAACCGTTTAAACGGTAAATATCCTGTAATACTTTAAGGGGATAGATATTTTTGAAAGGGCCAACGGACATTTAAAGATTGGGGTTTCAGTGTTACAATATGATAGAGAGTATAAAGAGGGGGAACGTAAAGATAAAAAGGGGGCTTTATATTGAGTAAGGACTCAATTCATTGAATCGGTGAAACACTGGATTTCCCTTCTTTATGAACCTGCCACAGACCCTGATTCAATTGGACATTTCTTCGCAATTCTCCACATTAGTCGGGTTTTAACTGAGGATAAAAAGGGGCATAATAGGACATGCTATTATTTTTTAATGTGTCTATCAAGATTTCGTAAAGAATTAAAATTAAATCACCCCTTGAGGCACTGCAAGCGTCTTGAATACTAGTCTGTGGAGACGGTTTCAGTCGACATTGCGATCTTTTGATTTAACAATTTCCAGAATTCTCACTTGCAGAGTGACAAGGTGGCATTAGACCTCGAGGCCAAACCCATGGATGTTTGCGTTCCATCAAACTCAAACCGTTTTAAAAGAACATGAAGCCGTTGCAATCTCTTATGTCTACTCACAAAGAGACTCGAGTTATACCATACAATTGGTAGAGGTAACTGAGACATTGGATAGGGAAAATTATTTTGGCGCACCTAAGTTTGCACTTCTTAAAACGGCTAATAAGCCGATTTCAGAGCTGCGCAACATGAATTATCCAATGACTCTATCACCTGAACATGAGTTGGCAATGAAAAATAAAGATATGTGTTGGCTATGCAAGAAAACATTTGTTGAGGGTAGTGGGAAAATGTCATTCCATGACCATGCCCATTTAAGCATTCCTTTTTTATCGGGGTGAATAGCTTTCAGGGGATGTCACATAAATCTTATAATTTAAACGTTAGGCAACAATACTTTTTACCGCTTTAGATGCACAATTCCAACTACGATTTGAAATTAATATTACCAGCGTTGGTACGTTTGCAGAAAGGTGAAGTTATAGACGGCGCATAGGTATAAGGTTTTATTTTCTTATAACATCATACCCAAATCATCTGACAAGTTGCTGCTTTAAGAATTAAAATGGAAAACACATAAAAATAATAATACGTACTTGAATAAAATTTTTCTTATACTCCTATACTTTCTTCCCCAAATCTCTAAGTCAACTCATTCAAGTACAGAAAAACGAAGATTTTAATAGCTTCCCCCTCCTTAAACAGCACTTTCCAAATGATTAAATTTATGATTTATTAATTTGTAACGGTGTATACCCGCACGAGTGCCACAAAGGAAAAATTACCGGCTATCGAAGCGTTTTACGATTCAATTCACAATGTCAATGCACCATTGCCGACTATTAATTTGCTAAAAAATTTCTGGCTAAGGGAGGGTGTAAAAATGAGGAAGGATTACTGTAAAATGTGCCTGGCAATTGGTGTGTTGACGTTTTTGAATATTGTCTGTAAAAACACGGACAAAATTTACGAGGGATTTGTGTTGGATTTTTGCTGTTATTTTTCAACTCCTTATTTAGTGATGGATTTAATTTTTAAAATCAGTAAAGAAGAAATAAGTCTGATCAACGACGTGGATCAGCACTTACTTGTAGAGAGTTCCATGCGGGAAGGGTATATTTTCCACAGAGATAGTATACTGGTAACCGACCCCACTGGACGAAGCACCAGTGAAAAGTCGAATGCAGTTTTCATGGATATGAATTCCCTTTATCCGTCAGAAACGTCTCACTTCTCTTTGCCGCGTGGGAACTACATGGTTGGACAATATTTCTGCTCACATTTCCTCAACATTTACACTGTTGAGGAGAATGGACAACAAGGATGGTTTTTCGAAATTGACGGTGAAATACAGGTGGAACTTCATGACTCGGTAAAGGATTCTATTTTCCCGTTCATAAACTGACCAGTTCCTGGTCATTCATTTAGTCCTTATACTTTGTCTTGGGTAGAGGATGGGGGTATTCAAAACAAATCCTTCAAAACAAAAGTTTATTGCTGACCTTTACCCGAAACATAATATTGTTTTACACCACGATCCTTTGCGGTGGATGCTTACCAATGGTTTCAAAGTCACAAAGATTCATCGAGCCCTCTGGTTTGATGGGAAGTAATATATGAAAAAAATCATTGACACCTTTGTCACTAAACGATCTGAGGCAAAGACGAAGGTTGAACACGAGAACTTTAAGTTTATTTTTAATTCAGCCTTCGGTAGGCTGCGTGAGATTGAACACAATAGGAGTTGTGACGTTGTAAGCGACCCAAAGGAATCTGCCCGAATCATTGCAGATCCAAATTTCACATCATTCACGATCATAGACTCCGGTATGTTCATTTTGCATAAAAATAACAGAAGCATAGTATTAAATAAAAACATTGCCTCTAGCAGTGGTATATTAGAAATTTCCAAAAACTGAATTTTGGATTTTATTACAATATGAGTAAGCTCCAATGGCCGGTGGAGGGACAAGTTCAAGTCTATTATGGGGATACAGATTCATTATTGTTAAAAGTAAAAATTGAAAATTTATTAGACGATTTGGATATGGTACGCACATAAGCTCTTGAATGGACTATACCAACTGGGACGAATCCATTTACCAGGAGCTAGTGAAGTGCCATACACCAAATAAGTTGTTATTTTTAAAACCAAAGACGGGAAGCAACTTGATATCCAAATGTGTGCTTGCAGGTCCGAAAATGTACTATGTGCAGGCGCAAAATGAAGATATCAAAAAGTCTGTAAGGCGGTGCCTTCACACCATGTAAAGGAAAATTTCGATATAAGTGCTTATAGGAACTGCGTAGAAAATAATTTAGTTCCAAGAGTGAAAGTCATGGCCATTTGCTCTTTAAATTAAAAAAAAATACACAGTTCAAGTAGAGACAAATGCCATGCCGGCCATATCGGACAAAGCCTATGTGCGTGCGGATGGTGTGAGAGTACTACCAAAGTGTCATTACCTTACTTCAGATCGAGACGTATGTTTAGAGTATAGAGGGGGCTTCGGTCTGGAGAAAGCTCAATAGTTGGTGGGAGGAGGGTCCCTTTTTCTCAGTCTCCAGCTCAGCAGCTAGTTTTTCTTGTCTTTTTTTTTTACTGTTTTTGTTTATTTATATTTTTTGCGCAAAGTGGAATCATTGTTTTAAAAAGTGCTTAATATTATACTATTATTTTGTACCATCATCACCTGGCCCACGGTAGGTGCCACGTCTTCCATCCACTCCAGTTGCCCCACCCGTCGGCAGGTTCAGGTGATTTTAAGTTCCTTTTTAAGTGTCTGTTTTAGGTAGATATATTCAAGAGATTATGTAGTGAATTTATTTAATTTAAAGCAACCATTTTATTTATTAAGTAATTAGTCAACAGATTGAGGTTAGGTTAGTTGTATTTTGACATTGGGAAGAATGTGTTAATTTGAAACTCCATTCAGATCATTTCTTTGCGAACTGTCAATGTCTGGCAAAACAAAACTTTTAACAAACAATTCAAAATCGTTATAAAGTGTTTTTTTAGAAATTCCGGAAAATGTCTATTATTGCTATAGTGTGTGGCAAGAGTGCTATGAAAAGATAAATACTATTGCACCAGATATGAAATTCATACGGGGAATTGACGTAATTAATATTTTTGAACCAAAATCGTGGCTGATTATTGAATATTTAACTGAATCCATTGCAAAATGGTCTCAAGAGACATTAAATTTATTCACGGTCCGGTCTCGTCATGATAAAATTTCCATAACCGTTGTTCTCCATAATATTTTTCAGCAGAGTTAATGTATGAGAACGATTGCTTTGGACTGTATTTAGTATATTATCTATAGGGTTGTTCGCGATTTAAGTTATCTTATAACTTTAAACAAGCAAATATTTCTCGGTTAACCGCAATTTTTACTCTTGGCATACACCCAAGCTACTAATACACCTTATGGTTACATTCTATTGGATCTCAATCAAAACACACCCGAGTATTTATGTGTAGTCACGGATATTTTTCATAATGAAATTACCGTAAATCCACCTCTGAATAATAAAAAACGTCATTATTCGCCATCATGACACTGAAGAAATTACATGCAAACAGAAATTTATTTTCCGTCGTAGATAATTCAAAACCGCGGTTCAGGAAAGCTACACTCAAACATGGCATTGACAATGAATTCATTAATCTCCTGTCTGAGATTTTTTTTTAATTTACCTTAATGGAATGTTCAACCACCAGAAATAGTTAGGCAACGAAAAAAACAACATCGTTAACTTTTACGTGCTCTAGCTTGCAAAAAGAAAGGAAACGTTTTTAAAAGAAAATGATCGTTCAAGCGAGTGGTGGCTCCCTTAAACTTTTACTGCCAATAATCGCGGGATTTATAAGCAGTTTTCTCTAGAAATGGCTAAACCTTATGAATTGACACCAATAGAACTCGCTCTTTCACCAAAAGAGCACTTCGAAGACAATCTTGATAAATTTATTACAATTAAACAATTGCCAATGATAAAAAATTAATTTTGCTTAAAAATACCCTTCGACTTGTTGCTAAGCATAAGCCCTACCTTGAATGACCGCTCAAAGTAAATTTTATTGACCAAACTCAAAGTTCTGCAAGTTCACCCCCAGTACCACCACCACCAAAACCAAAAAAGCAATTATCTAAAGTCTTATCAAGTGTTGTAGACCTAGCGCCTCATTCGTAACGTAAGGAAAGTAAAATATTCTTGACTTATCTCGCCGAAAATAAACGTGCACAAATTTCTGATAAGACGAATTATGTTGTAACCCACGGAAAAGGTTACAATTTAAATGATTTGGTATCAGCTTTGATTGTGAATTGTAAAAGACTTGAATCATTTGATAGTCATTTTTGTAAATTTTTAAAGTCGTCAAACTTTACGGAAACGTTTTAAAACGATTAAGGGAATATAGAGAAATATCAAAAGATGTATCTTTTTTGGAAAGACGGTTACACTCCTCATCGAAATCACAGAGTTCGCGGTAATCATTATCTAAGAACTAAAGTCTTTGTTCCCATTGCATATATTACAAGCAGATCTTAACTCTAGACGAGATTCAAAGACGTCACAATAGGCCATACAAATATGTTTTACTTGTAATCAGTGTTTTTTAGTCGCTATGCATATGCCGTTCTATTGCGTCCAAAGAGAGGCGATTAAGTTGCTAGAATTTCATGGAAAGTATGAAGTTTCTCTTGTTTATTGTATTGTTAAAAATACATTATATGTCCTTAAAAATAATCACACATATCATATCCTTAAAAAAATCACACATATCACATAGGACAAGCAATAAAAGTTAGATATCGGGTCGATATCTAATTGGGTCCTACCATGGACTATTACAGGGGTTGCTCGTCAATTTCCGGCTACGGTGTCTGTAATTGGTTTGCTAAGTCGTTTCGCTCTGCTTTATCCCTGGCTATAAAATATATTGCAATGGTTACCACAGATTTTGCGTTCTCTACACTACACGATTGGCGCCTTGGGAAGGATCTTAACGAAAGGGTTTCACAAAATCTTAGTTCCGGCGCACGATCCCTCGACGAGCGATTGAAATCACGACAAAGAAGAAAAGGTTTTAAAAGGGCAAGAAAAACCTCATCACTCATCAGTCTCAACTCAGCCTAGAAACGTAAAACATCGTTCTTGTCGAAGAAGAAAAAGAAACCAAAAGTGAAAATTGCTAAATTGAAAAAGAATAGCTTTTCCTAGAAACGCCATATCTACCACATAAAGAATCTCATCATTCACTAAACTTATTTCTAAATCTTTCCAATGCAGAAAATGTTGATGTGGGTATAAAACATGGTTACTAAGAACCATTTTATTCGCCACAACCGCTCTTTGAAAACGTAAATTTTCAAATTTATTCAAGTGAAGATTATTTCATAGATTTAAATTCCATGTTTATATATTTACATGAGACTGTCAAAAAGATCTAATAATGAAAAAGAAAGTACAGCTGAGGTGTTATTCTATAAAACTTTTATTCTATACAATTTGTTTAGACAAATCAGTGTCTACATAAGTAGAACACTGGTGAGGACAAGCAATAATCTTTCAAATTATGCAAGTTATATACAATTTATGTTGATTTCTCCAATTTCCTATAAGCTTTTGAGAGGTTTTGCTATAGGATGTGGATATACAATGGACAGAGACGCTAGTAATATGCTTAAAGATGCGACAACTAAAGATTTACACTTGGTTGGGAAAATAAATCACGAAATATTTAACGTACCTCAATTTACTGCCCACCAATGTTAAGATTGATACAAAGCTACAACTTGCTCCTTCCAATTTTATTTCGCTAAAATTACTTGGCACTTCATCCGATGTAACAGTCTCTCTCACCAGGGCAATACTTCATGTACGAATACAACAGGTTATGAGTTCTGTTCATGTGGTGATTGAGAAATTAAGACCTAGTGGGAATAATATCAAATTGCTCGTTCGTCATACAATCACGAATCAACGCCATATTAATGCGTGTACACGTACCTACACCGATTTGTATTTTATCAATGGTGAAATTCCTTCAAAAATTGCTTTGATAATCGTGAAAAGTGCTAGTTCTGTTGGATCATGGACAAATTCTCCACATAAATTTGACATGTTTGGACTTTTATCTCTTGTATGTAAAGTAAATAGAATTCCACTCTACAATTTATCTTTTGGTAAATCCTAAAGGACCTTATGCGAATTGATAATGCAATCCCTAGATCGATATTCACAATTATTTGAAAATGGTATAACCAAATAAATGTTTGCAAAAATTAATAGTATCGTGGTGTTGGATTTGTCCGGTACTCAAGATATGAGTATGGTCCGAATGGACAAAGTACTAGAGTGTACCTTTTATGAGCCATTGGAGGAGAGTGTATCATTAATCTCGCTAAGCTATTGGGAAAATACCGCTGATGGCAGTATTTTATTAGACTTGGCACAATGAACACAAATCAAATAATCAATGTATTCAATTTGGATCCCTACATGTCCAAATACAAATCCTATTGCGTACCCTTGGATTTCCTCAAGTACATTCATAGTGTTAACAATACCCTTATCATTGTTAATAGTAGTTCATCAAGTTTAAAGACCGGACATTGGCTTTGCATTTTTCAAATACCACAGAATATTGAATTTGTTGATGCTCTTGGCCTACCATGTGCTTTTTACACGCCTCATATTAAAAACTTTCTTAAGCAAGTTGGAAAATCTATTATTCAAAATTGGAAGCGAGTACAAGATTTATCAACCTAGAGCTGTGGTTTCACGCACTATTATATTTTATTTTTCAATGTCGTGGATATATTTACAGTGAGTTTCTTATTATTTATGGTGACAATCCTCGATTGAACAACATTCTAGTTGAAAATACTCTTTCCTACCTGTATAATATAAATTGCAGTACCCTAAGAGTGAAATGCTTTAAAAATGTCTGTGAATTTGTTTACTAACAAAACTTGTATATACAGAACTCTGTATTCTTTAGATTTCTTCTTCAACGTATAGGTAACCATCGTTAATAATAAGTGGCGGCAGCTAGTCAGGATTCAATTTGTATTTATCTTGGCATGCCAAGTCAGGGTGACTTTTTGTACAAAACAATGTCACTTCATTTTTTATATCTTTTTGTAAAGTCAATGATACTCTTGTCATTCATATTATAAGATTCAGGTTTTACAGTTTGCTTATTTGAAGCAATGTCGCACATAAAATTCACATATGAAAAATCACTTTCTGTAACAGACAAATAAAAATATGTAGGTTTATAATTATGGAAGCCGGTATCTTCACAGGACGTCGTAAAAACAAGACTCTCTTATTATTCCAGCAATTGAAAAGTAGACTAGGTTCTTTCTCCCAAAGCAATTTAAAACCCTGACGAGACTAGTCTCTGAAAAATAAACTGAAATCACGTTTAGGGTTTTTTGCAATCAAGCCAGGGTAAGTATTTTCCCATTGCTCAAATTTATCATAGTGACAATTGGAGCATAGAAAACCTCTAGTATGAGAGTGACAAATCTCTTCGAGACAGGAATTAAAGTCTTTAATTTGTACTGCGTATACTCTATGTGATTAGCATGGATTCCATAATCTACAATCTTCATCATAGTCATCAATAATAGTACAATTTTTGCTGGATCACCAGCTGCTCAATGTTTAAAAACATAATGGACGTGTGTAAAACATTTTTTCTATGTTGACTGTCTCACTTCCAAAAAACTTAGTCGCCATCAATCCTGTTTAGACGTGAACAAACGTCACAAAACCCGTTTAGACAAGATTTTTCGAGTTATTTCTTGTTGCCTTGCAAAATGGCCGTCTAGGTAGTGGTTAAAAGCAAAACCTCAATTTCATTTTTTTTTGTTTCAATTAATATGTCAATAAACTGAGTAATGCCTCTGGACCACGGAGTAAAAATTTCTTGCAATAGTCCAAAGACGGAGAATCATCTCTCATTATATCGTTAAGCATTCTTTGAGGAAACATTTTTCTTTGAAGAGATAACTCTAGAAAATCAGCATCTAGAGTTGAACATTTTTCCAAATTCACTAGATTCCACGTGATTTTTTGGTTCTCATATCCAGTCATTTTTAATCCTGACCCTCTCACTACCAATTATAGACTAACAATGATTTTGTCTCACTAGTGGTTAACTCACTCCTTTTTTACAGTTTGATTCAGATTACTGTCTTCAATGTATTTCACTATTGCATTTAATTCGTCTTGTAATTTTAGTATATGCATTATATTAACTTTTACTGTAAAGCATGACTATTCATCTGACATAAATTTGGCTAATGATACAACATATCCCTCAAACATCGTGGCCCAATCTACGTTTAGCCGGAAACCCCTTGTAATGTCTACTGCAGCATTAGGCACTTTAGGTTTCATTTCGCCATTGTTAGTGCCTTCAATATCCAATAGAGTAAAAGCATCCATTACTAAAGAATAATATTCTTGATGTTGACAAACTGGACTCCTTTTCAATACTGAAGCAAGAGCATTAGGGAGTCAGAAAACCAGTTTCAGTTTAAAATTAGATTAAAAAAGTTTTGTTGGGTGGGAATTAAAAAATTTTTTTTTTTTTTGTTTATTTATTTAAAAAAATGTTAAATTGTAAATAAGTTGTAAAACAAAAAGTTAAAAAAAAGTTAAATTGAGTTAATTTTTATTGAATGGTATGAAAAGAGTAGAAAGAGTGAATGAGTTTTGGTTTATGATAAAAGATTGTGTGAAGCTGCTCAAGTCACAATAGTGGCTTAATAAAACGTCATACGTTCTTACCATTTCTACGTTTGTTGATAATGTTATTCAAAAAATGTGTTGTAAGTGCCAGTTAAGTATGATGTATTATTAGTTGAAAATAAAAGTCAAGTCAAGTCAAGTCAAGTAAGATAAGACTGCAAACCAAGATTAGAATATTAGAAGCGACAGTGATGACAGTGGTCAAATATGGCTCAGAAGCATGGGCGCTCCGAAAAGCGGATGAAGATCTGCAAGATGTTTTCTAGAGAAATTGCTTCTGGATTGTTCTGGGTACCTGGCTGACTGACCGTATTTCAAATAGTAGGCTGCACGAAAAGTGTGTTTCAATACCGCTTTCTAGGGCTATAATGAAAGAAAGGTTGCCGAAGATTCTCCTTTTCGGCCAACCGTCTAAGGCTAAACGGAAAGCAGGTTGTCCTCTTCTGGGGGGGGATGGCATAAAGAAAGATTTAAAGGAAATGGGAACTTCCTGGGAGGTTATAAAAAGGGAGGCTTTGAATAGATTGAGATGGAGGAGGAGCGAACGAAGCTGTGTTGGCCTCAGGCGGCTTGGTACTGCGGTGAGTTGTTAGTAGTAGCAGAAATAGTAGTATATCCAATTTTGCAACAATTGAGCGTGTTGGTTTTGCGGCTTGATATAAAATCAGCCCAAATATGTACCTCGAAGTTAAATGAGACCAGAATGTAAATTTTGGAACAAAAATTGGAGAAACCACGTCACTACTTTGCAAAACTGTTTATATCCTAAAATTTAGGAGAAACAAATAAAGATTTTCGGCTAACCGTCTAAGACTAAACGGAAAGCAGGTCGTCCGCGACTGGGGTGAGAGGATATCGTAAAGAGAGATTTAAGGGAAAGGGGAGCTTCCTGGGAGGGCGTAAAGAGAGAGGCTTTGAATAGATTAGGATGGAGGAGCAGCTTGTATAGCTGTGTTGGCCTCAGTTGGCTTGGTTCTGCGCTGAGTTGTTAGTAGTAGTAATTACCAGAAGTATATAATTTCTGTCCGTAAAAATAAACGAGTTTTGTAATTCTTGCTAACAAGTCACTCTTTGTCGAGCAATGAAAATTTGAAGCCTATTTTGAAGTTCAACGATCTAAAGTTCCCTTATTATCGGTTGCTTGGGGGTTGTTACCCTTCTAATAAATATCAAATAAGTTCCTAGTTATATATATATATATATATATATATATATATATATATATATATATATATATATATATATATATGTATATATATATATATATATATGTATATATATATATATATATATATATATATATATATATATATATATATATATATATATATATATATATATATATATATATATATATATATATATATATATATATATATATATATATATATATATATATATATATATATATATATATATATATATATATATATATATATATATATTATATGGCCAAATATATTCCTAGCTATATATAGTTGCGGAAGTTGCCCTATGAGTTTCAGGTTGAATGGAGGCCGGTAAAGGGAATACGCCTCTGAAAATCGTCGTTTTCATGTCCCTTGCACCTTTGGTGCTTTTCTTATAAATTTCAATTAAGGTGTTGAAGAGTTGAAGGCAAACCTGTCCCATTTTGTTTCTCCAAACATACAGATTAAGCACCTTGTGCGATTCCGGCATTTCAATTTTCTATGGGGAAAGGGGTTTAGGGGATCATGGGTCTGCATTTTGTCTCTAATATTGTAATTTTTTGTAGTATGTACAGGATTCTGGTTCAAAAAAATTGCAAGGTACTGCCTTTCTACTAAAAATCTGGTAGAGTGGCAGGGGAGCTTTGCAGTGGAGCTTAGCTCCACTTTCATCCTCTAATCGTGCAGATTGAAATTCTAAATGTTTCCAATAAAATAAATATTATTGGTGTACCTTTGAGCTGAAAGTTGGCGGTGGGAAAGGTGAGACAGCGTCAAAGAACTTGTGGAACCTTAGTCCATAATCATACCAATTGAAAATTCCTGCGTGATTCCGGTTCGATTAAGATCCAATGGGTGGGCTATATCTCTCTGGTCGCAAACTAGTGATGGGAGGGGCAGAAGGACATTGGTGGGGTCACGTTTTTGTAAGTTGGCTGGCCCATAATAATACTCCTACAGCCATTCTCGATAGTATTGCTTTACTTATACCCTTCTGCTTTCAGTTTCAGGAGTCCCTTACCATGGATGATGTACTCGTTGCTGCTGGTAACTGGCAGTATATTATTCAGTCTCGCTCGACAGGTAATATAATATTGACTATATTGCAGCGTTAAACCAAATATACTGCACTTAATAAATTTTTATTTTTCTCTTGAGTGTAATCTATTGAAACCTAAAATGTTTGAATTGTATTAAATTATTTAATCTAGGAAGTATCTTTTTAATATCCATCGATAAGCAATAGATTACAAAATATAACATAATTTAATATAGGATCAAATCATTTTATATGGGAGGGGGGACCTTAAAATAAAATCCAGAGAATCATATTTGACTGCCTTTCAGTTGAAAAATAACCATCAAGCAAAAAAGTTCAACTCAAAGTAGAATAGGTAAAAAACAGAAAATGGAATGTCCTGGAACCATCTTCACTAAATATAATATATCAAAAGAAGATAATTTTCTTGAAGAGTTTTGAATTATCGTTAAATACATTTGAAACGAAAACATATTACAAACGGGTAAAATTTTGAATAAAAAAGTGAAAAAAAATTTTATACAAAAAAATTATAAAAGTCCGAATATTTTGGCTTCACATACCGATGCCCTTATCAACGAAAAAAAAGCCTGAGAAAACATATACAGAAAAACACAACAAACGTTATACAAAAAAAAGAAGACAAACAAAAATAAAAAAAATCCTATTACGTTTACGTATAACATTTGCGTAAAATTTTACTTCAATTTGGCTTTGGAAATACTGTGCAAGATCTAAATTTCACTTTCGAGTGATTCTATTCTTGTTAGAACTAAGTTTCGCTCATTTTATAGATTTCCTAACGCGAATGGTAGAGTAAAAATATACATTCTATAATGATAATGTAATCATGTTAATTTATGGACAATTATAATAATCAGTTGTATTAAAACCCATAAAAAATATATTAATCAGTTATATTCGTTTGCAAGCATTGTGTTACATTTATAAAGGATATTTTTTGTTTTACTCGTTTTCAAAATTAATAAAAGAGAAGAAAATAATTTTTCTCAAGAATCTCTTAATATAAGTGAATACGAAGGGTGCAAAACCAATTGGGTTTTGTATAGATGTCAAATTAATCTAAGGTATGCATGTATTAATGAAAAAGTTGATAAATTTTCAAGGAGAACTTGAAAAGATCAAGTTGTGATAAAGCATAATCTGTTTTGCGCTCCTTGTTTCCCTTGTATTAATAGATACTCGAGGAAAAGTCTTTTTCTTCTTTTTGGTCCATTTTGAAAACGATTTTAAATTTTTTTACTATTAATATTTTTACTCTTTTGTATTATCTAATTCAATAACTTGTCATGTCTGAGATTCAACCTAAATTACCACGGCCAAAGCAAGTGTCCTTACCGCTGTTCTATCAAATCTTGCATAATAGAGTTTGTTTTATACTTTCGCAGTGCCCAACCATCCGTTTATATTAGGGCTGTCCTTTTTCACTAAGTTCTTACATCTAAGATCTCATATCTTTCTGCAAAGATTTCCCTTCTTTTGTTTATCTTTGTTCTAAGGTCTTACAGCTCACTGATATTAGCAGAAAGTGTGACAGACACCATCTTTCTGTCCAAATACCAAATACCTAATCTTTCAAAACCAAATACCTAACAACCATAAACCTGTTAGGTATTTGGTTTTAATTCTTTTAATTTTTGGCTTTTATTGAATTTTATTCATCTTTTAAGTTTTTGGTTTTTTCTTTGGTTTTTTGGTTCTTTTCACATTGACTTTCCGCGTTTGTTTTTTGTTGTTGTTTTTTTCTCTTCGGCACTTTCCTTGGATGCATCGTTTCGTTTCGCGCTGAAGAAGAAAGGCGTTTGTCCTCTCGAAATATTCGCTTTGTTTTTTCAGTATTTTCATTTGGCCTATAAAAACCCCATTTTTGCTCGTTTTTCTTTCTTTATGTGATGTCAGGCCAATGTGGTTTAAGAAATTATCTTCCCACCTTTTCCCGAAACACATCCAATCAAAATAATGAGATAGCCATTTTGTTCAACGTAGTTGAAAATTCTGGGAATTAGGTCTTTGAGAATCACAACCTTCCCTCCTCACACACAACCCTCAGGGCAAGGGTTGTAAGTTAAAACCTTAGGTGGCTTTAAACCTTGGTTAAAACCAAGGTTAAAACCTTATATGCCCCCTGGGGGCATATAAGGTTTTTTATAGAAAGCGTTGTCGTAGAAAGTTCAGAAAGGGCTCATTCGATTGGAAATTTAAATGGCTAGTTTCCTTTTTAATAGTCGAAAGTGGTTGGAAGGTAATTAACACCCCTTCCACGCCAACCATTTCCCCAAACAAATCCAATTAAAATTTTGATATAGCCATTTTGTTCAACGTAGTTGAAAGCTTTGGAAATTATATCTTTGAGCAGGACACTCCCCCACAGTCTTCAGGGCAAGGGTTATAAGTTATGCCCTGGTGGCATATATGGTTCTTATGGAAGGAATGCTCGTATAAACTTCAGAAACGGCTCATTTGATTGGAAATTGAAAGTTCTAGTTCGCTTTTTAAGTGTCAAAAGATATCGGAGGGTAACCAGCTTCTCCCACCCAAACCCTTTTTTCCCAAATGCATCCATAAAAATTTTGAGATAGCTATTTTGTTAAAAATAATTCAAAAATCATATAACAAATATTCCAGTGTCGACACAACCCCCAGGGCCAGGAGGCAGGCGTTGTAAGTTATGCCCTGGGGACAAATATGGGTCTTATGGAAGTGATGCTCGTATAAACTTCAAAGAGGGCTCATTTGATTGGAAATTGAAAGTTCTAGTTCACTTTTTAAGAGTCAAAGGAAATTGGAGGGCACCTAGCCCCCCCCCCCCTCCACGCCGTTTTTTCCTCAAACACATCCGATAAGAGCTTTAAGATAGCCTTTTTTTTATTACAAGTTCAAAGACCATATAAAAAAAATTTCAGGGTCGACACAGCCCTCCAGGCCCCGAGGGCAGGCATTGTAAGTTATGGCCTGGGGGAATATATGATTCTTATTGAAGGGATGCTCGTAAAACCTTCAGAGACGGCTCATTTGATTGTAAATTGAAAGTTCTAGCTCAGTTTCTGAGTGTCAAAAGAGACCCTCACCCCTTTTTCCCCAAATGCATCCGATAAAAATTTTGAGATAGCCTTTAATTTAAAAATTGATCAAAAGTCAGATAACAAAAAGTCAGGTGTCGACACAACCCCCCAGGGCCCGGGGGCAGGCGTTGTAAGTTAAACCCTGGGGCATATATGGTTCTTATAAAATGGATGCTCATATAAACTTCAGATAGGGCTCATTTGATTGGAAATTGAAAGTTCGAGCTCACTTTTTAATAGTCGAAAGAGATCCGAGGGCAGCTAGCCCCCCCCCCACATGCGTTTTTTCTCCTAACTCATCTGATAAAAATTTTGTTATAGACATTTTGTTAAAAATAGTTCAAAGGTCAGATGAGAAAAGCTCCGGTGTCAATACACCTCCCCCCAGGGCCCAGGGGAAGGCGTTCTATGTTATGCCCTAAGGGTATGTATGGTTCTTATGGAAGGGATTCTCGTAAAAACTTTATAGAGGGCTCATTTGTTTGGAAATTGAAAGTTCTAGTTCAGTTTTTAAGAGTCAAGAGAGGTAAGGGTAACTAGCCCCCCACGTCTTTTATTCCACAACCCATCCGCTACAAATTTGTAGATATCCAGTTTTTTGGAAATTGTTCGAAAATTAGATAACAAAAAATCAACCCAGGGCCCGGGGAATATGCATTGTAAGTGTTGTCCAGGGGGCGTACATGGCTCTTATGAAAGGGATGCTCGTATAAACTTCAGAGAGGGCTCAATTGATTGGAAATTGAAAGTTCTAGTTCACTTTTTAAGAGTCAAAAGATATCGAGGGCAGCTAGGCCCCCCCCACACACACCCTTTTCCCCAAGCCCATCCGATAAAATTTTTATAATACCCATTTCATTAAAAATAGTTCAAAGGTCAGATAAGAAAAATGACTGTGTCGACGCAGCCCCGCAGGGCCAGGAGGCAGGTGTTATGTGTAATGCTCTAGGGGAATATATAGTTCTTATGGAAGGGATGCTCTTATAAACTTTGGAGAGGTCTCATGTGATTGGAAATTAAAAGTTCTTGTTTACTTTTTAAGAGTCAAAAGAGATCGGAGGGCAATTAGCCCACTTTCAGCACCCTAAATGCATTAGATAAAAATTTTGAAATAGACATTTTGTTAAAACTGGCTAAAAGTTCAGATTACCAAAAACACCGGTGTCTACACAGCTCCCCAGTGCCCGGGGGTAGGTGTTGTTATTTATGCCCTGGGGGCATATATAACCGCTATGGAAGGGATGCTCGTGTAAACTTCATAGAGGGCTCATTTGATTGGAAATTGAAAATTTTAATTTACTTTTTAAGAGTCAAAGGTGATTGGAGGATAGTTAGCCTCCTCCCACAATCCATTTATTTTTTTCCCAGAGGCACTTCATATAGAAGGGGTCATCGTATAAACTTCAAAGGGGGCTTGTTGAAGTGGAAATAGAGAGTTCTAGTGCCCTTTTTGAGAGCCAAAAGGGATCAGAGGGCAACTAGCCCCCCAAGGCCTTTCCCCAAATATATCTGATAAAAAATTTGAGGTGGCCATTTTGTTAAAAATAGTTCAAAGTCATATAACAAAAACTCCTTTACGTATGGCCATTTCGTTAAAAATAGTTCAAAGGTCAGATAAGAAAAACTCCTGGTGTCGACACCCCCCCCCCCTAGTGCCCTGGACAGGAGTTGTAAGCATTGCTCTGGGGGTATATACGGTTTTTATGGAAGGTATGCTCGTATAAACTTCGGAGAGGGTTCATTTGATTGGAAAATGAAAGTTCTAGTTCACTTCTAAGAGTAAAAAGATATCGGAGGGCAACTAGCTCTGGGGGCATATATAGTTCTTATAGAAGGGATGCTCCTATAAACTTTTGAGAGGGCTCATATAATTGGAAATTGAAAGTTCTCGTTCACTTTTTCAGAGGCAACGCAATAGCGTTGCCTATAGTAAAGGCCATGCGACTCCAATATTTTATTATTTTTTTTATTTATTTCTTTAGATTTTTTTTTCCCAGAATCACTTCATATGGAAGGCCTCGTCGTAAAAACTTCAAAAGAAGCTCATTTGATTGGAAATCGAGAGTGCTAGTGCCCTTTTTAAGGGTCAAAAGTGATTGGAAGGCAACAAACGTCCCTTCCACGCCCACCATTTCCCCAAACACATCCAATCAAAATTTTGAAAGGCCATTTTGTTATACGTAGATGATTTCCAGATAGAAATTATGTTTTTGAGGAGGACACTCCTCCACAGCCCTCAAGGCAAGGGTTGTAAATTATGCCCTAGGGGCATATAAGCTTTTATAGAAAGCTTTGTCGTAGAAACTTCAAAAAGGGCTCATTCGATTGGAAATTCAAAGGGCTGCTCTTTTTAATAATCGAAAGTGGTTGGAGGGTAATTTACCCCCCTGTTACGCCCGCCTTTTCCCCAAACACAGCCAATCAAAATTTTGACATAGCCATTTTGTTCAATGTGGTTGAAAATTCTGGAAATTAGGTCTTTGAGGATGATACCCCCACCCTACACAGCCCTCATGGCAAGGGTTGTAAGTTATGCCCTGTCGGCATATAAGGTTTTTATAGAAGGCGTTGTCATAGAAACTTCAAAAAGAACTCATTCGATTGGAAATTTTGATGGCTAGTGCCCTTTTTAATAGTCGAAAATGATTGGAAGGCAACTAACAACCCATCCACGCCCACCATTTCCCCATACACATCCAATCAAAATTTTGAGATAGCCATTTTGTTCAAAATATTTGAAAGTTCTGGAAATTATATCTTTGAGCTTGACACTCCCCCCCCCCCCAAGGTCTTCAGGGCAAGGGTTATAAGCTATGCCCTGGGGGCATATATGGTGCTTATGGAAGGAATGCTCGTATAAACTTCATAGAGGGCTTATTTTATTGGAAGTTGAAAGTTTTAGTTCACTTTTTAAGCATCAAAAGATACTGGAGGGTAACCAGCCCCCCCCCCTCAACGCCCTATTTTCCCAAATGCATCCAATAAAAATTTTAAATAGCTATTTTTTTTCAAAATAATTCAAAGATCATATAAAAAAATCCGATGTCGACACAACCCCCATGGCCCGGGGATAGGCGTTATAAGTTATGCCCTGGGGGCATATATGGTTCTTATGGAAGGGATGCTCGTATATACTTCAAACAGGGCTCATTTGATTGGAAATTGAAAATTTTAGTTCATATTTTAAGAATCAAAAGAGATTGGAGGGCACCCAGATCCCCCCCCCCCCACGCCCTTTTGCCAGAGGGTAGGAATTGTAATTTATGCCCTGGGGGCATATATGGTTGTTCTGGAAGGGATGTTCGTATAAACTTCATAGAGGGTTCATTTGATTGGAAATTGAAAGTTGCAATTCACTTTTTAAGAGTAAAAAGTGATCGGAGGGCAGCTAGCCTCCCCCACACTCCATTAGTTTTTTTCCCAGAGGCACTTCATATAGAAGGGGTCATTGTATAAATTTCAAAGGGGGCTCATTTCAAGGGGAGGGGAACTTTTTTCACTTTGATATTGTTACTTTGATATGAACATTTGATTTTGTTTTTTCTAATGTTTGATTTTGAAATAGGGAATTTTTAAGAACTTGAAACTTTTTGCAATCAAAAACGAACAAAAATTAATTTAAAAAAAAACTTTCCGAAAAATAAGTTTTTCAAAGAATAGTAAAGGCCATTTTAAACTTAAGCTCAGGAGATACAAATACCTGTTAAAATTCAAACTCAAAACAACCAGGAATTACTATTAAAGAACAAATGAAACCCGAAACGAACAGAAATTAAATAAACAATAATAGGAAAAAACATACCACAAGTAATAGTATAAATGATTAAATAGATCCTAAAGCGAGCAATGCTTAGATTAAATATGAAAATCAATCTTAAAACGAAGAAAAATATTTTGCTATTGAAGTATAAATTAAACATAAGATGAGCAGAAATTAAATAAACAATGAATGCAAACAAACATACAAAAGATATTAATGTAAATTAATAAATAAATCTTAAAACGAGTAAAACTTAAATTGAATATGTAAATCAAGCTTGAAATGAACAAAAATCACTACAAACAAGAGTTTGAGTATCGCCTCCTTCTCTCACTGTAAAAGTCTTAAATCTGCTGCGTCATTGACGCTTTACTGAAAACTATATGCGTCTTGAACATTCTTGGAAAGTATAAACAACATTAAATTGAATATTTGAAATATAATGATATTAATAGTTGAAATATTCATCGGCTCAATTATTTATTTCACTGTAATTTTATTTTTATTTTGAACGCTGAAAGAACTGGAAAAGAGAATATTTGTAATATAATTCGTTTTCAGTGAAGCGCCAATGACGTAGTAGGCTTTTGGTGTTTATCAAACAGTTCGTGGTAACGAACTGTAAGTAAGGAGCGACCCGGCTCAATGGTAACCGAAACTCTAGAAAACGGTATTTTGATACAAATAGATACATCAAAAGAATCAGATTTTAATGCTGATTTCAAATATATAAGTTTTATCAAGTTCAACTCTAAACATCAAAAGTTAGGCGCCTGAGAAAATTTGGCTGATTTTCGAAAAAAGGAGGAAAGACCCCCTAAAAGTTATAGAACCTTAATGAAAATCACACTATCATATTCAGCGTATCAGAACACCCTACTGTAGAGGTTTCAAGCTCCCATCTACAAAAATGTGGAATTTTGCATTTTTTGCCAGAAGAAAGATCACGGGTGCGTGTTTATTTGTTTGTTTGTTTTTTTTTTTTTCCCAGGGGTGATCGTATCGACCCAGTTGTCCTAGAATATCGTGGGAGGGCTCATTGGAATGGAAATTAAAAGTTCTAGTCCCCTTTTTAAGTGACCAAAAAAAATGGAGGGCAACTAGGCCCCCTCCCACGCTCATTTTTTTCCCAAAGTCACCTGATCAAAATTTTGAGATAGCCATTTTGTTCAGCATGTTCGAAAATATAATAATTATGTCTTTTAGGATGACTTAATCCCCCGAAGCTCCCGGGGGAGGGCTGAAAGTTATGAACTTTACCCAATGTTAGCATATAGTATTGGTTATTTGGAAGTATACAGACGTTTTCAGGGGAGATTTTTCCTGGTAGTGGGGGGATGGGTGGGTCGGGGGTTATATGGGAGGATATTTCCATGAAGGAAGTTTTCATGGGGGAAGGGACATTGCTATGAAGGGGACGCCGGACTTCCCAGCATTATTTAAAAAAAGATCAGAAATTTAATATAAAAAAAACAAGTATTTCAACTGCAATAGCAGCAACATCGAAACTTTAAACGAACAGAAAATATTACATATATGACTGGGTTCACCCCGTAGTCAATACCTCGCTCTTTAAGCCAAAGATTTTTTAGTACTTTCATAAGAGCTATTTATTCTAATTAACGGCCTTTGTGACTAAGCGGTCATTTTTAAAGAATTGGAACAAAATTCGAACTTTCACTTAAAGAGCAAGGTATTGACTAGGGGGCGAACCCCCTAATAAACAAATTAAAAATATATGAATATAGAAGTTCGTTACGTAAGTTAATTCGTAAGTTACGTATATTTATTACTAATAAAAACGTTCGTAAATAAAATTAAACAAGTTTCGAGAAAGCCATTTAACTAAATAAAAGTAAATTAATATGCAAATTTTGTTTTAATTATTCATGTACGGTGAGCCAAGATCAAAACCTGCATTTATTCAAAAACGTTCAAAAATTAAATAAAAAAAACAAGTTTTTTTAACTGAAAGTAAGGAGCAACATTAAAACTTAAAACGAACAGAAATTATTCCGTATATGAAAGGGACTGTCCCCTCCTCAACGCCTCGCTCTTTACGCTAAAGTTTGACTCTGTCTCACAACTTTATTTTTTAAAACAATAAAAAACTTTAGCGTAAAGATCGAGGCGTTGAGGAGGGGACAGTCCCTTTCATATACGGAATAATTTCTGTTCGTTTTAAGTTTTAATGTCGCTCCTTACTTTCAGTTAAAAAAACTTGTTTTTTTATTTAATATATGATAAGATTGTGCCTCCTCTTAGCTGATTGATATGTTCTTCACTGGGGAAACCATCATGAGCGGTTTTATACTCTGTGACTGAATCGCTATCGTTAAAAGAGCAAAATTTGCTGGTTGAATCGTCACTTGCTGATCTGAAACGAAACATGTGTTCTTGTTAAAAAAATAAACAAAAAATGGAAATAACTACATATTTGGCCTCTGTTTTCTAATTTCTATAAGGGGGTATTAGCGTGGCAGGAGCGCCATGCCCCATAACTGCGTTTATGCACAAGATAACTTTTGAAAAAAATATTTTTTGTTTGAAACTTCTCCATATCTTTCATGTTTAGCTCATCCCCTTAAATGTAAAGATTTTTACGATCTGTTCTATAATTTTCACAATTTTCCTTGTGTTTTGAGTACTTTTAGGGCTTATTGAACTCTTGGCAATTAATTCGTTGTGAAGAGGGTCCTTAGGGCCCACGTATACAGAAAGATTGGGCCTACTCATAATTAAATAAAAAAAAACAAGTTTTTTTAACTGAAAGTAAGGAACGACGTTAAAACTTAAAACGAACAGAAATTATTCCGTATATGAAGGGGGCTGTCCCCTCCTCAACGCCTCGCTCTTTACGCTAAAGTTGTTTTATTGTTTAAAAAAATAGAGTTGTGAGAAAGTCAAACTTTAGCGTAAAGAGCGAGGCGTTGAGGAGGGGACAGCCCCCTTCATATACGGAATAATTTCTGTTCGTTTTAAGTTTTAACGTCGTTCCTTACTTTCAGTTAAAAAAACTTGTTTTTTTTTTATTTAATTTACAGTTAAGAAAGGGAGCAGTATCCAAATTCTTGTTTGTAATGAAACTATATTCGTCTTGAACAACTCTAGAAAGAACTAATAAATTAAACTGAATATTTGATGTGTAATGATATTAATTGCTGGAAGCTCATCAGTTCAAAATTTTACTATAGTTTTAATGTTTATTTTCAATATTAAGTACAAAAGAAAATATTTGTAATAAAATTGGTTTTCAGTAAAGCGCCTTTGGAAATTGAAAGTTGTAAATTACTTATTAAGAGTCAAAAGTGATTGAAGGGCAGTTAGCCCTCCCCCCCCCACAATCCATTTTTTTTTCCCAGAGGCACTTCATATAGAAGGGGTCATCGTATTAACTTCAAAGGGGGCTCATTCAATTGAAAAAAGAGAGTTCTAGTGCCCTTTTTGAGAGCCAAAAGTGATCAGAGGGCAACTAGCCCCCCAAGGCCTTTTCCCCAAATGTATCTGATAAAAAATTTGAGGTAACCATTTGGTTAAAAATGGTTCAAAGTCATATAAGAAAACTCCTTTACGTATGGCCATGTCGTTAAAAATAGTTCAAAGGTCAGATTAGAAAAACTCCTGGTGTCGACATAACCCCCCCCTCCCCGCTAGTGCCCGAGGCAGGTGTTGTAAGTATTGTTCTGGGGGTATATGTGGTTCTTATGGAAGGTATGCTTGTAAAAACTTCGGAGAGGGTTCATTTGATTGGAAATTGAAAGTTCTAGTTCACTTTTACAGAGTAAAAAGATATCGGAGGTCAACTAGCTCCCCCTCCCCACTCCATGCCCTTTTTTCCTCAAACCCATCCGATATGAACTCTGAGAAAACCATTTTTTTAAACAGTTCATAGATAATACAATGAAACCTCCGAGGTTGACAAAACCCCCAGGGCCCGGAGGCAGGCGTTGTAAATAACGCTCTGTGGGCATATATAGTTCTTATAGAAGGGATGCTCGTATAAACTTCGGAGAGGGCTCATATAATAGGAAATTGAAAGTTCTTGTTCACTTTTTCAGAGGCAACGCAATAGCGTTGCCTATAGTAAAAGCAATACGACTCCAATATTTTATTATTATTACTATTTATTTTTTTAGTTTTTTTCCCCCCAGAAACACTTCATATGGAGGGGTTTGTCATAAAAACTTCAAAAGGATCTCCTTTGATTGTAAATTGAGAGTGCTAGTGCCCTTTTTAAGGGTCAAAAGTGATTGGAACGCAACAAACATTCCTTCCACACCCACCATTTCCCCAAACACATCCAATCAAAATTTTTAGATAGCCATTTTGTTATACGTAGTTGATTTCCAGATAGAAATTATTTTTTTGAGTACACTCCTCCACAGCCCTCAGGGCAAGGGTTGTAAGTTGTGCCCTAGGGCCATATAAGCTTTTTATAGAAAGCTTTGTCGTAGAAACTTCAAAAAGGGCTCATTCGATTGGAAATTCAAAGGGCTGCTCTTTTTAATAGTAGAAAGTGATTGGAGGGCAATTAACCCCCCTCCCTATCACGCCCACCTTTTCCCCAGACACAGCCAATCAAAATTTTGACATAGCCATTTTGTTCAACGTGGTTGAAAATTCTGGAAATTAGGTCTTTGAGAATGACACCCCCTCCCCACACAGCCCTCAGGGCAAGGGTTGTAAGTTATGCCCTGTGGGCATATAAGGTTTTATAGAAGGTGTTGTCATAGAACCTTTAAAAAGGGCTCATTCGATTGGAAATTTTAATGGCTAGTGCCCTTTTTAATAGTCGAAAGCGATTGGAAGGCAACACCCCATCCACGCCCACCATTTCCCCATACACATTCAATCAAAATTTTGAAATAGCCATTTTGTTCAACATATTTGAAAGTTCTTGAAATTATATCTTTGAGCTCGACACTCCCCCCCCCCAAGGCCTTGAGGGCAAGGGTTATAAGCTATGGCCTGGGGGCATATATGGTTCTTATGGAAGGAATGCTCGTATAAACTTCATAGACGGCTCATTTGATTGGAAGTTGAAAGTTCTAGTTCACTTTTTAAGCATCAAAAGATATTGGAGGGTAACCAGCCCCCCCCCCCCTCCACGCCCTTTTTTACCGAATGCATCCGATAAAATTTTTAGATAGCTATTTATTTGAATAATTCAAAGATCATATAAAAAAAATCCGATGTCGACACAACCCCCAGGGCCCGGGGGCAGGCGTTATACGTTATGCCCTGGGAGCATATATGGTTCTTATGGAAGGGATGCTCGTAAAAACTTCAAACACGGCACATTTGATTGGAAATTGAAAGTTTTAGTTCACGTTTTAAGAGTCAAAAGAGATTGGAGGGCACCTAGCCTCCCCCCCACGCCCTTTATTCCCCAAGCCCATCCGCTACAAATTTTGAGATAGCCAGTTTTTGGAAATTGTTCAAAAATTAGATAACAAAAACCCCACGTCCTTTTTTTCTCAAACCCACGCGATATGAACTTTGAGATAGCTATTTTTTTTAAAATAGCTCAAAGATCAAATAACGAAAACTCTGTGGTTGACATAGCCCCCATGGCCCGGAGGCAGGCGTTGTAAGTAATGCTCTGGGGCATATATCGTTTTTATGGAAGGGATGCTTGTATAAATTTCGGAGAGGGTTCATTTGATTTGAAATTGAAAGTTCTCGTTCACTCTTTAAAAGTCAAAAGAGATTGGAGGGCAACTAGCCTCCCCTCCACGGCCTAAATGCATCAGATAAAAATTGTGAGGTAGAAATTTTGTTAAAAATAGTTCAAAGTTCAGATAACATAAACTCCGGTAGCGACCCCCCCCCCATGGCCCGAGGGTAGGCGTTGTAAGTTATGCCCTGGGGGCATATATGGTTGTTATGGAAGGGATGCTCGCATAAACTTCATAGATGGTTCATTTGATTGGAAACTGAAAGTTGTAATTCACTTTTTAAGAGTAAAAAGTGATCGGAGGGCAGCTAGCCTCCCCCCACACTCCATTAATCTTTTCCCCAGAGGCACTTCACATAGAAGGGGTCATCGTAAAAACTTCAAAGGGGGCTCATTTCAAGGGGGGGGAACTTTTCTCACTTTGATATTGTTACTTTGATATGAACATTTGATTATTTTTTTTAATGTTTGATTTTGAAATAAGGAATTTCTAAGAACTTGAAACTTTTTGCAATCAAAAACGAACAAAAATTAATTAAAAAAAACTTTCCTAAAAATAGGTTTTTCAAAGAAAAGTAAAGGCCATTTTAAACTTAAGCTCGGAAGATACAAATACCTGTTAAAATTCAAACTCAAAACGACCAGGAATTGCTATTAAAGAATAAATGAAACCCAAAACGAACGGAAACTAAAGAAACAATCATAGGAAAAAATATAGCATAAGTAATAGTATAAATGATCAAATAGATCTTAAAGCGAGCAATGCTTAGATTGAATATGAAAATCAATCTTAAACCGAAAAAAAATAATATTTTGCTATTGAACTATAAATGAAACGTAAAACGAACAGAAATTAAATAAACAATGAATGCAAATAAACATACAATAGATATTAATGTAAATTAATAAATAAATTTTAAAACAAGTAAAACTTAAATTGAATATATAAATCAAGCTTGAAACAAACAAAAATCACTACAAACAAGAGTTTGGGTATCGCCTCCTTTTCTCACTGTAAAAGTCTAAAACCTACTGCGTCAATGACGCTTTACTGAAAACTATATACGTCTTGAAAAGTCTTGGAAAGTATAAACAACATCAAATTGAATATTTGATATATAATGATATTAATTGTTGAAAGATTCATCAGCTCAATAATTTATTTCACGGTAATTTTATTTTTATTTTGAACGCTGAAAGAACTGGAAAAAAAATATTTGTAATATAATTCGTTTTCAGTGAAGCGCCAATGACGTAGTAGGCTTTTGGTGTTTATTTACAGCTAAGGAAGGGGGCAGTATCCAAATTCTTGTTTGTAGTGAAACTATATTCGTCTTGAACAACTTTAGAAAGAACTAATAAATTAACTTGAATATTTGATGTGTAATGATATTAATTGCTGGAAGCTCATCATTTCAAAATTTTACTATAATTTTAATGTATATTCTCAATAGTAAGTACGAAATAAAATATTTGTAATAAAATTGGTTTTCAGTAAAGCGCCAATGACGCAGTAGGTTTTAGACTTTTACAGTGAGACAAGAAGGTGATGCCCAAACTCTTGTTTGTAGTGATTTTTGTTCGTTTCAAGCATGATTTGCATATTCAATTTAAGTTTTCTCGTTTTAAGATTTATTTATTCATTTACATTAATATGTATTGTATGTTTGTTTGCGTTGATTGTTTATTTAATTTCTGTTCGTTTTAAGTTTCATTTATACTTCAATAGGAAAATATTTTTTTTCGTTCTAAGCTTGATTTTCATATTAAATCTAAGCATTACTCGCTTTTAGATCTATTTATTCATTTATATTATTACTTGTTGTGTGTTTTTTCCTATGATTGTTTATTTAATTTCTGTTCGTTTTGGGTTTCATTTATTCTTTAATAGTAATCTCTGGTCGTTTTGAGTTTGAATTTTAACAGGTATTTGTATCTGCTGAGCTTAAGTTTAAAATGGTCTTTACTTTTCTTTGAAAAACTTATTTTTCGGAAACTTTTTTTTAATTAATTCCTTAAAAACATCAGATTCAACATCTTTATGTAGAAGAATTAATAATTTAGAGCGGTGTACTACAAGTACTATTTCAGTTGCCAAAAATGGATTTGGTCATCCATAGTTCAGTTCAGTTCAGTTCATTTTATTTAACATCAAAATACATTTAACAAATATGCCAATACCCGCCCCAAGAAAGATACCAAAAAGCACTTGCGACTGGGCGGGTACATACACTAAAAAAACAACACACGCAAATTACATACAAACACTACAAAACAAAAAAAAAAGAAATCAATCAGTCTCTCATCAATTCATTTAATAATAATAATAATAATAAAGGTAAATAATAATAATAATAAAGAAAAAAAAAAAAAAAAAAAAAAAAAAAAAAAAAAAAAAAAAAAAAAAAAAAACTATGAACCTTGACCTAACAAATATTTTTTCAATTTATTTTTAAATAACCCCAGGTGCTCAGCCGCCCGAATGCTCTCCGGAATAGAGTTCCACACATTAGGTCCTGAAAATCTAGTATGGAAGCCGGCCCTGGTTCCACTTCTATTCGGAACAATAAAATCACTAGCATGACGAGTTTCATAATGGTGCAAAGACCTATTATCGTTAAAATAATCACGAAAAACCTCTGGACTAACATCATTCCAGCATTGATAAGCAAAAATTCCTATTTGGTAGTCTCGTAGCTGTCCTACATTCAACACTTGCAACTTGTTGAAGCAAGCTGAAGTATTATTTACACCTTCAACATACCCACCAATAAGACGCATCGCTCTATTTTGAAGAGTCTGAACACGTTTAAAATTCACATAGAAATTACTTGCCCATAACATACAGCCATACGAAGCATATGGGTGGATCAAAGCATGGTATAAAAGCAATAAAACTCTCTGAGGTAAGAAATTTTTAAAACGACGAATCGCTCCAAGGCCACGTGCAACCTTTGTGGCAACAACATCACTGTGGCGTTTCCACGAAAAATTACAATCAATGTAAAAACCTAAGTACCGGATTTCTTGAACTTGAACTACAGGCTTATTATTAAACAGAATTCTACCATCAATATCACTGGGCTTACCTACTCTAGAATATACAATAAAATTAGTCTTAGTAACATTAACTGATAACAAACTTAAACTAGTAAAAACATGGAAATATCTCAGAACACAATTCACTTTCAACACAAGACTATCCAAAAAACGACTAGAAAACGTAACTGCAGTGTCATCAGCGAATGACGTTAAGCAACAATCTGGAAGATAAAACCTCATGCTATCCACATAAACCAGATACAGAAGTGGACCAAGGACCGATCCCTGTGGCACACCACACGACACTTGATAAGGGGAAGAAAAAGCATCATCAATCATCACTTTAATAGACCTCCCACACAAATAACTTTCAAACCACTTCAAACTCACTCCTTTAACACCTAAGCATTCTAATCTTTGCAATAAAATTTTAAAATCTACCGTGTCAAATGCTTTCCTAAAATCAAAAAATACTGTTAGGGGGATTTCACCTTTTACTAAACAATTATTTACAAAATCAACAAGATGAATGGCAGCATGACTAGTGGACTGACCTTTTCGAAACCCGAATTGGGTATCACTGAGTAGGCTATGTTTCGTGAGATGGTCAAATAGACGGCGATGAATCACTTTTTCCAAAATTTTTGACAATAAAGGCAGTATCGATATTGGTCTCCAGTTACCGGCATCTGACCTGGCACCCCCTTTGTAAAGCGGGATAACTTTAGCTTGCTTCAACGCTTCTGGAAAGGTCCCCGTTTACATAGATAAATTAATAATATGGAGAATACATGGTAGTATATACATTAACACAGCTTTAAAAGTTCTCAGGTTCACGCCATCTATCCCAGCAGAATTCGATTTTATATTTTTCACTATTTTAATCACTTCATCACTTGTACGCTTTTCAAACTGGAACTCAACAGTATCTTTACGAGAGTCCACGAATTCCTCGCTAAGAAAATTTTCCCTGTCACACCTTACACTCTCTTGAACAGACGAGCCAACCTGAGAATAAAACTGGCCAAAATGATTCGCAACTACATTTTTATCACTCACATAACTTCCGTTTATATCAATGCAAGGCGACTGACTACTTTTCTGATTTCCCATAAACTCATTAATAACCTGCCATGTGGCTTTGGTATCTCCCTTATTATCAGAAATCTTTTCTTCAAAATACTTCTTCTTTGCTTGCCTTCTCATACTGTTCACCTTATTTCTCACTCGCTTGAACTCTGCAAAATCTGCGTCATCCTGACTATTAAGATATTGCTCATATAACAAGTTCCTTTTTTTTATCATGTCTATTATTGCCTCCGTAATCCACGGCTTGCGGGGATCGTCCCTCTTTTGTTTGGTCAAGCGCAAGGGGCATGTTTTCTCATAAATCGGTTGGAAAATATACATGAACTGATTGTACGCTAGAGAAGAATCACCAGAAATCCCCAGGACCGAGTCCCACTTGATACAGCTCAACTCCTCGGCAAAGCTATTCAGATTTTGCTTTTTCAGCTCACGTGTCAGTGTTTTTTTAGCTCGCGCAAATATCGCGCAAAAACTTAATAAAACAGCCCTTTGAAGAGATTAAATAAGAAAAAAGTTTTTTTTTTTTAACTGAAAGTAAGGCACAACGTTAAAACTTAAAACGAACAGAAATTATTCCGTATATGAAAGGGGCTGTCCCCTCCTCAACGCCTCGCTCCTTACGCTAAAGTTTTTTATTGTTTAAAAAAAATAAGAGTTGTTAGAAAGTCAAACTCTACAGCAGGGTTCTCTGATACGCTGAATATGATGGTAAGGATTTCATTAAGATTCTCTCGCTTTTAGGAGGTCTTTCCCCCTTTTTTCGAAAATCAGCCAAATTTTCTCAGGCCCGTAACTTTTAATAGGTAGGACTAAACTTGATGAAAATTATATATTTGAATTCAGCATTGAAATCTGATTCTTTTGATGTATCTATTGGTATCAAAAACCCGTTTTCTAGAGTTTCGGTTACTATTGAGCCGGGTCGCTCCTTACTTACAGTTCGTTACCACGAACTGTTTGAAAATGAAAGCTGGCATAGTTTTAAGCATGCTACAAATAGGAGTAAAAGGTCATATAATATTTTCTTCAAAGGAAAGTAGGGAGTAACATTAAAACTTATGCACAGTTATGGAAAAACTAATAGAAAATTCGGAAGAATTAATAAAAATTACAATTTTTCCTATTGGGGTCAAGTTTCCCGAGGGCAGGTAAGGAGAACGATGTCGCCACAAACATATTAACCGTACATACAAGTTTTCTATTGGAATCGCCTAAGGACAGTCTTTGGTACTCGTTTGAATGACTTACATCAACAATAAGCCGTGTGGATATTTTTTATTCTAACTCTTCTTAGAAAATATAATCAAAACAAACTATGACTCTGTGACAGTAGTAAAAGTCTTCCAAACATAAGAAAAGCGATATTTGGAATTTTCATTGAGCAAAAATACTCTTTTGGCAATTTCCACCGTAAAATGTGAAAAAAAACTCGCCCCCCTTCCCATCAATTTTGATAAATAAATTATATCCCCATCAACCAACACCTTTACGAGTTGGTGCCGTTGGTATCTGCTTAATCCCTATTCCAGATGGTTGGTGAAGAGAACCTTGTGGGCCTCATCCAGAAATGTCGGTCATATTGAGCCATATTGAGGGTAGTTGGAAGAAAAATTATCGCCAAGGAACTGATTTTCCGTCCCTCCATCAGAAATACGATCTTTTCCTTGAACCCTTTGATTCACTGGATATACACACAATTCTCAATGAACTCTTGAAGTATAGTCAACGGCAAACAGAAAAGATACGGCAAAGATGCGGCCGATTTTACTGAGCACAACGGACAAAAATGAAAACTGGGCAGAAAAAAACTTGCCAAGAGAGACATTACTTGTTCTATGTAATTTAATTCTGCTTATCTATCCTAATTATAGTTATACGTGATTCTAACTATTATTTCTATGTAACCATTAATTCTTTTAAATTCTATGCAGAATGTGCTCAAATTTGTATAGATTGTTGATATTTTCTTTCAATCTGTTTTCGGTTCTATTTTAAACAGAGCTATTGCTAGTTCTTTTTTAAACCTGAGAAGCGATTTTTGCTATAGATTCAACCATCATTGGTCGATAGCACAAATTCACGTTATTCTCAATGGTCTAGGCACATCTTTCAAATATCTAACCAAGTCTAAATTTGTGTCATTAAAAATCTAACTCATCAGGAAATATAATGCAGGCAATATGGAATCTGGAGGGGGAATAGAGGGTGACAGGTTTTCACATACTACCAGAAAAGTTTTTAGCAGGAATTAGTAGTTTCTAACTATCGAGTCATTGTCATAAGATGCTGAACCTATGATTCTAGAGGATTTTGACAGTGCAGAGAAAAAGAGTGTGTTCCTTCAAATACAAATAAAGAATTTTAATCTCGAAATAACTGAAAATATCCTTTATTCCAGTTGGACTGATGTTTTTTTTGAACAACATTTGCTTTGCCATATTTAATACGTTTGTGTTTTGTGAAATCCCATTATTTGAAGCAAATATACGTTAAATGTTACTAACAGTTTTTTTTTACCGACATTTCCCTATTCCCTCCGAAAAAATTTCTATGATTACATTTCTATTCATCGTTCTCAAGAGTAAAGCCACAAATTTACTCTTCATCGAGAGAATTCAATAGAGTACAATAGCAAACTTCAACATTGCCTGAATCTGCCGTGACTCAAGTCATTTGAATAGGAATTATATTTGAGGACTAACTACCAAAGAGTAAAAGCTTATACAACTTATATTAATATCTTACATATTTATTATTTTTAAGCATTTTTCTAGTTCGAAAAAACTGCAAGAGCTTTATTTTTATGGCAAGCGGAAGCTGCTTCAGAGAGAGAACAGGCAGCTGATTTACGCCGCCGCAATCAAGCCCTTTTGTGCAATTTACTTCCACCACATGTTGCTACTCATTTTTTGGTAAGGACTGTTAGATTACACTTAGCTCTAGTTGCCAAAGTTGTATACATTTGATAAGTATAATTAGGATAAATACACAGAAAAATTTGTCCAATAGAATCGTTTGGGACTAATGGTGTCACTGATGAAAACCGCATTAAAAACAGATTCAAACATTATTTTAATCTTTATGCATGTTCGCGAAGTTTTTCCTTTTCCATACGTAATTTTAGACATTATCAATCTTGGGGGGAATCCTCCCCCTCTCCCTATTTCTACGGATTACAAATGTTAACGGCAGGGGCAAATCCAGGAAGTAAGGGGGTAGCCTGCCCTGGGTGCTGGTTTGTAGGTGGCGCTGGCTTTCAATGCCTTTTTTTCTCACTAAATAAAATTTGAACCGTAATTTTCCAATTTTCGAACGCGCTGTGTTTAGAAGTGGAGAGTAGGCGTGGCTCCTTTTGGGGAGTGATGGGGATAGAAGGAGCGATAGGGAGAGAACAAAGGGAAGGTCCCTCCCTTAGAAACGTACATAGGTAACCTTACTCGTAGAAACCAGTTTTGTGCATTCCTTTCAGTCTCCTTCACGATATTTAGACAAAAAGGAGGTGGTCTAATCTGACAACCTTTAAAAGGTAGTCGCAATCTCATAATGATCACAGCGGAAAGCGCCGTTCTGAGCTTTGAAAGCTCGTTCCCTAAAAGACCACAAATTAAAGAGATAATAATCGGCTATGTATAGAAGAAAACCCATGGAGCTCCTAAAAAATTTTAATGATTTTAAAATCAACTTTTTTGTACTTTCATATAAATTCTGATAAATTGAGAATCCGCTCCACTTTCTTCCGTTTTGCAAAATACCTACTTTTTTCTGGGGGGGTATTTTCTGGGGCGGTATTTTCTGGGGGGGGGGAGGTATTTTCTGTGGGGATATTATCCGGAGTTAAGCACCTAGAACCGTTATTAACACCGCATAATCTTTTGTCTGAATTAAAGCTAATTAAAAAGTATATTAGAAACAGGATGGCCGAGCAGCGCTTGGCCAACTTGAGTATAATCCACATAGAACATTATAGAATGGTTTTGAAGTTTTCAAATGATTAATTACTAAGACATTTCTTTTGACAAAAGTGCGAAAAGTTAAGATTTGGTATACAGGATAAGATTGATTGTGTATAATTTAAATTGTATGTGTACTGTGCAGTGGTGGTTCAGTCTAACCTTGCGCCGGGGGCAAAATCTTGATTATTCCTTCCCCCCCTGTTTCCCAATGATTTGCAGGCCAAATTTTAACAAAATTTTCATTCAGTAACAGATTTTTTCATTTATTTAAATGTGACTTTTCTTACTTTATATGGGGAAAGATATGGGAAAAATGAAAATTTCGGATTCAATTTGCATAGAGTTGCTGCCATCTGCACCCTCTAATTTATTTTAATAAAAATAAATTTCAAAAAATACAAAATGATTATAAACGTCCAATTATTTATTTGAAATTTTATGTCCCTAAAAATTCTTCGATCGGGGAAAGTGCCCCTCAGCCCCCCTAAAATGCCAATGGTACTTTGTCAACAACAGAATGTTGTTACGTGGAGCCTTAAGAGTCTTTCTTGAGCCTTGTTGAGCATACTAGAATTTAAATTGGCTTTCCAAAAAAAAGTGGTGTTTGTTGTCTAGCAGAATCCTAAAACTGTCTGTTAGGGGTCACGGGGACAGTCATTTGAGTATAAGATAAATGTGCTTCCACTTCCCCTATTATTTTTTTTTTGTCTTTGCAATTCTGCTGTACTTTCTAATTTTTCTGTAAATTTCTTTTTTTGCAGTTTTGACGAGTCTTTTTTTAACCAGTCTTAATTTTTTTGAGTGTATTGGTTCAACCTGGGCTGGGCGTGTAGTCCGCAAGCTTTGTAGCAGATTCCTGTAGATAGAAAATACCAGAGTATACTACGTTTTCCATGGGAATGGGGGTATTTTCCGTAGTGTGGCATTCTCGAGGGGGGTATTTAACTAGGGGTATTTTCCAGGGATTATTTTCTGGGAGGGGATTTTCTGCGGGGGAGGGGGTATTTTTCGGGGGAGAGGTATTTTCCTGGGGATATTTTACGTGGGCGGTATTTTCTGGGGGGGGAGGTATTTTCTGTGGGGATATTATCCGGAGTTAAACACCTAGAACTGTTATTAACACCGCATAATCTTTTGTCTGAATTAAAGCTAATTAAAAAGTATATTAGAAACAGGATGGCCGAGCAGCGCTTGGCCAACTTGAGTATAATCCACATAGAACATTATAGAATGGTTTTGAAGTTTTCAAATGATTACATTACTAAGACATTTCTTTTGACAAAAGTGCGAAAAGTTAAGATTTGGTATACAGGATAAGATTGATTGTGTATAATTTAAATTGTATGTGTACTATGCAGTGGTGGTTCAGTCTAACCTTGCGCCGGGGGCAAAATCTTGATTATTCCTTCCCCCCTGTCTCCCAATGATTTGCAGGCCAAATTTTAACAAAATTTTCATTCAGTAACAGATTTTTTCATTTATTTAAATGTGACTTTTCTTACTTTATATGGGGAAAGATATGGGAAAAATGAAAATTTCGGATTCAATTTGCATAGAGTTGCTGCCATCTGCACCCTCTAATTTATTTTAATAAAAATAAATTTCAAAAAATACAAAATGATTATAAACGTCCAATTATTTATTTGAAATTTTATGTCCCTAAAAATTCTTCGCCCGGGGAAAGTGCCCCTCGGCCCCCCTAAAATGCCAATGGTACTTTGTCAACAACAGAATGTTGTTACGTGGAGCCTTAAGAGTCTTTCTTGAGCCTTGTTGAGCATACTAGAATTTAAATTGGCTTTCCAAAAAAAAGTGGTGTTTGTTGTCTAGCAGAATCCTAAAACTGTCTGTTAGGGGTCACGGGGACACCCATTTGAGTATAAGATAAATGTGCTTCCACTTCCCCCATTATTTTTTTTTGTCTTTGCAATTCTGCTGTACTTTCTAATTTTTCTGTAAATTTCTTTTTTTGTAGTTTTGACGAGTCTTTTTTTAACCGGTCTTAATTTTTTTGAGTGTATTGGTTCAACTTGGGCTGGGCGTGTAGTCCGCAAGCTTTGTAGCAGATTCCTGTAGATAGAAAATACCAGAGTATACTACCATTTGCTGCTGAGAATTACATATGCGGGTTTTTTGTTAAATATTATGAGTTATTTTTCCTTAGCCAATGTTAGGTTTGGGGAATTTTTTCGAGGTCCCCAGGCTTTGTGGTGGATTCCTAAAGTTAGGGAACACCAAAGTATTGGGTTTCCACGCCACACAATATAATGTGGGCAGTTGTAGGCAATAACTGCTAGACTATACCACTAGCCCATTGGCCAATTTCCTTGGCTGTCATATTAAGTTTGGGCTACCTTTACCAGTATTCTAGTCTTTTGTACTACAATACTAGTGGTAGGAATTCGTATCGGTCTTTTCCGTAGATTTGGGCTAGATTTAACCTGTAAGGACAGCCTATATACGGTACTCAAACACCCACGGAAATAGAACTATTTTTAATTAGGCACTGGTGACTTAGCACTGGTGACTAATTCCTTGTACACCGTTTCCTTTTAAAATGACGCTAGGGAATATTCATGAGATATAGATCGAAAAAAAATTAGTTGATAAAGAATTAGGAAGACAAAATTTCGGAATATAGCTGTTTTTTCACATGCGGGTGGAAATTTCAGAGACTGATTGGATTTGTTATCTCTCTTGCTTTAAGAGGTAATTTTAAAGCAAAATAATTAATTGGCTTGATTCTCAAATCGGGAATAAAGGAATAGAACCTCTCCATGTTAGAGTAAACATTTTAGGGCTGTAGAAAAACATGAGAGATAGTAAACGTTTGTGGTGTTTCTTATTTGAGTCATTTTAGGCAAAATATACCAATATTCCACACTCCACGAATAATGTTCGCACTCATTCACTGTTTCAGTTTGGATGCAAAATAATTGCAATATAGATAGTATAATAAATGTAGGCACCATTACATAGAACAAGAAAGCAGATTTCAACAAAACAAATAGACAAAACAAAACAGATTTCAACGAAAACAAATTTACTTGTTACAATTGTACCTAGGACATTTTCCAGAGATTTCCCGAATATATATGATCAGAAAACCCCCAAAACAACGGTTTTATCTAGATCCCATAATAGTAGTCTAAACGTAAATTTGCTTCGGAGTCAGCCAAGATACACAGATAACTAAATGGACAGCTGACAGAAATGACCATGATTTTTGTAGCGATCAAACCTAACTGCAAACTGACCTCATTAATAAGATGAGTATTTACTATTTCAATACTGTTATATGCTATTATTAATTTTAAAAAATCTGAAAAAGAAGTTTTCTAGAGAAAAGTAAAGGCCAGAAGTAAGATCAGAAGAAATAGAAACCTACAATAACTCAAACTCAAAACAACCAGAAATTGCTATTTAAAAATAAATGAAACCCAAAACAAACAGAAATTAAATACACAATAAGCAAAAAAACATAAAACAGGTACTAATGTAAATGAATAAATAAATCTGAAAACGAGTAAAGCTTAAGCTGAATATACCAATCAAGCTTAAAACGAACAAAAATATTTTGCTATTGAGGCATAAATTAAACGCAAATGAGCAAAAATTAGATAAACAATCATATTAAACAAAAAAACAGTATTTACTAATAGAAATGAGTGGATAAATTTTAAAACGACTGAAACTTAAACTGAATATGCAAATCCAGCTTGAAACGAACAAAAATCTCTACAAAGAAGAGTTTGGGTTTTGCCTCCTTTCACTGTAAAAGTTTAAAACCTATTACGTCATTGGCGCTTTCAGTACTTTCTATAAGTTTTTATAAGTTTTATGAATTTTTTTAGTAATTTCATAAGAGCTATTTATTCTAATTAACGGCCTTTGTGATTAAAGGGTCATTCTTAAATAATTGGAATAAAATTGAACTTTAGCGTAAAGAGCAAGGTATTGACTAGGGGGAACCCCCATGATATACATAATAAAAATATATGAATATAAAAGTTCTTTACATAAGTTAATTCGTAAGTTACGTATATTTATTACTAATTAATAAAACATATTTTTTTCCACAAAATATGTTTTTCAAAGATAAGTAAAGAACTCCGATAAACCAAAAATGAGCAAAAATAAAATCGAATAATCTAACAAACGTGAAACTACCACAAATCAGCATCGATAAGTAAATGAAATCCAAAACGAACAGAAATTACAATAAATAACCGAATCAAACTCAAAACGAGCAAAAATTAACATAAGTAGGGCTCAAAACCCCTATGCCTTCCCAAGGCCAGAACATAATTTGCACTTTACTAAAAAAAAATGTAAACTTTTTTACTTTTGTAACTTTAATAAATCAAATAATATTAATATTTTGATTAACAAATATCAGTATAAGTATATTAAACTGACAATGCTCATTCCATTTGTGGAATGACAATGCGCCTTTTGATTTAATCTTAAATTACAACCTTTACCCTGGGAACTCTGGGGGGTTTGTCATCCTTAAACAAATAATTTCCAGAACTTTCAACTACGTTGAACAAAATGGCTATCTCTAAACTTTAATTGAATGTGTTCGGGGAAAGGGTGGGCGTGAGAGGGGGGATCAATTACTCTCCAAACACTTACGACTATTAAAAAGGGCCATTTCAATTTCCAAACAAATGAGCCTTTTTTGAAATTTTTACAACAACTTTCTATATAAACCTTATATGCCCCCAGGGCATAACTTACAACCCTTGAACTGAGGGCTCTGAGGGGGTTATCATCCTAAAAGACCTAATTTCCAGAACTTTCGACTACGTTAAACAAAATGTTTATCTCAAAATTTTGATCGGATGTGTTTGGGGAAATAGTGAGCGTTAGAGCAGGGTTAGTTGCTCTTCAATCACTTTCGACTATTAAAAGGGCACTAGCCTTTTCAATTTTCAATTGAATGAGCCCTTTTTGATGTTTTTACAACATCGCGTTCTATAAAATCCTTACATGCTCCCAGGGCATAACTTACAACCCTTACCCTGAGGGTTGTGGAGGGGATGGGTTGTCATCCTTAAAGACCTAATTTCCAAAACTTTCGACTATTAAAAAGGGTACTATACCTTTGAATTTCCAATCGAATGAGCCCTTTTTAAAGTTTCTACGACAAATATTTCAATAAAAACCTTATATGCCCCCGGGGCATAACTTATAGCCGTTGTCCTGAAGACTGTGGGGGGAGTGTCCTGCTCAAAGGTATAATTTCCTGAACTTTAAACTGCGTGGAACAAAATGGCTATCTCAAAATTGTGATTGGATGTGTTTAGGGCAATGGTGGGCGTGGAAAGGGTGTTAGTTGCCTTCCAATTACTTTCGACTATAAAAAAGGGCACTAACCATTTCAATTTCTAATCAAATGAGCCCTTTTTGAAGTTTCTACGACAACGCGTTCTATAAAAACCTTATATGCCCCCAGGGCATCACTCACAACCCTTGCCCTGAGGGTTGAGGGGGAGCGTCCTCCTCAAAAACATAATTTCTATCTGGAAATCAACAACGCTGAATAAAATGGCTATCTAAAAATTTTGATTGGATGTGTTGGGCGAGAGAGGGGGGTTAGTTGCCCTCAAATCTCTTTCGACTATTAAAAGGGCACTAGACCTCTGAATTTCCAATCGAATGAGCCCTTTTTCAAGTTTCAAGCCATTTCAATAAAAACTTAAATGCCCCCAGGGCATAATTTAAAACCCTTGCTCTGAAGACTGTGTGGGGAGTGTCCTGCTCAAAGGTATAATTTCCTGAACTTTAAACTGCGTGGAACAAAATGGCTATCTCAAAATTTTGATTGGATGTGTTTAGGGCAATGGTGGGCGTGGAAAGGGTGTTAGTTGCCTTCCAATCACTTTCGACTATTAAAAAGGACACTAACCATTTCAATTTCTAATCAAATGAACCCTTTTTGAAGTTTTTGCGATAACATGTTCTATAAAAACCTTATATGTCCTCAAGGCATAACTTACAACCCTTGCCCTGAGGGCTGTGAGGGGGTTGTCATCCTCAAAAACCTAATTTACAGAACTAAAAACTGCGTTGAATAAAATGGCTATCTCAAAATTTTGATTGGATGTGTTTGGGGAAAAGGTGGGCGTGAGAGGGGGGTTAGTTGCCCTCCAATCACTTTCGACTATTAAAAAGGGCACTAGTCTTTTGAATTTCCAATCGAAAGAGCCATTTTTGAAGTTTCTACGACAACGCCTTCTATAAAAACCTTATATGCCCCCTGGGCATAATTTACAGCCCTTGCCCTGGGGGTTGTGGGGAGTGTCCTCCTCAAAAACACATTTTCTATATAGAAATCAACTACGCTGAACAAAATGGCTATCCCAAAATTTTGATTGGATGTGTTTGAGGGTATGATGGGCGTGGGGGGTGGGGTAGTTGACCTCCAGGCACTTTCGACTATTCAAAAGGGCACTAGCCCTTTCAATTTCCAATAGAATGAGCCTTTTTTGAAGTTTCTACGACAACACCTTATATAAAAACCTTATATGCCCCCAGGGCATAACTTAAAACCCTTGCCCTGAGCGTTGTGGGGGAGTGTCCTACTCAAAAACATAATTTCTATCTAGAAATCAACTACGCTGAACAAAACGGCTAACTCAAAATTTTGATTGGTTGTGTTTGTGGGAATGATGGGTGTAGGGGGGGGGGGGGGGGGGGTAGTTTCCCTACAATAACTTTCGACTATTAAAAAGGTTACTAGCCCTTCGAATTTCCAATAGAATGAGCCTGTTTTGAAGTTTCTACGATAACGCCTTCTATAGAAACTTTATATGCCACCAGGGCATAATATAAAACCCTCGCCCTGGGGGTTGTGGGGGAGTGTCCTCCTCAAAAACACATTTTCTATTTGGAAATCAACTACGCTGATCAAAATGGCTATCTTGAAATTTTGATTGGATGTGTTTGGGGGAATGATGGGCGTGGGGGGGGCTAGTTGCACTCCAATCACTTTCGACTATTAAGAAGGGCCCTAGAACTCTTGATTTCCAATTGAATGAGCCCCTTTTGAAGTCTCTATGACGACCCTTTCCATGTGAAGTGCCCTGCTCTAAAGTAAAAAAAAATAATATATCGTACATTTTGCCAACATTGTTCTTCTATGCCCTCAGGGCATAACTTAAAACCCTGGCACCGAGGGTTGTGGGGGGGGGGAGTTTGTTCTCCTCAAAAAGATTATTTTCTATCCGGAAATCAACTACGCTGAACAAAATGGCAATCTCAAAATTTTGATTGGATGTGTTTGGGAGAAAATGGGCGTGGGGGGCTAGTTGCCCCCGAATTACTTTCGACTATTAAAAAGGGCACTAGCCACCCCAATTTCTGATTTTCGAAGATTCTACGACATTCTACTCCTTCGATACGAAGTGCCTGTCGAAGAAAGAAGAAAAAAAACACATTGTGGCCACATCGTTCTTTGCTTAAGCAGCGCTGGCGCGCTGCCTATGATCAAAACGCTTTTAAATAAAATTAAACAACGTTCGAGAAAGCCATTTAGTCAAAAAAAAGTAAAATTAATATGCAAATTTCGTTTTAATAGTTCGTGAACGGTGAGCCAAAATCAAAACCTGGATTATTTAAAAAAGATCAGAAATTAAATTAAAAAAAAAAATTTTAACTGACAGTAAGGAGCGACATTAAAATTTAAATTGAACAGAAATTATTCCGTATATGAAAGGGGCTGTCCCCTCCTCAACGCCTCACTCTTTACGCTAATTTTTTTTATTGTTTAAAAAAAATAAGGGTGTGAGACAGAGTCAAACTATAGCATAAAGAGCGAGGCGTTGAAGAGGGGGCAGTCCCTTCCATATACAGAATAATTTCTGTTCGTTTTAAGTTTTACTGTTGCTCCTTACTTTCAGTTAAAAAAAACATATTTAATAACGTAGTAGGCTTTAGACTTTTACAGTTAGGGAAGAAGGCGGTGTCCTAACTCTTGTTTGTAGTGAGGCTATATTTTTCTAGAACAGTCTTGGAAAGAACTAATAAAATTAAATTATATAATTGATATATAATGATATTAATTTCTGAAAGCTATTCAGTGCAAAATTTAATATTACTGTATTTTTATGCTTATTTTCAATGTTGTAATAAGTACAAAAAAAATTATTTGTAATATTATTCGTTTTCAGTAAAGCGACAATGACGCAGTAGGTTTGTAGACTTTTACAGTGAAAGAAGGAGGCAAAACCCAAACTCTTCTTTGTAGAGATTTTTGTTCGTTTCAAGCTGGATTTGCATATTCAATTTAAGTTTCACTTGTTTTAAGATTTATTTACTCATTCATATTAGTAATTATTGTTTGTTTGTTTGCTATGATTGTTTATTTATTTTCTGTTCGTTTTGAGTTTCAGTTATGCCTCAATAGCAAAATATTTTTGTACGTTTTAAGCTTGATTAGCAAATTCAGCTTAAGCTTTACTCGTTTTGAGATTTATTTATTCATTCATGTTAGTACCTGTTGTATTTTTTTGCTATGACTGTTTATTCAATTTATGTTTGTTTTGGGTTTCATTTATTCTTTAATAGTAAATTCTGGTTGTTTTGAGTTTGAGTTATTGTAGGTTTCTATTTCTTCTGATCTCAAGTTTAATATGGCCTTTACTTTTCTTTAGAAATTTTAATTTCGGAAATTCTTTTTAACATTAATTTCTGTTCGTTTCTGATTGCCAAAGTTTCAAGTTTTTCAAAATTCCGTATTTAATTTTTGTTTTATTCCCAAATAAATTAACAGTTTTGGTAATAAGTAATAAATTAAATTGAATATTGGATATATAATGAAATTAATTGCTGAAAGCTCACCAGCTAAGCTCATCAGCTCAGGATTTTGTTTCATCCAGGCCGGATTTAAAGCTTTGACATCTCTAGGCCCAAGCGTTTTGGCCACTCTCTTTTTGCAAGATTTTCGAGAAAATTACCAAAACTTCATGAATAGTGAGAGTCACAGAGCTTAGAGGGCCTATTGGTAATTTTTTGTCTGGTTTCACTGTAATTTTCATTTTATTTTCAATGCTGTAATAAGAACAAAAGAAAATATTTGTGCTATAATTCTTTTTAGTAAAGCACCAAATAGGCAGTAGGCCTTATACTTTTACCGTTAGAGGAACGGACAGTAACTATTGTTTGTAGTGAATACACCATTCGGTAGAAGTACATAGCCCCTACTCCCTGAAAACAACCGCGGTGTAGCAGCCTATCTTTAATCTAATTCTCATTTGTGTTTAAATTCTGTTCTCCAATTATTATCAAACAGTTCGTGGTAACGAACTGTAAGTAAGGAGCGACCCGGCTCAATGGTAACCGAAACTCTAAAAAACGGGATTTTTTTTTGATACCAATAGATACATCAAAAGAATCAGATTTTAATTCTGATTTCAAATATATAAGTTTCATTAAGTTTAATCTTACCCATCAAAAGTTACGTGCCTGAGAAAATTTGGCTGATTTTCGAAAAAAGGGGGAAAGACCCCCTAAAAGTTATAGAACCTTAATGAAAATCACACCATCATATTCAGCGTATCAGAGAACCCTACTGTAGAGGTTTCAAGCTCCTATCTACAAAAATGTGGAATTTTCCATTTTTTGCCAGAAGAAAGATCACGGATGCGTGTTTATTTGTTTTTGTTTTTGTTTTTTTTTTTTTTTTCCCAGGGGTGATCGTATCGACCCAGTGGTCCTAGAATATCGTGGGAGGGCTCATTGGAACGGAAATTAAAAGTTCTAGTGCCCTTTTTAAGTGACCAAAAAAATGGAGGGCAACTAGGCCCCCTCCCACGCTCATTTTTTTCCCAAAGTCACCCGATCAAAATTTTGAGATAGCCATTTTGTTCAGCATGGTCGAAAATATGATAAAAATGTCTTTTAGGATGACTTGATCCCCCAAAGTCCCCAGGGGGAGGGCTGAAAGTTATGAACTTTACTCAATGTTAACATATAGTATTGGTTATTGGGAAGTATACAGACTTTTTCAGAGGAGATTTTTTCTGGTAGATGGGGGAAGGAGAGGGTCGGGGGCTATATGGAAGGATCTTTCCATGAAGGAAGTTTTCATGGGGGAAGGGACATTGCTATGAAGGGGGCGCCGGATTTCCCAGCATTATTAAAGAAAAAGATCAGGAATTAAATAAAAAAAAACAAGTTTTTCAACTGATCAACTGATTGTGATTAAGAGGTCATTTTTAAAGAACTGGAAAAAAAAATTCGAACTATAGTTTAAAGAGCAGGGTATTGACTAGGGGGCGAACCCCCTAATATACGTGTTAAAAATTTATGAATATAGAAGTTCGTTACGTAAGTTAATTCTAAGTTACGTATATTTATTACTAATAAAAACGTTCGTAAATAAAATTAAACAAGTTTCGAGAAAGCCATTTAACCAAATGTAATATGCAAATTTTGTTTTAATTATTCATGTACGGTGAGCCAAAATCAAAACCTGCATTAATTCAAAAACGTTCAAAAATTAAATAAAAAAAACAAGTTTTTTTAACTGAAAGTAAGGAACGACGTTAAAACTTAAAACGAACAGAAATTATTCCGTATATGAAGGGGGCTGTCCCCTCCTCAACGCCTCGCTCTTTACGCTATAGTTTGACTTTCTCACAACTCTATTTTTTTAAACAATAAAAAAACTTTAGCGTAAAGAGCGAGGCGTTGAGGAGGGGACAACCCCCTTCATATAGGGAATAATTTCTGTTCGTTTTAAGTTTTAACGTCGTTCCTTACTTTCAGTTAAAAAAACTTGTTTTTTTTATTTAATAATAATAATAAACGTAAACTAATTTTGCAGAACTTTGTAGCCACTAGTAAGAGAATGATAATTCTGAGTAAGAGAATTGGTTATTTAAGTAAGAGAATGATACTTTTACCGTTAGGGAAACGGACAGTAGCCATACCCTTGTTTCTAGTGAAGACACCATTCATTAGAAGTACATCCCGATTCTTTTGAAAACAATTGGGGGAAAAAACTTCAAGTCTCAAGTTTTTAAAAAACTCCTTATTAGAAAGTTAGACTTTTGTTTTTTCAATTTTTAAGTTTCAAGTTTATTTTTTCAAAATTTCAAGTTTAAAGTTTTTGAAAAACTCCTTATTCGAAAATAAGATATTTTTTTTTTGTTCTGTTTTCAACATTAAGCTTTTATCAAAGTATCAAAACTAGTATCAAAGTAACAAGATAAAGTACCAAAGTTTCAAAGTAAAGAAAGGATCAAAGTTAACAAGGTATCAAAGTAAACAAAGTATCAAAGTAACAATAAGCAGCTTACACAACTTACAGCCCTTGCACCGTAAATCGAAGTAAGAACGTAAATCACTAAATCCGAGTATCAAAGTAAACAAAGTATCAATTTAACAATAATTAAGTACCTTAACTAAGAGCCATTTCCCCGGGGTGGGGGATCAACCCTGGAAAAATGGTTATTTTGCATTTGAACTAGTTTTAACAAACTGGCTATCTCAAAATTTGATTGGGTGTATTTGAGGAAAAGAGACTCACAAAAGGTGAATTAGAACTTTCAATTTCTAATCATTCGAGTCCTTTCCAAAGATTGTACGACCACCTCTTCCATAAGAAGCTAATGTGCCCCCATGGCATAAGTTGCAACCCTTCCTGTGGTTCTGGGGAGAGGGGGTTCGTGTTCACAACGAGGTTTTGTAATATTATTGTTGAACTCTTCCAAAAAACTGACTATCTCAAAATTTTCATTTGATAAATATTGGGAAAAGAGGATGTTTGTGTCAGGGATGGATAGATGCCCTTCGTTAACTTTTAACTCATAAAAAGGTAACTAGGACTTTCAATATCCAATCAAATGAGCCACCTTTAAAGTTTATACGACCACCTCTTACATGAAAACCTTATACGCCTCCGGGAAAAACTTAAAACACTTGCCCCCGGGCTGTGTCGGTAGGGGGGCTGTGTCAATCCCCGGAGATTTTGTTATCTGATGTTAGAACTATTTAAAAAAATGGCTATCTCAAAATTTGTATCGGATGGGTTTAGGGAAAATAAGGCTAGGGGGGATGGAGCTGGTTACCCTCCAGATCTGTTTTGGCTCTTAAAGAGTAAACTAGAACTTTTAATTTTCAATCAAATTAGCCCTCACCAAAGTTTATATGAGCATCCCTTCCGTAAGAACCATACATGCCCCCAGTGCATAACTTACAAAGCCTACCCCCGGGCCTTGGGGGGTCGTGTCGACACCTCAGTTTTTCTTATCTGACCTTCGAACCATTTTTAACAAAATGGCTATCTCAAATTTTTTATTGGATGGGTTTGGGGGAAAAGGGCGTGGAGGGGCTAGTTGCCTTTGGGTCTCTTTTGACTCTTAAAAAGTGAGCTAGAACTTTAAGTTTCCAATCAAATGAGCCCTTTCAGAAGTTTATACGAGCATACCGTAATGATCATACATGCCCCATGGACATAAATTACAACACCTACCCCCGGGCCCTGGAGGGTTGTGTCAAAAACGGAGTTTTTGTTTTCTGACCTTTGAACTATTTGAAGAAAATGGCTATCTCAAAACTTATATCGGATTAGTTTGGGGTAAAAAGGGCGTGGGGGGAGGCTAGCTGGCCTCTGATCTCTTTTTGACTCTTAAAAATTGAACTAGAACTTTCAATATTCATTCAAATGAGCCCTCTCTAAACTTTATACGAGCATCCCTTAGATGAGAACCGTATATGCCCCCAGGGTATAACTTACAACGCCTTCCACTAGGCTCTGGGTGTGTGTATCGACACCGGAGTTTTTTTTTAGTCTGATCTTTGGACTATTTATAAAGAAATAGCTATCAAAAATTCTTTTGGGATGGGTTTGGGGGAAAAAAGGTGTTTTGACGTTTAAAAAGTGAACTCGAACTTTCAATTTCCAATCAAATAATTCCTCTCTGAAGTTTATACGAGCACCCCAATCATAAGAACCATAGATGGTCCCAGGGCCCAACTTACAGCACCTGCCCATGAACAACGCCTATACATAAATACCCCCAGGGCATAAGTTACAACTGCACCTGAACTAACTTACAACGCCGGCCTTCATGTGTCGAAGTGTCGACACCTTAATTTATGCTATCTGACCTTTAAACTATTTTTAACAAAATGGCTATCTCAAAAACGGTTTGGGGGCTAACTGCCCTTCAATCTCTTTTGACTCTCAAAAATAAACTAGAATTTCCAATTTCCAATCAAATGAGCCCTCTCTGAAGTTTTTTACCAGCATCCCTTCCATAAGAACTATATATTCTCCCAGGCCATAACTTACAACGCCTGCCCCCGGAGTTTTCACTATATGTTTGTTTTTAACTATTTTTAAGAAAATGGCCATCTCAATATTTGTATCAGATGGGTTTTAGAAAAAAGGCAAGGAGAGAGGGAGGGTTAGTTATCTTCCTATCTCTTTTTTCTCTTACAAAGTGAACTATAACTTTCAATTTCATATCAAATGAGCCTTCCCTGGAGTTTATACGAGCATCCCTTCCATAAGAATCATACATGTCCAAAGGGCATTGCTTACGACGCCTGCGGCTGGGCTCTGCGGGTTGTATTGACATCGGAGTTTTTGTTACATAATTTTTGAACTATTTGTAACAAAGTGGCTATCTCAAAATTTGAATCGGATGTGTTTGGGAAAAAGGGCATGGGGGCTTGTTGCCCTTGGATCTCTTTTGAATCTTAAAAGTAGACTAGAACTTTCAATTTCCAATCAAATGAGCTATCTCTCAAGCTTTTACGAGCATCCCTATCACAAGAACCATGTATACCCCGAGGGCATAGCTTACAACGCCTGCTACTTGGCCCTGGGGGATTGTGTCGGCACCTGAGTTTCTGTAATCTGACCTTTGAACTATTTTTAACAAAATGGTTATCTAAGAGCTTTTGTTGGATGCATTTGGGGAAAAGGGGGCTTGGGGGAGGGCTAGTTGCCCTCTAATCTCTTTTGACTCTCAAAAACTGAACTAAAACTTCCAATTTCCAATCAAAGGAGCCCTCCCTGAAGTTTTTATGATCATCCCTTCTATAAGAACCATATATGCCGCAGGGCATAACTTATAACACCTGCCCTCAGGTCCTGGGGGGGGGGGGGGTTTGACCCCGGAGTTTTCCTTGATATGGTCTTTGACCTATTTTTAACAAAATGGCTATCTCAAAGTTCTTATCCGATTGATTTGAGGAAAAAAGGGCGTGGAGGGGAGGGGTCTAGTTGCCCTCCGATCTCTTTTGCCTCTTAAAAAGTGAATAAGAACTTTTAATTTCCAATCTAATGAGCCCTCTCTGAAGTTTATACGAGCATTTTTCAATAAGAACCATATATGCCCCAAGGGCATAACTTACAACGCCTGCCTCCGGACCCTGGGGGGGGGTCTGTCGACACAGGAGTTTTCGTTATATGATCTTATTGACAAAATGGTTATCTCAGAATCTTTTAGCAGATGCATTTGGGAAAAAAGAGCGTAGGGGAGTTAGTGGCCCTTCGATCTCTTTTGACTCTTAAAAAGTGAACTAAAACTTTCAATGTCCAATCAAATAAGCCCTCTCTGAAGTTTATACGAGCAATCCTTTTATAAGAACCATCTATGCCCCCAGGGCAAAACTTACAACCCCTGCCCCCGGGCTCTTGATTTGGGGGGGGGGTGTCAACACCGGAGTTTTTGTTATATGATCTTTGAACTATTCGAACAAAATGGCTGTCTCAAAATTGTTTTCGGATGCATTTGGGAAAAAAGGGCGTTGGGGAGCGGGGGAACAATTGCCCTCCGATCACTTTTGACCCTCAAAAAGGGCACTAGAAATTCCGATGTCCAATCGAATAAATCCCATCCGAAGTTTATGCGACGACTCCTTACATGTGAAGTGCCTCCAGAAGAAAATCAAATAATAATAAAACATTGGGGCCGTATGCCCTTTACTATATTCAACGGTATAGCGTTGCCTTTGATGAAGATAAGTACCCATGGCCATCAGCTGAAGCTAGAATTGAAATTGCAACGAAAGATGGTAATTTCCAAAGAAAAACAGTGAAGGTAGGCATAATGCCTACCTGGGATTAGAGCTTCTCATAGGAACAGACTTTAGGGATACTGGAAATATCCTATCCCTAGAAGCGGCTTTCATGACAGTGGATGTGATCGTGACAACCGGTAAGAGAACTTGGGGGACAGAAATACTAAGCCCTCCTATCTGGAACACGGAACACTTGGTATTCTGGTTCGGAAAAACCACAGCATAAATATTATACAGTATTGAAAACTCCTATACTAGCCATTAGAGATTTTTGGAACACTCCAGTCGCATACCTTTCGTCATGACTCTGCCTTCACGCAAGCGCAGTAGTAATTCTGCGGCCAAGTAAGAACTGAAGCTATTGTTGTGACGCCGTAGGAAATATCCCAAAGCGCACGATTTGATGTGTCCCGTTTTTGAACCAAGTTTTTGCTACTTTAGAATACATGTGCTGTGGGAAAAGCAATGATTCTGTAATTTTGGGCTCTCCATATCATCTTGTACTGGGAACGGCACCTTACGGATTTGTCGGACAATGTCAGCGAGTGTGCCGGTCAGGTCGAAAATAAGTATAGAGTGCGTCCTTTCCCTCGAAGTTCGAGAGACAACAGTTCAATTATGGAAATCAAATCTTAAATCCAATGCCCATGAGAGGATGATTTGATTACTGGAACTGCAAATTTGAGGAAAAGCAGAAAAGAGAAAAGAGTGCCAAGAAGAATTTACAGATTGAAGATTGAGTGTAAGATAGAAGAATTAGTTTATTTCTCCTACAAAAGTGTGGAAAAGTAAGAAAGAAAAAGTAATGTGAAAAGGCGCATAACTCGGGTAATTCGATTTGCGATGGTTGATAGTAAGATTGCATGTGCAATATTTTTGTCAGCCCACATTAGCGAGTATAAAAGGGAACAGGCGGAATGGGGGGAATTATATCAAGCATTAGAGAAGATGGAGGTCAAGGGGGGTAATAAAAATTTGGTTGGATTGGGAAGCCTTGAAAGGGACTTGAGGTACATCCTCAGTGTTGCCAGATGTAGCATAATTATGCTGAACGTAGCATAATGATGAAACAAAAATATCTAAGCATAATTTTCCTTAAAATAGCATAATTGTAGCATAATCTAAGTGTTGTGAGGACGGCGATCCTTGTTGAAATCTCTTCACTTTGTAAATGCCAATTGCCAATTGTCAATTTGCAAATCGCCAACTTGTAAATTTATAATTGTCAGTTTGATTTAGGAAACCAAAAGAAAAAGTATCCCATCACTAAGTGTAGTATTTAACAGATTTCCAAGTCTCATGCAAAAACTTAATAGATGCTGACTGCCGGTGGTGCAAGCTGCCATTTGTTTTTAGTGAGTCCAGAAAGGAAGACTGAGCAAAAGGATTAAATATTTGATGTATAGATAAATACTTGAAACGAGAAACTTAACTGATAAAAGAGTTCTTTTAGGTATTTTAGAACTAGCCAAGAGGGCCATGTTTCTACTGCATTGGAATGCAGATACTATTCTATACTATTCTTTATTGTTTTGTATTTCTTGTGTTTACAGTGTACCTTCCTTGCTCTGCTTGCCTAGCGTTACTTTTCTAGGCTTTCTTTTCCTTTTCCTTATTTTTTTTATGTATTTGTTTTTTGGTCAGGTTTTTGGTCATGTTGGAGAGTTATTTTCTTACAGCATGTCTGTTACACCAAGTAATTTTGAACTTGGCTGGACGTATTATTTAGTGATATGCTACATTATATGGAGCTGAGTAAATAAATTCATTCATTCATTCGAGACACTTTTATTCGAGTAGGTAAATTCTTTGTTTCTTATATGTTTACCTGTCTGAATAAAAGTGACGTACTATAGCCAAGATATTTGTATTTAATATATTCGTGCCCCTCTGTCTGGCAAGTACCAAGGGAGGAAGGGCTTGAGGCATGCCCTGTCTGTTAATTTGTAATTCATTCAAACTTTTGGAAAATTCCTATCGTTCTTTGTTCAAATTACCAAAGGATATTTTTATTATTGGGCCTCTAAGATAATACCGTGAAGGTGCCTGCCTTAAATGATACTTTTTGACTTACTTGACTTAACGCTCTTGCTCATCAGGGTCACCAGCAAGGATTGACCTGGTTGCAAGACAGTCAGTCTGTCTGGGACTCAGGATGGGTCCTCATTTGGGTTTATATTGTGGCTGAGGAGGTAATGGGCTATTACATCACCCCTTCTGCTGCGTACCCTCCCTCAAAGACTTGTCCAGATTTTTTCAAAGAAATTGTAATTCGTAATAATCCTAGCAGGGGTTCTTAACGGGAGGTTGAGTTCATGGCTATGTTAGCTTGTTAAACGGGCTTCCACTTGGGTAGATAAATTCACCAGTTTAAAGGTCATCAGGATTTTAGTGTTGAGAATCATGTCATATTATTTGAAGTCTTCAAATCGACGCAGGGGCATCATTTGAATGTTATTGACTATTCTTAGCTCTGTCTGATTTATCGTAAACATCACAGAAAGTACAGCAAGATGCTTGAGACAGATATTTTATAAATCTGAGCTTTGCTGAGGTAACTAACTTGTAATTTTGAGGATGATCGATCGAAAGAGTCATGGCATCAATCCTAACATGGCACCAAGCGTGCCATGTTAGGATACATTTGGTTGCAGATTTTTATTACCTTATCATGGCAATAGCGTGGCAATTTACCTCAACAGTTAAGGTAGTGCCAACGCATAAGCTTCACTTTCTTCCAGTTGATTTGCAGCAGAGTATAAGATGCTACGGAGGAGAGTGTATCGAGTGCGGACTGAAGTTGGCAAGATTATTGCTAAGGACAGCTACGTCGTCCAAAAAGTCAATTATAGACCCAGCGGTGCCGCAACAACGGATGAAACGGGGCAGTGTACCGTGAGTTTCATTCAGCACGTGGTCGATAAGGTAGTTGAACGGCTCAAGGGCAGCAACACATGCTAGTAGCACATTCTCTATTTTGTATGGGTACGGCCGAATAAAGCTTCCCATTAACCTTTTGTGTTTCTGATGAGTTCTTGAAAGATAATATCTTTTTAAATAGGCCCACAGTTTCCAAGGTTTACCACAAGACTCATCCATCCACATTATCAGAAATAGAAAGGAAGTCAATGAAATATAAGTGCACCTCCTTTATAATCTATCCCAAAGTAGAAGCAACGAGATTGTTTTCAAGCAAACTCATTTACACTTATCTTTTTCATCAGAAAATTTTTCAGCCAAAAAAAATGGAACAAAATAAAACTACTATTCTCTTATGTAACTAAAAAGCATTTATTCAATTGCTTATATAATTGTTATCATTTAGCTGATTATTAATTTATGTTACATTTAATTACAGAAAGAGCAGCGTAAATCTCCAACTCCCACAAAGACTCCCGATACTACAATAATATCACCAGAAATAAGAAAACCAATGGAAACATGGGACTTATACAGTCAGAGTTACTCAGAAGTTGGTGTACTATTTGCTTCAATGCCTAATTTTTCAGGTATGTTCAAACACATACTCTTCATCTGTTTCCATTTTACCACCGTTCCAGAAAGGATAATAATACAAGAAACTCTATATAATACGGAATTGTATGTAATATTATATGCAATAATACGGGATTCTCGTAAAGCAGCAACGAATTAGTTAGATGAATTTTCCCATTGCAAGATTCTTCTCTGGAGATTTTGTCACAAAGGTTTTAGCTAAAAAAAAATCCTTTTACTTTCGATAATGTCCTTTTGTTTATTTAAAATTCGTAACCGTAATTCCTACACCATTTTTCTTGCGAAATAATTTTTTGAAATATGTCATGACAACCAAGAAACAAGAAAAGTTTTTTTTTTGTCCTAACTTCAATCAGCTCTCTTTTATTTTCGATTCAAAAATATGATTGGTTCTCTTCTGATGACTTTAATTTTGCTTAGTGACTTTATAAAGTTTTTTTTCGTGATACTTTGGTGGTATTGATTGTCCTAGAATTTTATTCATTCTTTTTAAATTTTAGTCTTTGTTCCGATTTAAGATGTAAGCAATGTATTTCATTGCGAATTTTGTATATTTCATTGCGAATTTCGTATAGCGGTCATCTGTATGCATCCCAATAAAAATAATGCATGTAAATGATGGGCAAAATCCATAACTTAATGCCCTTTTCCCATGGCATGGTCATGTCATGTCACAATGGTCATGGTCATGTCCCAATGGTCATAGGTCATATCATCCTTAAATTTATGTTTAGCGGTCTCTTGAGAATAGCTTGTTGGACGGGTTTTTCGTGACTGGTTTCCTTGTAAAATCAAACAGTTCGTGGTAACGAACTGTAAGTAAGGAGCGACCCGGCTCAATGGTAACCGAAACTCTAAAAAACGGCATTTTGTACCAATAGATACATCAAAAAAATTAAATTTTAATTCTGATTTCAAATATATAAGTTTCATCAAGTTTAATCTTACCCATCAAAAGTTACGCGCCTGAGAAAATTTGGCTGATTTTCGAAAATAAGACCCCTTAAAAGTTATAGAACCTTAATGAAATTCACACCATCATATTCAGCGTATCAGAGAACCCTACTGTAGAGTTTTCAAGCTCCTATCTACAAAAATGTGGAATTTTGTATTTTTTTGCCAGAAGAAAGATCACGGGTGCGTGTTTATTTGTTTGTTTGTTTGTTTTTTCTTTTCCCCAGGGGTCATCGTATTGACCCAGTGCTCCTAGAAAATCGTGGGAGGGCTCATTGGAAGGGAAATTAAAAGTTCTAGTGCCCTTCTTGAGTAACCAAAAAAAATGGAGGGCAACTAGGCCCTCTCCCATGCTCATTTTTTTCTCAAAGTCACCCAATTAAAATTTTGAGATAGCCATTTTGTTCAGCATAGTCGAAAATCTAATAAATATGTCTTTTACGATGACTTAATCCCCCACAGTTCCCAGGGGAAGGGCTGCAAGTTATGAACTTTTCCCATTGCTTACATATTTTATTGGTTATTGGGAAGTATACAAACATTTTCAGGAAGAATTTTTTTCTGGTGGGGGGGGGCTGGAGTATGGGGTTACTCGGGAGAATATTTCCGTGGAGTATGTTTCTTTGGGGTAAGGGATATTTCTATGAAGGGAGATGAAGATGAGATGAAGAAGATTTTATTTGAATAAATCAACATAACAAAAAAACATATACCCCCAACAGAGAGCAAAGCTCGTAAAATTGGGTATTAATAATAATAAAAAAAAAACAAACAAAAAAACAAAACAAAAAAACATTTCCTCATCATAACAAAAGAGAGAAAGAAAAAAAACCTGGTTAAAGAAAAAAACAAAAAACATAACAAACATAAAGAAAACAAACGCTGGACAAGTGGGGCATGGAAGGCTATCCCAACATGGGTAACAAATATAAACAAAAAAAATAATAATAATAATAAAAAAATTTCTATTCCACCATCACAGGTCAATACATAATTTTAATATTTTCTTCCTTAGAACTGATATTTGCCGAAATGACTCAATTTGAATTCTATCTTTCAGCCTATATTTATTTGAAATAAATGGTATTTGGTATCTAATTGAAAATCTAGATCTTTCACAATTAACAAAGGGAATTCGATATGTTCCAGAACACCTAAGAGCCGAAGGAGGGGGCAGAATCAACAGAGATTTTTCATAAAAATAACTACTAGGATCTTGTATTTTAAAATGCCATATTGATATATTAAGTTCTCTTATATGTTTCAGATCTAATAAATTCAAGAAAAGAAATAATGTTTCAGTTTCCGATGCATCTCTAAGTTTTGATGGACGATGTAAAAAATTTCCAAGTATTCTCACTGCTTTATTTTGAAGGATCTGTAGGGGTTTTATATGCGTCCAAAAAGTATTTAAATAAATAATTGTGCAATAATTTAAATAAGGAGCAATCAAAGAATGATAAATTATTTTTAAAATTGAAAATGGAAAAACATGTTGCAAACGATACATAGACCCAATATTTTACGAAAGTTTCACCCTTAAATGATCAATATGAGTTTGAAATGACAAAAGGGGATCAATAAAAACTCCTAAATAACGATATGATTGAACTCTACGTATTTTATGCTCACCAACTTGAAGCTCCTGACATGAAATTTTTTTAGTAGCACGTTTTGAATGACCAAAAACCATAAATTCAGTCTTCTTAAAATTTGGTACTAAATAATTAGATACAAACCATCGATTAACTGAACTAACAGTGTTAAACAGATTTTGAATCAATGTAGATGAATCCTTCGCTTTAACAGAAACAGCTGTGTCATCTGCAAATAAAATTGCAAGACCATTATTTCCCTGCAAACATCGTGGGAGATCATTAATATACATAAAAAATAAAAGCGGACCTAATACCGATCCTTGTGGGACACCAATATCTTCAAGATCATTTAAACTAGACAAATGTCCATCAACATCTACCACGATTTTACGTCCATAAAGGTATGATCTTATTATTTCTAGTCCTTTCCCTCTTATACCGGAATTGTCCATTTTATCAAAAAGAATTTCATGGTTTAAAGTGTCAAATGCTTTTTTAACATCATAAAAAACAGTAGATACATGATAATTACTATCTAAGCAGTCATTTATTTCTAATACAAGAGCTGCAACTGCTTGTTCCGTCGAATGGCCTGCCCTAAATCCAAACTGATGTTTGGTAAAAAAAATTATTTTATCTAGATAATTAGTAATCCTTCCTTTTAAAATTTTTTCCAATACTTTAGACAATGGTGATAAAATTGCAATAGGACGATAATTATTTGTATCAGATTTATCTCCTTTTTTATGCAATGGTATTACACGTGCAATTTTCCATCTTTTAGGAAATGTACCTGAGAAAATACATAAATTTAAAATATGAAGCAATGGTTCAAAAATTTCACCTGCAATATTTTTTAGCAAATTAGTTGAAAGTTCATCATATCCCAATGAATTACCATTTTTTAAATTCTTAATGACCTTTTGAAATTCTGCAAAAGTAACCGGGGCCATAAATATGCTCGTATCTTCAGTGGGCGGTAGATATTTTTTATGCGACCTTGGGGAAGAAAGGTCAACTTCTCCTGAAACAACAGATGATCCAATACTAGCAAAATATTCACTAAACTTCCTAGCAACAGCTTGTGGTCCTCTAAATTGTTTACCATTAATATCAAATAACACTTCAGGGTGTAACAACTTTTTATTTCTTCCAATTTTATCTTTAATCAAACTCCAAGTTTTTCTAGGGGAATCTGAATTTCGAAAAGAATTTTCATAATAAAGTCTTTCACTTACTCTAAGGATCCTTACCAGCATATTCTTATAATTTTTAAAACGCGTTATATTTATTTCCGTGGGATATTTTATTCTAATTTTATATAAACGATTTTTCTCATTAATAGATCTCAAAAGTGATTCATTTATCCATGTTTTTTTTGGGGTAAGTTTCTATCCTCTCGGGCTTTTATATGGGCAAAAAAGATCAAGCTTTTCATTCATAATATAATAAAATTTATCTAATGATTGGTTCGGATCCTTCTCATCAATTACAGGATTCCAATCAACATCACCAAGCCCTTCTTTTAACCTTAACACATTTTTATGTGAAAAATCTCTACGCTTGGTTTGATTTTTTTTATTATGCGGAAAATTTATAAGAAAATCAGACATAATTATACAGTGGTCAGATGAATCATGAGGAATAATAAATGTATTAACAGCACTATAAGGTGAAAAAATATTATCAATAAGTGAAAATGATGTATCAGCTATTCTAGAGGGCACAAAACATACGGGGTTTAGTCCATAAGATAGTGGGCCCTCCAAAAACTGCAAAATATTTCTATCTATTCTATTCTGATCTGCAGATAGGAGTTTCATTAAATCAATATTAAAATCATCCATAACTAAATAAGGAGTATTAAGACTAGCTAATTTATCCAACATACTTTCAAAATGATTTTTAAATTCTATCTGGCTGGATGACGGAGTACGGTAAATAACTGCAATTAAAAGCTTCCGATTATTTGGAAAAGAGCATTCAACTACACAAGATTCAAAAATCATTTCAATATTCATTGGCAAAAAATCAATCCTTATACGTGCTGGTATGCAATTTTTAATCAAAACACCTAGACCCCCTTGTTTTTGTCTTTTCCGACCGATGTGAAAAAATTGGTAATCTTTTACATGTATATTTTCAATTGAAAAATCATTCTAAAAAAGTTTCACATAGGCCTAATATATCTGTATCTGAATCCGACAAAAAAGTTTCAATCACATCCTGCGCAGTCCTCAAACCCCGGCAATTCCAAAACGACATCCTACTTGTATTTATATTTTTTCTTACCAGCTCATTCATAAATATATATTGATTTTTTGGGATATCAAAATTACTAGAAGTATCTTCATCATCACCAGCTACAATAGTTTGAAAAATTGACTGAAATGAAAGAGAATTCCGCTCAAATTCTTTTAATCTTGATGATGGAATTTCACGATTATCTCTATCCATTATCAAATATTAACCCCACGTTAAGAGAAACCACACCATGCCCCAAAAGACCAGCAAACCATAATAAAAAATGACAATTAAAAAAACAAAACAAAAAAAAGTAATCTCCATTCCAAGTCGTTTTCCCTCAGTACGACTAATCTGCGCAACTTTTAATTTAGAAACATAAATATCTTCATCAAAACCAAAAAACACTACTACTGTTTCCAGGCCTAGTATCACTGAAAGCCAAGACCAATCCATAAGAACTCCAATCACAACCCGGTACGCTCCGCACCGCGCTATACATTATACACCATTAATACTTTTCCTCATTTTGTTTTTTTTTTACATTATTCCATCCACAACATCTTTTTTTAAAAAAAGAAGATAAAAAAACACGAGACAACATTACTTCATACCAATATGCTATCACAAAAAAAAGAAGTAAAAGCACAACAAAATAATAACTCAAAACCATATTAAACTAAGATAATTAATATAAATATAAATATGACAACCCGCCTAGCATTGCATAGGCCCACCTCGAGGATTTATCGGCACTGACAATTCAGGAATCACGTCATTCACGGAGAAAGAAACGCGCAGGCCATTTGGCCGATCAAAACAAAGGAGAGGTGGAACCGATTTTGTTACCCATGCTTGAATACCACAATCAGCAAGCTTTGATCTTTTTTCAATCAGCCGTTTTCTAATATCTCTCACTGCCGTCGGAGCATCATCACTAAGATAAATATCTTTATGACCGCAAACAGTCTTTCCTTTAAGTTTTTTACTCTGTTTCAGAATCGTTATTTTTTCTTCTTTAGACCGAACAGTAACTTTAAAATATCTACGCTCTTTTTTTACTTCTGTAACAGCAAATTCTGGGGTCTCGTTTACACCTAGTCCTTCTTCACAAACAGTTTTGAAAATCGCTTTAGCTTCCTCTTTATTATCGTAAGGTACATTCCAAACCACTATATTTTTCTCATTCATTCTATGCTCGCAATGCATTAACCGATTTTTCAACTGATTATTTTCTTCACGGAGAAACACTGACTCAGCTGTAACAACACTAATCTGTGATTTTACATTTATTATTTCATTCTCAGTAGCCGCCACATGGGTCTGGATCGTCGAAAATTGCTGCGATTGGCCAGATAGCGCTTCCTCAAGCGATTTGACCCGGGTTTCCAGAGATTTGAGCTGGTCCGTGATACCGTCAAGCTTTTTTCCATTGTCTTTCACTATAGTTAGAATTTCAGAAAAGCTCCGAGCCAGCGTCGAAATTGACAAAGTTTCTCCCTCCTTAGGTGAAGATGACGAATAATCATTTTGATCCTCTTCGAATGAGACTTCTTTACGGTTTCTTTTATTTCGCCCCATGAATAAGCAGCAATTAAAAAAATGGACAAATAGTCTTACCTCAGCCGGCAACGATTGTTTATCTACGATGTTGCTAGCGTGCAGTGCTTTTAGCCGTTTGGCACGGCAAACACCTTTTCCAACGTCGGTAATCAAAGGCTCTGTTTATAATGACTCAAATCCAATCCTCTTTTACTCCATGCAATTCTTCAGTTCAAAGCAATAATCACAAACCAAAAAATTTTCTTTCATCAATTCAAAACATTAATCTCACAAGCTATTTCACTCTTAAGCCAAAACTACCGCAGGCACGGAGCGCCTAAGGTGTTACTCGTTCGGGGAATGAATCATGACTGTTCGGGGAATGAATCATGACTGATTTCCAGGGGGCGCCGGATTTCCAAGCATTATTTAAAAAACGATCAGAAATTAAATTAAAAAAACGAGTTTTTTCAACTGAAAGTTAGAAGCAACATTAGAACTTAAAATGAACAGAAAATATTACGTATATGAGGGGGTTCTCCCCCAAGTCAATACCTCGCTCTTTACGCTACAGTTGTTTTTTTTTAGTGCTTTCAAAAGAGCTATCTATTCTAATTAAACGGCCTTTGTGATTCAGGGGCTTGTGAATTAAATTTTTTTAAATTTTTAACATAAAGAGCGTGGTATTGACTAAGGGGAGAACCCCATCATATACGTAATATCATATACGTAATAAAAAAAACAATAAAAAACAAGTGATACGGCTCAATAGTAATCGAAACTTTTAAAAACGGAACTTTGATGTCAATAAATGTATCAAAAGAATGGGCTTATAATGCTGATTCTAAATATATGAATTTTATTAAGTTTAGTATTACTCATCAAAGGCTACGAACCTGAGAAAATTTACCTGATTTTTTAAAGGGGGGAAACATCCCCTAAAAGTGAAAGAATTTTAATGAAAATCACACCGTCAGATTCAGCGTATCAGAAAACCTAATAACATAGGTTTCAAGCTCATATCTGTAAAAATCTGCAACTTTGTATTTTTTGCCAGAAGAAAAATATACGAATATAGAAGGTCGTTACGAAAGTTAATTTGTAAATTACGTCAGAACCAAATTTAGAGACAGCCATTTAGCAAAAGAAAAGTAAAATTTGTATGCAAATTTTGTTTACTTATTCAATGACGGTGAGCCAAAATAAAAGCTGCATTAACTAAAAAACGATCAGAAATTAAATAAAGAAACAAGTTTTTTAAACTGAAAGTAAGGAGCGACATTAAAACTTAAAACGAACAGAAATTATTCCGTATATGAAAGGGGCTGTCCCCTCCTCAACGACTCGCTCTTTACGCTAAAGTTTGACTCTGTCTCACAACTTTATTTTTTAAAACAATAAAAAACATTAGCGTAAAGAGCTAGGCAAGTTTTCCTAAATACTAACAAATCTTCTCTTCAAAGTAACAACATTCTTCTTTAATACTACCAAACTTTTACTTAACACTAACAGATTTTCTCTTCGAGGTATCAACTTTTTCCTTAATACTAACATACTTCTACTTAACGCACTCCAATTTCTCCTAGAAATAACAAGTATTTTCTTAACAGTAACAATTTTTTTTTAATAGCTCCAACTTATCTGTCGAAGGTAACAATTTTTTCTTAAATGTAACAAGTTTTCGTCACTGATAACACGATTTCTGCTAGAACTAGCAAGTTGTCCAGCAAAGATAACAAATTTTTCTTAGAAGTAACAATTTTTTGTTTCTGAGAATATCTTTTCTGTTATAAGTAGCAAGTTTTCATTAGCACTAACAAATTTTCTCATCAAAGTAAAATCATTTTTCCTTAATACTAACAAACATTTACTAAACACTATCAAATTATGTTAGAAGTAACAGGTTTTTTCTTAACAGTAACAAATTTTCTAATAGCACCAACTTTTCCATCAAAGATAACAAATTTTTCTTAAAAGTAAAAATTTTTCGTCACTGATAACATGATTTCAGCTACAACTAGCAAGGTGTCCAGCAAAGATAGCAATTTTTTCTTAGAAGTAACAATTTTTTCGTTTGTGATAAAATCTTTTCTACCAGAACTAGCAAGTTTTCCTTAACACAAACAAATTTTCTCATCAAAGTAATGACATTCTTCTTTAATATTACCAAACTTTTACTTAACACTAACAGATTTTCTCTTCGAAGCATTAACTTTTTTCCTTAATACTAACATACTTTTACTTAACATACACATATTTCGCTAAGAAATAACACTTTTCGTCAGTGATGACACGTTTTCTGCTTGGACTAGCAAGTTTTCCGTCAAAGATACCAAATTTTTTTCTTAGAAGTAACAATTTTTTCTTTTGTGACAACATCTTTTCTGTCATAAGTAAGCAAGTTTTCCTTAGCAGTAACAAATTTTCTCATCGAAGTAACAGCATTTTTCCTTAATGCTAACAAACTTTTACTTAACACTTAAAATAATATTAGAAGTAACAGGTTTTTTCTTAACAGTAACAAATTATTCTAATAGCACCAACTTTTCCATCAAAGATCACAAATTTTTCTTAAAAGTAACAATTTTTCGTCACTGATAACACGATTTCTGCTAAAACTATTAAGTTGTCCAGCAGAGATAACAAATTTTTCTTAGAAATAACGAATTTTCTTCTAACAGCACCAAGTTGTCCGTCAAAGATAACAAATCTTCTCTTCGAAGTAACAACTTTTTTCCTTAATACTAACAAACTTTTACTTAACACACCCAAATTTCTCTTGGAAGTCACATTTTCCATCAGTGATAACACGTTTTCTGCTTGAGCTTGCAATTTTTCTCAAAGATACGACATTTTTTCTTAGAAGTAGCAATTTTTGCTATGATGACAAGTTATCTGTTAGAAGTAACAAGTTTGAAGTCAAACATACCAAATTTTTCTTGGAATTAACAATTTTTGTTGATGATAACAATTTTTCTGGCAGAAGTAGCAAACTATCCCTAACACTCAAAAATCTTCGCATCGAAGTAACAATTTGTTCTTAAGACTAATTAATTTTACTTATCACTATCAAATTTCTCTTAGAAGTAACAGGTTTTTAACAAGTTTTCTTTCAAAGTTAGGTTTCTCTACGTTTAAGTTAGGTTCATCTAACTTTGGTTATCATGAGAGATTAATTTTTAAGGTTAATTTAGGCTAGGTTACGCGCACTCATGTAAATTCTAGTAAATTCTAGTATTTCCGTTGTTTCATCTTATTCTGCATAAGGCAGCCATAATTTTGAAAATCCTAGCCACAATATACTTTTTGATGAATCTTTCCTTATTAGCAATGACCTAGGCATAAAGCAGGTAGTCCGAGAATCAATTGAAATCAGAATTAAGATTAATAATAATATTTCCTTAAATAGAGACTTGGGAGAATATACACTAAATGCTCTATACACAAATTTAATTAAAAATGATCTTTCAAATTATTTTAAAAACTCGATAGATATTAACACAGAACCGGTCACAAAAAGACCTTTGAGGTTAGCTGCCAAAAAAGATGGATTAGCAATAAGAACATGTTTTTAAATTATTTTTCTTTTATCTCATTGAATCGCCTTGTTTTACCTTACTTTTTATCAGTCCTAGTTGAACTTCGCTGAAGTAAGGATGCTAGGACTGCTTTGAAAAATTTTTAATTTTTGGTTTTATTGGTTGCATGTTGTTGTGAGTCTTTTTTCTTTCATATATTTTTGTCTTGCTGAGGACGGCCATTGGACATAGGGCCAAAATATTCATTCAAATTATCTCCACTGTCTTTCAAAAAGATTTCCCTATTGTTCTTCGTACTTTTGTTGTTTTTTATGGAAAGGCAGTATGGTCTTCGTCGCTATTTTTACTCATAACCTAGCCTAAATTAACCTTAAAAATGGATCGCTCATTATAACCTAAGTTAGATGAACCTAACTTAAACGTAGAGGAACCTAACTTTGAAAGAAAACTTGTTAAAAACCTGTTACTTCTAAGAGAAATTTGATAGTGTTAAGTAAATATTATTAGTATTAAGAAAACGTTGTTACTTCGATGCGAATATTTGTTAGTGTTAGGGATAGTTTGCTACATCTGACAGAAAAATTGTTATCATCAACGAAAAATTGTTAATTCCAAGAAAATTTTGGTATGTTTGACTTAAAACTTGTTACTTCTAACAGATAACTTGTCATCATAACAAAAATTGCTACTTCTAAGAAAAAAATAGCTATCTTTGAGAGAAAACTTGCAGGCTCAAGCAGAAAACGTATTATCACTGATGGAAAATGTGACTTCCAAGAGAAATTTGGGTGTGTTAAGTAAAAGTTTGTTAATATTAAAGAAAAAAGTTGTTACTTCGAAGAGAATATTTGTTATCTTTGACGAAAAACTTGGTGCTGTTAGAAGAAATTCGTTACTTCTAAGACAAATTTGTTATATTTGCTAGAAAAATTGCTAGTTCTAGCAGAAATCGTGTTATCAGAGACGGAAAATTGTTACTTTTAAGAAAATTTTTTTATCTTTGATGAAAAAGTTGGTGCTATTAGAAAAAATTGTTACTGTTAAGAAAAAACCTGTTACTTCTAAGATAATTTGAAATGAGTTAAGTAAAAGTTTGTTAGTATCAAGGAAAAATGTTGTTACTTCGATGAGAAAATTTGTTAGTGCTAAGGAAAACTTGCTTACTTATGAGAGAAAAGATGTTATCACAAAAGAAAAATTGTTACTTCTAAGAAACAAATTTGGTATCTTTGACAGAAAACTTGCTAGTTCAAGCAGAAAACGTGTTATCACTGACAAAAAGTGTTATTTCTAAGCAAAATTTGAGTGTGTTAATTAAAAGTATGTTAGTATTAAGGAAAAAAGTTAATGATTCGAAGAGAAAATCTGTTAGTGTTAAGTAAAAGTTTGGTAATATTAAAGAAGAACGTTGTTACTTTGATGAGAAAATTTGTTTGTTTTAAGGAGAACTTGCTAGTTCTGGCAGAAAAGACGTTATCACAAACGAAAAATTGTTTCTTCTAAGAAAAATTTGCTAACTTTGCTCGATATCTTGCTAGTTCTAGCTGAAATCATTTTATCAGATACGAGAAATTGTTACTTTTAAGAGAAAGTTGTTATCTTTGATGGAAAAGTTGATGCTATTAGAAAAATTTGTTACTGTTAAGAAAAAACCTGTTACTTCTAACATAATTTGATATTGTTAAGTAAAAGTTTGTTAGTATTAAGGAAAAATGTTGTTATTTTGATGAGAAAAATTGTTAGTGTTAATGAAAACTTGCTACTTATGACAGAAAAGATATTATCAGAAACGAAAAATTGTTACTTCTAGGAAAAATTTGTTATCTTTGCTGGACAACTTGCTAGTTCTAGCAGAAATCGTGTTATCAGTGACGAAGAATTGCTACTTTTAAGAAAATTTTTTTATCTTCGACAGATAAGTTGGAGGTATTAAAAAAATGTGTTACTGTTAAGAAAATACGTGTTATTTCTAGGAGAAATTTGATTGTGTTAAGTAAAAGTATGTTAGTCTTAAGGAAAAAGTTGATGCATCCAAGAAAAAATCTGTTTTCTTTAAGTAAAAGTTTGGTAGTATTAAAGAAAAATGTTGTTAATTTGAAGAGAAGATTTGTTAGCGTAGAGGAAAATTTGCTACTTCTGAGAGAAGCGTTGTTATCACAATCAAAAATTGTTACTTATAAGAAAAAATCTGGTATCTTTGGCAAAAAACTTGCTAGTTCGAACAGAAAAGTGTTATCACTGACGGAAATATTATTTCTAAGAGAAATTTGAGTGTGTTAAGTAAAAGTATATTAGTTTTAAGGTAAAATGTTGTTACTTTGACAAGAAAATTTGTTAGTGTTAAGGAAAACTTGCTACTTCTGGCAAAAAATATGTTTTCTTAACCAAAAATTGTTACTTTGATGAGAAAATTTTGTTAGTGCTAATGAAAACTTGCTACTTCCGGCAGAAAAGACAATATCATAACGAAAAATTTTTACTTCAAAGAAAAATTTGGTATCTTGGACAAAAAACTTGCTAGTTCGAACAGAAAACTTGTTATCATAAAGAAAAAATTTTTACTTCTAAGAAAAAAAGTATCTTTGACAGAAAACTCGCTAATTCAAGCAGAAAACTTGTTATCACTGACGAAAAGCGTAATTTCTAAGAGAAATTTGAATGTGTTAAGTAAAAGTATGTTAGTATTAAGGAAAAAGTTGATGATTCGAAGATAAACTCTGTTTGTGTTAAGTAAACGTTTGGTAGTATTAAGGAAGAATGTTGTTACTTTGAAGGGAAAGTTTGTTAGTGTTAAGCAAAACTTGCTACTTCTGACAGAAATGTTGGTATCACAATCAAAGAAAAGTTACTTCTAAGAAAAAATTTGGTATCTTTGACAGAAAACTTGTTAGTTCGAACAGAAAACTTGTTATTCACTGACGAAAAAAATTATTTCTAAGACAAAATTGTGTGTATTAAGTAAACGTATGGTAGTATTAAAGAAGAATATTGTTACTTTGATGAGAAAGTTTGTTAGTGTTAAGCAAAACTTGCAACTTCTGACAGAAAAGTTGTTATCACAATCAAAAAATTGTTACTTCTAAGAAAAATTTTGTATCTTTGGCAAAAAATAGTTCGAACAGAAAACGTGTTATCAATGATGAAAAATATTATTTCTAAGAGAAATTTGTGTGTTAAGTAAAAGTATGGTATTTTTAATGTAAAATGTTGTTACTTTGATGAGAAGGTTTGTTAGTATTAAGCAAAACTTGCTACTTCTGACAGAAAAGATGTCATGACAATAAAAAAATTGTTACTTCTAAGAAAAAATTTGGTATCTTTGGTAGAAAACTTGCTAGTTCGAACAGAAAACTTGTTATCACTGATAAAAAAATATTATTTTTAAGAGAAAATTGTGTGTGCTAAGTAAACGTTTGGTAGTATTAAGGAAGAATGTTGCTACTTTGATGAGAAGGTTTGTTAGTGTTAAGCAAAACTTGCTACTTCGGACAGAAAAGTTGTTATCACAATAAAAAAAATTGTTACTTCTAAGAAACAATTTGGTATCTTTGGCAGAAAACTTGCTAGTTCAAACAGAAAACGTGTTATCACTGATGAAAAATAATATTTCTAAGAGAAATTTATGTGTGTTAAGTAAAGGTATGTTAGTTTTAATGTAAAATGTTGTTACTTTGATGATAAGGTTTGTTAGTGTTAAGCAACACTTGCTACTTCTGACAGAAAAGTTGTTATCACAATCCAAAAATTGTTACTTCTAAGAAAAAATTCGGTATCTTTGGCAGAAAACTTGTAGTTTGAACAGAAAACGTGTTATCCCTGATGAAAAATATTATTTCTAAAAGAAATTTGTGTGTGTTAAGTAAAATCATGTTAGTTTTAATGTAAAATGTTGTTACTTTGATGAGAAGGTTTGTTGATGTTAAGCAAAACTTGCTACTTCGGACAAAAAAGTTGTTATCACAATAAAAAAATTGTTACTTCTAAGAAACAATTTGATAACTTTGGCAAAAAATCTTGCTAGTTCAAACAGAAAACGTGTTATCACTGATGAAAAATATTATTTGTAAGAGAAAATTGTGTGTGTTAAGTAAACGTTTGGTAGTATTAAAGAAGAATGTTGTTACTTTGATGAGAAGGTTTGTTAGTGTTAAGCAAAACTTGTTACTTCTGACAGAAAAGTTATTATTACAATCAAAAAATTGTTACTTCTAAGAAAAAATTTGGTATCTCTGGCAGAAAACTGGCTAGTTCGAACAGAAAACGTGTTATCAATGATGAAAAATATTATTTCTAAGAGAAATTTGTGTGTGTTAAGTAAAAGTATGTTAGTTTTAATGTAAAATGTTGTTACTTTGATGAGAACGTTTGTTAGTTTTAAGCAAAACTTGCTACTTCAGACAGAAAAGTTGCTATCACAATCGAAAAATTGTCACTTCTAAGAAAAAATTTGGTATCTTTGGCAGAAAACTCGCTAGTTTGAACACAGAACGTGTTATTACTGATGAAAAATATTATTTCTAACAGAAATTTGTGTGTGATAAGTAAACGTTTGGTAGTATTAAAGAAGAATGTTGTTACTTTGATGATAAGGTTTGTTAGTGTTAAGCAACACTTGCTACTTCTGACAGAAAAGTTGTTATCACAATAAAAAAAATTGTTACTTCTAAGAAACAATTTGGTATCTTTGGCAGAAAACTTGCTAGTTCAAACAGAAAACGTGTTATCACTGATGAAAAATATTATTTCTAAAAGAAATTTGTGTGTGTTAAGTAAAATCATGTTAGTTTTTAATGTAAAATGTTGTTACTTTGATGAGAAGGTTTGTTGATGTTAAGCAAAACTTGCTACTTCGGACAAAAAAGTTGTTATCACAATAAAAAAATTGTTACTTCTAAGAAACAATTTGATAACTTTGGCAAAAATCTTGGTAGTTCAAACAGAAAACGTGTTATCACTGATGAAAAATATTATTTGTAAGAGAAAATTGTGTGTGTTAAGTAAACGTTTGGTAGTATTAAAGAAGAATGTTGTTACTTTGATGAGAAGGTTTGTTAGTGTTAAGCAAAACTTGTTACTTCTGACAGAAAAGTTATTATTACAATCAAAAAATTGTTACTTCTAAGAAAAAAATTGGTAACTTTGGCAAAAAACTCGCTAGTTTGAACACAGAACGTGTTATCACTGATGAAAAATATTATTTCTAAGAGAAATTTGTGTGTGATAAGTAAACGTTTGGTAGTATTAAAGAAGAATGTTGTTACTTTGATTAGAAGGTTTGTTTGTGTTAAGCAAAACTTGCTACTTCTGAAAGAAAAGTTGTTATCACGATCAAAAATTGTTACTTCTAAGAAACAATTTGGTATCTTTGGCAGAAAACTTGCTAGTTCGAACAGAAAACGTGTTATCACTGATGAAAAATATTATTTCTAAGAGAAATTTGTGTGTGTTAAGTAAAAGTATGTTAGTTTTAATGTAAAATGTTGTTACTTTGATGAGAACGTTTGTTAGTGTTAAGCAAAACTTGCTACTTCAGACAGAAAAGTTGCTATCACAATCGAAAAATTGTCACTTCTAAGAAAAAATTTGGTATCTTTGGCAGAAAACTCGCTAGTTTGAACACAGAACGTGTTATCACTGATGAAAAATATTATTTCTAAGAGAAATTTGTGTGTGATAAGTAAACGTTTGGTAGTATTAAAGAAGAATGTTGTTACTTTGATTAGAAGGTTTGTTTGTGTTAAGCAAAACTTGCTACTTCTGAAAGAAAAGTTGTTATCACGATCAAAAATTGTTACTTCTAAGAAACAATTTGGTATCTTTGGCAGAAAACTTGCTAGTTCGAACAGAAAACGTGTTATCACTGATGAAAAATATTATTTCTAAGAGAAATTTGTGTGTGTTAAGTAAAAGTATGTTATTTTTAATGTAAAATGTTGTTACTTTGATGAGAAGGTTTGTTAATGTTAAGCAAAACTTGCTACTTCTGACAGAAAAGATGTTATCACAATCGAAAAATTGTTACTTCTAAGAAAAAATTTGGTATCTTTAGCAGAAAACTTGCTAGTTCGAACAGAAAACCTGTTATCACTGATAAAAAAATATTATTCCTAAGAGAAAATTGTGTGTGTTAAGTAAACGTTTGGTAGTATTAAAGAAGAAGGTTGCTACTTTGATGAGAAGGTTTATTAGTGTTAGGCAAAACTTGCTGCTTCTGACAGAAAAGTTGTTATCACAATCAAAGAAAAGTTACTTCTAAGGAAAAATTTGGTATCTTTGACAGAAAGCATTCAAGTTGGAACAGAAAACGTTTTATCACTGATTAAAAATATTATTTCTAAGAGAAATTTGTGTGTGTAAAGTAAAAGTATGTTAGTTTTAATGTAAAATGTTGTTTCTTTGAGGAGAACGTTTGTTAGTGTTAAGCAAAACTTGCTACTTCTGACAGAAAAGTTTCTATCACAATCAAAAAATTGTTACTTCTAAGAAAAAGTTTGGTATCTTTGGCAGAAAACTTGCTATTTCGAATAGAACATTTGTAATCACTGATGGAAAATATTATTTCTAAGAGAAATTTGTGTGTGTTAAGTAAATATTTGGTATTATTAAAGAAGAATCTTGTTACTTTGATTAGAAGGTTTGTTTGTGTTAAGCAAAACTTGCTACTTCTGACAGAAAAGTTGTTATCACAATCAAAATTGTTACTCCTAAGAAAAAATTTGGTATCTTTTGCCGAAAACTTGCTAGTTTGAACAGAAAACGTGTTATTAATGACGAAAAATATTATTTCTAAGAGAAATTTGTGTGTGTAAAGTAAAAGTATGTTAGTTTTAATGTAAAATGTTGTTACTTTGATGAGAAGGTTTGTTAGTTTTAAGCAAAAATTGCTACTTCTGACAGAAAAGATGTTATCACAATCAAAAAATTGTTACTTCTAAGAAAAAGTTTGGTATCTTTGGCAGAAAACTTGCTATTTCGAATAGAACATTTGTAATCACTGATGGAAAATATTATTTCTAAGAGAAAATTGTGTGGGTTAAGTAAACCCACACAAGTAGGTAGTATACTACCCCACTTTGGTAGTATTAAAGAAGAATGTTGTTACTTTGATGACAAGGTTTGTTAGTGTTAAGCAAAACTTGCAACTTCTGACAGAAAAATAGTTATCACAATCAAAAACTGCTACATCTAACAAAAAATTTGGTATCTTTGGCAATAAACTTGCTAGTTCGAACAGAAAACGTGTTATCACTGACGAAAATTATTATTTCTAAGAAAAGTTTATGGTTGGGGGGAGGTGGTGATGGCAGAGGGATGGCTTAGAGTAGTTATAGTGCTACACTATGGGCTGAATTGCTTGCGAAAGCCCGAGTGAATGACTTGAAAATAAATTTTTAGCGAGAAATGTTGGAAAAGTGTTTTTAGGGAGATGGGATGATGAGAGGGGATGTCTTAGAGTATTTAAAGTGTAACATTGTGAGGTGAAATGCTTAGAGTATCTAACAATAGTAAAGAAAAAAATGGGGGGGGGGGGGGTCTGTTTTCCAAGGGAGGGGGGTGGGTGATGTGTAAACAGTCTCATAGCACCATTCCGCTCTGGACGATAAGTATACTTTTTTATCGGTTTGGACATCTACTCTTCTCACAGAGGGATGCTCTGACGTTAGAGTGTTGCTGTAGAAACTCAAAGATAATTTCCTTATTATTACTACCTTTAAATTATCTCGAGCGAGACCGTTTTTAGCCTCTTTTATCATCTAGCCAAAGCCCGGATTCTGTCTCCTCGGAATGATTCAACAGTGAGCAAACCCCCCTGAATCGCGTTGGGATGATCGGATTCCGTCCCTGGACTGAGACAACACTGACCAAACTCCCCCACATCGTGCAGGGTGGTTGGTAACAAGAATTTTCCCCTTTGCACGTTTTGATAGTTTTGCTGAAAAATGTGTCCTGGGTTGCGACAGGGTTGAGATAAACCGTACGGTGGATTGGATACTCCCTTCGTGGCGCCCTGCGCTTGGGGTGGTAACCTAGTGGAGTGAAAGGTACTTCGGGTTCTTGAGCGGGGACATGGAACCCAACCATCAGAAGAAATTGTGTGTCCAGTATGCATCTCAAATTATCGTGATATACATTTTCTCAGGATGATACCGTAAATAATGCCCCGAAACAGGTCACTGTTAACACCTATCAAAAATCCAATTGAAAAATCGAATATGCAAATAACTTGTTAAGATGCTATGCCGTTTAACATCAATTGGTCTTTGTCTGCTTGGAATGATAGCCCGCTTGTATGGTGAACAATAAAAATCCTTACATCCATAAAAACAAACATCACCTCAAATGTTCTTCTGAACTCGAGTCACTAAAATCAAAATGAATATGAAAAAAAATAGGCTTAAAGTGAACGAGTACAGCCGCTAGCATATTTCATGCCATTTTGAGAAAAAAGTAACCTAAAATGCATCCCTGGGGTAGCTCTTGACCCAAAGTTTTGCGGTGTATCGAAATTACATAAACAATGTATTCCCTTAAAGTTAATTGTAGCATGTATGAAAGCCCCCATGCATCCGATATTTGGAAAGTTTGTTTCTTTATTAGCTACGCAATTGGACTAGAAATGAAGAAAATATACACTGTTTAAATTAGCTAAGGCTAAGTTTGTTAAAGACGAGCTATTTTCTTGCGAAACCACACAAAATCAGAAAAAATGTTGAATGTTCCTTTATTAGCTACGCAATTGGACTAAAAATGAATAAATTATACATAGCTTCAATTAGCTATGGCTAAGTTGGTTAAAGACGAGCTATTTTCTTGCGAAAATAAAACAAATTTTAAAAAAACGGCTACTTGTAACAAAAATAAATAAATTAAAATATATGCGAAGAATTATCTTAAACATTACTTACATGTATCTATTTTAAAGGTGTTTCAGTTATCTTAATGAAATAAATTATAAAAAATGACTACTTGTAACAAAAATAAACAAATTAAAATATATGCAAAGAATTATCTTAAATATTACTTACATGTATCTATTCTAAAGATGCTTCAAATACCATGAAAAAGCTTAACATGCTGCCTTAGACCTCTGAGCTGTATTCTTTAAAATATATATTTCCTCGCTAAACATATCTCCATAATATTTGATTCACCTATACCAAACTTCCTTAATAGCTCTCCGAAACTATACCTAGTGGAGGAAAATAGTACCCTCATTTTTATTCTTATTAAACAGTTTCAATCAAATAAACGAGAATATTCAAAAAAATTCATGTTGTTAGCAGAAATTTATATTAGGAGAAAAATAACGCCTAAAGGTCATTCTAAGAGATGCAAAAAAAAAGTTGAAAAAGAATACCATGTTAAAAAATAAAAAAAAAAAAAAAGTTGGAGGGGGGCCTTTGAGCTTGGTTATAGGGAACCTTACAACACTTCAAATGCTACTTGTGCATTTTACAAAACACCATCGAGAACCACCCAAATAAAAAATAATATGTATCTCTCAATAGAGTTAGCATTCCCTGAGCGTCCTTACCTTTTTCATTTCTACTTCTTCCAAATTTATCCCCTAAAATGTCTCAATCTGTTTCGCCCAAATAATCCCCTAAAATGTCTCAATCTGTTTCGCCCAAATAATCCCCTAAACGTAATTTCTGACTGCTCCTTTGTTTTGGCATCCCTGCGCTGTCACATTTAAAATTCCCAGGAGACAATTCCCGCGTTAAATATATTCAATCTATCTTGTATCTCGTTTGAATTTCTGAAAATATCTAAGGTGTTCCTAGTTACACTATTAAGGCTTCAAAAGAATATTATAATTTATCCCTCAACCTAAAGACCAGAGAAGCCACATTTAAAAATGGAATTTCTATCTCTTTAGAGTCCCGCATAATTCCTAGAAAACAAGTTATGTCATTTCTAATTCCGTTAGTGGATCAATAATCTTATTCCGTTAGACTCGCTCTTATCAGGCAATGTTGTAAACTCTCTTCTGTATCCATTAGGCTTAGAAATATCGCTGATTGGTCTAGAAAGAACAATTTTACCAAGGACATTAAATTTGTGTCCCAAGTTTTTACCAATGACATTATATCTCGCCCCAGGCTTTTACCAAGGACATTAAATCTCTTCAATGCCCATAAATGGACTCCCAACAGCACCTTCTGGCCCATTCCTACTAAAATATTCCCGTGCATGAAGAGGGATTACTTTATTTTAAGCTCCTTACTTACTGTTCGGTACCAGAATCGGTTTTATCAATAAGGAAGAAGTTTTTTTTTCTTTTTGGTTTTTCTCTCCTTAAGCATTTTTTATAATTTACTAACAGCTTTCATTTATCTTTGTTTTGTTTTTTTATCTTCGTTCCCTGATTCACTAATTTTGTTTTTCTAATCTTGACAATTTGTAGACGAAACATTCAAAATTCATTCAACAGAATTTTGGATGAAGGAACGAGTCTGATTCAAGTTTTGGTACTTTTTAATTTGACCTCCATATTCTAGTTCTTGGGTCCAAGTTATAGTTCTCGATAAGCTAAAAAAAAAGGCTTAATTGTGTTCTTTGACTATTTAAGTTTCTTGTTTTCATTTAATCTTACTTTCTTTTAAAAAAGGAAAAAAACGTCTAATTGTTTGGGAGAATTTTTTGATGCAATTTTTTTAAGCTAAGTTTCCAAAAAAATGTCGCTGTTTTAGCACCATTAGTTTTTCCTTATTTTGTTTATTTAATAATCTTAATTTAAAGTTTATTTTAAAAATTTTTATCTTTAAATCTCTTAAATGCTTTTAAAAAAAATTAAGCAAAACTGTAAGTGATAATAAAAGACAAGATTTAATGCTATAGACAAGTGATGCATAAGCTAACCTTTCTTTTTTTCAAGATTTTGAATGGCAAGCTTAATAGTATCCTTAATTGAATTTCCAATGGGCATTCCCAGGTAAATAAGGCTTTTAGAGTGGGGGATACAAGTTTCAGTAAGCTGGAGGGATTTATCAGAGTATCCTTTGAGGCTGAAACCGACAGCTACAGTTTTACCCACATTAAAACTTAAATCAATCTGCTGATCTTCTAGTTTTAACTTCGAGAAAGTGCTCTCACAACCAGAGAAAGTGCGACTCAGATTTAGGATATCATAAGCATACGTAAGTAAAGAGACGTCTAAACCCCCGTAAATACAGGTAGGCTCAACAGAACTTTGGGCTGGAATAACTGAATTATTAAAAAGCACAGGGGAAGTGATACTCTTGTCTAACGCCCTTTAGCACATTAAAAAGCTCTAAACCACGCTTCATTTTGGCACGAAGGTGTTTAAAAATGTATCGAAGACACCTTATAACTGAGAAATCCCTAAGATTGCTATCAACTCCGATAAACCTACTTACTGAGCAGGAACTATATAAATAATCTCCGAGTTTCAAAGGTCGTTTTTTCATATTGTGCCACAAATACAATCCTTACATAATGAAAGGCTTTTATATAGGTCTTATATACAGTATTGCTAATGGCGACTCGGCAAACCAGTTATTGGGATGGAACGGGAGGTCAGCAGGCTGTTTGTTGGGGATGCTAAGACGGGAACGGCTCCACTATTTTTGCAGAAATCATTTTAATATGAAATAGAAATTACATTTACGTGATACTATTAAATGGCTTCACTTACCTAGGTAGTATTATTGGTAAGGATGGTGGATGCAGTGAAGACGTTGAAAGTAGAATTAAGAAGGCCAAGGGAGTTTTTTCGCAGTTAAAAAAAAAATTGATGAATGTGAAGATAAGTCTGAGAACCAATGTTACAATAATAATAATAATAATAATAATAATAATAATAATAATAATTTATTATAAGCCAAAAAAAACTTTCCATACAGGATCAGTATTCTCAATTACACTCCCACAAGAAAATAACATAAATATCAAGTTTCACTCATTGATGTCATGGCTTCATTTACATATTTACATAACTGCCTGATTGTCATTTTTACAGTCGTTTTCATGATCCCTGGGAACTCCAAGTTACCACCCTCAAAATACTTTCCCCTTAATAGAGAAAGTTGCTGGCACTCGGTGAGAATATGGGCCACATCCTCAATACCTAGGTTACATCTGGGGCAAGAGTAACCCGCCTCTGCATCTGTTAGACCAATGTTAGAATATTGGAAGCTACTCTGATGGCAGTGGTCAAGTTTGGTTCTGAAGCGTGGATACTCCAAAAGACGGAGGAGGATTTGCTAGATTTTTTTCCAGAGAGGACACGTTCTGCGGGTGAAGAATGACGCTTTGCCAAAAATCGTCTTTGTTGGTCAATCTTCTAGAACCAAACCAAAAGCAGGTCGTTCCTGAATGGGATGGGAGGATGTTGTAAGGATATGTTTAAGGTAAATTAGAACTTCTCCGGAGGGTGTAAAGAGGGGTTTTGAATAGAATGGGATGGAGGAGGAGTAATCATAGCTGTTGTGGAATCGGGTGACTTGGTGCTGCAGTGAGTTGGCAGTAATAGTAGTAGTAGTAGTGTTAAATTGTTGAAGAGATTCCTCAGGATAGGTAAAGACCCCATTGAAACCTGCACGACCTTGTACTCAGTAAAGCAGTATAGAGCTTCAATGTAAAAGGGCAGGGGGTTAAAAGGTAAGGGGTAGCCCCCCTTACATACAGTATGATTGCTTTTCATTTAAGGGGTAGTTAAATTTGACACAAATATTGGAGAGTTGATGGGGCAGCAGCCTATTTTTTTTTTAATAATTCTCCTCTTACACGGAAAAATTTTTTTTTGGTTTCAATTTCATGTTACCTATTTCTTCAATTTGAAAATAATAAACAACAAGTTCAATTTCTGTTTGCTTTTAATACCACATTCGGTGCAATATAAATAAATGGGGTTTTACACCCCAACTGCCCGGGCATTTACGCTAAAGTTTACCGTGTTATTAACTATCAAGGATTTTTTCAAACCAACTGCACTGAACCTCGTAACGCTGGCTTTTTGTAGGCATAAAGTGCTTCGAAAACAGAAATTGCTCCGGAAAAAGATGACCACATAAGATTTTTTTTGTATCCCCAGAGCCAGACATTGCCTACGATTACGGAGATTTTCTCAGGTTCTTTACTTCTTATGATCATATTTAATGAGAATGTGTGGAAAACTATAAAAAGTATATTCTTTTGATATATTGATTGTTATCAAAATTCAATTTTGTTGGTTTTTGTGAGTTGTGAGTTTTTATTACTGTAGATATGTCTAGTTCTTCCCTTGTACTTTGTTAGCACAAGCTGTTAGACTTAGAGAAGGTTGAAATAAATTATAGTCATTGTTACACTTCAGGTTCTCGGAAGTCACCAAACAGTTTAATCAAACATAAATTTAGGAAATGTGCCCCTAATTCTATTAAAAATCTATTTTCATAATAATAGAGAAGTTCTCATACAGGATCTTTTTCTATGGAGTTTGACATCTCTTTTAGTTCTTTTACAAAGACATTATAATCCATTTTCCATTAGCTGTTGATGACATTTGTAGAGAAGTGAGTAATTCTATTCTAATTCCCTTTAGAATTCTACTCAGAAGAGTCTATCAACAACCAAGGTCTGGAGTGTTTGCGATTCTTAAATGAGGTTATATCGGATTTCGATGCGGTGAGTTTTTGTAAATGATTTGGATTTTAAAAGACATTTTATGTTGATTTTTCAAAATCTTATTTTCTATGGTGACGCATTCAAAGAAGGTCTAAAAAAAGAAAATCCTAATAAGAAGGAGAAATCGTTGGCTAAATAAGTATGAAAAAAAAATATTAACATTCGTGTGGAATTTCCTGGAAAATCAGAGATAAATAATTAAAAAAGACGACTGATCAACATTTTTTATCTATATTTCTTGATTTGGCAAAGGCCTTTCATTTACTTACCATAACTTGCTTTCCTTTATTTACCATCATTTTCTTTTATTTATTTATTGAAAAACTTGTCAAACCAACGGAAAATAATAAGAAGCACTTAAAAAAGGAGAAAACAAACTACAACAACTAAACTGACGGGAAGAACGAAAAAGGGATCCAAAAGTACCAAAAAAATTGAATTGCAAATAATGTCAATAAATGAGCATTTGGAACCAGTAGATTAAATCAGCTTTCTATTATCCTTTGCTATCCGTCTAGCGACGGTGATGTCAGGATCAGTGATTTTGGATTTGCCAGTGACTTGCCTATTCCTGTACCACGGAGACAGATGAAGCAAATATTTCGCAAAACGACAATACAATTTTTGTTATCAATACTAATTATTGATCTGATTTTTCTCCAGATAGTTTTAGTAAGAATTTTCTGCAAGGGAGAAGCATATAGCATGTGAGGAAGAGCGGCAACGTCGCATAGGCTTGTTTGAAAGGGTAAGTTGAATCGGAATTTGCATGATATGATAAAAGTGCAAGACAGTCAAATTTATCACTTAAATTGGTCGAGGAAAGGTTTTTAGTTGTTCGAATCACAAAATCATATTTTTAGTTAAATTGTGTGATGTTGTGCACAAAGCTTATGTACCTTGATACTAGTAATATTGTCCACTCCGATAGCTATTCCATAAGTTGTGGGGTCGCCCAATGCTCAGTCTTGGAACTTACCCTTCTGCTTCGATTAATAGATGACCTGCGAGAGCTGCTACCACTCGATAAGATGCGATAGATCATGGAGTCTCTCAATAATCAATCGTCAAATTTAGTTCAATTTTTCAGTTTATATATGAACCGCTAGTGATGCTACGAATTGATAAAAATATATTCGATAAGTTGTGGGGTCCTTCAATGCTCAGTCCCGGGACAAACCCTACATCTTTAGTTCACGAATTACTTGAAAGAGGTGCCACCCCTCGATAACTATCAGTCCGTTAGTTATTCGATAGGTTGCGAAGTAATAAGTAATTCACTAGGTTGTGGGGTCCTTCAATATTAAGCCCTAAAATTTACCATTTTCCTTTAGTTTATAAAGGACCTGCAAAAGCTGCTACCACTCGACCAAAATTTTTTTGGTAAGTTGTGGGTCCTTCAATTTTCAATCATAGAGCTTACCCTATTTTTTACGTTTATACATGACCTGCAAGGGGTGTTGCCGCTCGATAACTGCTACGACTTTATGAAAAGATATTCGATAAGCTGAGGGGTCCTTCAAGGCTAAATCCTGGAGTATACATTACATCTTCAGTTCATAAATGGCTTGCAAGAGGTGCTACCACTCGATGACTATCTCTCCGATAGTTATTCGATAAGTTGCAAAATAATAGTTATTCGATAAGTTATGGCGTCCCTCAATACTAAGTCTGGAAACTTATCCTTTTCCTTCAGTTTATAAATAACCTGCAAGAAATGCTACCACTCGACAAAAAGTTGTTCGGTAAATTGTGCGTCCCTCAGTACTCAGTCATGAAGCCTACCCTGTTTTTTTGTTTGTAAATGAAATGCAAGAGGTGTTGCCACAAAATAACTGCTACAATTTGATAAAAATGTATTCGATAAGTTGTGGGATTCCTTCAATGCTCAGTCCTGGAACCCACCCTACTTCTTCAGTTCATAAATAACTTGAAAGGGGTATTACCACTCGGTAATTATAAATCCGATGATTATTCGATAGGTTGCGAGGTAAATTGTGAGGTCCCTCAACACTCAGTCCTGAAACTTATCTTTTTTCTTCAGTCCATAAATGACCTAAAAGAGGTGCCACCACTCGACAAAAGATTGCTCGATAAGTTTTGGGGTCCTGCAATGCTCAGTCCTTGAACTTATCCTACTTTTTCAGTTCATAAATGACTTACAAGAAGTGCAACCACTCGATAACCATCACTCTGATAGTTATTCGATAAGTTGCGGGTTTTTTTTTTTTATCAGTATCAGCTTACTGCCGTCTCTTAAATTTCCCATGATAATTTTGGTCAACTTTCAGCAAATTTTCCACGACTATTTTCATCTATTTGACAGTTTCATGATTACCCAACATCATATAATTTTGATTATTCTTTTGAATTAAGAGCATGAATAATTACATTAAGTGCTATAGAATCTATCTTGGTCGTAGTTGTAACATTAGTTGAAGTTATATAATTCGGCTTAAGTTGAACTGACCCTTGCTAACAATCACAAAGTTAGAACTTTGCCGGAATTGAATAATTTTTTGCATACCATCTGACACTTCCTGAGATATAAATTAAAAAAAAACTTTTTCTATAAGGGGGGAATGAGGGTTATAAGAGAGTTGACATCCAAAGAGGCACAGTTGTTGGACCTTTCAACGATGCTGAACAAATCTGATAGCATTTTTGGCTCCTGTGAACTCATCTTATTCTATTTATACTGGAAAACCGTATTTCCTAAGATTTTCTTTTATTTCAAAATTATGATTTTTTCAAGACAATGCCACATTATCGTCACAGTTGCCATTGAGTTGTGAAAAAAAATAATCAAAAGTAACTAGCTAAACTTTGGAACTTCGTTTGTTCTTAAAAACCAAACATTAACAATCTGTTGACTCCTATGGATAACTGTCCATTAAAAGGAAAAGTATACCTTCTTAAGCTGTTTGATACAATATGTTTTTATTTTATTTTTTATTTCTTTTTTTTATTTTTGAAAATCTGCCAGCAAAAGCTACATAGCCTCACCTGGAAGTGGTTTTCATTAAAAAGAAAATTCCTCGTTAGTCCTAATTTTCCTTAGAAATAAATGGCAGTGTAAAAAAAAAAATTCAGATTGAAACAAGCATTTTTTATTTATTTCAAAATTATAAAGTTTTTAAGACAAGACAATATTTTTGTCAGAGTTGCCATGTTGAACTGCGAAAAAAAAAATTAAAATTAACTTTTAAACGTCGTTTGTTCTCAAGAATCAAACATTAACAATCTATTGACTCCAATGGATAAGTATCCATTCAAAGGGAAACTGTACCTTCTTAGGCTATTTGATCCTATATGCCTGTAGCTTATGTTTTGTTCATTTTTCATTCACTTCTCTTTTTTAGTTTCCTGCCCAATGCTACCAAAAGCTGCATAACCATACATGGAAGTGATTTTCATTAAAAAGTGAATTACCGATTTGTTTTAATTTTAGAAATAATTAGATTTAAATCTGAACTGTTTCAATTTATATTTCAAAATTAAATTAAAACTGTTTAATAATTCATATTCAAACAATCAGATATCCTTTTCCCTGTCCTAGGTACTATAAAACTAGATTAAGAACAATGTGATCTTTGAATCAACATTATTCAAAATATAATATATTTTAAAAATGCAAAATCAAGGATTTGAGAGTGAACTCTGGACCTATAAATGACTGCTACCCAATTGCTCATTTTACTTTTGTATTTGCTATCACTCTTTGATTACTTTTTAGTGCAGAAGATTCTAAATGCGTCTCATGAAAAATTCCCACATCGCGCTATATATTTTGTTAATAAATTTCAGTTTTTTGGAAATTTCAGTTCATATTACCTGTAGGCCTACTTAAATTCTTGACTATTAATTTTATTTTGAAAACCACCTTTTAAGCACCCTCTGAAAAAC